>OY735210.1:30418398-30585898 GCA_963457665.1 Thysanoteuthis rhombus | reverse complement strand
CAGTTCATAAATATCCTCAAAATCTATTGAAACTTCATGGACACTTACTTTGAATGAAAATTCCAATATTGTGATCTGAAAACCTTTTAATTTGTTAAATGAAGAAATACAGATTATTAAGTGCTCGATTATTTCTTTATTTATTTTATTTTGTTTTATTTATCTTCTTTTTTTTTTGTAAACATACAACATTTATAAATATGCCAATATACAAAGAGAACAAAAGTCAATAAGATAAAGCTGCTCTTTCACTACTTTAAAATGTATCAGTGAGGATTTTTATTAATACATATGAACATTTAGTACGAATTTTAGTCAATAGTCCCATAACTCAGTGCCGTGGCTTGGGCGAGTTAGCCCCTAACAAAGCCTATCTCTCTCCAGGCTCAATCCTACTCTTTATGCTGTGTGCTTTCCAGAGCAGGCATTGTGTACCATTTTTGAAGTCTTAGGTTTGACTTGGTCATGTATTGAACCCAGGCTTGTCGCCAGCGGGAAGGGGGTTTGGCTTCTCCAGGAAATCACTCCCCCCGATGAATGCGAAGGGAATTAATTTCATGAAGCATTTCCATTATGGCCAATTTAGTGTTTTTTCAGCGCATTCCTTCTTCCAGCCGTGCAGAAAATGCGCCAGGTTAGCGCTATCATGCTTAGATATTTTGGCCATTAGGGGGCATCTTTTTGATCAATTTAATATCTTTGGGGCGTATTTTGATCTTTTTAGGGCTGGGGGGCTATTTTTTTAGTTTAGTGCTTTTTTTAACTACAGTAAGCATTTCTGTTCCTCCTTGGACTCGATGGGTGCCCCCTAACTTGCTACACCCTGGCGTCGGACTTGCTAGAACCCACCATCAACTGAGCCGAAGGCGAGCAATCTTCCATTGGGCCATGGCACAAAAATATACCTTTGCATAAATATTTGCGTGCCTTTCATGAATAAAGCTATTTGAAAATGCCCCCTGGCTCCCAAAACTTTATAAATTGTAGTTCAACTCCTGCATTTCTACTGACCATTCTCTCTAAGTTTAGGAGAATGTCTTCAAGGAGCCAAGTCCCCCTGGGCTCTTAATTCTGTAGCAACGCCACTATCTTTCGTTACATGACATTGCAAAAAACATCTACATTCGCTCAAATGACCTTTACATCTCTAAACTGGTATCAGTGACATTCTGGACGACTAATATCAGCTGTAAAAAAAAACAAAAATAATTAATTTCCTTGAACATTAAGTAAAGAAAAAGTTGGGATAAATTGAAGGCAAAGTAATTCTAGACTGATTTTTCCGTTTTCGAGTTGGTTAAGAAAAAGGTAAGCATTGTACGGATGAGGCTTCGCCAGATTCCGCAAATAGCAGTGCCACCTTCCGGCGTTCCTCCTAATTCCAGAGTTGACAAGTGAAGATGAAGAAGAAAAAAAAAGCCATAAGAATAAAAGCATCTATCTATATAAAAAAAGAGAACGGCTTTATCTAGTGCAAGAAATTCCGCCAATATTTGCTGTGATGTACATAAATCTATGGTGGCATTTTACCTGCAGAGACTAAAAAGTTTTCTTTATTAAAAAATATGATTAAACAAAATATTAACACAATAATGAAATTAAACGCATATTTACCAGACTGCACACCATGAATTCGTCATTTTGGTACATCAGAAACACTGTTTCTATTGTACTTTGACGAGTTCATAAAGTGCAATCTGATATCATCATCATCATCAGTCTTTTAGCGTCCGTCGTTGGACATAGACCTTCCCCAGGATTTGCCACACTTCTCTATCATGGGCGTCACGGAGCCAGTACTTCCTGAACTTGTCTACCTCGTCTCTCCATCTAAAATTTTGCCGGCCTAGGTTGCGCATGTGGTCTCGGGGAATCCATGTTGTGAGTCGTGATGTCCATCGATTGTCTGCCATTCTCGCAACATGGCCAGCCCACCGCCATTTAAGATTTTTTATGGATTCTATGATGTCTCTAACTCTTGTCTTTTCCCGGATGTACTGTGCTGTTTTGTGGTCTCTCCATGTGAGGCCCAGCATTATTCTTTCATGTGCACGTTGCATGGTTCTCAGCTTACGGGTCTGTCTCTTGGTCAAGTTCCATGTTTCAGCTCCATAAGTGACTATTGGGAGGATACACTGGTTATACACCCTTCTCTTTAGGATTAATGGGATCTTATTATTTTTGAAGGTTGAGCTAGCTCTGCCAAAGGCTTGCCATCCTAGTGTGATTCTTCGCTTGATTTCTTCTTCTTTTGAGGGTCTCATGGAGATTCGTTGCCCTAGGTAGATGTAGTGGTCTATTTTCTCGAGTTCTGTGTCCTCGATTTCGATCTTAGTGTTTTTATATCCAATGTGGTTGTTGCACATGATCTTCGTCTTGCTGAAGGTGTTTAATTTTATTATCGCGGTGATTTCTAATGAACAGGTTGTTTAATTATAATTTTTGATAAAAGAATTATACTTTTGGGAGCTTTTGTAAGACTTTTGGAGCATTTAATGGGTTAATGGGGAAATTGGAAGAAAGGGAGAAAATGAACTGGAAACTTCACCATTTGTCTGCACGAACAGCAAAAAGATCGTGACTTCATGGTGCAGTCGTTGAAAAGACGTGTCAATCTCTCCATTAACTTTTTGAATGATTTTCCGTTTCTAGGCAACATTACGACTTTACGTCATTTTTGTACAGCGGCCATACTTGGAAATATCAGATGAATATTACAGAAATGTGAATTTAGTTGATTTCAATGCGGCTGCGTCACGAGAAGCGGAAAAGGAAAATCATACGACACTGACAGAACATTAGTCATCATCCATTGCCATCTGCAATATACCAAATAATCATTGCACGATTTTCATACGTCGATTAACGAAACTCATGAGACTCGATTTCACCACTAGTCTATAATTTTTTATGGGTGATATAATCTACTCACGCACAGACAACCACGAACGTACGCATGCAAACACACTCACTCTCTCGTTCTTTCTCTCTTTCATTCTCTCTCTCTCCCACCCTTTCTCTCTCTCTCTCTATTTATATATATGTATATATATATATATATATATATATATATATATATATATATATATATATATATATATATGTGTGAGTGTATGCGTGTGCAGGCGCGGATCCAGGAGTTTGAGCAAGGGGATCACAAATAAATACATGAAAAAGAATGTTTCAAGTTCCAAAGGTCAAAAACAAGAAAGCAATAAGTGATCCGTCATTTTCCATTTATATTTGAGTTTTGGCTTTTAATGCGAGAATTGACAGAGGAGCAAAAAAATTAAAATCTTTAAAATTCATCACAGAACCAATAAATAAAAAAATGATTAAAAAATAAGACGAAAGAAGTCTTATTTATATTAGATGAGAAACAAAACAACAAGAAAAATTTACATCCAATTTACGAGTTACTGGTATTATTTGAGTTTGTTTGAAATAAGAACCAATGAATTGAAAAAAACATAAAGAACGATACAGAAAACATTTCAGACGAAAAACAAATGAATATTTTTGCTTTTGTTTTTGGTATTTTAATGATTCAAACGTATATATATATATACATATATATATACACACACACACACACACACACACACATATATATATATATATATATATATATACATATATATATATTCTGAATACTCGTCTAGTAGTCTTTACTGATGAAATGCACGTGTTTGTGTATTTAGTTGGTTGGCTTTCGGTGACATTACTCTGAATTGATATTAGTTTTGCCTCATTTCTATTTTGGCGGCTAGACTTATAACAAATCTAGAAAGACGGGAAAAAAAATAAAACATAGATACTTGTCTTTCCAGTCTTTAATAAATGGGCTTGAAAATTGATAAAGTCATTGAATCTGTGGAGATGCAGGGCTTGGAAGTTCTTGAAAATGTTGTATCAAAATCAATGCAGCACAAATATAATTTTCCTGTCGCCGTTTTTATTTTATGTCGACTGATAAATAGATAGATATATACTTGTTTGCATGTTTGGGAATGTATATATACTTATATCATCATATGCCGTCCTCGGGGGTGTTGCAGGCTTAAATACACACAGGCTGTTGTTTTCCATTAGTAAGACGTACTTCCTGTTTACCAGACCTGACGAAGCTTCCTTCAGTGTATGGCAAATGGATACCAATCTAGATATTGACCAGGCTCGACGTTGCTTAACTTCTGCAAGAACAGGTGCGTCCAACGTGATTTAGCCGTAACCTCTCTACCTTGAGGAGATGATCCTTAAACCTACTCCTTTTGTTGATTGATTTGCAGAGAGGCATTGAGTACCACTTTCAAGTCCTTGGTATGACTCGGCAGATCACAGCCGAGCAAACCGAGGGAAAGAACTCTAACACTTGGCCACAGCGATCGGTATGTTTGATGTTTACAGATGGCTGTTAAGAAACGTGACCCATTTTATCGATCTTTCCCTGGAATAATGTCTTCTGAGATTATGAGAGACCCTCAAACGAAACTGTCACCAAAACTGTCCACATAGTTTTCTTCAGTTTTCAAGTTTGTTTGACTGACCGAGTGGCTGGCCGGCTGACTATTTATCTACCACGCTCATAGGCAGCACCCATTGAGCTAAAATTTAAACATTAACTTTTCATTATGTCTACATAGTGTTTTTTAGTGTTTTTGAAAATTTCTCCAAAAAACAGTTCTTGAGGGGGGCAATTTTCAGTGTATACTCATGCTAAATTGATTCCTTGGTTTGTGTTCGGCAGCATTGATGCTTTTTGTTTTTGTTTTTGTTTTGTTTTTTCGAATTGGACTTTTTGATTGGGTGCTGCTCAACAAAAGACGAGAGACGTAACTTATTCATTGATCACCACTTTTTCCATTTTTTAATTGATCATCCCCATCCTCATGCTGCCAGAAGACGTTGGTCATATTACAGGTTCTATATAGAACTTTCATTATTTAAATCATTACTTTTGTGGCTAAAACCACTGATCAGCATCGATCATTAGTAATGAAATTTATTCTGGACCTGACTGAACCCCCAGGGCAATCATGGTTGATACCTGATACGAGAGCCACCTAGTACTTGCTACCGGTGAGAAAATTCGTTGAGAACAACAAAAACAACAACGAGAACAATACCAACAATAATAGTGATGTATATCTTAAAATGGCGCGTGAAAGGATAGTTTAAATCCGACGTTATGGTGGAGAAAAGACAATCTGCAAATATGAATATCTATCTACTTGTTCATATTTGTAGTGATAATTTCTCCGTTTTGGCTTTGTCAGACTGAGAATGGTTAAATCTTATCACCCATATCTCAAAATATCTCAAAAATGACCAACTGAAGGTACATCGAATACATGTAATATGGATTAGCTTTTAAGGTGTGAGTATTGTAGAAAATTTCATACTTGTTCGGTAAGCTAGTTTCTTTCGATAGGTTGTTCTTAAACATGTGACTTGAAATAGAATTTACTGTTTTATCTGAATAGGAGTTCCAGTCTGAAAGGGATCTCGATGTTATAAAAATGTCTCTAATATTAGGATTGTGGTGGATTTGGTATTTCTGACTATAACATCTGCTTATTGTTCTTAGTGTTTTTCTTGCGTAAGTGTAATCTGTTTGTATTTCTTACAGTGACTAATAATAAGAAGAACGGAAACAAGAAAACTGTACATTCCAGTCTTAGTTCGGAATAAATTTATGGGACGAAAAAATGCAATGGAATGAAGCTTCAAAGTTTTGTTTTGAATAATGCTGACATTTACATCTAATATTGTGAACTAACAAACTACCAATCATGACCAGGAATTATACAAAGGCTTCAGTCCTGTGCCAAGATAAAGTCTTGAATCATCATCATCATCATCATCATCATCATCATCATTAATAATAATGATAATAATAATAATAATGATTTTAATAATAATAATAATAATAATTATTATTATTATTATTATGATAACCAAGGCCGGCAACTTTGTTATGCGAGTTATGACTGCTCAAAAAACATCAAGCTTTTACACATACAGAAAAATACAACACTTTCATGAACATACACATACAATTACACAAAATGATGTATGCTAGGTGTAGTACATACATTCACACCGACAAACATTTTCTAATGATGTATGCAGTGGAGGTAAGAGATATTTTCTGTAATAAATACACTGGGCTTTCCTGGTATGCCTATCAACTTGCGCCCCACAAGAGCAAGATGTGACACAAGGTCGTTGTTAACGTGGAATAGGGATAAAGCACCCATAAAAATTCCTCGTCCCCGCAACTAGTGTCACGAAGTCTCGAAAGCGTCGAGACAAGCCCAGCATCCCTTTAAGTGCAATAGGATAGCACTGCTCCGAAGCGAACTGCTTCCACCCGACTGGGCCGAGTAATATGAGGACCTAGGACGGGTCCATGGGTCCTCAATGCGCTTTGCAATGCCGAGCTTGGGCAATGCCATGGTGCAGATAGTACACTTGAATCAGAGCCAATAAGCCGAAAAAGGGTAGCAATCTAAGGGATCCAACAACTACAGGTATCATTTTGGTATTGAGTTGCCGTATTCTACTAATTTCTATTTTAAGATCTTTATATGTTGCAAGTTTTTTGAATTTTTTGGGATTAATGTTTTTCATTAGCTAGGACAGTCATATCGATTAGAAGACACGTTTTTTCTTTAAAATCTTTCACTATAATGTCTGGCCTGTTCGCGTTAATAGTCCTATTGGTATATTTAGTAAAGTCCCATAATATAGTTACATCTTTTGCTTCTGTGACTGATTCACACCGATGTTCGTACCCATTCTTAGCATACGGGGCGTTGCAGTGTTCACAGATGATTCAGTGTAGATACTGTCCAATCTCATCGTGGCTCCCCTTGCATTTTTTCTTGCAAGGACTGAACATCTTGCAACTATGCGGTCAATAGTTTCGATCTTATCATCACATCGAATACATTTACGGTCTGCACCATTTTTTTTAAATAATAATAATCATTATAATGTAAAACAAATTTGAAAACCTAAAGTTGCGTTCTACTAAGACAAACGAAATAAAATTCGAACGTCACTCATCAAAATTCCAATAATTTTTTTTCTTTTTTTGAATATGATATAATGAAACGAAACTTATAATTTTCGGTATCTTACACATCTTCTTCAGTCAAAATTCAAATGTAAAACACATCTTATTATGATATTATTATATCATATTCTAAAAAAAGGCACCATGGTATTGGAACTTTGATGTATGACATTCGAATTTTATTTTGTTTCTCTTCGCACAACGCACCTCATTGGTGTCAATTTTTTTTTACACTTGAATTTTGATTGAAGGTGCTCTTTGATCACAGCCCAACATGACGGTTTCTATTGAGTGACTATATTTAAATCTTTCTTTACAACGTGTTTTTCGTAATGACATTAATATTTTATAATAATATCAATAATATTATTTCTAATAATGTAAACTACAGTGGGAGAGATAGAATAAACAGCCTGTCATTTGAATATCTCTAGAATGTGATGATAGCAGGCTGAGATTCACCAAAGAATAAAAATCATATGTATGATTTACTTGTGTTTCACTATATTCTGATAAATCACAATAATAGATGTTCTACCTGTGTCAAGGAAGTTGAAATAGAGGCCTATTTATTCGGTCACATCAGTTCGTGTGTCCACACGAAAGCACTGAATGAATTCATGATCACTTTGGGACGGATCAAGGATTTTTTTCTGATTGAGAGACATTTTTCAGTTGTTTTTTTTTTGTGGGGAGTGTCTTCGTTTTTCAATTATATTTATGTATACGCTCATAAAAGTTCTCAAAAAGTTCTCAATTGATTTCAATAAAATTCTGTGGAGCAGTGGACAATAGGATGCGTGATAACTGATAAAATTTTTGAGTAGATCAATGCTCAATTATCTCCCCTACGTCGTAGTTATATGCCCAAATCACATGACATCGCCAATTTCATGTTTGTCCATACGATATCTCGAAAGGTTCTCAATGAATTTCCATGACATTTTGTGGAAGAGTGAACAACAGGCCAAATTTGGGGGCGGATCCATGTACAATTATTCCCCCTGACGATGGCCTTTGCAGAGGTATGCACTCTCTAAGTGCTTTTTAGATTTTATTATGTAATCTATATGTCTGATTGTTACAATAATACACGCTTTTTTATACCTTGTATAATTGCATTTTGATCCAAATAAACCTCTGATTTCTGGTTTCTTTTTTTGTTTTTCCAGTCTGTAATGCCACAGGGTGAACTGAAGGTGAAAGCGCAATGGAAGAGGGGCGACCAATCACATATCCGCGGAAACCAAAAGTGGATGTTTCTTTGGCGGATATGTTGGCTGGTTTGTCTATTATGGGAGCACTGTTCCTGTTCGTAATCTCCCTCTGCTCACCATCATGGGCCATCTTGGACGGAGGGGCCTACGTTGGCGTATGGAAATTGTGTCTGGTCGTACGTGGGCGGGACGATTGGGACTGTCGGTCTTATAAAGAGCTACCAGGTAAGAACTGATAACACGAATAGGTCACATGAACAGAGAGAGAGAGACAGACAGACAGAGAGAGATTCCACGAAAAGACAAAAATAAAAGCGTTGGAATAAAAGAAATGAATGCATGTATCATCGTTCAAGCGCCCTCTTCAGTATCCTCAGTTTTAGAAGTTTTCAATTTTTCAATGTAAAAGTATTATATTAAGAACTGTCAACCAAAACCGTCACCAAATCTGTCAACATAGGTTTCCTTAGTATTCAGGTTGGTCCGGCTGGTTAGCTGGTGACGTATGCAGGTATGTGTGTGTCACGCATGTAGGCTGTACCGATGGAGTTAGATCATTCATCATATACTCCCTGATACGTCTAGAAAAAACTTTTCTGTTTTTTTCATTACCTTCATAAGTTTTTAGTTAGCGGGGGTCAATTTGCAATGTAATTCTATGTTAAATTAATCCATAGTTTGTGTCAGATTAACTTTTTTAAATTCAAACTTTTCTAGTGATCACTGTCCAGTAAAAGGTGAGAGCAGTAACTTATCAATTGGTCATCCCTTTTTTCAATCTCTTTTATTGATCACACGCCATGCGTTGGTCAGGTGACAGTTTCTATTGAGTGACTAACCAGACCTGTTTCTTATTGTTTCAATTTTATAATAATCTTATTTGTTCCAGTCTTCCTGTCAACTATTTTAGATCATCACCAATATAATCATCATTATCCTCACTGGATATTCACACGCGGTGGCTTACACTGGGTATCGGGTGACTTGCAAGTTTCCTCAATATTCTTGCATTCTTCTTAGTATCAAAGCTGTTTTCAGTAATGTCACTGTCTGTATGATCTTAATTCTTCCTCGAATTTTGAATTCTTCCAGCCTTTTTGCTACACTCTTTGTAATTAATTCAAGTGTTCCAACAGCGATGGAAACGACTGCACTCTTCATGTTCCATGATATTTTCTGTTCTTTTGCGAGATCTAAATATTTGCACAGCTTTTCACATTATCATTACGGTGGCCTTTAAGGTGTATAGAATTTATGTTATAATCATTTTCTCATTATTCATATTTTCTTACATTATTATTATTAATTCTGGTTCCTTTATCGTTTCAGATTTTGCTCGTGCCTCGCAAGCCTTTTTTATCATTGCTCTGCTATGTCACATAGCCTGTCTGCTTATAATCGGAATCTATACATCCATCACAATCGCCTGCTTTAACAAAACAATGACAGTCATCTGCCTTTGCCTCATATCATTTTCAGCTGGTAAGTTCAAGAAACTATCTCCACAAATAATTCTCTTGTGTATTTTCATTAGTTTTGTCACCTGATCTTCGAAGGCATCAACATTGTTACTGTTTGCATTAGTAGATCATGAACAACGAGCATTCCAGTTTGATCAGAGGCACTTAGTCAACGTCTCATAAAGCAGTTTTTTTAGATACTCTTAACTAGACAATAACCATAAAGAAAAAATCACGGATATACAGGTTTCTCACACTCTCCAAAAGTATACCTTTTCTATAAAAACCTTTCGTTCGCCAAAATGGCATAAAGCGAAGAACAAATTTCCGTTGATTGACATAAGAAATATTTTTAAGCATTCCAAGACCCTAAAATAGTATTAGAGACTATGTCGTTGGGGGTTGTGGTGGTGAAAGAGATAAGAAACTGAGATGTAGAGAAGAGTGGGCACTGCCTCTAAAATGGCTCGCCGGAAACCAGAGGAATTATGCCATTTTCTCTTTATTTAGCACGATACAGCGACTGGGCGAAGAAAATATTGATCCTTCCAGAAGAATTTTCCGTCCGGTCATATTCTGGCAGTCGCTCATTTTTACTACCTTGAGAAAAAAAAATTCGTTTTTTTTTATTTTTCTGCTTGTCGCCACTAATAATTCCAACACTATAATTTGACCATAGGCATACTGGGGGTTGTGACAGTGGTAACTGTTTGGGGAAAGTTGCTCCCTTTGCCATGAGGCAAGTTGATCCCTATTTTTCCTAGTCCTAGTCTGTCAAATATGCGCCTATATTTTGTTTCATTTGCGGATTATTAAAAGAGGTGTACTAACAAACTGTAATAAGGACTTGTGTTCCTTTTTTATAATTATTTTTCTAGTCATACAATTCCAAAGTGTTGTTTCTTTTCTGGTTGTGTTTGTTTGATCACAATCCTGATCACAATGAAATGATGCAGATCTGTTATTCATCATCTAAAGCAGGGTTCTCAACCTTTTCGGTGTCACTGCACCACTTTCACATGGAATTTTTTTACACCACCCACCTGTATAGTAGATATTCAAAGGGATAAAAACAATACAAATTAATAGCTTTCAATGATTCTTAAATGAAAATAATTTAAAGTAGTAATATAAAATGTTTGGCACACATGTACCGTTTTCAGATATCATCAATGCGATCCCTATGTCCGTTGAAACGCAGCTAGTGAAGACACATTGGGTTTATACAATGTGCGATATCACAGGGCTGCTTGGTAAGTCAATATCACAGGGCTGCTTAGTAAGTCAATATCACAGGGCTGCTTTGTAAGTCAATAATAGAAAATGTTTCTGTTGGCTCATTTTTTATTGTCAATTACAGACTCTAATACTCAGAATCCTATATCACCCACCAAAATTTCAAAACGCCCACCATTTCAACACAGCAACGCACCAACTACGTGAAGGTTGAAATCGCCCACCGATGGGCGATATCACCCAGGTTGAGAATCTTGAATCTGAAGGATTGTAGTGAAATCTTTTTATCTTGATTTTTTTTAAATGTTTACTGTGTAAGGACTGCTAAATATAATTATACTTCGTAATTCCTATACAAAGATCTTGACGCTGTTTACATCACAGAAGAATTTGGGAGGGGGGTTCTTTTGGTGCGGGGCATAAAATTCAAAAACTGCTCAGAGTTATTGTGAATCGTTTTCTGCTCATTTGAAATGTGGGGTAGACTTTCTCAATACCATAGGTCAATTTACTCCGATATGGAGCAAGTTGGTCACTGCCACTATGTCAGCTATGAGTCAAACTGTGATTTATGTTGCAATAGTTTCGCTCTCTATTGATATCACAAATTTAGGCAAGATATTGATACTCAGTTTAAACCATGAATGATTCCTCTGACTCTATTAAGATATTATTCACATTGCGTTGCTGTTGCTGTTGAATGCAACGTCGTGGCATTTTGAATGTACTTTGCTTTTATATTTGTTTCTTTATCTATTCCCCTTCAATCTTTGTTTCAATCTGTCTCCTCTTTTTTTTTCTATTCCACCTCCTTCTCTCACCCTCCCCAGAGGCGTAGCTGAAGGGAAGGGGCTTTTTGAAAATACCAAATGGGGGGGGGAGTCCCTAATGCTTTTGAAATAGTTGTTCTCCTAACGTATTTCTATAAAGTCCCAAGCCCCCGCTCCGAGCCTCAAAATTTCAAGCCTCTTTAAATGTTCTACTCAGCTCTCAGTCGAAACTATTTTATCATCTTTTCTATCCCTTTTTGCAGGTTGCATGACATTAATGGGCACCATCGTAATTGGCATCAAGGCACAAGACTACCTCGAATCACTCAAACTACAAAATATGCGTGTGATACATAATCTACCGTCGCTGATGGATGTCGAAATCACGGGCCCGATCGACGTCGGCTGGTCTCTCGTCCTGGCTATCATTTCGGCTCTCCTCACACTCATTGCTTTTGTCATCTGGTTCCTGGAATATGAGATTCTGAAGGCAACCGAACAGCGCGAGGCTTCTGTATGATACCGCTGCTGAAAATAGTACTGACCATGGTTCCCTCTGAGCGTGTGTATGTTATGCAACCAGCGCACTAAGGAAATGAACGTGCGCGCAAAAAGTTAGTTACTTAAAATAAAGTAGTAATTAATAATTATACTCATAAATATAAGTGTAATGATAATTAGTAATTGGCAATTGAGGTTTTCACTGCAGTGAACTTCGAGAATAGCGTCCTGCTGACCACAAACGGGGTTTTGTTTTTGTTTTCATTATTTTTATTATTTTATCATTCTTTGAATTCAGCATTTTTATTACGTCATCAAAGAATAACATTCTATTTCACAATTTCAATTGCATGCCTTAGCGTGACAGACGACAAATGCATATTGATAATTATTATATATGCTGATTACACTTCTTATCGTTTTTAACCTCTGAGCTAACTGTTTCTGTTAACTAGTTATTCAGTCTTTCAAATACCACTTTTGTACCTCACTAATTTCCTTGACTAAACAGCATTTTCTCAACTAAATATGTTACTTCGTAGAATGCAATTATACTTGTATTATATTGAAAGATGCTTTATTAACCATGAGGGATAGGGTGTGCCAAAATTATCTTGAAAAAATTTCAAGTTTACATACTTTTGTCACATGGGAAAATGCATAACATGAAATTTTTTAGCGTACTGATTACTAAGAAAAAAGAAACCTGAAAGTCAGACCATAGATAGGGACGTAACTCATTTTGGTATGTCAGCTCGTCAGCCAGTGACGATAACCACTGCTAGCGCATCTAATTAGAGGGAACATTGGTGCCAACAGGTTGTGATATTATGGGAGACAGAATACACCAGCTTTTCTCAACCTCTTTTGGTCATGGCCCCCATAAGAGCACGTTTCAAGTTTCAGGGCCCGTTGTCAAACATGGATACAACAGGAACAGATAGACAAGAAAACCATTCATTAGTTCATGGTCCCTTTTTAAATGTGCCACGGCCCCCGTTGAGAATGGCTGGAATTCTTGGACAATAAGCTGAGTGTAAAGAGAATATGGTGACTGTGGATGCTTTTTATCCGATGCAAAAAAAGAAGGAATAGAGAAAGAATATGAAGAATGGAAACGGACCATATCGTCTGAGTCTTGAATGTTAATGTTGCTTGTTTTAAACTTACGAAGATGTCGCTTTAGTCTTCGTGATTGCTTTAACGCTTAACATCTTAAACCGCTTGATACCGCTCCTAATTGACAGCGGAGCTCTTCGGTGGAGGAAAGAAAGTTTGTGAAATTCATCAGATGGAATAAAAAATGTTTTTTAAAAAAATTACCTGGATATGAAAGGGAAGTCACTTTGATCAGTAGTTATTCGCCATGTTATTGACGTCTAAATTTTCCTATATGAAGTCATTATGAACGTGTAATGAAAATATTGGGGCTTCTCTCTCTTTCCCAATTGACTGCAAATATTCTTATTTGTTCACTGACTTATCAACGGAGGATTGTGATAATTTATTGAAAGTGAAAATTAGTTAAAAAGAAAAGAAAAACACATGTGATTTAAAAAGATACTCTCACATATTAATTGTGTTAAAATATTCCAAGCACAATTTTTTTTAGCTTGAGACTGAATACATAATTGCAAAACCGGTTTTTTCGCTGGAAATCTTTGCATACACCTAATAATTCCATAATTACATATGGATGTAATTCCATTCCTAAAAATTCTTTTTCTAATCAAATGAATTCAAATGAACTCATATACATGTATGTGTAAAGAGGCTGAATATAAGATTTGCTTGTACCTATCTTCCAGTAAGAACATTTGTTTTTATCTACAAATCACTCAGTCCCTGTATATTTCTCTTGATATGTAAGAACACATATGCGCACACACACATCGACACACACGCACAAGGAGAAGAAGAAGAAAGAAAAAGGAGATGTCTTTAATTAAGAAAATAACATACATTCAAAATACATGTACTGTATGGGGGCATGTCCTTATATTGAAGGTATTCTTCCGCCCAACTCTCCTAAGACACACGCGCGCACACTCAGATATTGTAGTAACATCATAACAAATTATTGTAACGACATTTAAAGGTTTCAGCTTTGCTTCTATATATGTATACACATGCACATGTATATATGTATGTCTATACGAATATTAAAATTAATATGTATCTGTGTGTATGTGTGTGTGTATTACCTCGTGCGAGTGCAAACGTATGTCTATCAAATGTAACTGTGAAAAAATGTAAGAAACGTATGAATGTGCGCAAAGGTATTTTTGTATATTTCGAAAGTGTTTTTTTCCCCTTTAATGCTTCTCTCTTGTTCCGTTCTGTATTCCCATTTATTTCTTCGTAATCTCCGTTTCCCTGTGTTGACTAACGGACCTCAAATTCAGGTTTGGAATTTTCCGGATTTCGCTGACATCGTCGGAGCTGGACTGAGTATCGGTTGATACTTGGAAATAATGTTTTTTTCCTTTCCCCATTTTATGGAGGAAATAAAAAAAAATCTTTTCATAATGAATTAATCGTTATTGGTTTTGTTTTTGGGGCTATTTTTGCAAGAACGCTTCAGCAACGGCCATTTTCTAATCAACTATTTTGAATGGTTAAAAGTAGCTAGATTGACGGGATCCGAACAATGGTCTTATTTTCGTATCGTCTTTCAGAATAGTCATTGACGTACCAATTTTGTTTCGGACGATTCAATCTCTTCTTTTCATCTTTGATGAAGTAACAACGTTTCGGCCGATTCATTTCTACGGACCCTTTCAGGTGTAAAGTGCAATATCCGTGAGGAAAGAATCATTTCTATCGGGTTTTGAACTATTAGAAGGAAGAAACTGATAGGAGAGACTCTCTTTCCTTACGGATACTACGTTTTAAAGCTGGGAAGGGCTGTAGAAATGAATCGGCCGAAACGTCATGATTGCATGAAAAATGAGAAGAATTTAAATTGTTCGAAAAAAATGATTCATTTTCATTATTTTGCTTGTAACTGATCAGTACATTATATATATATATATATATATATATATATATATATATATATATATATATATATATATTTATATATATATATATATATGTGTGTGTGTGTGTGTGTATAAAGAAATGGATTTATATGATCCGACAGATGATTATTTCAACCAGGTTTCTGTATAATATGGTGCATTTTATAATCATTCTGTCGGATCATATATATCCATTTTTAATACATAACAGTTGCGTTGAAAGAAACGAATAGACCTAGAATAAACAAGACAAGAATTTGATGTGAAAACAATTATGTGGGGCTTTGCGTTACCGGCAACTGTTTAGCTCAATGGTAAGTGCATCGCTATATTGAAGCAGCTACCCTACCGCTCGCAGGTTCGATTCATTAACTGTGTTATGACAGGAAACCATTTTAAAAAAAGCGTCTATATAATATAACGCAATTCATAATCACATATATATATATATATATATATATATATATATATATATATATATATATATATATATATATATGATGAGGAAATGGATGATATTTATTCGACATAATCCAGAAACAGTCTCTCGAAACATGTTGCAGAAATAAATACGATCCAGTTTTCCGAACTCTCGTGTTTCTATATGTCTATTAAATTCGCCATATTTTTGTATATAATTTGAGTTTATCTGAACGTAACATCTGATCAATACATCGTATTATTTATTTTTTTGGAGCCTTTGTAAAAGATCTATCCGATTTCAGCTATTTCTTTTATATTTAGCCACTTTTGGCCACCCAGAAATGGCTGTCACTGATTTATTATTGCGAAGATTACCTGTTTTTCACCATCGATTATTAATCATTGATATTTTACTTTTAGCGCCTAGTATTGATCTGTTCAACGTATTTCTGGCAAACCAAAGAGAAATAAGGCCCGACTGATCAACATCATCTTTCTGCCCACGCTGACGCGGACACTAACCAAGACACAGGAGAGAAAAAAAATCCCCACCTGTGAGAATTTTGCGCTTTTTAGTGCTTTTCAGTGGTCAAAGTAGCTAAAAAATGTTTTTGGATTGGCAACTCTGGGGATAAGGTGCCTCAAACGAGCAGCAAACAAGATCGATGGAGCAATACCAGTCCACAAATTCAACGTCGGAGAATTAAACAGTTCGGACATCTGACAAGAATGGCTACTGATCAACCAGCGATCAGAGCCTACAATACCAGAAGTTCAGGCATCCAGGCAAGAGAACGACCATGCAGGCGTTGGATCGAGCGCTTGCATAAACGCTCTAGTCCCATGACCTGTCTGTTACAGAGGCGGCCCTTCAAGCCATCGACCCCGCCACGACACCTCACAGTACGCGTGCAAGATAATTTTTTTTTTAAAGAGATAGAAGAACGTTGGTCTTCATGCGTTATGATATGCTAAAACTAATTTGGACTTGAATAAGTAATCATGATATAAAAAGAACGATAGGTAGCCGTTGCTTGATTTGAACTCCTTGGGGTTGACATCCGTGACAGAAACTTGGAAGCTGTACGTTGTGCTAAAATAAATTAATTTCATAACCGATTCTCCAACCCATCCACCTTGAATTTTGCTAGTTTCATCATCATCATCCTTTTAAGGTCCATCGTAAACTTTCACCCAGATTCGCCAGGCCTCTCGATAATAGGCGTCAATATCTTCTACTGCATTGATAAATCAAATATTAAAATTAGATTCGGAAGGTGTTCGGGGCTTGTTTACGTAAATCTCAGAGAGACAAAATCGAGAGCAGTCAAATATGGCTAACATGGCGACTAGTTAATTCCTGATCTACATTAAATTAATCTGCCATTGAATATTCGACAGAGCTCCATTGTTGCACTTGCTATTTGGCCAATGGTCCCATCCTGTTGAAACCATGCATCATGTCTCTGGGATATTGAGGGGTGTAAAAATGTCCAATCATATCCCGTTATCACTCTCTAGTCACCCTACATTGTGAGCTATCATGGAATATTGCCTAGAAAGGGAACGACCTGGCGAAGCTGAAAATAGGAGGCATTTCCTGGATGTTATATTCCACATAAGTAATTTCGAAGGACCAAAATGAATATATCTAAAAGGAAAATTACTTAACTTTCATATCGAAAGAATTATTCGAATTTTAAGATGGAAAGTAACTTTTTGCGCCACCCTGTATGGCTACAAAATCCACAAAACCATCATTGCTTAAGTATCTGCTTTGCCTTCGCGTTGTCTGACACTTTCAAGTGATCATCAAAGCGTAAACCACCATCTTGACATACCAATTTCATACAGTTGATCAAACACAAAGCATAAAATACTTACCAGTTGTTGAAGTGAATTCCACTCTTCCAGAGACATACTTTATCTCGGTTAGCGTTTCCCAAGAGGGAAGATCACATCAGAAGTATCATGCCTCAATACTTGTGGTTCAAATGAAATTGTAATAACAGAAAGTTAAAAGATGAGTGATTGTTCAGCAGTTAATCAGATACTCTTACTGGTTTTGTAGAACCATGGATTCCACTATTAGCATTGCTGTGCAAACTAAGACGTAGCTTATTGGTAGAGTAAGGGATCATAAATGTTGAGGATCCACCTGATGTATCAGCCCAGGATACATTGCCTCACATGAAACAAATAAGACTCTTAAACATTGTATATGATATAGTTGGACTATTTTCCTCGACTATGTTGTTCATTTGTTTCACAACGTTATGGTTGTGTACCCACCGGCCTTCTTCAGGTGTTCTTTGTTCTGGAATGTGGAATTACTTCCTGGGACTCTTGCTCCTCGTCGTATTCTACCTGTCATGTTATATCTGTTTTTTAATTATTCATGTACAGAGAGAGGTGAGAGAGAGATACCATGATTTAGGTGTAGTCTTTATATTTAGAGTGCTTGATTCTTTTCTAAATAGAGCTGGTATAATCCTTTCATTTATGGATCTCACGACATATCTATTTAACAGCTTCGATCTGTTTCAAACACGACATATATATATATATATATATATATATATATATATATATATATATATATATATATGTGTGTGTGTGTGTGTGTGTGTGTGTGTGTGTGTGTGAGAGAGAGAGAGAGAGTAGTGGAACTATTCACCGGAGTCGCTTCCCTTTGAACGATTGTCCTTTTCTTCAACATGAGATACTCACGAAGAGCTTTTTTGATCTCAGGTTCCCAGACGCAACTAATATCGCTGCTAGTGGAACCGACTGATTATAGTATGTGAGCTGCTTCCTTCAATGCTACGCTAATGATTCACTTTGTCTATTATTTGGACCTCATTCCATTGGGGTTTGACGTGGTCAGTCATTTTTAGGGCGACTGGTTTCTCCTCTATAGTGTCTGCCACAGCTGCAAGGGATACAAACACAATATTCGGCCCTGATATATAGATATAGAATCAGTCCTAATAAACGCCACGTATGCAAATTAATATATCTGTTAGTTATAATTGTATGCTTGCATGTACTGTCCGATTCATATTATAACCCCAACGTAATAATGAATTGGCCCATGTGAAATAAATTAACACAGCTAATAAAAACAATCAAGGGGACATTATAAAATGAGGTTGTTGTAATATGTCGATGAAGATTACGTCACAGAATCGCCGGATGTATGAGACTAAAAGTTTTTGTTTTTTTTTAATTAAAAATGTGTGAGTGACAGAAAAATGTTTAATGTTGAGTAGATTTTTTTTTTTTCACTTCTAAAAGAGAATACTTGGATTATTAAGAATAAATTACCTAATAATAGCTTTAGGTTCCTTACATAAATTACCCCGTCATTTTTTACGGGTATATGGTAGTATATAAATAAGAAGGAAAAAAAACGGATATGGCACGTCAGGTAGAGGAGGGGCATGAGTTCCAGGAATTAATCCTAAATTCTAGAACAGAGAACGTCTGGAGAAACGTTCTGAAACAATGAACAACATAGACGAGGAAAATGGCTGACTATACCAGAGTCGTTGATTAAAAAATCCCGTCTAACAGAATTCAGACAATGAAGACAACTCTTGTTTCTAATTGAGAGAAAAACTTATCAGCTTGGTATTCTGTCTCGTATAAATAAAATTGGAGAAAACTACTGGTAATTGTTTGGAATTGGTGCATGAAAACATTATGCCAATATTTTGCAAGAGAGATAACTTCTCAGTAGATACGATTAACGGCTGCTTCTCTTAAACTATTATGGAACAAATGAAAGCAGAAAACTCTGAACATTTGAAACTGTATTTTATTAGATTTAACTACAAAGGATATAATTTTGGGTTAGTGTTTAGGGTTAATGTTAGTGACTAGAGTAAATGCTGATGTTAGGGTTAGTCTTAGTGTTTAGGGCTAGTATTGTGGTTAGAATTAAAAGCATTTCATCTTGTGTAGCGTCTATCCTGGTTAACTTCCTTGCAAAATATCGACATAATGTTTTGGTGAAACCATTCCAAACAATTACCCAATCGTTAATCGTTGACAGACCTTGCAGATGGAGCGTGGAGTCCAGAGGGCCTGGACCCCGATTAGACAAAATATGTTAATAAAAAAAATTTATAATTAAAAAAACAAACAAATAATCATGAATTAAATTTTTAGAATAAATATTTATTGTGCCCATTGTCAAATTAGATAGAATAAAAAATGATAATCCCCCTACCTTCTGCTCAAAATCCTAGATCCGCCCATGGTTTGAGTACCATGACTCCAAGAATAGTCATTTTTTGGAATTCGTAACAAACAGATTGTATAAATATATGTAAAATGTAAAAAGAATGAATGGAACTAAAAGTTACCGATTCTGAGGCTTTCCTCTCTATTTTATATTTATCGTCTGGCGTGGATCAGGGTTAGAAAAGAACATTACTTTTTTGTATAATAATATACATTACACAGTTGCATGATAATAACGCCCAAAATATGGTCATCATTATTTCATTGATAAATATTTCAGCTCTAAGTGCTGCAAAATTGTTCCTCCAATTATGAATAATTCTAACGCTCTGTCACTTGGTTTAAAACTGTTATGTTGACTCGAGCTGGCAACGCTGTGATCAAACGATTCCAAAACATTCTTTAAAGATCAAATTATGTTTTTCTGCTATGTACAGTAAATCCAATATAATCTTAAATACATACAGACACATACTCACTCGTGCACGCGCGTTCGTGTGTGGTATTTTATTATGTTTACTTCCATCGGGTTGACTACAGATACATCAACTACTCAGTATAATTTGATATGATTCATATGTCATATAAAAGACGGATTGTCTATAGTAATTTAATCACAACACACACCATTGAGATTTGCAACTGCGAAGAGGTTTTTTTTCTGTATTCTGAGAAACACTGTATGTCCCAAAAGGGATTACCACACACAATGAGTGTAAACAAAGTCTTTGAAGTTATCTCAAGTGCTTATATCTGGGGACTGGAGCGCTTTTTGATAGCTATTTCACTGTACGAAATAAAAATAGCATGTGACATTAATTGTTATCTTTTTTCACCCCTAACTTGGTTCTGTGCTTGGCGAGAATGACCTCCCTAACAGACGTGAGTGATTCAATGACGAGGTGCAAACCAAAGGAACAGAAATAAGGATTTCACTGATTATTTTGGGAATTCTCTCAACAAGTGTTAGGGTGATATATTGAAGAATGTTTTTCACATATTTGTCGCACCTATTTAAAACTAATCATTTGGTTGAAGATGTGAGGAGGGGGTGTGGAGGCAAGGTCCAACTACTAAAGGGAGGCATGGTGATAGAAAAAAAAGTCAAGAATCACTGCCCTAAATAGTCAATAACATATTATTGCTGCAGCAGATTCACACTTGATCTATTCAAACTAAATACTTTGGTACTACAAAGTGATCAGGGCTGGACACTAGCTAGTAATGAGTCCAGGACAGATGGGAAATTAAAGCCCCATTTCAAACTGTTATTATAAGATGTACTTACAAGTTGCAGAACGATTTATAAAAATGCTACGCCTCTGGAGTAGACCCCGCCACAAATTTGTAGGCCCATGCCAACTGACCTATTTGCCCGCTCCCTTTGCCCGGGCCTTGGAGCATAGTTTTCAAAACTGTGTAACAAGACACTTTGGTATGTCGTCGACGTTCTCCTAGTTTGTCGCGAAATTAAGTATAATTTTGTGTATTTCTCATGAGACTCTTTCCCCGGATCATTTGAAGTGCTAGGATGATGTATATTTAGTTTGGCCAGAAGTGTAGCGAGAGATTTAAGAACTCAGTGACTTGGCTTCTCGAAGGACCCCCTCCAACATTAGGGAGATTTTTCAGTTGGAATATTATTGGTAGACTACAAAGCTTTCCTGGGCCCCTTCCATTGGGGACCAGGTCTTTTCCAAATAGCTGCACTTCTCAAGTTGGCTAACAAAACTTATATAATGTATCGTAAACAATATATTAAAAAGTGTGTCGCCGCCTATACCAAAGGTTGGGAAAACTCTGCCTTAGAGTGATTGATAATTTGAATTTTATAGTTTTTTCACAAAATTCTTGATTTTCTTTCAGACTAAAACATCCTTTAACAGTCCGTCAACAAATTGTAAAATCTTTCGATCTAGCCATATTTCCAAAGAAAATGTGCAAGTATTTTACGAGCAAATTGACATTTTTTCTCACCTTTTAATTGTGAAACCAGTTACAGTGGGCTCAAAACGTAGCTGATATTTTTTCGAAAAATCAATTCCAACATCCTTGTACGGATCCAAGTTGACAGATTTTGGACGAAAGATTAAACAATATAAAAATTGAAAATATCGAAACAAGATTGAACATTGAAATGTTATGTACAAAAATCAGACATCTTTGGTCCATATTCTGTCAATTTTGAAAAATGACTATCTATCATTACTATCTATGAACAGTATTTTTGGTTCCGAATACTGAAGGGTCGTAAATCCCCAAGATATTATCCTATGAGAATCGTATTTTCTACAATTTGGAACCCCATTCGACAGAATATTGTAATATCTCACTAAACTAATACCTGTACATAATGAAAACTAAAGTCATACAAGATTCATAAATTCATCAGCATTTGTAAACGGAGCAAAAGCATGGCCTATTAAAGAGATAAGATACAAGCATCTTTTGACGTCGTAAACCTTAATCTGTCAATATCTACATCAATTTTGATTTTGCAAACAATGGGGGGGGGGCTGGCCATGCTCCGCCACGTTGGCCCATGACGTGATATAATACACAGAGATCAAAAGACAGTACAATATACTAGAGGAAAAACAGGAGTGCGAGACATCATAGAATCCATCAGAGAAGTCTAATAGGAATGGACTACAAGAATAGCAGATAACCAATGGACATCATGACTCACCACATGGATCCCCATGCGAAACCGGAGCCAGGCAGAATACAAGATAACGAAACGGACTAGACAAATTACGAAAGTATTGGCTCCGCCACGCCCATGATAGAGACGGGTGACGAATCCTTTGGAAGGTCCATGTCCAACGAGGGCCGATGACAGATGATGAATACGATGATGGTGGGCCAATGACACGCGTATTAGTAGTGACACGCTGCAGGGTTTTGGGTGTCACGCGATGTACTTCGAAGAACAACATCTTTTTAATTCAATTTTATCATCAGTTTTGTAAGTATATTTTGAAATTCCAGGTTATATTTTATCAAACTCCTAGTTTTATAAATATATAAGTAAGTGACGCTCCGATAACACGATTATTCAAAAAACAGAAAATATTTTGACACACCGTGTTAAAGGGGTTCACCATTACCTTCTTAATACTTCATACGTGCATACACACACAAGAGAATTGAAATCTCAGTTTTTCATGGAAAATCAGATTAAGTGGCAATTCACAGCCAACAAATCACAGATGTTTTTTGTCTCTCAAGAAATTATTGCGATTGATATGAAGAACGGTAAAGTTAATTAGTGTTACCCGTTGGGGGGGTAATTATAGTTTGAAATATAATATTCATACTGGCAGGACAAATTATATTATTTTACCTCATTGGCAATAATTGAATTATTTCTTCCTTCATTGGTAATAAATACCCCAGACATCAAATTGCATTGTGGAACAGTGAGCTTTCTTTTTTTCAGACTGATTGGCAGATAAATTCACATGCGAGGTTATTGTTGGTAGTAGTAGTAGTAGTAGTAGTAGTAGTAGTAGTAGTAGTAGTAGTAGTAGTAGTAGTAGTAGTAGTTGCTGCTGTTACTTTTGTTTGTTGTATATGTGTGCATCGGTGTGTATGTGTATGTGTGTATGTGTATGTGACAGAGAGAGAGAATAAGAATGGGTAAAGGGGGAGAACATCTGCATGTAGTATAGATAAGTCGAAATCATTTTCTTTTCATCAGTTTTTCTCGTGCTTGTTTCACAAAATCTGTTTTTTTTTTACCCTCTCTTTTATTTTTTGTCTATTTGCTTTTCTCTGATGTTTTTTTTTTTCATCGTGTTAATAAAGGAAAGTGCTTTTTTTTTAAAATTAATATATCATATATTTTGTATGCGATACTAACATTTTAATTCTCAATTCCTTTTTCTTTTCGTGTGGATTATTTCCTTTTCTTTTTCATAAACATTCATGACAAATCAATGCTTTAATGAAATTACACATAATAAAGATTCATAGTAAACAGTAACGATCCTATACACCGCTAAAAACATATATCAAAAAAATTTCTTTTGCTTGAATCCATTGCACTTTCAAGATTTTCTGTAGGATGACACATGATGTGATTCTACGTCACGAAACAATGTCATGTTCAAAAGAAATTGTATTAAATGTTTTCTCACTCGTATCACTGACGTGGCTATCTCTTCTCGAATCAAAATTTCGTAATCATCTGCAGGTCATCATCGTTATATTACTTTTCATTTGCCCGATATCGGTCTTCCCATATTGAATAGTTGAAAAAAAATCGTAGTCTTAAAGCATACAGTTAGTAATGCAACCAGAACACATGGAATGTCACACCTAAAAAAAACAAAGTATTCCAACACGCGAAATCACAATTACAATTGCAAACAGCAAAAAATAATTTCTTTACAATATAAAAAAACAGGTCATTTGGCTTTAAGGACAAACGGTGGAAATAGAGAGACACAAACATCTCAATTTTGTGCCATCTCAGCTTCAACCTCAGAGGGGTGGGGAAGCTGCAGGCCGAGAGTTTTACTCGCTTGGAGTTGAAACCGCAACTGACTGATCAAAGTTACTTTCAAAATTACTCCGAGAAAAGGCTACGCTTCTTTTTGATAGCCACGATCACGTGATATAATCCTCTGGCTTGCATCCATATTCCTCACTTTCTCACGCAAGAAAATCCATACATCATCAGGGACTCGAAGATGTCTAGACTTAAAATTAAGTGCAAGAGCTCAATAGCCCTTTCAAAGTTCAGCTGGGTTGAGTGTCTCGTTTTCGGCTGGGATCCTAACGGGAGAATCTGTTGTCCAGATATAATCAAAGGTGACAAAAAAAACTGATGAATTTTACTTGATGAATTCTGCGACTCTTCCCGTGATCATTCTGTTGTTTTACATCTCTCTCTCTCTCTCTCTCTCTCTCTCTCTCTCTCTCTCTCTCTCTCTCTCTCTCTCTCTCTCTCTCTCTCTCTCTCTCTCTCTCTCTCTCTCTCTCTCTGTACAGTTAAATGATTGCAAAATTAAACATAACCAACTGATAGAAATATATCTTGCAACCAGGGCCTCTGAGAGGGGGGTAACAAAGGAAGGTTGTTCGGTAGTTGTCGAAACATGGCCCATCCATTGCTATTTGAGTTTCCTAATGGATTCTGTGATATCTCCGGCTCCTTTTCTTTTTGCTAATATACTGTGAGGTCTTGAAGCCCCTTTATGTAACGCCAAGCATGATCCTCTCCTGTACACGTTGCATGGCTCTTACCTTGAGAGCCAATCTTTTGGTTAGGTTACATATTCCAAGTCCATACAGCTAGACAATACAGCATGGAGCCCTCGAAATTAGCAGGGCCCCTTACATATGCTACTTTTGCTACACACTTAATCCGACACTGTTTGCCATGTTATACAATCGTCTCACTTTACAAATGCACAGACTACTGGCTCTTTAGGATGCGTTCTGAAAGACTGACATCGTGTCCTTCCTTGCTTCTTTTTTTCAAAACATTCTCTCGTATTGCGGTCTTTATAACAGTGTCATGAAGTCCAACGCAGTAAGTGACAAGTGCACTAAAAACTCAAATTATTCGACCTATTTGACTCCCAAGACTTGTCACCAATCATCAAATGACACATGTAATTAGGCGAACAACAACCAGTCAGTAGGCATCGCAATGTACATGCTTGATAAAAAAAAATATTCGAGGACAAAATGATAATTATCTCCAACTTCTATCTATTTGGGTTTCGTTGTTAAACTCAAGTCCAAGTCAAAGGCTAGAGTTGACTGTCTTTCCCCGTAACAACATCAACAACAACAATTATCCTCACCTTATTCAGGACAGTAAACTCGTCACCGATTGCCTGTCCCGTCACGTTGAACCGATGTATAAAAATGACATTACTCTATTGTGATTTGAAATTATGTCCAAGTGATCAGCCCGCTTACCAACTTAGTCTAACTGACAAGGCTTGTATATCTACGAAAATCTATATAAGGGATACTCAAGAGCTCATTTCATTTTAATAGATAAATACATTTATAAAATTAACATTTCTCTACTGTGATTTGAAAATCACTGCCACGTGATCGGTGGAAGGTTCTCTCACCAATTGAGCCAAACTGACAAGTCTTGCACATCTACGAAAATGTATGCTACAAACATGCAAAGGCTTATTTCATTCATTACTAAAAAATAAATACTTTTCATCATTTTTCATTTATTCTATAAATATATATATTCTGTTAAAAAAAAAACTTTGCAACGTTTAGCAAATTGTTATGACACAACTATAAATAAACTATCTGACCCTGAAAATGTAGCTTCTAAAACAGTGGTTCTGAACGTGGGGTGCATGGCCGATAACCTGCTTTTCGGAGAAGGTCGATGGTGGTGTTGTCTGGTCCAGGGTCCGTTCCTTTCTTCGTCTGTTTAATGGCTTGTTTCACCTTCCACGGAGTTACTTTTGGAAAGTCCTCGAGTTGATTGCTCACATATTGCATATCCTGCTCATTGTTTTGTAGACCTTGTTTGGATGAATAAAGTTTTTGGTAAAATTCTTTCGCACGTTCGACAATCCTGTCTCTGTCTGTTGTTAGGTTTCCATTTTCCTCGAGTATGCTGGTTATTTGCTTTCGTCCTTAGTTGAGGCCTTTATTTATAGCTTTGAAGCCCCAACCCCTTTCAAGAGTCGATTCGATGCCGTCGTGTATTTTCTTCTGTCTTTCCTTCGTTTTTTCTTGATTAATTCATCAAGTTCGGTCTCTTCAATTTTCTCTCTTGTTGCTATCGATGGCTTGAGGTTTCTGCGTTTTTCCATGAGATTTCTGGTTTCATCTGAGATTTTGCTAATGGGTTTTGTGCTCATTTGTTTGAATATAGTGGCGACTTCAATTATAGATGCAGTCATTTTGTTGCTTAGTTCGTTGGTGTCGTCTTGTTCAGTAAGAATTCTGAATCTGTTTTTCATTTCGAGCTTGAAAGATCGAGCGTGCTCTTTTGGTATGTTTAAAGGTTGCAGTTTTGCGTGGAATATTTTCTTGCGTTCTTTGTAGGTGTTTACTTGCATTTTACATCGTATCATTCTGTGGTCACTGCCTACATTGACTTGATTCAGGACTTGGATATCCTTGAGGATATCGTTTTTGTCCGTTAGGATGTAGTCTATTTCGTTCTTTGTTTCGTGGTTGGGGCTCTTCCAAGTCCATTTCCTATTAGGTCCCTTCTTGAAGAGGATGCTCATGATTTTGGATCCGTTAGCCGTTGCAAAGTTTACAAGATCTTCTCCTCTCTCGTTCCGTATTTTGTACCTGAATTTGCCAACGTAAGCTCAACCTTCAAAAATAAGATCACATTAATCCTAAAAAGTATAACCCAAGCATCTTCCCAATAGTCACTAATGGAGCAGAAACATGGAACCTAACCAAGAGACAGATCTGCAAATTGAGAACCATGCAACGTGCACAAGAAAGAATTATGCTGGGCCTCACATGGAGAAACCACAAGACAGCACAGTACATCCGGGAAAAGACAAGAGTCAGGGACATCATAGAATCCATTAAAAATCTCAAATGTCAGTGGGCTGGCCATGTTGCACGAATAGCAGACAACCGATGGACATAACGACTCACGACATGGATCTCCCGAGATCACATGCACAACCGAGGCCGGCAGAATATTAGATGGAGATACGAGCTAGACAAATTCAGAGGGTACTGGCTCTGCGACACCCATGATAGGGAAGTTTGGCGAATCCTGGGGAAGGTCTATGTCCAACGACGGACGTTAAAAGACTGATGATGATGATTCCATAGTAACTAATGCTCTGTAAGAGGGAATAATCAAAGCATGAAAGCGCAAAGTTTGGCTGAAGGTCAAAAATTTAATCATACATATACGAAACGTTGTGAGAAATGGCTCTTTTTGCAACATGATATATAATTGATTACTTTTTCATAGTAAGGGGAACATCAAATAATTTGAGCTGCTGTGTAGGACATGGAGCAAGAGAGTTTAGAACCATTGATCAAAAAGGATCATTTTTAATGATATCTTAGTACCTGTTAAAAATGATAACATCGTTTATATTCACAAGAAACAGATTTGAATATCAGTTACATGCTCGTTTGTTACAATTCGCATGTATTGTTACATTGAATGAATATCAACCCAAAGAAAAAGAATGTACAAAACTTTTTGATATGGGTTGGATGCTATTACGAATTTTATATGGTGTTCATTTTGAGCTCATTTGGTGGGAAATCTGAGATTGCTACCAAAGAATTCATTCTTCGAACACATGAGACCACTGATATTTTTCCGTAGGATGGGGGCAGTAGGATATATTCCTAGGGCACATAAGGATATATTCGGAATATATCTTAATAGCAATCATTTTACCCACGAATGATAATATAGCAATTCATACATAGGAACATTATGTTGGGGTTACAAAATACAATTATACTGCACTCTCATTATTTGTTGACTATCAGTTTCCAAATTTTTAGCCTTCTCGCCCTCGAAGAGAAGGCCTGATCCCGAGGAAGTTAGGACACTAACTAAGCGAACGCCTGTGTCTTTAATTTTTTCTTGTTTCTCGTCGTGTTAGTATAGTTTTTGTATGCTATTTTGAAGATGCATCCATCATAGCTTTGTCATAAAATTCTCTTTGTGGGCTGACCTCAAACTCTTTTAATATCTACCAAGAATGATTCGAAGTAGATTTAACGTTTAAGAATCTCCGTATCATGACTCTGTCAATAGCTCCTTAGTTCAGTTCTCAGAGTCACGCCCTGCAACAAAGTAAGCAGCCTATGACCATCCATGTAAGCAGGAGTATTGAGTTACAACTCAGATTGTTCAATGTCACTCCAACCCCATTTCCTTGAAATACCTCTTTGTTAGAGTTAGTTCCAGGGATGCAGAACTATCTTTTTAGGTGCCAGATCTGACAAAATGCTTGCCATTCCTTATATCTCCTCTTTCTCTCTCGCATACACACACATGTACTCCTTCTCTCGTTTTCTCTCTCTCTCCTTCTATCTATCTATCTATCTATCTATCTATCTATATATATATATATATATATATATATATATATATATATATATTTTAAATGGATATATGATCCGACAGAATAATTATAAATGCGTTATATTATTTGAGATTTGAGACTCTATTCGAAACGACCCCCCTTTATTACACGGTGAATGTGTCAGCTGACCTAGACAGCATGAATAAAATAAAATTTTAAATAATATAACGCATTTATAATCATATGTGTGTGTGTGTGTGTGTGTGAGCATCGTACTGAATTTTCTATGTTCACCCATTTACATATGCACTGTCCACGATATCGAGCCCTATTTTCATAGATAGATGATTCAACCCTCAAAAGAAATTATATATATATATATATATATATATATATATATATATATATATATATATATATGTGTGTGTGTGTGTGTGTGTGTGTGTGTGTGTGTGTATAACATAAATGAGACTGGGAAGTTGCCCAGTACAAGTGAAGCGGTTTCCAGTAGTTGGGGACTTATGGTGGTCTTCTGGAAAAAGTAATCCTTACTAATATAGATGTAAAATACAGTAAATAAACACACCACACAAATGTTTTTGTTGGGTTTTTTTTGTTTGTTTTGTTTTGTTTTGTTTTTTGACATCCATATAAACAAGGATTGTATCATTTTATTGTAATTCGGGAACAGATTAAGATTTTCTGAATATGTTTTTGCTAAACATTAGAGCATCAAAAAAAAGTAAAAACGATTTTTGTGAGTATTTACTAAAATTCAACTACGTAAAGGTGAACGATCCTTGTTTACATTCATTGTGTAAGTGAGTAAATAAACACCAGTACAAGTTTCAGTTTAATACATATTATATTCTCATGTAAAAATTGCGAATCTCTATGTTTAATGATCCAATAATCGAGGGTATGCCATGCGATTTAGAAGATAAATGCTTACATCTTGTAAACGATAAGAAATAAAAGTAACAAATCCTCACTAAAAGGGGAGTAGTATAATCCTTCCTCACACATTGACTGTGAACAAGAATTTTCCAATTCGCGAAGAAAATCAAAAGATGTTGAAATCAGTACAAGACTCATGCATTCGGCTGACAAACCGATATATGCAGCTTCCTTTAGACCTCCAAACTCCCCAACGATGTTTCTATTAATCATCTGAACCTCATCCAAGAGGGGTTAATGCGTACCATTTTCACTCCAGATATGTTCCGCCATACTTGATTTCCCTCCTCTCCTTTCATTATGACTCTCTAATGTTCCTTGAGTTTAGCTTTAAGGCGGTGGCTTGTCTGTCTCTTATATGCCTTTCCACATATGCATAGGATGTTATACAAGTGTAAAATCCTTTGCCAGACCCTTCTCCCGTAATGGACCAACTCTAGTAAGGATGTTTTACTTTTGAACACCGCCTTGATGTTAGAGCGTCGACAAACACTTTAGATTTGTTCCGTTACGCCTCTTACATACGGAACGTTTGCTGTGGCTACATAGTTGATGGTACTGGGGTTTCTCCTCCTATTTCCCATTTCACATCATGTGGTTTTCTTTGCTTCGTAGAGCAAACGTTGGCCAACTCTGACATGCATAGTTCTGAAATCGCCTACTTGCTTGATTGGCAGTATTATTCAGTCTCTGTACCAGGCGCTGCCAAAAAGAAAATGGATTTTTCCGGTTGGTAATTGAGGGGGTCATGCTTTTTTCTCCTCTGCTCAATGGGGTTATGAAGTGGAATTCTCCGTCAAACGAACTATGGAACTGAGAACATCTCCAATTTGGAAAAAAAAGAAAAGAATTATGGATCAAGCTCTACAGCATGCGTTGCTAAACATAGAAGAACTTAAAATTGCTGCTGACGTTTACGTTTTCTGTTAGCGACCGTTTTCTCTTTTGCTCTGTCGGAGAAAGAGACCGGAAAAGGGTCTCTCTTTCCTTACAGATATTACACATTACACCCGAAGAAAGTCGTGCCATGTATCGGCCTAAACGATGTGTTGAAAAAATTAAAGACGGGAAGAAGAAATTCAATTGTCCGAACAAAAGTGGGAACTTTCCACATTTTTTCAATGAGTATAAAACAGAGCATTCAAAACTGTGTTGAATAACTCAGTTGAATAATCTTCCAAACGATTATTTCACTCATTGCTTAAAATGAATGCTTCGAATTGCATTCCTGTGAATTTCATTCCATCCCGCGGTTTGCAAATCTGACGCGGTCAAAAATTCAAACTGATAAAATGTATTTTCGAGAAAGCGTCATTAACAACGTCGAAAAAAAGACAGCAATGATGAAATGGTTGAAATCGTCGTACGTTTGATTCACAGTTTAACATAGCGTGCGATGGCAAAGCGAAAAAAGTAAGTGTCAGATTGTAACATGATCACTTGAATTTCGAGACAAGGTTTAGTTTGGGTCCAAATTTTGAGCTTCGGTCAATTCACAGATCTAAAGTTATCAGGTGATGAGGATTTGTTTTTAATGTTCAGAAATCACATAAAGTATTAGAATTAAGGGTATGGTTTGAAATATTGAGAAGTTTGTTTTAAAATAATATCCGGGTTACCTCCCTTGCAAAAAAATCGACATAACGTTTATTTTCACCTATTCTAAATGATTACCCTGTATTTATTAAATTCATCTACAAAGATATAATTCAGGGTTAGAATGTTTAGTGTTAGTATTTAGTTAGTGTTAGGGGTAGTGTTGCAATTTACAATAAAAAAAGATGAAATATTTTTTCATATTTGTGATACTAAACGAATATACAGTTGAAATTGATATAAAAAAAGGATTAAACTTTCTTTGTCATTTCTAACAATATTTCTCTACATGAACTCATAAGAAGTAAACAGTCTCTTTATACCAGACAGCTTGTTTTTTCGAACCAAATCCTAACAACTACTCATATGTGCCAATGACAGCTAAATTCAGATGAAATTCAATCGGATTTCATCAAATACGAAATCAAATTCAGCCTGTCTGTTCTATCTTTGTATTTATAATTGTCGTCTGCTTCGAAGAATATTGTAAATGTGATGGAGCGCATTCAATGGTCAAGTACGCTTTTCATCAACCAAACTTCTGATGTTTTTATCAATTAAATATATCATTTCTTATCTGAAATTCAATTTTATTCTTTGTATGAACGATATTTTTGAAAAGCTACCATAATTTGGTTGATATAAACTAGCCATTTTTGTATTCAATGCATCTAAACATACATCTCAGAATTTCCGTGGCGAAATTACCATTGCGATAACGATAAGTTTGTTGCTCTCATTTGTTCCATAATTGACTAAAAACACTACTGACACAAACCGTAAACCTAACCCAAACACTAATCATAATCACTAACCCAAAACCTAAACCTAAATACTAACCCAAAGCCTAAAGTCTAACCCTAAACCTAACTTATATCATTTATCGTTATATTTAATAAAATGCAACTTTAAATAGTCAAGTTTTCTACTTCCATTTTTTCGTTATTGATTTGTAGTTAAATGTATTGAAATGTACAGTAACGAGCAAAATATGGAGAACAGCTGCAGTAATATGATTTGATTCAGCGTTATTACTGATAAAAATGAACTGGACTGTTAATTTTTTACACCTAATTGTTAGACTATATGACAATATTTTGTGAAAATTATGGCTTGATCGATGAAAAAGAAGCATCCATTATGAAAAAAAACTTATAGGCTTGCAACAAACGTGGTGATCAAGAGTGAAGGAAAGTTTTAAAAGGTTGAAAAATCATAGCAAAGTTGACACATTCATTGCAAAATCAGTATTTGGTGTGGCAGTCCTTGTCCTTCATTACTTCTCAGCATTTGTTTTCACATGAATTAATTATTTTGGCAGTATTCGGGTGTTATCTTGTTCCATTCTGTTCCAATCGTCTACCAAAGATCGTTCAATCTTTTTTATTTAAACATCGGACACACTCTCTTATCAACTTCCGCAAACTTTCTTACAGATTGAGGTCAGGGTTTGGGGCAAGCTGGGTCATTATTGAGAGTCCTTTCTGGTTCATGAAGTCCTTAATGTTCTTGGCTGTATGAATGTATTACTATTATTAAAAAAAAATTATCCAGGTATTTTGTTTCAGTAATAACAATCAATTAATATAATTCAATATAGTTGTTCTTTACTTATTTTTACTTGCTGTCTTATAAGTGTTTATCCAAAAATGTAATTTTGAATGGTCCAAACAATTTACGCCACTTCAATATATCAGATATACGTAGGGCTCTAATTTACGCCACTTGAATTTCCCCTTATTTTTACAAGCTAAATTCAGATGAGGTTTTGTCGAATTCATTTTGTCAAATTCTGCCTGTCTGCTGCATCTATGCGTTTTTAATGCATTCAGTGAATATTGTAAAGGTGATTGAAGTGCTTTTAATGACCAAACATGCTTTTCATCAACCAAAATGTTTTTTATTATATACTAATTCGCCCCTTATTTGAAATTCATTTATATTCTATGTGTGGGCAATCATTTTAAACGGCTGACATAATATTTACTAAATTTGAATGAATGAATGAACAAATATAGGTGGGAGAACAAACATAAGATTTTATGATTAGGACATTATGTATCATTAACGTAATCTTATTCGTGGATTGTTAGATTATAGTTGATAACCCAAACTAGGGCATTAGTACGAAGTGGATGTAACCAACCTCTGCCAATAGTCAAACTAGGTTCGCCGAATCAATTTACTATCTCTCCTACTATTCTATTACCGTAAAGCAAGGGGAAATACTTCGATAATTGAATGCTTAGAAATGCTTGAAACTTTTGCTGCAACCCCACTTGAAGTGCACAAGACGTTCATCGACAATTAAATACTCTTGGGATCAAAGCAGTCGTACAAAAGGCGCTTGATAATTTTTATCTAGATTATCGGTTGATATCAGGGTGCTTTTGTTTTTGCCATATTTTTCTGCATTAACTATACATTGTTGCAGTTTCCGTGAGAACGAATAGTCTCTTGGGAATGTAGAAAGGTAATTGTTATCATCGTAAACTTGTTAGCAATATAATCACAAATTTCGAGAAGTAATTTTCTAGTTCTTAATTGGGTAATTGGCGTGAGACAATCTTTTGCTCTCCTCCAGCCTCTCATCATACTCAACTAATCTAAGTGATTATCACTATTAAAACAAGCTTGACTTTCTCCTCTGTTAGTTCAAATGATAATTTTATCCAGACATTTAATTTTCGAAACATATCTATCTTACAAGAAGCAAGAATGTAGATGAACCATCCTATTAGAAATAAGAAATCCCTCGGTAATTGAATTAAGTCTGTAGAATAACAGACGCTGATGACGAATTCTAAAACAAAGAAGCAGCCGACAAGATTGTTCAGAACAGCATTTTTGTTTGCCAATCTAAATCTGATTTTTCGATCCGGGAAGTCACTCTAAAATTGAAAAAATAATTTCCCCATTACTTCTCTCGCCATGCGAATTAGTACAAACTTGGGGATGACCCGTGTTGACATAAAAATTCATAAATCCGTGAGCATATTTTTTGTTGTCTCCATGAAGACTATAAATCCTTCGAATTCTAATGAACTGCGAAAGTGGATTTGATCTAATAATACGAGCTGGATGGTCTGAAATTCTGTGTAGAAGTTGGTTAGCCGTATACTTAATTCTGTTATAATATGTTTATGGATTTTTACTCTCGTATCTAAAAAAGACTATTTCTTGGCGAAATTCACACGTAAAATTTATTTTTGATTTGTCGTCGTTTCTTTCGGCAAAAGAACTACAATATGAAATGAATGTTTTTGAATTTTTTGATCTCCTGTCCATATGGAAAAATCTTCATCAATATACCTTATCCATGACAATGGTTGTGATCCATGATCCTTTTTGAAGGCTTACAGTAGTTCTGTTCCAAATTTAGACATGAATAGATTAGCGAAATTGACTATCGTTGAACTTCCCATAGCTGTTCCTTTTATTGGATCATAAAATTCCCCTTTAAAATTGAGGGTATTGCTTATGAGAATGAACGAAATTACATAAAAAATGTAATCCGATGTTATTAAAGAATTCATATTTTTCGCTAAACGTTTGCTCAAAATGGAAGGGCCTTATCTTTAAAGAAGAAAGAAAAGACACTTCGAGTAATAGAGTGCCCTTGGTTATCAACTGGTACAGAAAGTTTAAAGGACTTGCTCCCATCCTGTATAGAATCATCATGAGACACTTAACGATGATCACCCAAAACTTGCTGCAGTCTTTCCAGAACCTCCAATAGTACCGCCGAAACCGAAACTTTTGACAAATCTTTTCAACCAAAATTTAAAGGAAAATCAGGACTAAGCATCATTCTAAAAAAAGCACTACGTTATTGCAACTTTAATGTTTGACATTCGAATTTTATTTCGTTTCTCTAGGCAGAACGCAACAATTAGTTTTACATTTGAATTGGGCTGAAGAAGATTTACTACTCGTCGAAAATTTTTAGTTTTGTTTTATTGCAAATATTATATCATACATTTTTAAAATCAAAAAGTCTTCTTTTTTTTCTTTTAAAATTTTAATAAGCAAGGCGTTTTCGATCATATGTAATAATAATAATAATGATAATAATTATAATGATGATAATAATAATGACAATGATTAAAATCAATTTAAACAAATATGCTTATACCATCAGTACTAATAATAATAATAATGAGAATAATAATAATAATAATAATATTTTAAATTTCTTTAGGTTCATTGACATTTTCTTCGACCAATGAAAATTGTCAGTCGTCTGCGAAACAAATATCTTCACGATATGAACCCGTGACAGATGCTTCATGAGGTTTGGGATTACCAAAATTGACTACCAAGAAAAAAAAAATTGTCTCAACAGGTTCTAAACAAAATACTTCGGTCAAAAACCATGGAAATCAAAATGAAGCAGCTACTTTTCATCAAGAGTCAAGAGGACTGAGGAGGCATAAATATATCTCTTTATATATATTTATATATACATAAAACTTACCTATTTTGTCATTGATTCGTATGAAATCGTCATGATAAAGCTCAGATGAGAACTGGATACGATAGGTTCCAAGCACGGATTTCTTCTAAGTAACTTTTAGATTCATAGAATACTTGTAACTTGTAACTGCCGTGGAACCCATCAATGAATAGGATTTCAAAAAATGGAACACGTTCATAAATTGAATTAAAGAAAGTGCGATGGTGATAACTTCAATTATAAGTTACTACCCTTTAATTACTCTTTTGTCTAGAAGGAATTAGATAAACTGAACTTCTCGTGGCAAATCTGAAATTTCTTCTCCTTCTGGTTTGTCACCTGGATCTTGGAAAAAGCGCCTCTTAGAAATTTTTGATCAATTTCGTTCCAATTTCATAACTCGGAAACTATTTGACGGAGTGTCGTCCGAAATACACCATGCAAGATATTTTATCTCTCTCTTCGGCGGATAAGACGTTGTTTAAATGATTTTTTCTGAAACATAGCATTGTGGGCGATTACATTTATATTCCGTACTATATCAGGGACACTTATTTAATGGATCGTAAACTGATTTATTTAAATCTATAAATATAGTGTGACTATCATTCAGCATCAGATTTCTCTTGGTAAAAGCATCAACCGTTTTCTTGAAATATTTTGAAATGGGAACCAATAGACCCCATCCGGATCATCCCGTTTTCCTAATTGCACTCAGATCAACGTTGTTACTTCTCATTGTGCTCGCTATTATTTCTACCAATATTATCAACATTTATGTATTGCACAACTTAGATGATCTACAGATATTCTTCCGAATAATGTTGATCAACCTGAGCATAGCCGGTCTTATCAACGGCTTTTTCGTGTGTCTGCCCGGTTTCGTGGCATCTGTTGCCGACGACTGGCCCCTGGGAAATGTATACTGTCAGATTTCCAGCGTTTTAAACGGGTCGAGTTGCGCAGTAACCGTCTGGTGTTTGTCTATCATCAGCCTGGATCGTTACGTCGCCATCCACTACCCAATTTTCTACCGAAACTCAAACAAACTCCGCCTAGCTATCTTTATGGTTGCTGTCTTCTGGATCGTCGCAATATTAACAAATTCGGTTCCTTTGATGGTCGAGAAACAGTTTTTTGGCGTGCATATGCACATGTTTATGTGTAGTATGCTTAGAGAATGGAAATTACTTTCCGACGTTGTCTATTATGTCGTTTATTTTCCAGGCGCCATCATCGTGTTTTTTTCGTATTGCAAAATAATGCGAACATTAAACCAAATCGACGACAGGGAGTTTAATCGGAAAGGGCAACTAGAATATACTCGTAATGAGAAAGCCATGCGTATACTCCTCATTAGCAGTATTGGTTACTTCGTTTGTTGGGGTCCCTGCACAGTCACAGGTTTTCTGGTCTCCTCCAATATCATCAGTAAAGTACCTGAAAAAATGGAATTTGTAATCATTTGGCTAGCCAACTCCAACAGCTTCATGAACGTATTAATCTATTCTGGATGTTCTGATGACTTCCGTCGTCATTTAAAAAATTGTGTGCGACGTTGTTTCCAGAAAACTGCAAGCAAACCCCAGACAGTGTCTGAGCAGACCAGTCTAACGAGCCCATCGACAAATATGTTTACTACCAACTAAAGTCAGGATTTCAGACACGAACGATCGCCAGGGAGTTATTTTTGGGTCAACCCAGAGACAAAACGACTGAATGACGCTTCTTCCTTGAATGTTCCAAGGCTCCAATAAATTTTCTCCCGGAATTTCTTTTCGTTCAATTGCTTTCAGAATCTGACAGCTCTTTTTTCCAAACCTGAACTTGCATGCAGGTAAGTAACATTGGGATGGGGGTTGTTTCTTATCAGATGCTTTCAATAAAACACAAACTCCTGTTTGATTCTGGAAATCTATAATAAAGGTCTATTTGAAATACAGTAACGTATACGTATATGTATACGTAATGTTATCTGGACCCACTGGATTTTCATATATTTATCAATGCTTTTCTCATCAGCATCGACACTGCTGTCAAAATAATTGGGCTCTATCATCTCTTGTTGAGTAGTTTTCCATAACTCATAACACACAAAGGACAAATAACTTGGCTATTTTTGGAGGCATATTAGTATCGACTGACAGCAATCATATAAGTAGAAAAATAGGTAATATAATCGCATATATGTGACTAAACTCACTGGTTTCACAAAATTACAGCAAACATTCCCCCTTTCACACATCTGTCGTGGGACAGCCAAGTACATATTTTTTTCAAAAGCTCAGGAGTCTGAATTGACCTCTATTGAACCCCAATAACATGTGATTTGTCTGATCATGTTAGTACTGACTGGCCAGAAAGGTCAACCCATTATTGCACTTATTACATAGTATAAACTGAAGAAATTAGTTAAAATACCACAAACTGAACACTGATACACATTGCAAGCACAATCCTTCGTAATAAGCATTAAATAAATCTTTGAAATTTGTTTTCAATCATTCATTTAATTTTGATCTATGAATAAAACTTTGGGCTATTTCAGTTTGAAATGTGATGAGAGAGAGAGATGTATATATTCATTCAGATCTCTGCTTACTGTCAGGGTCCCAGTGGCTCAATCAGTGCAAACCTAGGCTACATAGGTGCTCCCATGGAAAAAGGTGTGGGTTCTAATTTCTTTATTTTCCAATCTTTGCTTTTGTTCGACTCACTACTATAAATAATTCAGTCTGAGCAAAATTTAGTTCCTAAACTGTCTTTCCTAACATTGTCAGATACTAATATCCATTATTTATCACACTGTCAACATTAAAAGGATATATGCAACAATACCTAAATACAAGTAGTTCTGTGACTAACAGAACACATAATGAAAACCACCCAGTGAGAGAAGAGTTAGGAGTGTTATTCAAACTTGACCTCTGCCTACAGTCAGAGTCCTGGTGGCTCAATCACATATATATATTGTAACAGGAGTTTGCTTGGTTTATTTAGTAATAAGATACTTTCATTTCCAACATTAACTTTATTGAAAAAAACGTTTCTTTTTTTTCTCTTCTATTTTCCGGGAACTCAACTATTTCATCCTACCAGAATTTATCTTTATCATAACAGAACTAACGACTTTTGTAATCTTTCTACTGGAAAGATTCTGTAAAGACCAGAATAAATGCTAACCTCACTGTGCAATATCAGGTGAATACAGGGAAACTTTCCAGTCAAGCTGTAATAATTTTAGCCTGGTTACCAAAGAAACAAACAGTCTAGTATTATCTTAATGGAATAATACACCCTTTCTATCAAGTAACTCCCCACACATTCCATCCATTGCCACTGATCTAATTGGGAGCAGCTAATGTTAGAATCCATTGTAAGGTTCTCCGGAAGGAGCTCATAGTAGAAGATGCCCTTCCAATCCTACCGTCTACACAGGATCACCTTCTTAAGATAAATTCCAGCCTTTAATATGGTTTGTAGAGATTCGATTCATTTCATTTGCCCCACAATCTTCTGCATTCCATGTTGATATGAAGTATTCACTTTTCATCATTTATCAGTTTTTTTTTTTAAATTGGAAAACTCACAAGTGGAAGTCACACATCAAAGCTACAAAACCAAACATTGTAAGTGACTTTCAACACTCGATTTGAATAATTTGATCATGTTGGCTATCTCCTGCATTGCATAACATTGATTACTCTCAATGTCTCCTTTTGATTACTATCAACTTCAATTGGTCTAACCAACTGCGGAGCATCATTCACAGAGATATCTCCAGCACAAAACTAAGCAAACCACTTTTGAGACATCAGATCTTTCATAGTACCTTCTCCGTGATTAACACATTTATGTTCGAGTTGCATTCTCAACATATTCTTACTATTCCTGGTACTGAAACAATAGATCCCTTTCTAACCAGCAGTTATCTGTGGAAGTACTTGAATATTCTATCATTCCCTTTTAATTAGTACATCAAATCAGAATCCAAAGCAGTGAGGTAGAAGCATGACCCCACCCTAGTTTCATACAAGATAATTCAACACACACACACATCTCAAATCGATATAAAAATTCAAGATTTCAATATCAAGGGAAATAACTTTTGATTGAAGTTACTTCCCTTAGAACTTTTTGTAATAGTAAAAAATTTTCCATTTTATTCGTGGAAGAGTGCCATTGACAATTTCGAGTGGTATTCAGCAGTCCATGAATTTGAGAGTTTTTAGCCAACTTACTGCTTCTTTTTACTAGTTCAAAATCAATTAACGCTATGGGATTCAGTTTATGAGAGAGAGCACATCCTATTACACGGATTTTTCTATTGTTAAAGTAGGGAGAGAAAATTGAAAATTATTTTCAATGTATCCAATGCAATAAATTGTTTCCAACCTCATTCAGTAATAGAGGATTAAGTTTAAGACTACATACATTGAAACAATAACTACAGTACTTACTAACACAAAAAAATGATTTCAACTTTTAGGTCTCAAATCGTATTATTTCTATAGTTTGTTCTTGAACTCACTCAGTAATGAAGAACTGAATTGAAGATCATAGAAATACATGGTCAATAACTTTAAGAGTTATCGAGATACCAACTGATTCAGACATCTCCTCTCATCCTCAGTCACAACATTAGTCCGATCTAATTCTACAGCCCTCTTTGGTGCCTTTTGTTCTTTATTGCTTTGAACCATTGGAAAGAGAGACTCATTCCTTACAGATATTACATTTTACACTCAAAGAGAGTTGTAAAAATAAATTGGCTGAAACCTTGTGATTACCTTGAAAATGAAAAAGGTTTGAAGAGTCTGCAACGAAGTTGACATGGGAATCATTTGCCTTTGTTAGTCCTGGTGCTGAATCATCCGTGCAGTGAACCATGTGGTCCGAAGAACAGATTTCACTTTCAGTCAAGAAAGTAATTTTGCACACAAAATGGCTGGCTACAAGGCTAGATGAATTTCATTTTCAAAGTCTTTATAAAGGCCAAATAGCAATAGAATCTCAAATTTTTTTCCATTAGAAGCATTGTTAAACCATTATGAATTATTAACTAGTATTACTTCGATCTTAATTTTAGTTGCTTTTTATTGCAACTACTCTGTCAGTCTACAGCCATCAGTAAACAGTATGGATCAGAAGTGAAGGATAAGCTCTTGGTAAAACTTGAACTCACATCCCTTTCACCTCAGGAAGCCTATCTTTCCATTAAAGCTGTTCCATCAGATCAACTGCATGGTTAGCAGAAAATTAAATCTGGCCATATAGATTTATTTCTTACACCCCCCACCCAAAGGATATTTTTTTCTTTACATACAATAGTATTAGTAGTAATATCTTGAACTTTGTACCAGCAATGAATGTCGACAGGTCTATGAATGCCAAAATCTCTTTCTTTTAAACCAATTTTTAAAAGTGTTCAAAGCGCTCATGAAAAAGGAAAATAAAAGAGAGAGCAGGCAAAGAAAGAGGAATTTTTTATGTCACACTGTGCCATGTTCTTTTTTCAAATCAATTCTCAAAGAAAAAAAAAAAAATGTGCTGTAAGATATATTTGAAATTTAAGCAAACACATTTTTTCTCTCATGTTGTAAATATCTTAACAGCTGTATATCAATTTTTTGAATCTATTGGAAACAAATATTTCATTATAGAAACAAATGTCGCATGATTATTGTAATTCATCCTGATCAGGGGTGCAGCTGGGGATTTGAGGGCCTAGAGGAGCTTGGTTCCTTGAAGACTCAGGAGGGTCCACAGAAGTATTACTGGGGGTCTGTATCTCCTACCTGAACAGCTTGAAACTTAATAGATGAGCCTCCTATCCAAGATACCAAGACCTTGGATGCAGTATAATACTTTTGGAGGATTTGCAACTTACAAGCTGGCGAATATGATAATTTTTCCCCAGTCTACCAACAAAACAAATGAACATTCCAGAATAATAAAATTTAATATTTAAGAAACTAAAGCATTGAATATCATTTCTTTCCTTCGACCATGATGATGTGATAACCAAACTTTGTTTTCACAGGAGGGTCTGTGTAGGCAGGGGAACCCACTGTACTTGTAGAGAGAGCGAAAGCAGCATCCTGAAATGGACCTACCATACTTCCTCGAGTCATCCAACCAAGATCGCCCTGTAGAAAATAATAATAATAATGAAAGAAATTTAGTATGAGCATTTACTCACTTGCACGTCAATAATGTCAAAAGACAAAGACAAAAACAAAAAAACAAAAAAAAAAAAGCATACCACAGATTGTGCATTCAACTCTTTAAAAAAATTGGTACTATGGTAATAAAGGGGGATCCATACATAATATGCATAAAAACTTAATAGTTATCCTCCTTGGATTGAATTTCGCTGACAGTTGAGTATAGACTGAAGTATCAAATTAGACTCTCAAACAATTTTTTTTCATGTTTATCTCAAGGGTAGGATCTACAGAAGTAAGCAATATACATTAACATTGATTTTTGACAAATTTTTTTTTTTCTGTCTTTCTGCTAGTCAAAAATGAATAGTGACAATGCATTATTTGAGAATTTAACACTCGGTAATAATATAATGGTCTTCAGTTGACTAGTTGCATCTTGTAGCATGAGAAAAAAATTACTTCAGCTTTTATGATTTCATTATATTAAAAATGTAAAGATTATATTTTAAGTGTTTTTGTTTATAGAAAATGAGAAAGAAGTGTTTGATACCTACATCAAAAACAGCAGAATATCAAAAATATATGAAAACTTATTCATCAGGATTCCTTTGATCATTTCCACAACCATGAAAAATATCATCACAATGCTGTTAAATAAATCTAGAATTTGATGCACGATAAAAATGAAGTCATTTTCACTCAGAAGTACATATTACTTTATACAAAATCACATGAAACTATACATCGATAAATCTGATGCATATGAAAGACTTACATACAGTACAGAAAATTTTGAAATGAATTAAATGATCAATACTTGACTAGTGTGATTAATTCGTTCCCAAACTTTTTATACTGTTCAAAAATACACTGGTCAAAGCCAAATTATAATTTAATGTGTAGTTTTTTTCAGTCTATACTTAATTACATTATTTTTTGTTCAACAGTACCTGAACAGTACTACTTCAAAGCCAGCACTATTCATGGTAATCATGTACAAGATCTTGACCAACATGTTAAAGGGAGGCCACTCCAACAAACACCTAAAAAGATAATGTAACAAATTTTTTCGAAGCTTTTTCCGTACAGTACCTTACTGCATATCACTTTAATTATGTGTTTATGTCAGTATATAAATCAGTTGTAATTATAAAATATATATATTATATATAATAAAACAAACAAACTACAGGACACGTGATACAGCCTTAAAAATAAATAAATAAATAAATAAAACTATATATCAAAATCAGCAGATGGGGAAGTGGTGTTTGCTCAACACTGCTCAGTAGCCATGTTAATACAACTTTTGTTTTTAAATCCCCAAAACGTTTACATGGTAGACAACTGACGATCCCACAAGAAAAATTTACACAGTACCATAATATTAAATCCTGTGTAAAACATAAAAACCACTGAAAAGAAAAAGAAAATTACATGAATTACATTAAAGGATAGTGGGAAATCTGTGACTGAAATGACAAATATTTGGAAAAAAAGCTATTTTTAAATAGAGTTTGAAGTTTTCTAAACAGACATACATACATATATATATATATATATATATATATATATATATATATATATACACACACACATACAGAGACTTTCTAAAAAATATGAAACCTCTAGATAAGGCCTCATTTAGGCATGAAACATTTTATAATTAATCTTTATTGTAACATCAACTCTCAATTATCAAACTGAAAAAAATGAACAAACACATTCGGGTACTGTACTCAAAATGTTTCATTGAAATTTGCTTCGATAAACCTTTAAAAAATGCAAGCTATTGTAGTATAAGAAAAAGGTGAACGGAAATTCAGTTTTCAGAGTAAATGTGAGGGAGATAACTCGATATTCACTGAGATGAGCTAATGTCCGGACTCGTAAATTTGGTAAGAACGGGATTTTTTTTCCTTCCTTCTTTCTTCAAAATGGACCAGAATTTGTTCAATATTCTTTCAACCTTTTTTAAAATGACACTAAATAATCAGTAAGAATATTTTTTTAGAGTTATTTAGTCCTTTAACATTAGTAGAAGGAAGCAGTTTGCTCCCCCTTCTCTATTCAAAATCTGTCTCTTTATTCCTATAAATAAATATGCATTACTTACCCCATTTCTTGCCTTGTCTTCACTGTATTGAGAAGCTACTTCATTAAATTTCATTCCACTCTTCAACTTTTCAATAGCTTCCAATGCCTTGGACTGCTTCTCACAGAGAATGTGGCGAACCTATAAGAGCAACAATTCTAATAAAATCATCCATTATAGAATATAATTAGGAAAAATTTCCTCCATTAAAAAGAAATATGTAGCAATAAAAAATTCAGCCATAGCAAACAAAAGCATAGAATGATTCTATCCCTTTTTATATGAGGACGTGTATGTGCGTTGCAGCACTCCTCGCTATACCATTTCGTTAACAGGCTTGGAAATTGTTGTGTTTTTTTCAAGAAGCTTTTTTTGACTTTTGGAGGCCTTATTTTGATGGGTTTATTATTAACATCTAGATCTCAAAAAATGGAGTGGAACAGGTTAAATTTTCAAAATGGGAATGCAATGCATAATACATATTTTTCAAATTGTTTTTCTGAACTTTTTTTTCCAGGAAAAAGAAAAAAAAAAATCTTCCATTTTTTAAATATTACCGATTTGTTCAAGTTCATTTCTTCAAATTTGTAGTGAAATACAATGTTGCAAAATAAAGTGATTTGGGTTTTGTTTTTTAAAATCTGCAATTCCAGCATTGGCTGTATTTGATGATTTTTTTTTTTTTTTTTTTTGTGATTTAAAGTCCAGTGTTGCCAATTTAGACGTTTGATTTCTTTTCAATTTTCCAAATTTGAGAGCAACTTCAAGAATGGAAAAACTGGAAAATTACATCCAAATTGGCAATACTTGATTAAAGGGTATAGGTGACAAAACTGAAGGTTTTTTCATGGCAATGCATAGCATATGTCCAACTGTGTAACTGCCAGATGGGACCTGATTGTAAGTCAGGGACTACCTGTATATATTATCGACTGGTCTAGGCTACTCCCAAAAAGGATTTACAAATCATGTGTCGTTACCTCAAAAGAAGAATGTTTTATCATTATTTAAAAATTCTATGCACTGTAACCAATAAGTGCAAAAAAACAGATTAATTGATATGGTGTGTGTGGGGGGTCTTTATTTTGAATTTAATTCTGGTAGGTGAAATAGAATTGAAGCTCAACGTACCCCATCGAATGCAATACCCAAGTAAAATCTGGATGTGTCATTCCTACATTCTTAGCTACTGTGAAAACTCCTCCACTGGAGTTCACTTTCTTTTCTGGTAACATTAACAACAATAACCCTCATCAGAATTAAAATTTGGAATATAGCCTGATTTCCACCCAACTATAAAATTTATAAAGAAAAATTGGGGTCATTTGATCCCCTTTCCCCAACAGACCATCTTTTTTCTTGATTTATTTATAGAATATGTCTCCCAGGTCATTTCAATTTTTTTTTTATTTATACTACTCCACTTTAAAGATAAAATTTAATTAACTCATATCCTTTAGAAATTTTTATTTGAAAGATCCTAGAATTGTCTCTTTAATTCATTAGTAATACAATGACAGCAAAATTCATCAAACCCATTTTTATAACTATTAACACAATTTTTGTTTCAAACATATTCTTGAAACTTATTCCAGTAATTTATTACTCTTCCGTAGGATTGAAAGAAAAAAAAACAAACACAAAAATCAGTTTGACAATTTTTCTGGTTTACAAATTAAATTGTTAGTTCAAAATACTTTGATGGAGTTGTTAAATCCATTCAAATTTTCTTTTCAGTTTATTTCTAGAATCAAGATTTTCATGCAAATTATCTAGAGAAGTATATCGATACTATTTCATCAAGTCCCATTCTATTGCCAAATTTAAAGATCTTTTTAAAAACAAAAACTGCTTTCATAGAAGTTGAAATATTTTCAAAACTTAGAGGCTAAGTCATTTAAGCTTCAGTCAGAGTGGACTTTGACCCTGAAGCCGCCAGTCCTGTCTCTTTAAACAAAGTAATTGTTGCTGGCACAAAGATAATTATAAAACTTTCAGTATAGACAGACGTTCTAAAGTTTTAAATTTGAGTAAATTAAAGCACAAGGCAGACAATGCTTCCTGCCACTAGATAATTGCATGTGCGTTAGCAGAAAAATTGCCAAGACTGAAACTCTGTGTTGCCAAACAAAAAGTATTTTTGCAATAGTTTGACTGCCAAAAAGCACTAATTTTTTTTTCAAGCCAGAAATGGCCAAAGAATACCAAAAAAATGCCGAACATTGCCAAAATGTTGAAGCACTTCCATGCTAATTTAGCAACTTTTACACTGCCAAATTTTTATTTTTTTAAAGAAAGAATTCCATTTGAGACGGAGATTCAACATCCATGGAATTGTCAACCTGAAAAATATTTTTGTTTTTCCTTTAAAAACTGTCGAACAAAGTAATCAACATATGTTTCTTCAGTTTTCAAGTTGGTGACTGGCTATGTATATATATGTATCACACATACAGATCACACCAACGGAGCTAATTGGCTGAAAATTTCATCATTTACACCTTATTATGTCAAAATGCTTTTTTAAACCTTTTTTTTAATTTTGGGTTCAATATGCTATTTTAGTATAGGCCAAATTGATCCCTTAATTCATGTTTGGCAGCATTCATACTAGTTTTTTTTTTTAAATTCTGACTTTTTTAGTGATCACTGCCCAACAAAAGGTGAGCGAAGTAACTTCTTCATTTATCATTCCCTTTTTCAAATTTTTAATTGATCATCCCCAATATGGCATGCAGGAAAAAGACATTACACTAAATGACAGTTTCTACTGAGTGACTCACTAGACGTTTTTTTTCTCCTGGTTGTACTATTGCTTGCTGTAATGTTATACAAAGCAAGTATAAATTTAACCATAACAATTTTATTTTTTATCAGTTTTTTTGTACTTAGAGTAAGATCAAACAGGTGAGTGTCACACCTAGCAACAAAACCTTCAGCAATCAGGTACTGTACTTTTCCGAAAAATTTTAATCTAAAATATCCAGTTGCATGTTATCTCCAGAAATATGATAGTGGGACATTTTTACAGCACTGTTCGTTGCCATAGAAAATCCATCTGACTGCCACCATTGCCGTTCATTCATTCAACTAAATTGCTGACTTCTACCTTTCCTATTCTTTGTTAATAGTCAGCTACACCTCGGACAATTACTTCTATATACGTGTCACTATTTACCCGAACCCCAAGGAGAATAGATGTTTCTCATTTCCATAGTACTGTTACAATGAAATCGCTATGCTCACACATTCATAACTAGTGTATATTTGAAGACAAAAATATTACAACTTAATGGGGGTTGATTAAAATTCACTTTTTCCGACTCGCAGCAAACATCCACTAGTTCAGAAATGCTGATCAAACCAAAGAAGGAGCGAGTTTACACAGGATAATGTATTTTTAATTTGAAATTGAAGCCTAATCGGGGGGGGGGGGTCATCTATGGTAGCAGATTATACATGGGGAATCATAGTGAATCAAGTTCCAAAAATTAAATGCTGAAGTAAATGATACGGTTATGCGATTGTTAAGCATCTATAGTGACAAAGATAACACCAGGTTTATTTGCAGCAATGTTTCCATTTTGTCAAGCAACAAGTCTGGTTAGTCACTCAATATAAACCGTCACATGACCCGCATCTTTTGGGTCATATCTGTGTTGGGATGATAAATTAAAAAATTGGAAAAAGAGATGAATGAATAAGTTACTTCTCTAGCTTTTTGTTCGGCAGAGATCACTAAAAGAGTCTGAAAAAACTGAAGACCCTCTGTTGACATTTTTGGTTGACAGTTTCTAATATCAATCTACGTTGCTTAGGGTAAAATATGTCCTTCCCTCCTCTATTACGTTTGGAGAATTACCACGTGGAGAATATATATCCACTATGGCACAAAAATCCAACAAAAATGCTATTTACATTGTGGGAAAAGTCATAGTGAATCTAACCGTTTGTTGAAATCATAAGAACAGCTTCCAGAAAACATAAAAACAACATGCAAAAAACAGAAGCTGGACAAAGAGAAAAAAAAAGAAGAAAAGAAAAAAAAGAGGGAATTCAAATTTAGGACACAAGTAGAGAATGTTGAAAGAAGGAGAAAACTTCAGGGATAAGCATTATCTAAAATTCTTCTATGTTGATGGTTGGTCATTCAGTCTTCCACCCCATGTGAACACTAATTCGCTAGATGCTTTATGTAGTTCCTCAACAGGTGGTAGGTTCTTCTCCCATCAGCTTTTCAATCTTCAACTCCCCAATCAGCCAGAAACTCAGGGGAGATATGACCACTACAGTGTCTTCGTCCCAACTACCCTGCTGTGATTCCGATTCTCTGCTGCTCCCTCAGTCAACATGGCATCTTTGCTCGAAGAGTCAACCAATTAGAAGAGAGGACTACTTCAAGTCGTTTGCTGGTTGACTCGACAAGTCAAAACTCATGAAGCCACAGAAAAAAAACTAATGGTCCCCTTTGTTTGGTGTTCAAAACACATTGTGCTACGCTTTGCTCAACTATCATCACCTATCTGGGGCAGAGGAAACCTCAGCAATATAGCTACTTCTTTGATTTCTAATAAAAATTGTTTTAATTAACTTTGGAGATGCATCAATATATTTTCTATATCTCTATTTTGCTTACATGATGATAAAAAATTCTTTAAATTACATATATATATATAAATAAATGACATTGTTTCTTCTTTGACTAAAAATAAAATTGTTTTTTCATTGTGCAATGATTGTTTTGCCTTACTTTTCCAGAATTAGATCTTTTATAATAAAAAAAAACTCATAACACTAGACGATGCCATAATAATCACAATTGTAAAAGTTAAAACGGAAGTAGCCATATCCCTGAAGATTAAACAGAAGTAGCCATTCTTATATCTAATATTTTTTCAGCCCCTGATAAGCAAAGATAACCACTTTGCTTCAAAAAGTATCTTTCATACATTTTTATGTAATCATGTATGCCTGTGTACTTGATTGGCAGTATGGTTATGTCTGTGTTCCCAGCACTGTTGAAATGGATTAATCTGCTTGGTATATAAAATGACAACTTTTCTATCATTATATCTGGCTGGAGAAAGAAAGATTTGCCTCTTTTTTCCAGATTATACACTTGATAAGGGATGAAGAATGGATCAGTTGAACATCAAGGATGTTAAGAAGAGATTCAATGGTCCAAACAAAACTTGATATTATGGCCTATGCCTAGTTTATGATATGATTTAGGGGTATATAATATCACTGAAAATTCATCTTATGTAAAAAGAAAAAAAAAATTTTTTTAGGCTGAACATAAACAAAGATAATCCCTTACAAAAGAGATTATAAATCATTATTATTAATTTTTATGATTATGATTACATTTTACCATCAACTTAATTTTTTTTAGTTGCTTTTTTTATTTTTTCAACCAAAAATATCTTAAATGAAAAATATCTTTATTCGACACCAAGTTTTGTTGCTCAGACTGGGGAGGGCAGAGAGGAATGAAAACCATCACCCTTTCATAAAAGATTATTTTTGTGCATGTCCAGCCTGGAAAGTTTTTGAGTGGAATAACTTATCTTAATCACTGGACCCCACTTTTTGCATGAGTGCCCAAAAATTTCTCAACATCTAATGTATAAAAATAAGCATGTTAACTAAATTTTCTGAAATGTAGTTTCAGTTTCCAGTGCTTAACTTGCTATGTAAACAATATGCAGTTTACAAAGACCAAAGAAATAAACCAAAATAGTTTTGTTATTCCTTAAAAAAGGGGGGGTATTGTAAAAGTTTATGTCCAAATCGGAAAAACTTTTAATGATCCATGAGAAATAGAAATATCAATACAGAAAGAATTGAATTTTGAACTCGTTAAATGTGTGATCTAATGCCTTAGATTAAAATATTTGAGCAATTCCACAAATATACATATTTATATATATATATACACACACATAAACAGGTACACCTTGATTAGTGCAGTCGATTCTTTTCCATACTGCTCAAAACTGCATAGTTCTGAGTTTCATTATAATTCAATGTGTTTTTTTTCAGCTTATAATAAGTTACGATTCATATAGTGATACCTAAACTTGGGCTGTCTCACGTGAAATGGCAATTTATAAAGGGAAAAATTAAAGAAAAACTTGAAAATGTAAACAGGCCTGGTTTATTATTCAAAATACGCTGCATTTGCTTCAATAACCTTATTTCATCAGGCTTCAAATGTCAAGATTCCTTCTTTATAGAAACTTATGTCTTTCAAAGCTAAAAATAGTTCAAATGCTGTTGTTACCGCCACTTCGTTAGCATACTTTTTCTTCGCAATAAAAAGTTCACAACAGAAAAAGTGATAACCTGTTGGACATAAGTCTGGTAAATATGAAGGATGATCTAAGATTTCATGATTGAGTTGCAGCAACTTTTAGTCAGATTGGTAATTTGGGGTCTGGAATTGTTGTGTAACAGATGGGTTTATGTCTGATCACCAATGCTCAATGTTTTCAGGCTAATTTCAAATGCATTACAACAATTTGTTAGCAATATGATTGATTGTTTCTCTAATTTGCAGAAATGAGTAGTGGATGATTCCTTCACAATACCACAAAATAGTCACCATGACCTTTGGGGGTGTAATGGAAGTTTTAAAACATGTTTTCGCTTTTCAATCATATCTAACCATTGTGAAGATTTCTTGCGATTATTGTAAAGGATCCATTTTCCATTGCAAGTGACAATTCTTTTCAAAAATGGTTCCCTGGTGTTTCAAGCCACAAGTGAGAAACAGATTGTTGAACAACGCATACTCTTGTCAGCGTTTAGTTCACGAGGAACAAATCTGTCCATTTTTTTTAACTTTTCCGATAGAAGCTAGGTGACGCCCTACAGTTGTTTTAGAGATCTGTAAATTTTGAGCAAGAGCTCGAACAGTTGTCTTTGGGTAAGTTTCCACAATCTCCCTTAAATTCTCATCATCAACAACTGATTGAGGACGTCCACGAGGGTCATTATCAAGACTCATGTCTCCAGAACGAAATTTGTGAAACCAACGTCGCACAGTCCTTTCTGAGCAAGTCCCCAATCCAAATGCAAAATTGATGTTCTTGAGAGCTTGAACAGCATTTTTACCAAGTTTGAACTCATACAAAAACAATAGTCTGATTTCCTTTGAGGACAGCATCTGTAAGAGTGAGGGATTATCTTATTAAAACTGATATGATGAATCATCGGTTGAAAATTTAAGAGAGCTAATGTTGTGTAATCAGCTAAATTTTCTGCTTCAAAATTTGTCAAAAACGCAATCATCTAACTAATTTTAGAAATCTGTGTGTGTGTGTGTGTGTACATTTGTATGTACTGTGATAACTCAACAACTGGCCACTGCACAACATTGATATTGGCCAGAAATATTTGTCCGTGCACCAGACATTGCAGTGTCAAGTTTGAAGTCATTTAGATTTACAGTTCTCGATTTACGATAACAATGAATCCTGAAATGGATATAGATTTTTTTTCTTACACATTATCAAACCCAATTTGAGGAATTAAACTCTGCTATTTTCTACTTATTCAACCGTTTTGTTTTGTTTTTACAAGTTGTTTTTTCAACGGAAGAGAAGGAACGAGAAATAATTTTTCCACTCTGGAATAGATATATATTCTCACTTTTTATTTACATATCTAAATTTGGGTTTAATTATCTAAATTGACAGTACTGAAGAGAAGTAACCGGAATACTTCGAAGTCGTAGTTTCGTACGACGGACGGAGAATTGTTTTGCATGACAATTATGGCAGAACGCTCCACACACCATAAAGTTCGGCCCCTTCCAAACATGCACCATTTGAATGGACATTCCCTAGAATAGATAAATGCCAAAAACAGCCATTTCACGAGGGAGAACCTAATAAATACACAGAAACCTCACGGTATCCCTGTATATTCTTACCTTAACAGCGGTACCACCTTTTGCCTCCTTTTTCTTTCCTTCGCTAGCATCGGCAGATTTTTCTTTGCCTCCTTTAGCCTTGCTGCCGCCACCACCTTTACCTTTTGGCATAGTCAAACCTTAAATAAAATCCCTACGGAAAAGAATCAACCACGAATCGAACTGATTCGCCAAATCAAACCCTTAAGATTATTTTAGATTGAGTAAGGCTCTCTCACTCTTACGACTACGTGGTTATTATCGACTTCGACTTGCGCACATTGCCCACAGAAGAATCGAGTTGTAAAGATGTGTCAAGAACTCCGATTGGTTGATTTCAGATACCTAGCCAATCGTCAGCCGCTTTCTTCACATCACTTGGGCAAAGTGTTCAGAAAACATGGCGTCAATGTCCTGCTTGCCTTGTTGAATATTTTTCCAGAAGGGGAAATTCTATCTTCAACGGACAGGAAACATTTTTAAAACACTTACTGCTACATTTGTGAATCGATCTACAACACTGCTTTGCTATGTCTGGCTTGTACGGGCCAGCTTTACCTCCAGGTACGATCGCCTTTAATGATCACACATACACACTCCTGTTGTTTACATGCTTTTTGTAGCTTCCATCATGATTTTCGTTTTTATCACTAATCTTGAATTTGTTTTATCTAGCTTTTAATACCCTATTCTCTTATAAAATCACTTTTTTTACATCAAGATTTGTCCCTTATTGAAGATAGATTTTAAAGAAAAGACCCAAGAGTGGCAATTATTTAAATTTCGCGCGTGGCATGTGAGAGAGCTGTCTTCATATAAAAAGAAGAAAGAAAAAACGTGCTCATGCCTCCTGTCATCTTGTTAGTTTGCCTCAACGAACAAGTTGATGTTCATACAATTATATTGTTATCATGATGTTTTTTTATTCTTTCGGAGACATTTCCTTGCTTTCTTACTTCTTTTTGTCAATGTTTAATCTAATTAATAAGCATAGGTCTTTTTAGAAGAAGCTTCCATCTTTAGTGTTTTTGTTTTGAAATTGTCGATGATCCAAATATTGACACATTTTAAATTTCAAGTTAGTAGGTTTTGTGATCTGTGAAAAATGATGCAATTGCAAGATGTTACTAAGTTAAAACGTAGTATTTTTTTGGTTTTCTACTTACTAGATATATCTTTTAAAATAACCTGGCAAAGATTTGTTAATATATTCTTGTGTGGTGAAAATACAGCTTTTTTCATTTTCAAAAACACTAACGGGACTCACTTGAGGATGGATCTTTCCTCATGAAGGTGAAATATACTGTAAACAACTGTAGACTTAGATTTGTTAAGTGACCGAGGTAATGTTGTTATTATTACTCGCTGTTCGGTTAGTTTTATTTGGTTTATTCTTATATACCTATGACATTATCAAACATTGTTTCAATCGGATGAACATGAACTGAACTTGATAAAAATCGTTCATCGGCATGTCGGGGGCAGTCTTTAAAAAATACACAAATGTTTTATTTATCTATTTCTTCTCCCTTTTTAGTTTTAATCATATTAATTCTTGTGTTTTTGTTTTGTTTTTTTTTGTTTTTTTTTACTTTTCTTTAATCTCCCTAATTCAGAAACCATCGTATCATTATTTTTCTATGAAATTTCATATTTTGACTGGTCAAAACGTTTGTTTTTGTTTTTATTTTTAAATGTAATTGAAAATCTTTGTCATTGTCCAGAAAAATGATCATATGAAAAAAGCCCATAAGAAAATTCGCCTTCACAGAAGCGCTCATGAAAAATGCCCTATTGGAGAAGAGCCCACACGAAAAAAATTCCGACGCGAAAAATCGGTTGCAGTTTTTCCTGTCTTTGATTTATTTAAGTTTACGTTTAAAAACACTAAGGTTATGTTTTTTTGATTTATGATCAATTTTTCGAATTCATTATAATCCACACATAAAATAAGTTATGTGCAGATATCTTCTGTCACGCTAAGGGACGCAACTGACGTAGTGAAATGGAATCACATGCATGTTCTAATAACGTAATAAAGATGCTGAATTTAAAGAATAATATGAAAATAGAATTATGGGCAACATTTTACTATAAAATGCAAAGTGCAAAGTCTTATTATCAATGGTTTGATCCGTAGTGATTAACGGGTACTCCATTTTCTATAATTGATACAATGGTCGTCATTTTGTTTATAACAGGGTATGATAGTTGTGAATATTTTATTATTCAATGAATATTGAAATTTTCTACGTACAAAAAATATGCAAAATTTAATTAGAAACCATCAACTAAAACTGTCAACAGCGAACTTGGGTTTCTTAATTTTTTAAAATTGGTCCGGCAGACTGTGTATGTGTCTCAAAACAACTATCTTTCAAATATTTTTAGCCTTTGACTTGAATTTCATAAAATAAAAGTAGAAGAATACAGGGATTTTAATTATTGTGTTTTTTCATGCAAGTTGTTCCTCTTGAATTCAATTTTTTTTGTATTGTGCTTTAAAAAAATTTAAATTGTTCTATTGATCAAACCATCCTGTTAGTGGGTCCAAAATCGTTAGCTCCAATGCAGTTCTATTAACCAAAATTCAATATATATATATATATATATACATATATTGTATAACGTAATTGCGTTTGGAGTTTATATTTCTAAACATACAAGGGTGGTCGCTTTAGCTCCTGGGTGTCAGTGTGAGGAAGTAGTACATGTGAGGTGGGGATCAGTGTTCAAAGTGTTAAACTCATTTGTATACGTTGTAAAATAGAGCAAAACTCTCTTCTCTCTTTTTCGTTGAATATTTTCAGTCTAAATAAATCATAAATGAGTTTTTACCCTTCTGCTTGTTCTTGGTAATTCTTTTCAGCCATTTTTCTATCTCCCTTGTCTGAAATGAAAATGTGTTCACAATCTTGATACCAAAAGTCCATAAATGGTTGTAACGAGAAAAAAAGGAGTCTTCTGAGCTTGATTATTTTGTGAAAACCTTTAAAATATATCATCAACCCTTTTGATAATATTTCTCAAAGTTGATTATTCATCTTGACTGTCCAAATTGCAAATCCGTGAATATTAACTATAATTAATGTTCTGGAAACAAATAAGTTTCTTTTAATTTTACTAAACGCTCAAACAATGAATGAAAACATGGTCTGAATGCTTCAAATTTACAATAGACTTGATAGACTCTTCTGCTTATGTTTTTTTAATTTAACTTTTTGGAATTGAATTTTGTATTGAATTTACAACAAAGATCCCTAACAAATGAACATTGCATCAGATTAGGTTCCATGAAAAATGCATACACGATAAAATTATTTTTCCTCGTGGGTTTTTTTCATGTGCGCATTTATGATTGTGGGCCTTTTCTGTTTGGAATTTGTGTGGGCTTTTATTGTATGAGCTATTTTCATGGAATAGTTTTCAACTTTTTACTCTTCTTTTTCTATTTGGAGCTTTCCATTTTGAAGTTTTAAGATATTTTCCTCGTCGGGTTTTTTGGGTTTTTTTTTTTTTTTAACCTTTTTTTCTGCTTTTGTTTCCATTCTTATGGCTTACATGAATTACCTTCCCTTTAAGAAAAGTCAAGTGGATGCTGAATCACCTTTCCTCACCCATAAGTGAGAGAAGCTTGAATTTACAAGCATCACCTGGGACAGCTTGAGTATGAATGATCAAAAATAACAAAACACACTATTGTCCTCCAAGTCAAAAGTATATAGCTAACATTAAAACACCGTCATGAGAGAGGCTACACTTTTATACAGAAGTTTTAAAACTGTGGTCTGCTGGCCCATTGGGGTCCATCAAATAATGGACAAGGGTTCACTGTTGAAAATTTAAATTATTACTATGAATTTAAAATTAGAATAACTGAGCTCTTTTTTTCACAACTATGTGAGAAGGCTTTCTGTTTCTTGCAGTATATAAAAAATAATAAAACTGACTGAATATTGAACGTGACTTGAGGATTACCTAGTCAAATATTGAATCTTGTGGCTAAGAAACAATATCCATGTTAATGAGCACTAGTAATGCTTTGAAGATGTGAAAAGAATATTCAATGAGAATTTGTCTGGTAGCAAGCTTGATTCACCCTTTAGTGTCAAATTACAACCACACACGCACGCACACACATTGTAGATGATATATATATATCAAGAAAAATATGTCTAGAAATCTGCTGTATATCTAACCAATAGGTGGTGAACATATATTGGCATTATTCTGAAATGAAATACCTTGATGGTTTTATTCAGATATTTGCCGTAATTTTTAAGTAAAAAGTGCTGGGGGTTTTGTGAAATGATGAGAAAGTTGTACTAAAAATTCTAAAATCCAAGATGGCCACCACTTGATGAGGTCGTCATTTATAGATTAGAAAATATTCTTCCCCCACATAAACCATGTGCCATACTGATCATTTCATTTCTTTATGGCAACCTTATATCATAAACCATTCTCCTGCTATAGACCTTCAAAAACATATTCATATTTAGGAAATTGTCCTTAAAAACTTGGTGCTTAAAGGGTTAATCTAGTTACCACTAATGATAGACACAAAAACATTTAATTTCTCTATATTTCTTTTTACCTCCTACATATGTTGACAGGTCTCTAAATGCCAAATTTTATCAGACTAAAATGAAAAAGATTCAAAGTGTGCATAAGAAAGGAAGAGAAGAGAGAGTAGGTGAAAAAAGAGGCATATTTTTTCTTTTTTACTTCTCAAGAAAGTACAAGAAAGAAAGCAGACTATGTAATGTGTTCAACTAATGTATACACTTCACGCACACACACACACACACACACACATATATATATATAACATTTCCCTTTCCCAATGCATTATATTGTTTTTGAAGCAATATTTTTCATTTTATTTTTATGCAATTATTATTTCTGTTTCAGACATTTTAACAGGAATTAATTTGGAAAATCAATCTGAAACAAATAGCTTTATTACATGAACAAATGTTGTGGAAAACTGTCAAAAATTGTATAAACAATGTTTTAGGTTTTGAAGAGAGTCTATTCTTTTTCCTGGATTCTTACTAAATGACTTCTTGAAGTTCACATTTTTATGTATTGTACTGTGGGGTTATTTGGCACTTTTTTTTTTTTTTTTATTGATTAGAATTAGTTAACAAACTTTCAAGAACAAAAAATTACCCCATCTTCATAACCTCTACGGTTATATTTTGAGTGCTACTTATTTATTTCATTTGCAATGAATAGCTGGAAAAAAAATATTTTTTTAATTTACCTTCCTCCAGCTGGTCTGTGTAGAAAAAACTACAAGCTCTAAACATTTATAATTTCAATGTGTTGTAACTATACCTCTTGGGAATACTCAATGCAAATTTAGTTATTTTGTGTCCTCTGGTTTTTATCATTATTGATATTATTGTTTGATGGGGCTATTTGGTACTTCTTGACTAATTAATTATTTGCTTCTATACTGTTTCTTTTTCTTTTTTGTCTCAGATCCTTCAACTTCTACAGTTGGGGCTCCCAAAAGTTTCATGAATAGTAATTCACCTTCTGCATTTCTTCTAGTATTATACAATATCTGTGATCCCCAGATTGGGGACCACTGCACTAGATATTAGCAGGGGGGTGCTCAGGAAGCCTTAACCCTCCAGCTTGAGAGAAGAGGTGAGATGCAATTTTGAATAGCGCCCCCCTGTAAGGCCCCAGAAGCACTATGAATATTAGCTCATCTATTACATTTCTACAAACGTTATATGATAACAAATCTCATTAACTGCTTGAAAGAGGTGGGGTCAAGAAGCCAAGCCCTCTGCCTTGGCCCCTCAAATCTCTAGCTACATTATTGCTTTTGAAAAGTTCGCCTACACAGCATACTCACTGACCCAAAACTTCCGAAAGGTTTCTCATGAACACCCAGTAATACTTATTGAACCATCAGGTTCGTGGCCCCCAGGTTGCAGACCATCAGGGAGCCAAGTCAACCTGGGCCCCAAATCTTCAGCTTCTGAGTAAGAACACATAATTTAATAGGAGTTTTTAGGTAGAGGGCCAAATAGCCCTGAAGGCTGGACTAGTAGTTTTTGTCAGCCTTTTTTATATGTAAAGTCTCCTCAAATTTTTCTTCATAACATCATTGGAGAGCCTTAGGTAGTGATATAGTTTGATGTATAAATGATAAAATTACTGTTAGAACTTTAAGAATTATTGAAAAAAAAACAATAAAAATCCCCCAAAATGTGCAAATTGACCTGCATTACGGTATTTTGATAGAAAACTTGACCAATAATGATTTTAACTGATTAAGCTGGAATCATTTGTCAGATGACTTGCATCTCTCCATTTATGATAATTTGTGAATTTTATATTTGTGAATTATAAGAGGAATAAAATTTATTTTCAAGTCAATTTAAAACAGCCACTGTTTAGTTTTGAATCAGAAATGTTCTGAATGCACTGGAAAAAAATCTTCCATGGACTTTTTTTTTTTTTCCTGATTAATGTATAAGTATAGCATGTGTGTTATTTATTTTTTATTAATTCTTTTGCCCTGTATGAAAGATATATCATGCCCATTAGAGTGGTTCAAAATATAGGTGTAAAATTAAAATGTGATATTTGACTAACTCATTACAATTGATGTGGAGAAGATATCTGTTAATCCCGAAGAAAAGCAGGTAATATTTAGAGGTTCCACTGTCTGCAAACTCTTGAAATTATACCAGTTCATATTATACTGTGTAATAATAGAATATCGGTTGAGAATACAGGAATCCCTAATTTTTTCTATTCAATTCACAATACAACCAAGAAAACTAATCCTAATAATCTAAACTCAGCAACAGTACTCAAACCAGTGTTATCAGGAGCAGTGATATTTTTTATTTATTTTTTTTGATAAAAAAAAATATGGCTGTTGATAATAGCAAATTCTTCTTCCTCACTTGAAGAGCTCTTCAGCTTTTCTCTTTTGAGCCTCAAACTTTACTATCTTTTAATTTTTTTATTTCATAGTTGCTGCATCGACCTGGTCAACATCACATTGATCGACTCCTTCAGTCCTGTCATTGAGGCAGGAATATCTTATCTTGTAATGCACTCTGCTGCTACATAATCGGTGTTTCCATATTCTTACATTTATTTCTGTGGTTGTGGTATTCGTAGTAAAACTTCTTGATACCACTCTTGATATTCTCCTCTCTCTTTATAGAGGTTGTGTTTTCACCTCATGATTTAGCTATTTACCATAAAGAAGTAACAGAAGAGTGGAACCACTAAATATTACTTTATCTGTCGAAAATTTGGAATACAGCTTACTTAGATGAATAGAATCAAGGAGACAAGCAAAGTGAGAAGAAAATATCAACTTTGGAAATTTTAACCCCTCTGTAATGTCTATAAAATTTTTTATATGCTGAAGGAAGGATCAAAATGCATATAAAAGTGTTATTTGTAATCACTTGTTTTAAACTCAAATTTTAAAAGATTGTAAAAAAGCAGCCCCCCTTCAAGATTCTGTTGAATTTTGTTAAAGATTAGTCAATTTTTCATTAAAATTGAGATACATTGACTGAAAACTAGTAATAAAAAGATAATGCAATAAAGTAACATATTCTGTTTGTACACTTTTGAAGCTGATATAAAACATTTTTTTTTTTTTAAGAAAATTTTGTCGAGTTGGGATGCTAGATTAATATGTTACAGAAACCATGTCACCTAAAATGTGTAGAGCGTCAGATGATCACAATAACTACAAAAGTGATCTATCTTCAGAAATTACATAATTGTTTTTTTCGGGTCTTCAGATATTTACAGTATCATTCTAAAATACCAATATGGCTTCGATAGAACGATGAGACAATTTTCAAATTTTACATTATTAAGTTTTTATATATGTAGAATAGATCAGAATGTATCTAATGTCTGTTTTTTTAGGCTTTTTATTGCAATATTTTTTCTATAACCAATTTGCATGTGTGACTTAAATTCAAAATTCAGACCCATAATTGATTTGTGTATCTTTCTTGAAGATATGGCCAGCTCAGATTTAGATGTGTAAGCTCTGCTGCAGGCAATGCATTTCTCAGTAAGCCTTGGTTATTTGATCCTAATACATGATAGCATGAAGATTGTCCAAAGTTATCCCTCTTGATGGCTGAAAATGGTTAGATTTTTCATTTCTAGCTAACTTTATTGTTGAAAACTTCATGTATGCTTCAAATAAGATAGTTCTTCAAATCAAAGATATCATTCTTGAAATTCTAACCTTTTCTATGAATTTTTGAGCTTACAAAATATTTTTAGCTATAAAGTTGGCTGAGAATGAAAGTAATTAAAAATCTACCCATTTTTAGCCATCCACTTGAGGCTATTCTGTGCTATTGTATTTTTGGACAAAAATAACCAAAGGGTTCTACATTTCAAGACTGAAGTCAAGTATAATGAGATTTATCTTGCATGTTCATTTCCTGCCCCATAAAAATGTTCCAATCTTTCTGAAAATTTAGAAATTGTTGATTTTTAACTTTTTAATTCTGAAACCATTTGAAACTACTGGAATTCTGTAATGAATTGGATTAAAAAAAAATTTTTAATTACTTAAAAGTGCAAGGGGCTTTTGAAAAAAAAAATTTACAAGTTAATACAGTTTGATTGAAATCAGTCAAGGCATATTAGAAGTGCAAATGTATACATATTCAGTGTACTTTCATTAACACAGACTTATAATGGTAAGGGTCTGTTCAGCCCTGAACATGATACATCAAATATAAAACATTTGTATATAATAAAATTAACATAATGAGGTTGACTTAATTAATAATGAGGTCTTCTTAATTGGGAAACTCTGCTGAGTGAAAATTATTTCAGTTTCTTTTTTTTTTTCTCCAGTATCTTAGTAAAATGAATGATCAACAATGTGACGATTCACATGCAAAGGGAAATGAGTGAGAAATGCAATTTATAACAAGAGAAAATATATTAGTATAAAGATGTTACTATCTTTTTGTTAGGTGATTGTAGTTATAGAATGTTCTAAAGAAGAAATCTCATGCTTGCTAATGTCCAGATGAAATAGACAAGTTTCAGTTGTTTACCCCGTGGACGGTCACTCACTCAACTCAGATTTAGTCCATTTTATCCGATATCCAGCTTAACTTTGTCTATTTTAATGAAGATTCATTGTACATGCAGTACATTTTGGAGGAATAATTTCAAATCTTATCGCGTTTCTCTGTTTGATGTTCTTTTTGTTTATTCTTGTTAGGTTTTAGACAAAGATCTGACAGAGATGATGCTGATGATGATGATGTTGTGAGTTCTTCTGGAGTGAATGCTTCAAGTGATGTTTTCCGGGAAACTTGCCATGTCTCTTCTCATAGTAGAGAAGCTGATCACCATGTAACATCAGAGGTCAGACCTTCACCAACTGTGGTTCGACATCGGGCTGATACTCATTCTGAAGTGAGCAGTACTGGTCAACAGAGATGTTGTATCACTACTACCAGGAGTGACCATCAAGAAATGACGGTGTCATCACCGTCAGAAGATGAAAACACTGTCTATGGACCTGCTATACCTAATTGGCGAGTTAATGGACGGGGTTGTCCAGAGTCTGTTGGTGAAGTAAGTTCTTCAACCTCCCCAGTGAAAGGATGTGAGATGATAGGGCCATGCCTACCTCCAGGTTTTGGTCAGAGTCAACCAAATGATGATAGCTCAGCTAGTTCATCCACCTGTGTGACAGAAACACATTCAGATCCAAAGGGTGGATTTGCAAGCAGAACTAGCAAAAGTTCTGTTCAAAGTGGGGACACTTCTTCAACAGTTGGTTCAAGTGAACCGACCAGCAATTCAATGTGTGATATTATTGGCCCTGCTTTGCCTCCTGGTTTTCAATCAAGACATGAAGAGTCTGAAGATGACATTGAGGAAGCTGAAAGTGACACTGATAAACTACTCCCAATTGGCCCCTGCCTACCTCCAAGAGCAGCAACATCATCTGGTATTTATGGACCGATGTTGCCTCCAGGTTTCAAATCTAGTTCATCCGATGAGAAATGTCATGCCATGGACATTAAGCTGCCCCCTAGCTCAGCAACTGTTGATGAAGACACCATTGGTCCTTTGCCGGGAGAAATGTTTAGAAAAGGCATGGCAGATAATTCATTGACTGAAGAAATTGAGAAACGTGCTGCCAATATGAAGGACAAGCTTGAAGGAAAGGTATGTACTTCATTTATTTTTAACTATCTCACCTCACAAGGTTCAAGTCAAAATGTTCATAATTTTGCATTATTTAATGGTCTTCACCTTGTGGAGAAGGGAGGGCTGTGCCACATAAAATCCAAGTTCCTCAATCTCGCAAGTTATAATAACTACAGAAATCTGTAATTTTATGTACTATATGCAATATATAAAGAATGTAAATGATTGTATGGCAAATTCAAAATTTCTCAAAATTCAGAAAACTTGAACTAGTTTTTTGGGCTTTCTTTTTGTTTTGTTTTTTTTGGGGTGGGGGGTTCCAAATTGATGTACTTTGCTCAAGATGCCAAATTTTTTAATAACTATGCGAAATAGTTTGCCAGAAATTGAATTTGTGAGTATGTGTCTCTTTGTGATAATGTTTTGTTTTTTTTCATAATTATCTCTGACAACTAAGTTCAAAACATTAATTTTTTAGATAGTCTGTGTGTAGAATAGAGATGACTTCCGTTTGCCTTGAAATAAACAATTTATGACAGCTGTTACTGTCCAAACAAATGATCTATTTTAATGAAGCTAGTTAAAACTAAACACTCCCATTGCCATCTAGACAAAAACAAAACACTTATTAGAAATGTTCAATATAAGTGTCCAAAGGTATTTGTTGAGAAGGCTGAAATAATATACGGGTGACATTATTTTGTTTTTGTTTTGTTTTGTTAATCCTGTAAACTCCTTGTGGAGTATAAGGCTGCTACCATTTCAGTTACAAGCAAATTTCATTGTCTGTCAGAGTAACCTTCTCTATCATGGGTTGAAGGGCTTAAACCCTGCTATTTACTCATAGCAGCGGGGTGGGGGTTGATTCATACATTTTTCTAGGGCTTATGAAAAAAATGGTATCCACCATTTTCAAAATAATAACTCAAGCAACATGAATATACACTAATTGAATTCTCTCACTAAAACAATTTTTATTTCATTTAATGTCTTGTTTAATTTAGGGTGTTTGTGGTTGTCTGCCTGTATGGGCGTAGGTTCCGCAATTTTTGGAAAATCATATTAGGGTCCTGTGACAAAATATAATTTGGGAACCACTGGGCTAGGACATTAGTTTGCTGTGTACAAAACAGCCTCAGTCAAAACTTGAACTCTGTCCATTCATTCCACTTTCACTTTCAATATCAGTAACCATTATGCTACTCTGCACCTCGATGATATTACTGCTTTTAATTTTACTGTAAGGACTGATTTGTTATATTTTAGATGCACACTAAATTTTGTATGAGTGCTTGTACATATGCACATACACATAAACTTTCTTTTCAGTCATAAGAACACATGTAAAATTAAGTTTAATTCAAGTTTTATATTCTTTTTCATTTCCATTTTGAAAGAATTGGTACATGAGCATTTCTCATCTTTCTTTTACATATAGAGAAACTTTGATAATTAGAACAAGATGAGCTGGGAGTTTGTTGTTATGTTTTGTTTTTTTCTATTCAGATAATTGATTGTTCAGATAACTTTATCTGATCATAGAAAAGGGTGCCATAATAAACACAATTACAGATCCTTCTAATCTTGTTCTGATATTCAGAAATTCAGATAATTGGTGTTTGGATAATCAAGGTTTCTCTGAATACAACTGCATACTTTGTAATAAGGCAGTTTAGTTAGCTTATCTCACATGCTAATTGTGAATTAGATCCTCCTTTCTTAATTGTGACCTTGTTCTAAAAAGAATTAAGTCTAATAAATATCTGTTCTAGGCATAAATAACATAATTCAAGATAAACTTTGTTATGATCTATATTAGATGGTCCCTCATGAAATGGTAGTTTTTTTTGCTATTGTCTTCATGATTGTGATTTTGACAAATTCTGAAGCAAAAAATGTAGATATACCTATTTGATTGATTATACAACATAAGCCGTCTTTTAAATTTTTAACCTATGATTCATTATATCAGTTTTTAATAAGATAATCTTGCAGTGCTATCCTCAAAAAAAAATCAGACCTTTTTCTTTTTTTTTTGTATGAGTTCCAACATAGTAAAAGCACTGTTCAAGTTCTCAAGAATATTTATTTCATGTTTGGAATGGGAACTTGCTTAGAAAGATCTGTGTGATGTTGGTTTCACAAATTTAATTCTGGAGATATGAGCCTGCATAATGACCCTGGAGGACACCCTCAAATAGTTCCTGATGTGAATTCAAAGGATGCTGTGGAAACTGATACAATGACAACTGTTCGAGCTCTTGCTCAAAATTTACTGTTTATGAAAACAACTGTAGGGTGTCACCTAGCTTATTTTTCCTCTCATCAACAGCCGTTTCGTGCCGGACAACTTAATAGTATCCTAGTCATCAAATAATCTTTTTACACTGTCATAATGGACTGACCTAAATTGTATACATGAACCAAACTTTATTTCGTTGAGGAAATTTGTCAGACATTTTGAGTTTTATTAACATTTCAGCTTGATGTAGAGACTGAAGCTGTAACCAGAGAGACTTGGATGACTGAACTTCCTCCCGAGCTCGGGCCTGGACTTGGTCTTACTGCACGACAGTTCAAAGGTAACAAGTCCACAAGCACTGGAGATCGGTCAGTATGGACAGACACTCCTGCTGATAGAGCTAAAAAGCTTAAGGTAAGGATTCGTTTGAGTTTTCAGTTACTTTCCTTCTATTTTATACCATGTTTTTTGCTGCTATTGGTTTCCATTGTATCTGTCATCAATTGGTCTATCTTTCAATCATTGTTTCTTGAATCGCTTTTCATTAGATCTATCAATTTTCATGGTTTTCAATATTGAAAATATGAATTTTATTGTCTATAACTTTGAGAAAAGTCATTAACTTACCAACTTTGTTTCAGACATTTCAAATTCTTTTCATCTTCAATCTAGTCATGATGTTTCAGCCAATTCATTTCTATGACCCTCTTCATATTTAAATTGTGATATTCCTTTAAGTAAGAGTCTCTTCTAGTAATTCAGAGCAAAAAACAGAAAATTTGAATGTTAATTGTAACACTTGTAAATATTCTATTTCAGCAACACTTGCAGTACAACCTTTTTCATAGTTGAAAGGAAGAAAAAGAACGCTTCCATGTTGAAAAATATGAAACAAATTGTTCTGCAAGCGTTGCCAAAATAGACTATATACAAGATTTGCAGTTTGTTTATATTTTGTTTTCTTTGAACTACCAGAAGAGACAGATGGGAGAGATTCTCTTACCTAACAGATATCACAATATACACATGAAGAGGGTCATAGATATGAACCAGACAAAGCATTGTCTACATCAAAGATGAAAAGAAGAGTTTGAAATGTTCAAAACAAAGTTGATATAAATTGTATTATTTCATAATAATATTAATTCATAATGAAATATAGTACAAAAATCGGAAGAGACAGAATAAACTGCCAGGCATCTGAATCTAAGATTTGATAATTTTTAGAATGTGATAGCAATCTAAGCATGCAAAAAAATAAAAAATATCTTTAATAGGTATTACGTTTTTTTTTTTACTTGAAGCTTTTACAACTACATGTTGATTTCAATAAATGTCTGATTTCTGATCTGTTGAACTATTTCAGGACCAAGCTGAAGGACGTGCTCCCAAAAGAAGTCTTGAATCAAAAGAGGAAACCATCTCGGCAAATGACAAGATCTGTGCTGAACGTATTGCAGAATTTAATGTATGTACTCAATTTAACCTTATCTTAGATTTATTTGGTAATAACCCACAAAAAGAATTCAGATTTATTTGAATTTTAATGAATTTTTTTTATTTTTAAACAAGAAACAAATATATATATATATATATATATATATATATATATATACTGCAAGCCATGATGAATTGGGTAAAAATATCTACTCATGTTTCTGGATTATAATTTTCATGAATATTATTTTATCTTGCTTGTATTAGGTACTTGACTAGGTTGGGTTACCCTTCGTGAGAAAATTAGTGCAATCTGATGTAGCCAGAATGAGCTTGGATTTTTTACGCATTTGCATAAATGAATAAAGCAGATTACTCTGTAATAAGTATTTAATAGTTATATCCTGTGACAAATCAGTCATTATAATATAGGTAGGAGTGAGTGCTGACCTTGACCCCTACCTGCACACTCTATTATTCAGTTGCAAATAACCTTGATTTTTTTTTGTATTCTTTAAAAGTGTTTCTCTTTTTCTTTTTTTTTTTTTTGACTATCATCCTCCTTCGAGCCTATATTTTATCTGCAGATCCCCTCCCATGAAGTCAGTCAAAAATAATACATTAGAAATGAAATTGGTATTCTCCACCACCATGCCTACCTCTCTCTACTTTGCTTTCCAGTGCCCCCTACACTTACTTTCAGCGTCCTCAGGAGGGTGGTGCCTTATTGAAAAATCATTGCTCTAAGTTTAGGCATTTCAGAGGTACCTTAATTCAATACCTCTTGCTACAAGGCACCATTTCAATTACTCGGTGGTCACAAACATAAACAGAATCAAAACTTCAAGTATTAGATTATGGACAAAGAAACAAACAAAGGTCACACTGTTCATTTTGTGTATATATATATATATATATATATATATATATATATATATATAGTCTAGTTTGTATTTGAATATACACATCGCATTTTATATACATGGATGATAGAGATTTACTTTGCAGTGAGAATAGCAGTTGACCGCAAATGAATTTTTATTGTTTTTGTTTTCATTACTTTTTTTATTATTATTCTTTGAATTCAGCATTTTTATTATGCCATCAGAACATGAATGGAATCATATTTTATTACGTCAGTTGTGTCTCTAAGCCTATCAGAACACATATGCACATTGCAAATTATTATGTATGGATTCTTGTTCAAAATCTCAAATTTAGGTTCAAAACTTTTTATAACTGATTGGTATCTCAACACAGATTTTGGTGAAGACCCCTATAATTCTGTGTGATGCACAATCGTACCTTGTCAACTAGGTAGATAATTTAAAGCATGAATATTTGCAAAATCAATTCAGTTTCTCATCTTGTTATTTGCATAAGTCAAACAGCATCTTTCATCATTCTAGTGAACTGAATCTGCAGTTTTCATGGTATCTACTTGATGTGTTTTAATAGTGGATTTAGTACAATAAAAATCAATGAATAAAATTGTTTTTAACCATGTTAAGAATTATCTATTTAATCATTTGTTTTTTATTTTTATTTTTAATTTCAGAAAAGCAAAAGAGCAGAGTCTCTTCTTGATATGCACACTAAACAGAGAAAAATAGCCAAGGTGAGTTTCAAAAGAAAATCTAAATCCCTGTTGATTTGTGTTGGTTTTAGGGATCAAACTCAAACTCAAATCTACCATTATCACCATTTCAGTCTAGATTGCTTTCACTTCAACTCTGTTATATAGCTATAACGTGAAATAATATGACAATCAATTTGAAGCACATCTCAAATGCAAATCCTAAAATAGAGCGATTAGTAACAATGTTGCTGCTCCAAAAAATAGGAAAGACTCTAAGTTAAAAATGGCTGGCTAAGTGTAAAAATAATGACTGACAGCTTTTACCTCAAAAATCACAAAAGGTAATTTCATTTAAAGAGTTTTTCTGGCAATTGAACTCCTTGTTAATACATTTTGGCCAATCATTTCTACAGCCTTCTTCAGATGTACTATCCAAATGTGATGGTAATAAACAGAATTTTTCTCCCTTGGTTGTAACATTGGATGCAAGTGATGTCTGGATTTCCATACCTTATCCCATTGCGTTGTGGAAGCCAGATCAAGTTGAACTCTGCACTTGTGTAATTCATACACTTATTTTTTGTTGTTGATGTGTGCTGCCTCTTTGATTTTTCTCAGTTTCCAACAGTGTTCCCTGTCTAAAATCTGGACTTCTTCCAAGAGAGGATTGTATTCACTTTTCTCTCTTTGTTGATAAAAGAAACAAGGAGTTTAATTAACAAAAAAAAATCATTGAGTGCTTAATGACCCTTCTTAAAACTATAGATGCAGAACTTCTCATATTCTAGAAAAAGTGGCCGTTATTCCATGATGAACTTCTGAATCTTTTTATTATTACAAAACTTTTGTATATGATTAAGCTTCTCAGGAAGTATGATAGCCCACTGTTACCTATCCATGTGTTGATCAGCTTAACTTTAATTAGACATTCCTAAACAGCCTTTATGATTTTTAATAGCATTTTATGCAGTGATTGAATCAAATGGAGAATCCAGGCCCCATAATCTTTTTTACGTGGATGTGAAGGCTAAAATTAGTGAATCATTCTTTTTGTTTTTGACAGAAATATTGAAATACATGCAAGAACAATTGATAACTATTAGGATTGTCAAAAAAGTTTCAATAAACCAATGCTCAGATGTAGATCTTCATTTAATTGAATTATATTTTGATTGAATTAAAATTACACACACACACACACACACATCTGCTTTACGGAAAAAAATCATATGGTATCTACCAAAATTTGTGTCCTTGATGCAAATCAATTTTGGGGTCCAGATTCTACATTTGTCCCAGCTAAAGTAATTTTTTTTTTATTTTAGCATAACCAGGCATAAACCTAGAATTTAATTATTCTGAAAAAAAAAAAAAAAAAAAAAAAAAAAGGAAAAGAAAAAATTTTTTTTTCTTTTCAGGAAGAAACAAAGGTCTTATTGATTGAAAACGTATGAAATACCATGAAAATTTTTTATTATTAGGTATTATCTAATTCTTGACCTTTTTCTTATTATACTTCAGCTAGATAATTTTTTTTAGTCATTGACTTTATGAAAAAAAAAAAATCAATTTTTTTTTTTTTTTTAATCCAACCGAGTTGTGTAGTGAAGAATTTTTTTTTTTCTATTTCTTCAACATCACAAACATGGTTAGAGTTGAGTTTTGGTATCTGTTATTAAATTTCAATCTTTTCAGTCAACAGCTTATGAAGCTCTTTCTCCTACTACTACCACAGATGGTAGATAAATAGTTGAACTTATGGTTCTTGGTTTATTTTTATTTTCAGGAACAAGAAGCTACTGGTCCCAAAGAACGTCGTCCATTTGACAGAGATGTAGACCTTGGTGTTGTGAATCTAAATTCAGCCCAGAGGAAATCCATTATTGACAAATCCCATGCACTCAACACCAGATTTGGTCATGGCCAATCCCACTTTCTATGACCACAAAAAACTCGATAGAATCTCATCAAAGTAGACAAATTGTCTGCAGTTGACCATTCAATCGGCCAATCTCTTGAGCCATTGTGTAATATTAGTGTGTGCAGAAAAAGAACTGATTTGTCATTTGGCTGCTACCATACTTTCTGCTGCAACATCAAATAGCCAGCCACTGACAAACGACAAGTTGTAATTAAATGGTTAGTGTTTCAATCTGAAGAGAGAGTATGGAATTAAAGACAAAGAAACATGGAATTTAAAATTTGTAATTTTTAGTGGTCTCTGGATAAAATTGGATGAAATCTTGCACCATTTTTCCAACCCATGTATGTCACAAGATGGAAATGTCCTTTTATTTTCTGTTTATGAATAGAAATCTATTTTATATGTTCCCAACATTCTCCAACTCCTCGTCTCTTCTCTCACTAACCTTCATTTTTTTTTTTTTTTTTTCTTCTCTCCAAACTTCTAGATTCACAATCTCAGGGAAATAAACTTAAGACTGGAATCCGTAAAAAGTTGACCTCATTCACTTATCAGAAATTTATGAGCAAATTATTTTCTTTTTTTTTTTTAATAATCTTTTGGTTTGCCATGCATAAACCTATGGCTGGTTCTTAACCAGCATTCAAAGGCTCCAAAAAGTTTTTTTTTTTAACAACTCATTCATCCAAAATTAATGCAATAATAAGATTAAATGCCTGTACCAAACTGACATTAAAAAGAACAGAAGACAGGCTTTTGATTTAATTGCAATAATTTCTAAAATAATATGTCTAATTATACTTTTCAGTGAAAAATATTTCAGCCTTTGTATATTGGTTAAACACTGCAATAGGCTTATGTATGTCTAACCAAAGATTAGTTTTTTGATAAATTTTAGGCGTACAAAAAATTTAATAACTTACGATCATTTATGCTACAGTTAATTTCCAAAGCACTTTTGTGCATTAAGTGCTGTGAATGGCCGAAACAGATGGCATGGACAATAAAAGCCTTCTTACATAAATAAATTACTACATTTACTTGCTATTAAAATTCTGTACATAAAAATTCATATTAAGAGATCTCAGTGTGGAGGGAAAATGAATTCTACACATCACTTTGTAAAAGCCTGTAAGTGAGTCAAAATACCAGAGCTGCTTGTATAAAAGAAAATATCTATACATACTAACATATATATATACATAAATCCCCATCCCCCCCATTTTTTTTTCTACTAATGAAAATAAATAGAAGCAAAACTTACTCTTGTTTTCATAATGTGGGGTACATACTTTGTTTTCGTGTGTTTTTTGTTTTTTTTCTTTCTCTTTTCTTGATACAAACATTCAGATTTGTTAAAAAGATTTTATTCATATGAAATAAGTGATAATACTCTGGAATTTACTCAACAAAGTTTGAGTAATCTATTCAAATGTCTTGGCTGCCATATTGTGTGTTGTGATAGAACTGAAAAAGTGTGGACCTGCCGTCATCTGTCAACCGCTACATATGTACAGTTGTGGGGGAGAGGTGGCCAGCAGATGGCAGCAGTTCTCACTCGGTTCATAAGAAATTGGAATCCATATCTGAAAGAAAGGAAAATGGTAAAATAAACAGATACAGCCAAAATTACAAGACTAACCACTCCACTGGACTGAAGTCATGCCACAATTTGCCAAACAACTTGGGGGGAGGGGTCAAGTGTTATATTATTCAGAGAAATCAAAATTAACACGATATTAATTGTTTACAATAATTTCATGCAAAATTGTTATTTATTTATTATTTATCTAGATTTTTTAATTCTACGGGATTAATTTAATAGCATTCCATGAAACATACTGCAAATATTCAACATCCGATTGTAACAAAACTAACGTTAAAATAATTTTAGAAAAAGAACACATTCCATAATTATCCCATATGAGATTAAAAGTCACTTTCCCAGACAGAATAGGGGTTTTAGGGATGAGAAACTAACACTACCAAGTGACCATTTTTACAAAAAGAAAACACACTAGCAATACACATTCTAAAACTCTAGTATTCAAACATCATTGAAGCCAACAACACTAAAACAAATCTGAAATATTGGCCTCAAAAGAGAGAAAGACCAAGAAGTAATCTACCAATTAATTGGATTTTTCAGTAGCACAAAAGTCCCTCTTAAATTTTGCTGACCATTACTGATACAATTGGTAGTCATCAGAAACTATTGTCTGCTTAGTAACTTGATTTGATTTGTATTGAGGCAAGTTGCAAATTCAAAGCATAAACTTCAAGAATGATAAAATATTTACCAATCTCTCCATTCAAAATGTTCTTAAAGCTGATTGTTGAGCATGTTATCAATAAGAGGCAAGTAAAATGGAGCAAATACTTTTTGAAGCATAGACAAAATCTATTAGTTATGATGATGAGCTTATACCATTCTCATATCAAGTCAGCTTCATATTTAAATGACTTATGCCCCATTCATGTTCATAGGATAAATACCTACATTTTAAAAACAATATCCTCTCAGTATCTTTTTTAATTGTAATATAATTTAGTCAAAAACAATCAAGTTACTTGACAATCATTTCTAATACAGCAAAATATTTTGCATTATCAAATTGATTCCAAGAATATATAAAATGAACAGATTTAGAAAACCAGTAAAAAAAATTGTGTGTGAGATTTGAATTTATAACAAATACAAGTGCCCTGATATTTAATCCAGTATCTTTGTCATTCGGATTTTAATCTTCAAAGTAGGCCATTAGGTTAGTAGATAGTTAGCTTGGATAGTGTAAGGATTAGCACATCTATTTCACACACAGAAGGTTCCAGGTTCAATTTCCAGTATGAAAAAAGAGTGGAAAAAGTTAATTAGGATAAATTTCCTTGTGATTACGATAGAGGTATCCCTTCAGTGGACTTGCATCATGCCAAGGGAGTGGTCATAAAAAGAATAAAGTCTTGGTCTCAACGGAACGTGCAAGGACCACTAAGTTGATGCATGTGATGGAAACAAGGTCTTTGTCATCAGACGTTGATAGTCTTATGAAAGTTGTCTTCTAAGAGAGACATCTTACCTTTTAAGTGGAGAAATACTGGATTGTCTGTAAGTCTCTATTTTATTCTCTTTCTAATTTTTAAAACTTCACTACTGTAACGTACTCTCTTCATTGAATATGATGTTTATACGTTAGTTTGACACAGGATGTACAATGATCAAAATTTACATGGTTTTAATAGAATTAATTTTTTATTTTTCAACAGTTGTAAAATCAAAAAAAGTAGCATTGTCAGCTGAATTTACCAAGTGTCTCAAAGGTATTGGACTAAATATCTCTGTGCCTAAAATCAAATCTCACTCGGAATTACTTCAATGCTTGGTTTCTGAATTATAAATCTTTGATATCTTGTATATATCTAATCAAGAGGTCTCTATTTCCCTTTAGTGATCAAGGTTACCAAGATAAGAGATAATCCAAGATTTATCTCAGGGATTCACTTATCACAGGTATCGGAATAGTTTTGGATCTGGAAATTAAAGGAGTCTGAGGGCAGAGGTTCTATACCCAACTAGGCTACCTCAACCAAGCAAGACTGGAGGTAGAGGTTCAATACCAGCCTCTTCAGGCAGTATTGAACCTCCATCTCTAGACCCACTCAATTTTCAAATGCAACACTATTCCAATGCCTGTGTCAGGCAAGTCTCAGAGCTAAAGCTCAGATTATCTCCCCTTCTGGCAACCCAGGTTGTAATCTTAATGCAGATCATGGGACTTGTACCAGCTGTCCTCCAAGATGCCAACAAAAGCTGAGGAATACAAACATACCAAAAGGAATAAAGAGAGAGAAACACTTCCTAAAGCTATACAGTAGCCACCAGCTGTGAGGAAGATATCTAGAGATTTGGGGTATCCTTTATAGTGGGGGATACTTGTACCAATTGCTTTCAGGACAATATTCACATCTAATAAAATAACTGAATTTAATCAAAATCTTTGATTTTGAATAGTAAAGTTTTCACTTAAATTCAATAAGGGTCTAATATGTATAGAAGTTTCTCAAAAGATGAGATTTCAAGAGAATATGAATGAATTTAAGAAAAATACAACTAAAGATGTTGCCACCAAACTACACAGAAAAGCAGTCAGCAGTTCATCCTTCATTAAGTTTTAACATCAAATGTAATCCTCTCAATCCCAGACTAAATTCAAACATTTACCCAGTTTTCTTCGATTTTAGGATACTTTCATCATATTAATACTTTTTTTTTTTCAAATAAAAGAACCGTTATTCCTCGTAAAGAACCATTATTCCTCGTAAGAATTTAATGAGGAAACTATAAACCCCTTTTTTTCTTACTTTAAAAGCCAAGATGCAAGTTATCTTGTAAGAAAGTGTTTTCAATTCAAATATCAAAAAAGATACACTTCACAATCGTAGATAATACACACTTACCAGAAATAGTATTACCTACAAATGAAAAAGATTTTTTTACTTCTTCTCAAAACTATCTTATTGAATTCTGTTCACTATCTGCCTGGTATATAGAAGAGAGAACTAAATATAGTATAATGTATAATTTTCATTTTTGTTACATTTTATCAATAATGACTATTTCCCCAGAACAGAAAATAGCAAGAAGCAATTACTCTTTTTGATTTCAATGTAAAGTAACAACATATATATTGAACAAGAAAGTTACAAGACAGTTCTAAATAATCTTAAACATTAAATTTTTTTCATATATAGTTGGTCAAAACTTTTCATTGCTCATATTGTAATCCAGACACTTTCAATTCAGTTTCTCCAGAATTATTTTTTTCAAATTGAAATCTCCATCAACAACCTTTTCTAATAAAGGATTAGAAAAATAGTCAAAAGAAATAGTTTGGCCTTTTTCTATTAAAAAGGAACAAAAGCTGCAAACTTAGGCCAAGATACTGCTTCACAAACTTAGCCAGAGCATTAAAATTATACTAAATTCTTTCAAATATAATTCCAATTTATTTAAACTGTGACTGATTCCTTATTAGAGTTTGGCAACATTGACAAATAAAACACCCAACAAAATTCAGCATATTCGAATGATTGCGGCCAGATTTGGCGAGAAGGGGAAATAATCCAAGCTTCATCCCAGACACTGACCCAAAACAAGCATTGGAGTAGCATCAAAACTAGAGAGGCTGGTATCTAACCACTGCCCCCAGACTTGCTCAATTTCTAAATTCGATACCATTCCAATGCCTGTTTGGGGAAGTACCAGGATAATGCTTGGATCATCTCCACTTCCGGCAAAATTTGGTTAGGCAAACAAATTTTTTTTTTTTTTTTCTTCAGAAAAGCTTACTTGTTGGTAAATAAGTAATCCTCCTAACATCTGGAAATATTTATAAATGCCTTACTTCAAAAAATGATTTATTGTTAATACAAAGTCAAAATCCCCTCTTGTAATAGTAGAAGTGACAGGGACGATGGGGCTAACTACAAGAATGAATCGGTGGGAGACAAGTGAGAAACCTACCAGAGTCGAACTCTAGTTTCTTAGAGGCCGTTCCTTCACCCAAACCCTCGATATCCACATCACTTTCGGGGGCGTTCAGCGCACTGAGAGTGACCTCCGCTACAAATAAACAAAATGCTGGAGTACAGTATCAAGCAAGGAGATCTGGACCCCCAACAGCACAACTAAAGAGCTACAGAAAGGAACAACAGATCGGGCGGCTGTGGTGGTTGCCAACAACAACAGTGAGCCTTACACACATTTGGATGGCAATAAAACAAATCCACCAAGCCATTTAACATACATTACACATGCATACATTTTATTCTCAAGTTTAATGTAAAAGCTGATCAAAAATGAAAAGTGAAAAAGTGGACAGGTGCTAAATGGAAGAGGAAAAACTTGTTAGTGACTGGGACAATAGGAGGGAAAGTGATAGGGAGAGTGATGATAAAAAAGACGGGGTAGTAATCAAGTCAAAGCAGAAAGTGACCAAATGAACACACAACAGGTTGGCCAGATTTATCCAGCAAGGAAGATAATTCAAGCTTCACCACAGATCTACCCAAAACAGGCATTAGAATAACATCAACTTTGAGAATGAAGCAAGTTTGGCGGCAGAAGTTCAAAAGGCTGGAATATAATCTCTGCCTCCAAACCTGTTCAATTGAAGTATGCCTGGCTCAAGAGGCTGGTTTTGAATACGTGTCTCTAGACACGATTCATTCCAAAAATTGATGCTATTCCAATGCCTGTTTGGGGTAAGTCCCTGAGATAAAGCTTGGATGATCTACCCTTCAGGCTAAATCTGGCAACTCTGACACAGACACACATACAAACCAAGTATGTAGCTCAAGGTTGTGACATTTCATCCAATGCTATTAACCCTATTTTTAACCCTTTTCTTTAACGACTGACTCTAAAGTAAAGACAGCCTGTATTAAAAAAAAAAAAAACAATATTCCTGACAATTATATCCAAACTAACAAAAAAATCCTGCATTTAGTTGGTTATTATAGAGAAATTATTAATTAATTAATCAACAATGAGTCCCTTTTTCTGGTGCCTAAAAAGTTAGTAAGTGTAAAGGAAAAAAACAGCAAGTTAAAGCAGATCAGTATAATGCAATAAAATACTAAGTTTTTGAAAAGGTAGACATTTTACAGAACAATACTTCATTAATTGAAACAGACTTTGAAAGTACACACAAATAGTCATTCATACCTCATCCAACATTTTTTGTGAAAGAGTATTTCATATTGAAAAATGTTTTTTCAAGCTTTCAGTCGAAAGTGAAAACGTTGAATTAAGATACGATCTGTAAAATCATAACATACAGGTATACCTTGATAAGTGTGGTTAATTTGTCCCCAAATTTTCTGTACCATTCGAAACCACACTGTCCAAGGTCTTATTATATAATTCAATGAGTTTTTTCAACTTATACTTGGTTACATTAATTTGCACAGCAATACCTTAACCACACTATTCAATGTATTCCTGTATATACTTGATATAAAAATTCAGTGAATGATTTCATGAGTTGTCAGTCTACAGTAAGTTAAAGACCTAAGACTTCTAAATAGATAAATACATGAATTTGTTTTATAATGGTTTGCATAACAGCTGCTAATTCACAGTTGATTGACTGCAAATGTACAGAAAAGGCCACTTCAAAAAAGATCAATGGAAAGAAAAACATTTGTTATGCAGAATAAATTTATTACATCACTCACTAAACTTTTTTATCAAGCATTAGACATGTAGATTCCTGGAGAGAAGGAGAAATGTATTAATACAATTATAAAATTGATCAAATCAAATTAATGTTTGGGTCAGTGTATTCAAAAAAAATGGATCATATTAAAATTTCAATGTTATACAAATAATTATCACATCCCTAATACTAACTGTAGAGCTTATTTAGTATAAAGTTTCAGTACTAATTAATTGACAAAATAAAATATATTTTTGGTGCCATGTAAAGAAGGTGGTTCATACATGTAAATGTACTAATAAATTTTTACTTATTAAAAAGTCTCCATCTGTGCCTAGGAATGTCTATATATGTACACAATCATTTCAATACAAAATTGGTTATTTTTTTCAACTCTTAGAATCATGAAACCGCTGTGGAACTCTTCAAGGAGTACAATTTTTTTTTTAAATGGAACTCTTGATTTTTTTGATTCGTGATTTTTTTAAATAACCAAAAAGTACAAGGGAAGTAACTTTAATATGAAGTTACCCGAATAATTTAACATTTAAACCCCCTGATAGGAATTTAAGGGTCAAGTCACTCCCATGCATCAATTAAATGACAACTGTGTTTCCACAAAACATTCAACAATCGATACTTGACAAGATTAAAGTTCTTAACAAAAACTAATTATTAAAACCATAGTTCCCTTTGAGCTGAATGTGTGTGTGCACACATTCACATTTTGCATACCAACACAAAAAAGATAATGAGCTTGCGAAAGGTTAGTTATCTAAAATGTATTAATAATTATAAGTATAATAATAATCACATTTACTGAAAATAATCTTTGCAAACTGTTTCTGTTAACTAGTTGGACGGTTTTTCAAATACCACATTTGCACATCACTATTTTAAGTTTGCATTTTCACAAGCATACAGTAAGCAACAAATTTTAATCACAGGAAAAAAGTAACAAGTGATTTTTAAGCACCCTGGCTACTAGAAATTAGACAGAACATTGATTAAAACTTAGAGATAATTCTTCAAAGATGTTTATTACTTAATCTATGATAAGCTTGTGAAACCATTAACTCTTGCCAAGTTTTGAAAAAGAAGGCTAAGAATTGTTCACATTCTGTGAAGCAAAAAATTTATAGCAATTTACTGCTTTAATAAGCTCAAGTGGGAGATTGTGTGTGTATGAGTGAGTATATGAATATATATACACACATACACATGCATGCATGTAACTTCACTTCAAGTAGAGATGGATGATGCTGATGAGTAGAGAGTATTTTCAATGACTTACTACATTATGAGATGGTGGATGAAATAAGATGAGTTTGCTTTGGCTTCTGATTAGCGAGATGCTGATGAATGGGAAGATCAAAATTAGTCAGACATAGAGAAAAGGGGGATACTATTGGGATGGGCCAGCCCTGTGATGCAAAAGTGATACAGAGAGTAACAGAGCCACATCAAGCCAAGGCTCAAATTGTAATCCATGCACTTTCATAATGTTCGCCCAAGTATAGTTTTGTGTTTTCAGAATAAGGGGTCTCTCTCTCTTTTTCAGTCGATGCAAAGAACAAACAAGCAATTTTTTGTATGCATTGTGTTAGCTCTGTCGTTCCAAGGAGGTTAATGGTTACATCTGTGGTTTCACAAAGTGAATTTTCTCAGCTGTACCGGTACCCCTGGAATTTCCCTTCTAAAAACACTGTCTGATCCAACCAACTCAATAACTTGGTTAAGAAACATTTTCCACAATAATGCTACCTCAATATACACTGAAATACTGTATTAATAAAAATATATTAAATACCAGAAGGAATGGTCAATTACAAGCAGTATAACAAAATAGATAAAGTATAAAAGAATAATTTTTCAATCTTGCAATACCTGACATTCTAAAATAGTGAACTGTTTTTCTCTTAATTTTGGCATTACCATATTAGCAAACAACTAGCTTCAAATGCATCATTTAAATTTTACCATTTTGACTAGTTCTTAGAAGTGTAACTCAAGATAACACAAATGAACATTCAACCTAATTCTTAAATTCATACAAAGAAAATGGGATGTCAGTTTCAAGGGAAATAACTTCTGATTAAAATCATCTCCTTTTGATTATTTGGTGAATTAGTACTATTTTTATGCTATCCATTGAAGAGTTCCACCATCAAATACACATTTTCAAGCAGTTCATGAATTCAATAGAATTATATCAAATTAAGTTAATGGATCACTTGTGATATGACAAAGAAAATCTTTAATTTGTAGTGCTGTATTTTGAATTTATTTTTATGCTGCCAATGTATGATACAATGATCTCATAAAATGCAACATTTACAAAATAAACACACACACACAGAAAATGCAGAATTTGCTCAAAATTCAAAATAATCTTGAATTAATTATGGATTGCTTTCCAACTGATATTTCCAATGGTGCCAGTATGCTGAACTGATGTATACCATCTCAATAAAAGCTGTACACATATAAACACAAATAAACAATATAAAAAAAGAAAAGAAAAACCTATCACAAAAGCACACAATATACAATATTGATGCTACTTGCACCAAATTGTGCACATTATCTCTTTCCTTCAAAAACAGACTTACCAGGAGTTCAACTTGGGAGTGTCAAATTATTTTCATAGATTTTAATCACTAAATAAGCACAAAGAAAAAAAAAGGAGGAGAAATTGTTATCAGGAAGCAAAATTGATGTGCATGTCTAATATAGGGTGAGGCGTGGTTGGACAGCCAACACAGACAGAAGACAAAAACAATGAAGAAAAAAAAAATATTGGGATGAAAAACTCACCCATTCTCAGGACGGAAGTGGCCCTGGTGAGTGAGTGAAGGAGAGAAAGAAAGGGAGAGCAGATTTATAATGAGCAGAAACAAATAATCTTTTACTACTTAAATAGTAGCACCAAGATTGTTTGTAAATATAAATGATACTTAGGCTGCATCTGATTTGCAGTGGCTGCACTTGGTCTTTTCTGATCACTATAAACAAATAAATACATATTACAGCCAGCTTAGGCATCTGCTTTCACAGGTATATCCAGGGCCTGAGCTTCAATTGTTCAGGTTTGCCATACAGCTGGAATACTCTGAAAGGAGCAGCACAGCTCCACAGCTAACTCGGGTATCTTTCAGGGACATTGCTCCTATCTTTCAACCACATAGGAGATGGCACGCTTTATGAATAGTAGTTTACGGACCCTAGGCTTTTGAGAGATATGCCTACAAAACCCCAGTAATACCATTGTATGCTCTGAAAAGGTCTCTGCCCCCCCCCCCCCCCCGCATTGGGAACCAAAGCACTATATCTGGGGAGGAGGTCTCAAAGAACCAAGCTTCCCAGACCCCCAAATCTTCAGCTAAACCCCTGTTCCCAACATATAACCACCAGAACAAGGCTCTATCACAAATATGCCTTTCACTAAAGGGAAGTGGTGACATCATTGTAGTAGTGGGATTACACAAACAAAAGCAGAAAATGACAAACACTTTGCTTCATTATAGACACACATACACTAAAGAGAATTATAACATCGGGCTAAATATTTGCTTAAAGCTTGAAGTTTAATATTAATACCTGCAGGGGCGTATCTAATGATTTGGGTAGGAGTTACTCTCATTTTCCGACAAAGTAGGCATGCAGGCCAAACAAGGAAAGAAAGTGTTGCTAAGAATAGTTTATTACATAAAAAGTCAGAAGATCCTTTAAAATGGCTAAAATATTTTATTATATATATATATATATATATATATATATATATATATATATATATATATATATATACACAAGTCAAACCTAGATAACCTAATAGCAAAACTCAACATAGTAGAACCCTCTATCAAATTTACACAAGAAAGTGAAACTAATACTACATTATCTTACTATCACACCCCACTACACAGGACTGACAATAACATCAAACTAAGCGTATTCTGCAAAGCTACAAATAAAAATGACCACATACATTTTTACTCCCAATTTATATCTAAAATAAAATTAGGATTAATCATAGGTTTCTACTGGAGATCTCTTAAAAATTTTGCAGCCCGGAGTACATAGATCAGGAAGAGGAATACATACAAGATCCATCCACTATCCATGTTTTATATTTAAAGCCAGGGAGAAAGTACATGAAATCCAGAGGACTAAAATAGGACAAACCAATAAGAATGACAAAAATACCATAAAATCTGATCTCAATATAAACCTAAACAAACTAAAGATACATATCACTACCAGCACATTCTCAACCAAGATGGCGTTTACATGATACAATGCAATGACTGCCACGAGGTTTACATAGGAGAGACAGTCAGACCTCTCAAGAAAAAAAAAAAAAAAAAAAAAAAAAAAAAAACAACATGAACACCATAGGGCCCTAAAGTTGGACAATACTTTGAAAGCTTTAATAGGACACAGAAATAAGCACAACCATAACTTCGACCTACAGAAAGCCTGCTTAGTCAAAAACATATATGATGCCACCAAACAAAGATGTATCAAAGTTCCTTTCATACATAATATATATATGTATAAAATCAGTGTAAAGATGAAGATTAAAATTCATCTGACAGTATGTTAAAAAGACTATCCAGAAAGCCAGTAACATATTTCATTAGAGGGAGCTAATTTCTTCAGAAGTAAGCGTGTATACGAGTGGGTGTCTTTATATAACGCCAGAAAAGATGTTGGTGTAATACCTAGCTTCTGAAGACATTGTCCATTTTGATTAACCTTAACAGATTTATAAGTGTCTACAGCAATCTTTTATCTCAACTGGTGTAGAAAGTTATATTATTGTTGGCCAAAGGATTTATATGTCTCTCTTAAGGAATTTCTGTGCAATGTGTAGTTAATTGGCTGTGATGAATCGTCATTCAATCTACAAGTGAGGGTACACATCAGTTTGCCTAACATGATTGAGTGTGTCTGTGTGAGGTTACATGGCTTTGGCGTCAAGTTTCATTTGTGTGGTACTGTTGAATTTGTGTGTGTGTGTGTGATCCAGTTGGCAGATTTGTTTTTTTTAGCATTTGGGCAATTGATGAGGTTTTTGAATGAAGCTCATGCTCCCGTCATCTATTGACAGCCTGTATTATATGATGATAATTTCACTAAATGAGAGGAATGTTGAAAAATCATGGTCTTTTTTTGATGGTATAACATTCCGAGATGACCGCAGACTCAATGCATTTTCTTTTATTCCTATTCTCTAATGATAATGCAGGGATTTTTCAAAACAAAGACCAGGTTTTTTTAATATTTTGGAGAGTTTTATCATCATCATGAGAACCAAGTAAATATTCTGTAATGACATCTTTTTATATATTGAATGACAAAGGGAATTATTGATTTTACCATATGAATTCAAAGACTAAAAATTGTGAAGCAAAGCATAGAAAGTAACTGAATTTATCCAAGGTAAATTTCAAAATGATTACTTATTCCTATGAATGAACCTATCTCCACAGAAATAGAAAAAAAAATTAAAAATATAGTACCTGGTACTTACAATGAACAACTTCTTTGTACTTTTTTTTCTTCCTTGGTAAAACGTGTTATTTCCTGATTGATTATGTCCAAAAAGTATAGACAAACTCTGCTCTTGTAACCATGACAGTAATAATTTTAAGTCTACTTATTTTCAATTGGACACAGGCAATTTTGCACAATTTTAATTACATAAAGTAAGAAAAACAACTACATATTGAATCACAATAACCATTTTCTATACTCTTTACTTGTAAGCAACCGGAAAATAACACTACCCAGGAACGAAAATCGCATTGCGTGGTGTAATCATCTGCAGGGTTTTTGGGTAAAGAAAAAAAAAACTGCGTACTTCTTTTCCAAGTTCAAAAAAAAGCAGTGAAGTTAATTGGAAATTTTAAGCAATATAAAAAAAAGATAAGTTGAGGCAGTGCAGAGCACATTTGGCTCTAAAGAAATTCAGAATAAATTTTTTTTTACCTGAAGACCTTTGTTTCTTTGGCTGTGGTTGTTCTGTGGGTGTGTGCTTTTGAGTAGTGACAGCTTTTTTGGGCGTGGTATCTGTGGGTGGTTGTAGTCCTGCATCTTCGTATGCTTTTCTTTTAATTTGGGCTTTAATTTGTGACCTGCCATTAAACATAAATAATGCATATAGGCTTGAACATCAGAGTATACAAATGGATTTAGATACTTTCGTCTCAATCACTTTGATCTAAAATCACTTTTGTCCACACAATATCTCCAAAAGTTTTCAATGAATTTTGATGACATTTTATCGAATGGTAGGCCATGAGCTAAGGAAGAGAATTAAATCTTGGTGTTGATTCTGGGATTTTTTTTTCAGTCATGAGACTTTTTTTTTTTAATTTTGAGATGGATCCTGGAATTTTTTCCTCTCAAAGAAATTGATTTAAACCTAAGTGATGCAACCTACACATTTCATGCACTTGTAGTAAAACAAAAATAAATTGAATTTATCTACGTGCAACTTTGTTCTTTGCATTTGAATTTGCATCCTTATTTTTTCATGTATAAAAAGGTTTTAAATTTTTTTTCATTAAAAAATGAAATGAGAATGAAATGAAAACAAAATGGCTGAAATGAATTACCATACGTAGCTATTTTACAATTCCATTCAAATGATTTTACTGGTGTGAAAGGAGATGAAAAATTAAAATTTGGAAACAATTCAATGAACTCAAACAGGTTGTCATAGCAATCTATATTATAATGATCAGATTCTTATATATTTGTTTGTCTGTATATTTGTAACTGTAACAGCAAAAACTACAAATCATAGCGAAGTCTTTGTTAGCACAATACTATTAACATGCTCTAAACTAGAGAATAAAGAAAGTTACAATCTAATTTGATACTGAATAATAAAAGCGATGGCTCTGAATTCGAAGTTACCCCATTAATTTATATTATAATGATCAAATTTCTCAAGGAAGGTAACTCCAGCCAAATTAAATCCTAAGAGTAGAATACTTTCTCTTTTTAATTTATTTGCAAATAATCATATTGTAAATCTAGATAGGAAGCGAGTTGACATCAACTTAATCCTTCAAGCGCTACCGTCACTGGACCCCACTCAGTTGATAATATATACAAAAATATAGCTAGAGATCAACCGTGCACATGACCAATAGGTAGCACAGATATTGACATGATTCTTAAGTGAAATACTGGGTTGTTCTAGACTTTTGCTGTAATCTCTGCATAAAAAATGCAAGGTCTTTTATAAAATGGTAAAAAAAGTTGTACTAAAAATTCTAAAATCTCAAGTAGTCACATCATATGCAAATAAGTTTATAACATCTCTTTCCAACATAAACTTTGGGCTACACTGATCATTTCATTTCTATATAGCAACCTTCTATCATGAACCATGCCCTTCAAACAACACAAGTCAAGTTTACAAAATTTGACTGAAAAACCTAGCACCTAAGAGTAATAGCCACTAAAGACAGGCTTTAAACTTTTTTTTTCAAGTAGGGGAGGAAAGCTGAACCATCAAACTAAAGCAATACAGTGGAGTGGGATTATATCATATTTAGTGACATCTGCACACTTGGTGCCAAATTTTCGCAATTTGCCATGATGTTAGGTATGAACATAACATTTTCAAAAATCACCACAATCAAATTGAATGATGAAAAAAAAAAAAAAAAAAAAAAAAAAAGGCTCAATCTTATTTTTTCACTACTTGAAATACCACTAATTACATGTATTTAGTAATGAAACATCCATTTCTATTATTCTAGTTTTTCAAGTTCATTTTAAGGTCAGAAATCACTTTTCAAGATCTTATTAGAATTATCATATCTCGAATACCAGTGTTTTTCTACCTATTTTTCACCCCTTGATCAAGTAATCATATCATACAAGAATCGTGTAATACACAAAGAAAAATGGTAGTATAATAAAAAGTTTTTTTGTATGTGTGCGTGTTACAGTAAACCAGCAAAGACAGCACATAGTAGGTGGAGTGTTAATAGCACAACATCCTCCAACTGCTCTAACTTGAAGAATAAAACAAATCCAGGTGTTTTAGGGGAGAATATGGAACTAAACACTCAATTACTGTACAGGTATAATAACATCAGAGAATTTTATGATATTATGGTACAATGTATAACGTTCTATTATGAAGTCATCATTTTCAAACATAATAAAACATGTATATATCAGAATCCATCAAGACAAACTATCAACATAGGTCATTTCAGCCTTAGAGTTAGTCTGACTGACTAATCAATTCCTTATCAATGACAAATACCAAATGATCTAATTTCAATTTAGTACAGCAATTTCAAGTTAACATAACTTTGTAAAGCATATGGCATATTCACAGTTCATGTTTCGTAATAACATTGCATTCAGGTCCTTATGCTCGTTGTCACATCTGTACATTGTTTCCATTCATATTTCAAGCATCAAATTGAATCTTGGTTGTTTTCTTCCTAACATAGACAAAATTGGAAAAAAGTTATAATTTTTAAAACTATTTTACTTTTTTCTTTCATTTTTAAATTCTGATCAAAAGTGTAAAATAAAAAGAATAAAATCATATTCAATTCAAAAAAAATTAAATGATTAAAAAGAGCTTCCTTATGTTTGTTTTTTTGTTTCCATGAAATGTTTTGATCTATAAAAAATGAAAAACCATATCTAAAATAAACAAATGGTTCACAATAAAATAACAAAATGGTTAAAAAGTTTATTGAAGGTAACTGCAAACGATATTTTCAATAAAAATAGAATCTGGAAGTCTAAAAACAAAAAACGCCATGCCAGATAATAAAACTAATAATTTAGCATTATTGTACACTCAGTTACTAGAGCCCTCATCTTGTTTGTTGTAGTCATAATATTTCACCCATTGAACCCTCTTCATGTGTCAGCTGTAGTTAGTAACTTTCTGGGAATTCCAAACCCAAAACTTCATCCTATCTATAATTGTTTTCATGGATACCTAGTATCAGTCAATTCATCCTTATAATGTCGCTTGCCTCCCCCTCTTTCACTGAACCGACTGTTTTGCACTAACCAACCTTTATCTCCTACACCATGTATCCGTTGGACAAACCGTAGATGGAAACTTGCAGCCTTAAACCTAATCTTGCTTGTCTGCCTCTTTCAATGGATCAGTATATGACTTAACCAGGAACAATCTACCCCCGTGAATTAAATAAAGGGTTAGATCTTAAATTTCTGAAAGGTTACCAACCAGGACAGACTCTTGAAGGCTGGAGAGTACAATGGCTGAAATGTTGTGACTATAACAACCAAGTTGAGGACACTAGTCTGAGTAAGTCAGTATATAATAATGATAATTCCTCATCTCAGAAATTCAGATAAAAATGATATTTTAGCTGTATGTTAGTAGAGCAATATATTACATAGTATGAAGTCATATACATATCACAACAGTAAGTTTTACAGAATTAACACAAAATATAACTGAGTTTCATTTTTAGAAAATAAAAGCTAATAAAAAAAAAAAAAAAATGGCTTACATTGTCCTGTTTTTTATGACATCACTGATTTTGTTCAGATCTTCACCAAATCGTTTCACAGAAGCTCTGAGCAATTCTATCTCCTGTTCTGTCCATTTCCCACTACAAAAACAATACAAGTTACAGTAATATAGTTATGCGTTTCACTCAGACACCTAATATTATGCAACAGGTTCTATTCAATAAAGAATATTCTTAGCTTTGGATGGATTTCTTGCTTAATTTCAAAAGCAAAGCAGAAAAATTTGATTATAAGATATTTTAACAGTATGAGCAGGCTTAGAATTTGTGTGATAAACTAGTTGTTGATATTAGTGATCCCTCTAATTTGACGTGAAACAAATTGATGATACTTGCACAAAAACAATACCCTTAAGATATTAGGTTGGTGCAGAGATAATTGTTTTTTTACCATCAGCTTAAAAACAGAATACCTCAGATTAGAGTAGAAGTTATTAATTAAGAACCTTGAGAATCTACATATTTTGAGCTGCTGCTTGTTTGTTGAAGACCTTCCCTTACAGGTTGAAATGATTCAAAAAGAGATAGCTGTTCAGAGAAAGATTTCATGAGTAAGATGGGTGAGGTACAGTTTCATAGCCTAGTTCGTTCAATTTCTGTAGGGTCATTCACCTGACATTTATTTTTGTTTAGCTTGAGCACCACCCATTCGCCAAGTTTTTTTTGCCTTTTAAATTTGGTGCAACTGTTGAATGGTCAACATTTACTTACTCTGCAACATCTCTAGTTGTTTTGCATGGGTCTGCCCCAATAATGGCCATCAAATTGGATGTTGTCAATCACAGAGGGACATCCATAACCCTACTCATCTTCAAGGCTGTTCTTGTCTCCATTTCAAAACCAATATTGAACTGTACATTTGTTGACGCCCCCTAGCCAAATACTTGGTTGATATTGCAAGCAGTTTCCCTTGTTTTACATCCTATTCTGAACTGTTTGAATTTGCCTCTTTCCCTATCTTTGATTTGACAACCTCAAATAGACCAGGATAGTGAAGAGAAAACATTCAGCTTAAATGAATAGAGCAAAATTCATGCTGGTCTATTCTATTTACATAGTTACATAATATTTGCACCAACCTAATATATCCACAATGTTTATGAGAAATATATCTAGAGTTTCATTTTAAATTCGCTGCAGTAAAAACTAGGGTGATACGTCTTCATTATCTGTATTCCACTCATAGCACCTTGTTCTTCCATTTCACCAATCCTCACATTCATTCCACTTTTTGTATGTTGACTTTTGTTTCTGCATCAACAATATTATCAATGGTAAAATGTGAAGTGATGGAAATCTGCTACATTCAACTCCTCTGAATATAAAGTGGATCATTCAGCAATGTACCCCTCAATAGCATCAACGAGTGTTTTGGAAGTTTGATGGCACCAAATAGCATCCTGTGGAGTTTACACACAAAAAGCAGAGTGGATGTTGGCATCAGCAAAATGGATGAACAATGGTGCAATGAATGAAGAAGTACCAAAACAAAAACAAAAAAACAGTGAACAGACAACCATATTGTTATAATGTGATAAAAATTCAAGAAATGAAAATGTTAAATTTGGTTTTGGTTGGTTTAAATGAGTTTAACGCATCAGTATTATTTGGGGGGGAAAAAAGAAAAAAACATGAAAAAATAATAAAAAAAGCAGTGATAGATCTTAAACATTAAATCAAAAGCTGTAATAAAAATTATTATAAAAATGTTAGATTTAGGTTTTGTTGTTTTAAATGGGTTTAATGCATCAATATCATTATTTTTTAATAAAAAGAAATATAAGTGACTAGTTCAAAAAATACAGATTGAAAAACAACACTTAACTCAGTATTTACAGGTTAATTTCATCCAAATAGATGAATAAATGCATTTATACTAAAATATAAATTGTTTCAGCTATTTTCTATCCAATAGTTCTGTCCAACATATGAAAAGTAAAATTCTATTAAAAAAATTTGAGCACTTTTCACGACACATTAAGTCCGTCATTAATTTTTTAATAATATTTCTTTCATCTTAATTTGAGTCACTTTTCATCACAACTACTTAGACCATCAGTCTATGGCCATTATAAAACAGCATGGATCAGAAATTAAAGATAAGCTCTTAGTGGCACTCAAACATACATTCCTTTTGCCTCTGGAAACCTGGTTATCTGTACCAGCTGCTCAACCACCTGAGGTACAGGAGCATTTTTCAAGGCTTGCACACAATCAAATCTAACCATATATACTTACCACACTTGGCACAATATTTGTTATTGTTTCTATGTACACTAGTAGTAGAAATAGTAGAAATATTACTTATTTTATTTTTTATTAGATAAAGCATTGCCAATCATTGTCACATATTCTTTAATTAGAAACCATCAACCAAAACTTTCAATGTTGGTCTGGCTGGCTATGTATTGATCATCATGCATACAGGCTGCTCCAATGGAGCTAGAAGACTAAAAATTTAAACATTTACTCATTAGGTTGAAAAAAAACATTTGTTATTGAAAATCCCCACCTAGATAGGTTTTCATAGAGGGACTCAATTTACAATGTAATTTAATGCTAAACAACCGCTTAGTTTGTGTCCAGCAGCATTCACACTTGTTTCTTTGAAAATTCAGACTTTTTAAGTGATCACTGTCCAACAAACAAGAGAGGTAACAAATTGACTGATCACCGCTTTTTCCAGGTTTTCAATTGATCATCCAAAACACTGCATGCTGCCAAGCCATTGGTCATATTACAAGTCCTATTGAGTGACTAACTGGATTTGTCTCAATCATAGTTGCTTTTCATGACAACTACCCAGTCAGTCTATGGCTATTAATAAACAGCACAGATCAGAAATAACAAATAAGCTCCAGACAAAGCTCAAACTCAGATCCTTTTGCTTCAGAAGGCTTAAACCCAGTTGAATGATACACCTGGGACATCATCTATTTTACAACTCTTACCTACAATAGTTCTCCTTCATAGTGTGTGAGTTGGGACCCAAGATAGACAACCACATTATAACTGAACTGTGGTGTTGTTTCCATCATAAAATCAAAGAAATGATGTGTAAAACACCAAATTAATTGATTGCAAACTGAAGAAATTCAATATCCTAGTCATATCAAGTAAGTCTTTTGATGAATTTGTTTTTAGTCACAGTTTCAAAAAGTGGACAATGATACGTATATGTAAAAATGTTGAAGTCTAACAATCATCCACTTTGTATCATGACCGCACTTTGAGGGGCTCCTGCATGCATCCAAAAAAGAGCTTTCTTTTTCATTTTAACATCATGGTTTTGATGCCATAAGTATATATGCATGTATTACCAAAATGGTTGAACTGTTTTTGGTGCACAAGTACGTTCTGGGGATTTAAATCATCAAAAATTGAATTTTTTTCTTAGATGCTTCCGCACGTCTCAATTAGATGGTTTTCAGACAGTCAGTCGGTCGGTCCAATTTATGATAAACAGGAATAAGAAGGTAGAGGTGTTATGCCATCAAAAGATGCAACATCATTACAAGAACACTCTGCTGATCATTTTTTCTTTGAACAACAGCTAATGATGTCATAATAGAATTTTTGTGTTTAAAAAAAAAGCAAAAAACAGATATAAATGATTTGTATTGAAAATAATACTTGCAGAATATTTCCATACTACAATATTTTTTGAGTATAAGAATAAATTGACGCAAAGAAAGACTACTTGCTCTTCTTCCTCCTCCTGCTACAACTACCACAGATGGTAAATGCATCGTTGAACCTTATTTGGTTCTTTTTTTTTTTTTAGAATAGAGATGTTCAAGAACTTCAAATTAGATTCTGACCTAATTCTCTTTATCATCATGATCGAAATTACCTTTTCACTTGAACTTGAAATGAGATTAAATATATTTTCAAGCTCAAACCAGATTTACATATTTGTATTCACTGGAGAGAAATGGGTAATTGCAGATAGTGCACTCAGATAGTGTAAGGGTAAGTACAGCTGCCACACACACACATAGGTCCCGGCTTCAATTGCAAGCATGAGCAAAGAGTGTGGAAAATTCTTCATTAGGACAAATTTCCATGCACTCAGCAGCTAATAGAGTACACTCTCTGTGTGATTAAGGTGGATATATCCCTTCTATGGACTTGCATCCTACCCAGAGGGTGGTCATAAATAGTCAGAAGAATAAACTTCTTATCTCAGTCAGACTTTAAAACTTGCAAGGATCACTGAGTTGACGCATACAAAGGAAACTGGGACTCCATCATTGGCCGTTTATACTTCAATGGCAATTGTCTCTTAAGGGTTGGACACTTTACCACATTTATCTACCTAACTTGTAAATTGCAATCATAAAAAGGACAAGTTTATTTTTGCCTTTTCTTCACTCAAAGAAGGAATTCACAGTTTATGAAAATGATGATGAATTTAGAATTTGTCCAAACTATCAGTTTTTTGTTTTTTCATAACCAATAAACATAAGTATGAATATAATGAACACTAAGTATGGATCGTACTCTGGGAACTTTTTAAAATTTTGCTTTACACTAATCGGCCATATCCTTTATTTCTCATCAAAATATTCTCTCTTCTAGTCTTCATATAGTCAACTCCCTTATTCATATGTCCACACTTTACTTGCAGGATAATTGATTACAAGCTAATAATAAAAATTGATTCAATCACTGACCTGGTTGGACTGGGTTCAGCAGTTGGATGTAATGACATGGTCAGTTCTCCCAGCTTGCTGAAGGCTTGACCAGCAGCCGTAAAAATCTCTCCTACCTTAAAAAGAGAGGGGGAAAGACCATTAAAGACAAAGATAATGCATTAGATAATTAGTAAATTCATAATAAAATTTTTAAAATTGAAAATTAACTGGCACCATCAATACACAATCAAGTAGCGGCACCCTCACAGTGCAGCAATGGCTAGCAAGCTAGTCGTACAGACCATTAATATTCGGATGTGCTTGATCTTCACTCTCGTGGCCTTGTGCTGTACTAAGCAATACTTATCAATACACGAACAAGAAACAAAATATCAAAGAGAATGGCTGTTAATGGAAAATGCTGTATAGATAGTGGGTTGGGGGACAAAACAATATCATATTTTTGTGCGGTCTGCACTTGAATGTAATAAACATAAGCAAGGTTTCTGTGTTCCATATCACTGACCATTTCCTTGATTCACTCCAGACATTTTCTGCACTAACAATCTAAATATTTCTGACAGGTGGGAAAAATTTCTTGATTGTGTACAGAATTTTGAAATTTGTGTCCTGAAAAATGTTTAAGCAAGATCCAGCATTCAACATACATGTTGTGCATTGAGAATTAGGAAAAAAGGATAGTCAATGGTCAAGAATAATAGTATATGCTGGACTACAAGACTAATTGTTTATGAGGGTATTTGGAAAATTACCACTCACTGCAATTCATCCGAACCCCATGACTGTCTATATCAAGCTTTGGTAGACACATATTGAAATTGGATGATGAGGTTTAAGTTACAATTGATGATTCAGCAGCATTTTTCAATGCAATGATTCATTCAATGAAACTCCATACTAAGTTTTCAATGGTATGCCATTTCCGACAATGTGGTCTTATCATACATTTCATGGCAACAAAGTCTTGCAATCAATTGAAAATTATATAAATTGAAGTGTCTTCAACCTAGAATGTTCCCATCAATGAATACAAATAACTTTAAAGACGCTGTGATATTCTGACCCAACAAGGTGTCATTTTATTGTGCCAAGTCCGTGTTTCAATATCTTAATTCCAAACAAATTCTAGTCATACTAAGAGGAAATAAACCTACAAATTGCCCTCAATGCCAGCCAATTGAAACAACTCCTGCCATAATTAAAAGAATGATCTTCAAGGATGGATTTAAGCCAAAAAACAGCGATTAGTTGTATGTACAGCTTCAAGCAGTGACAGAAATGCAACATGTCATTCTACAAAATATCATCAAGAATTATTATATTTGCAAAGACACATATTGAAATGGACTATTTTCATTTAGTGTAGAAGAGACTTTGCTGTTTCATGTATAATTCAATCAAACCATTTATCTTTTCTACAAAAAGAATTATTCTATTAATGTTCTCGAATACATTAACCATACATTATAAAAATATTACCTCATCATTAAATAATAGTTCAGGGGAGAAGCCATTAATTCCAGAACAGAGAGGGTGAGACTTGACAACAGCCAGAAATACTGATAATGCACCAGACACTTGTCTTAGAAGATCAATTAATAAAAGTAAAGGGAAATTCACAAGATTTTATCAAATCATTGACATAAAACTGAGGCTATGTAAATAGACGAAGTTGTATTGACTCTTTAAACACTGCCAACCAAATAATCGGCTGCTGACAAATGCATTTTGCTTACAAGCATTGATATGTCCCCAACCCCCAAGATTCGTGACCCTTCAATCCCATCTGACCGCAGGATTTTGACCAATCCCATATATATTGTATGATCATGTTCATCTAATATCAATTTTTTAATATTTTGACCATTAATGTTTTCTCGTAGAAAAGAGCTTTTCCAAAACAATATGGTTTTCCCACTTCTTTAAAAAGCTGAACCCTAAACCTTAACTAACCCAACTACTCACCTAAGTTTTCCACACACTACAATCAAATTCCACAGAAATGTTTCAAAATAAGTAATTTCTGAATCAGTCCAGGGTTAAAAACCAAAAATATCATGGAAACAGATTGTGCCTGGAATAGGACAAAATCAAATCTTAAATCTAATTTTTAAATCTTAAGGATAAAAATCCAAGATCTTAAACTAAAGTCTATTTTTGTTTAAAATTCTCTATGTCAGGACTCGAATAATCAAACACAACCATGATGAAATAAGGTTTTCATAATTAAGAATAATTATAAGGATTTCTAATTTAAAGAATGACTTATTTGAATATTTTAAATTTTTTTCAAGTTTAGAAATTAGGGGGAGGGTGCTGGAAGAGAAAATGAGTTTTTGTATCAACTATCTTTTTTCTTTAAATAAAAAGAAAAATTAAAAATTGCCAGATATTGAAGACATTTCTGTTCAAGAACGTGCCAAAAATTGCAATAATCCTTCCCAAACAAGATTTAGAAGCACCACTGCAACGAAGTCAACTTCTTTGGTCCGTCATATGAATGAAGTGGTTCGGTGTTTCGTTTATCATTACAATTACATTGTAAATAGACCCCTTAAAAATTGACTCTTTTCAAAATGATTAACGATGGTCTTGTGGATTACATGATGAACAGAATAATTACTCGCAATTTTTTTTTTCAATTTTTATGTACATAAAATGTTCGATGTAAAAATGCCAAATATGGCTAAAAATTCAAATATGGCCAACCCAAAAAGTTCGTGGCTGGAAATTTCTTTTTAAAAAGCCAAATTTGGCTGTAAAAATTGCCAAAATGGCAAACCATAAGGAGGGAAAATATGAATTTTGTAATTGAACTGCCTGAGGGTTTTTTGTGCTCTAATTTCTCTTTACATCCATTTATTTGCACACACTCCAAACATATGCATCATTAAGTACAGAAAACAACTAATGAATTAAAATATCTACTTTTACCAACAACTCTTTCTAAGTGTTTATTTATTTCATCACAAGAGCCTTCATTTGAGAGGATTTTATTTTGAAAATTACGACTGGTTTCTCTGAGTCTACGACCTTAACACGTAAAAACCAATGAGGGAAAGACAAAAATGCACTGCGTATATGAATAATTATTAACATTAAGAATTGATATTAAATACAAGAATTTCTGGATGTAGACAACAAATAAAAACAATGCAAAATCGTTAAGTTAGATCAATTAAATTGTCATTCTTCCTATAACCACATTTTGACATGAAGACATTTCCTCGGATAGTCTTTAATTCATTTTTAAAGCCAGTATCGTACCCACTTGAGAGACTCTTCCGGCGCCTATCTGAATTTAAATACATCTACTTAACTGCTGCTAATATTAACAGAAAATAAATGAAATATAAAACTGACCTTGCTTGCCGAGCTCATTGTTTACATGAAAAAGCCGCTTTTACAACCGACATACTCTCGTACCCGGTGTCACTATTATTATAATCCCGCACATTTACGGCGAGGGACGAGAAAAAATGATTGAAAGAAAACCAAACAAAAAAAAATACATATGTAGTTAGAAATATATCTTTCATATGTCAATGCAAGATACCACATTTTCCAAATAAAATATATTTTTCCTTTTTCATCTCACGCTGAAATTCAATTATCTTTGCGTTCGAGAGTATTAGCGGACAAAAATGGCGTCGACATCGAAAAGCGGTAATTTTGACGCCATATTGAAATTGTATGACGCCATATTGGAATCGTATGACGCCACATTGGAATTGCGAATGATATCAAGAATCTATTCTTATAGTGAACAGTGTGATTATCTTACTTAGCAATACATAACATTGGACTCAATCCAATGATAAATCATATGAAAATTGAAATATTATATTTTAAAAAACAAGATCAGGACGCATGTCGTGTAGCAATGATCAGCAAGCAAATCTAGCTGACCTTCATTAGTGGGTTCGATCCTCATTGGATCTCCAACTATTGATTAATGGATTAGGGTTTATTTTAACCCAGTTGAAAAATTAAAAAAAAAACTTCTTTCTTTTTCAGTGCTTTTAATCAATTAGTTGCTGGAGCCTTTTCAGGAATTTGCTTATTTTCAGAAAAATAAATTTTGACAGTTTTAGTAGGGGGTACTATTTACGGAGTAAACTCGACCATTACTTCCATCCGTTGTATGGAAATGAGTCTCCGAAGTATGTTGTTACTTCCCTTTATTCATTTCATTAGTTTCCATTTTGTAAAAAATCAATCAATTCAAGTATTTTTTGTACTTTCATTGAGTTTTTTTTTTGGTGGACACACAGGGCTACCTAAGGGTGTGCATGAGTCCACCTGATAGTATGCAAGATGCCTGCCCAGTCAATGGAAGTTCGCACAAACTTTGTGATATGTAGTTCTTGACTTATACAAAAATACACGCAACTACTTCATTATACACTACTCAGCATTACCCAAAGCCTAAAAACTGCAAATGTAGCAATACTTGATAGCAAATTGTATTTTATAGAGATTTTATCAAATCAAAAAAGGGGTGTTGCCAACGCACACTTCCAGGCAGACCCGTGTTGGGCTGTATTCAAGTACGTGGAGACATTCTAGAGCAGTACAGGTGGAATCAGAGAAGAGGAAAGACCTGCATCAATCAGATTCAAGGAAGAAGTTTGAGTAATGCCCTTCAAAACACACTATGCATCTCAATGTGGGAAAGAAAAAGTGATGGACTTGCATACTAGGAACAATATTAAGATTGATAGTGTGCTTTATCATATCATGGATGAACAATGAGGCTAGTAATGACAAACAAGAAGAGGATGATGTACAGGTCTTAACTCTGTGAGAGTCGCAAAGGGGGTGATATCTGCCAATCTAGAAGCACAACTACAAAATGACATGTGGGGGATGCAGGGTTACCAGATTGTATATAGCTGTAAATAGAAGTGATATTTTTGTTTCTTTTTATTTTGTTAGTTTACTGTTATGAGATGCTGTTAGAAATTTTAGTATTTCTGCAAAGTGTGAGTAATACTTTGCTCAATAGTCGTCAGAACCTGCATGTGAGAAGAATGATGCTGCCTAGAACAAAGGAATGAATGAAACAAAGAGCACAGTGACATTAGTTTTGTTATAATTCCTGTTCTTTTATCAAAAGAAGTGAAGAACAGAGAAGTAAGGTAGTTAAGGTGGGTTTGTTTGCAAAAAATTTAGTGTTTCCGCTGGAAGCCAAAGTGATTTCAGTTAACAGTTCTTTGAAATTGTTGTAAAATGTGTGTGCAGAAGTGAATCAATTCTTTACAAGTTCTGTATGTTGACTGTTGATCTGTGAAAGTCACAAAGTTGATGAATATCACTGCGCATTCTGAAAGATTGTGCTTTGTGTTTTGAGTGTACATGAAAATGTCAATCGTTTTAGTGGAAATCCAGGTAAAGATGGCTATCGCAAGGGCAGTGAAATTCTATCCATCAACAAAGCAAGTCAGTGAGACTGTTGTATGGGCCAGACCAGAATGACTCTCTGGAATGGCAAGAACTGAAAGTCTAGTGTGTGCAAGATTTTGTGTTTCTGACTGAAGAATTTGAGTGAGGGACATCATTATATAGACATTATCCTTCCCAGGGAGGCTCCAGTGAACATTTTTTTTTAAAGGGTTCTGGATGGAATGAAAAAAAGGTTAACTTTTTATCACATGACAGCTTACTACTATGTCCTTGCTCTATCCCGTCACTCCAGATTTTTCTTTCATATAAGCTGGAAAATTGCATATTGTTTTGACAGGTGTTTGGAGCCTCTTTTTTTATAAATTATGAAAACTCCATCAAAATCACATTTAAGCTGCAAATCAATCAACAATGCGAGAGACAACAATTTTATCAACAATAAAGAATTTAATCAATGATTCAGAGATTTGATAACTTTTTGAAAATACACAATTTTTTATAATGTCTTTTTGCTTGAATTGTCTCCAACTCCAGTTGTCCCCGTTACCTTGGCCAATTGAAACGTGTAAAGTCGCAAACTGTGAAAAGTTGATTTTTTTAGATGAGGTGATTTTTGCACGCATGTTTAAATACAGTTATCCCTTCTAGTGATTAAATATCAGCATATCATGATTTGAATCCATCTTTTCTCACTGACCAATTGGCATTTGACTGACAGAATTTATTGTCATCTCTATTCTTTCTATTGCATAGATTTTTGGAGAAGAAAAGGATTATGCAAGAATAAACCACAACGGAAAAATTTTTTGTTTCAATTTCATAGGGTTATATTCATGTCTATTCTTGTGTCTTTATATCTCACATACACACACACACACACACTCACCTATATACATATACACACAGTAGCAATAACAACAACAACAAAAAACGTAATGAAAAATTATCCTTCTTTCAATTTTACAGGGCCATATTTTATCGATGTTTCAGTGTCTTTATATCTTATATATGCATCTATATTTGCACACACATACGCACACATATACACAGATACATGTGTAATAAGCCAGATAAGCCATGATAAGCCAGAAAAATTCACTCTTTTTTGATTTCACTACATTTTATCTCTATTCCGTTGTGTCTTCCTGATACATATCTCTATACACGTAAGTACACACACATACACACACATAAACTATAATGGAAAATTTGTATCTTTTAATTTCACAGGCTATATTTTATCTCTAATTACTTTGTCTTCATATCTTACTTATGCATACATACATACATACATTTATATTATTGAGAAATGAATATATAATCTGACAGAATAATTATGAATGCATTATGTTATTTGAAATGACCTCTCATTATTACAGAGAGAATGTGTCTGTTGGACTAGACAGCATAAATAGAATAAACTAATAAAGAAATTTGCGTATATATACATATATATATATATATATATATATATATATATATATATATATATATATATATATATGTATAGTCTAGAAAGCTAAACAGCTTTAAAATCGAATGATGAAAAAGGATTTCTTCTCTAATTTATGTCATTTGAGTCAATTATTTTCAAATATCTGTTAATGTAACTTATGTAAGATTTTCAATTTTATAAATTTAAGCACACAAGATAGGGAGAAAGAAAAAGAAGGAGAAAAAAGAAAGAAAAAAAAGAAAGAAAGAGTAATAGAGAAGAGCAAGGAAAGTAAATACATGAGAAAAATATACAAAGAAAGTAAGAGAGATACAAAAAAATGTAAGAAAGAATATTGGTTTGACAAAAAAAAGTTCAAGACAGAAAATGTGTTAATGAATGGTCAGAAAGAAAGTAACAATGGGATGTGATTCATCAAAGAACAAGGGTGGGAAAACAAGTCTTGCTCCAAAAACAAGAATAACTATCAGCAGAAAAGAAAATCAGTACAAAAATAAAATAACTTAGGCAAGTAGTAAGATAAGGCCGAAAATTTCGAAAAATTCTTTAAAGAAAGAAATAATGAATTAGATTCAAGAAATGAATTTCTCAAATTTGATCTTCTTTAAATTTGGGTAATAAATCATCTATAATTAGCTTTAAATTATCATTAATTAAAGCAACTGAAAAAAGTGGTCATGAGATTGAAATTGACGACGCAGGGGACATAACTCTGATTTTATCAAACTGACAATACAAGGGAGGTAATTCTTCAAATTTTTTCGTAGTTACCTCCCTCATGCAAGTACATACTCCATGCAGTTATCTGATGAGTTCAATTGAAATAGACGAATGAGGAAGGAAAACTGTGAATATAGTTAACGAATGAGAAGAGAAAAAATAAAAGATAAATTGCTGAAATCAGAAATCAATAAACAATGAAGAAATGAAAAGAATTGAGAAGACAATGAATTACTGAAGAAATCAAAATGGATGTATGAGAAGCAAGAACAATAGATGAAATGATGAGAGAGAAAGATGGAGGCTGAAGGAAAAAGTGAGAAATGATAGAAAAGAAAAAAAGGAAATTAATGAATAATTATTGCAAAAGGGAGGAATTTGAAATGAAAGATTACAACTGTCCTTTTTGTGTTTGCAATGAATGTTTAAATCTTCAGCTGCCCTGCCCCATTGTTGTGGCCTGTATGTGTAACATATACATAGACATCCAGCCAACAAGAATCATTAAAAAACTAGAACCTTTCTTTTTGGTTGTTACAGTTTCTAATATCAACATATCATCATTTGAATCTGTTCATTCACATTGATCAATTGGAATTTGTGTTTCTTGTCATCCGTATTTTTTCTATTGCAGAGATAAGGAGAAGAAAAACGCAGGGAAAAAGTATAATCCTTCATTTGTGCAAATTTAATTGGACATGACAGACAAGGAATGTCTTTTTTAATTTTTTTTGTAGTGTTTCTTATTTTCTCGCAAGAGAACAAATTTTGGGGTCAAACTTATCAAAACAACATTCTTTATCCATCGTGTTCAATTAAACTTGCATATATATATATATATATATATATATATATATATATATACAGCATGACTTCTTCAATCTAGCGTTGCTCATACTGTTAAGCTAAATAGCCACCAGCAATGTAAAAGCCCAAATAACTGCTTTAACTTCAAATTCTCATTTTGTTTATTGACAGTCCTATTGGACGTCCAGTTCTGCATAGATTTGGGGTTGAATACCAGACTCCAGATCTAGAGCAAAGGTTTCAATCTGGCTGAGCTCAAGTCTTTAGCCACACTGGAGAGTTGTAATACACAAAATAGCTGTATGTGGATGACACTATTATTAATTAATTATACATATATATATGTATGTATATACAAATATTCAAATATGTCTGTAGTCATCTATCATTTTTTTGAAATCAAGGATTCTATACTAAATATTCTAACTCAAGTACAAGGTGATTTACATCTCTTTTTTTAAAGAGAAAATTCATAATAGAAGAGAGAAAAAGATAAAACTGGTGTATGAAAGGAAAGAAAGAATGTAGAAATAACACAGAAATATAATAGCTATGGAATAAGTAATAGAATTTGACTAAGAGATAAATAGAAATAAAAATGAGAAAAAGAAAGAGAGAAAGAAAGAAAAATCAAAAGAAATCTCTGAACAAGAAAGGAAAAATAAATGACTGAATGAGTTAGTAATGAATGAGCAAATGATAAACAATGGATAAAAGAATGTAAGAAAGATTGAAGAAATGTACAAAAGGATATTGGTGAGACCAGAGGAAAGTGTATGATTCATGAAATATGGTGGGACAAAGAAGAAAGAAACAATGGAATGTGATTCATGAAATATGAGGGTGGGACAAACAGTAAAAAAACAAAATCAGGAAAAATAAGAAATAAATTAGGCTATAAGATACAGCGAGAAATTGCAAAAGAAAGAAAGAAAAAAATTAATAAAATCCAACTAAATAATTTTGGTTATCTCTAAATAGCATCACTCATACTAACTGTAAAATACTCATTTGTTATTTAACATTTTTATGACTATTTTTTACCTTAGTTTCCATTTATCAATTGCTTTTTATCACAAATTTTACTCAGACCAATTTTTTCCTGGACATGACTAAAAAGCATTTGATCAGAAAATAAAGAATAGGCCTTGTTGAATTCAAACCAATATTTCCAACTGAAAGCACCATGCCTGCATGCTCTACAAATAGAGCTACCATGACTCAACTGGATGACAGAAGTTCAAATAACTCCCTTGAACCCTTCCTTCATTCCAATCTGCAGACATGTTGGTTAACATTCTGGTAATTCCAGTATCCAATACTTTCTTTGCTTTTAATAACTGAAGTATCATAGATGTTTATTATTTGAAATTTTCATGACTACTCTTTACTTTCATCCTAATTTTATTAGTTACTGAAGGTAAAAAGAAGTCATAATAATCTAAAATAATAATGGTTTGAATTTTTATTCTTTATTTTCCAATCAAATATTATTTGCTCACTGTCAGAACAAAATAAGTCCGAGTGAAAGTTGCAATAAGTAGCAACGAATAAATTGAGATGGAGGTAAAAAAGTAATCATAAAAATTTTAAATACTTCATCTAATTGAATTAACAACATGAAAAGTGCTAATTGGGCTGACTTCACAGTGCAAGGGAGATAATTCTGTTCTTATTTTTTAGAAGTTACTTCCCTTATATCAGTAATTTTCGTAAATGTATTGCAATGAAGGGATTATTCAAAGTTGGATCGGCACTTCTGCCCAGGGTCTGAGTTTCTTTGCGCTCTGCTTAGGATCAAGTGTTATTTCCTGGCTTTCTGTCTAGGATCAGAGAGTAGTGTGCACTTGACTTCAATAGTGCCACTGACTAAAAGTGTTATACACACACAAAATATACATATATATATATCCAAACCTCACATAATTGGATCACCATAGTCCACGTGTGGTACTAGAATTAACCATCTCAAAAATTATTCCAAATTATTTTTCTTGATACCAGTCCAAGATATATATATATATATATATATATATATATATATGATTATAAATTGCATTATATTATACAGAAATTCTTATTAGAAATGATCCTCTGTTGTTACACTGTTGATGTATCACTCAAACTAGTCAACGTAAATAGAATAAACAATTAAGGAAAATGGGGCTGCTACATGAATCAAACCTGCAACCAATGTAGCGCTGCTCTTACCATTGAGCTAAACAACCACCAGTAATGCAAAAGCCTAAATAACTTTTTCACCCCAAAAGAATGCTTTATTGCCTTATAGGTAGAACCCACCTTTGTGAATTTTCATAAAACAGTACCTTGTCTTATATATATTTGAAATCATCATTCAATTTCAATTTTTAGAGTAGCCAGCAAGTGTAGATGACATTCACAGAGCAAATGAAATCAAATCAAGAGGACAGTAATTCGTGAAAATAATTCCATGAAATATTTTTTGCTGGATAATTTGAGAGTGCCTTTGCTTATATTCATTTGATCACTTTTTTGGAAAAACTTTTATGAATTTGATCCAAGTAAGTATTGTCCTATGTTTTATAGAATCTCTTCCATATTTTTCTGTATTGATGTGTATCGAAAATAAAGATTTTTATTTATGAATTTCCAGCATTATTGGATCTTTCTTCTATTCAAAAAGTAAAAAAAAAAAATTTCAAACTGACAGGAAGTTTTTGATTTTTATATTCATGAACTAATAAACAATTTTATCTGTTATCTTTCATTTTTAAGATTTTTTGGATCTCATAGTAAGATGGCACATGATTTATAATAAATACATTGTCTTTGTCATTAATAGTATCATAAAAACTATCAGCATTTTTTTATGATATTATCATTATGGGCTATAATCTTAATTGTTGTATTTTGTAACCGTTTCTCTAGTATAGTAGCCCAGACTTGACATCCATATAACAAAAAGGAAGAGAATGTAGCATGGTAAATAGTTTGTGAATATTCAGATATGGTCTAGTTTTATAGAGCCTTCCATTAAACCATCAAAGTTTGATTTCTAGCTCTAAATGGAACCATCAAAAAATTCATCTATATACACACCAAGATAATCTATGTGGGAAGTAAGGTAGATTCTTTGGCTATTTATTTTAAATCTAATACTTACAGGTAATCTCTTTAGTGGGGTTTTCTGAAGATTAGTTCTCTTTCGTCAATGTTTCAGGAAATTCTATTGACTAATAACCATTTATGGAGACCTTTTAGGCAAGAATTTAATTTTTTTGTACTCCTAAAGATTTTTCAATCAAAAGTAAACTGATGTAATCTGCAAAGTAGCATGTAGTAAATTTTGTTATTGCAATATGAAGGTCGTTGATATATCATAGAAAAAGAAAGGAGCCTAGTACAACTCTTATGGAACTCTGTTCCTTTATTTTCATTTGAGATCTAAACCCTAGTGCTGATAAATATTGCTGTCTATTATTCAGATATTTAAACCAGTTCTTAGTAGGTCCTTTAAGTCCATAATGATCAAGCTTTTCTATAAGTATGTCATGATTTACTGTGTCAAATGCTTTTCGGAAGTCAATATTCCACAGGCATATTTTCTGCATTTGGTATTGCTAAGAGCATCCATGGTCTCTTTGATTTTTTTCTGTAAGGTTTATTAGTGCATGTTCAGTCGAGTGTTTTGGACGAAATCCAAACTGTAGCTCATAAAAACAGTAGTATTTATGTAGAAATGTGTAAACCCTGTTGAAAACTAGTGTTCCAAAGATTTTATTTATATTTGATAAGAGAGAGATGGGTCTATAATTAGAGGCCTTTAATCTGGAACCTTTTTTAAATATTGGCATTATTTCAGCTATTTCCAGTTGTTTGGATGAATGCCTGTAGTTAAAGAGATGTTTACGATTTTTTGGAGATTGGTTTTGCTATATCATCTTTTGGGTATTCCAGTATGTCTGTTAGAATACTAAATGGGCCTGTTTGAAAAATCAAGTCATTTTGATGAAAATACTACCAGAATGGTTTGAATCGTAAATTTATGATTTTTCTTTGAAACAGGTCTGGTTAGTTATTCAATGGGATGATCAATCAAAAAATTGAAAAAATGTTGATCAAAGAATAAGTTACTTTTAATGCCTTTTTGCCAAATTTTCACAAAAACAAGCATGAATGCTGCTGGGCTCAAACTAAAGTACCGGTTTGGCATGAACTTTCATTATGAGTTGAACCCCCCCCCCCAATAAAAACCTATTTAGGAAGGTGAAGAAAACATTTTCCCCACTCATTGAGGGGGGGGGTGCAAAAGTTTCTTCTATGAATGTCCAGGGCTGGGCAAAGTCTTGATAAATAGATACATAGAAGTGTCAGAATGCATTAGTAATTGAACCCGGCAATAGTGATTAAACTGGTCTGTTGTGGGTAGTGATGATTAAAAAAAAAAAAAGAAACTGAGTATTTAGTTCCAAATGTCAATCCTGCCAGGCTGCACACCCTTGTTGTAGTATCTTTGGTAGGGTCAGGGTCAATCTCTGATGCCTGATGCATCCCCAAAGGGAAGTGCCAAGGGAACTACGTACTAAACTCACCCTTGCATCACATTTCACCCTTGTGGTGAGGCGAATATATAATGCTTCTTAAAACTGACCACACATTCAATTATTCTAAGTGACACGACTCTTAGGTTAGACAAAGTCTAAAAAACTCCAGACTGAATGAAATGAAGTGCTCAGCTGACAATGCTTTTAACTCCTTTTACTAGAATCTTCTAAATCACTGTAAAAAATTCATACATATATATATATATATATATATATATATATATATATATATATGTGTGTGTGTGTGTGTGTGTGTGTGTGTGTGTGTGTGTGTGTGTGTATATGTATATATATATGTAGAGAGAGAGAGAGTTGTACTGTAAAAAGTTGATACTAAAAGCCGCAGTGTATTGTATATACAGAGTTGTTTATTTACATAGAGTTATTCCAAATATGTTTTGAAGCAAAAATGCATCATCTTTGGCAGAAAGTTCTGACATTTTCAGAGTTGGTAGAGCAATAGATGGTTATGTAAAATCAATAAAATGAGACTTTTCATTTCAAGTCCACCCAGGTGCTATTGGTCAGCGAAGTGGATTGATGACAGTAATGCTTGTCTTTAGAATTGGTCAGTGGCTTGTGTGAGTAGGGATCATCCAGGGGTCAGATCTCCAAGAGACAGGTTACCATGGGAACATTCAGGGTAGGGTGAGAAAAATATAATAGGATGAGGGGATTAAAACTAGGAAGGAGTGGTGATTAAGAATCCTGGTTTTGAAGAACTAGTTGAAATAATATAGTGAATAGTTTTATTATGAGGAAATGCACCAGTGATTAAAGGTCCTTACATTATCATAGAAGCAGTCAATTTTAAACTTCCATTTTTTTAAATTTTATATTAATTTGTCTATTTCTCATAGTCTTTTAATGCAATTATTATTTTCTATTCCTGGGTTTGAGGGTGGATGGGGTTTCTTTGGGGTTGTTATGAAAAAATATTTTTGATTTTTAGTGTATATTGTAATCTTGGCTTATTGGGCTGTGCCAGTTGGGGATTATGAGCAGTACATAGTATACATTGGATGAGATTTATCCAACATTATGATAATAGAGACAACATGAAAAATAAGTTTTTATTCTTATTTTTGAAACAAACAAATGAAATGAAAACATTAAAAAAATTGGTACAGATAAAACGTAGGTGGATCTCTGAGATGGATGTGGATCAATCAGTAAGTAAAAGGCATGTCCCTATCTAAAGAAGGCTGATCCCTATCTGAAGGAGGCTGGTCTCTCTTTGAAGAAGGCTGGTCACTATTTAAGTCTTGTTACAGAAGGAAAACTAAGTCAACTCTAGGCAAAAGATAATACAGCTCATTATGGATAACTTAATGAATATTAATGAACTATTATGTCATGCAGAAATAATATTACATTTCCTGAGCCATTATATAAGGCATTCTGAGAAGTATTTTGCCAATACCATATTAGATGTCATATAAGACCTTTTAGCAGGGAATATTAAGGGAAAATCTTTTAGAGTATTTACAAGTAAGTTTTTAATGTTATTGAAATATATAGCTACAAGCAGTTGGAAAAACCATTTTCACATACAATAATTAGCAACATATGTTTCTACTCTGTCACACTGGGGAATGTAACTGACACAGTAAAATAGAATTTCATGTTCTGATGATGTAATAAAAATGCTGAATTTAAAGAATAAAAATATAAAAAGTAATAAGAACAAGAAATAAAAAATCCATTTGTCAACAGAATGCTATTCTCCTAGCTTACAGCAATGCAAACCTCTAATATCCACGTACTTAAAATGCAATGTGTATCCATATATTTCATATAAGTCGTCATTTTTTAAACTAGTTTTGATAATAATACTGCTATAATTTACGTGAGAGGACAAAAGCAGTTTAACTATTAATAACTTAGCATATAAGACCTAGGGATATTTTTTGAGCCATCTCTTGGGACAGTTCTTTATGTTTGCCTATGAACCTTGATTTTTATTTTTCAAATTGAATTTCAGGGCCCCCAGAAACTGTGTGGACCCCAGGCAACTGCCCAGTGTGTGCATTCAATAAGATGACCCTGATTTCAGGCAATAAGAACAGCTTAATCTGTATTGGCTGAAATTTAGAGATAAAACCAAAAACATGAGAATATTCTCTTCTCTAGCTTTCTTGTTAAGAATGTCTGCAAGACAATATTTAATGACTATTAGAAACCGTCAACCAAAACTTTCAAGAAATGTCAACATAGGTTTCTTCAGATTTTTAGTGGGTCTGGCTGGCTGGCTGGCTGGCTGAAAAAGAGGAAAGAAGAGAATGTGTGATGTAATTAAAAGAACATCTATTCTGATCAATAGAAGATGTATCAAGCATTTGTTGTTTTTTTTTACTGTGTTGCCAAGTATTGTTGGTTATTAATGGCTAAAACTGTCTTAAAATAGCTAAAATCAGCTAATTTTTTCAACTTCGAGCTGTATTCAAAAGTAAAAAAGTTATATATACTCATTCAAAGCCCACATCAAGTAAAATAAATATACACCAACAATCCAGAACAAATTATTGGATGCAAATTCTTCCTCCTCTTCCTGCTAGTACTACCACTACTAGTAACACTACCACTATGTTGTTAAGAATCTCTTTGAAATTGGAAATCATAGATATTGATGTAAGGATGGTGGATGCATCATTGAACTTATGGTTCTGGTTTCTGTTCTACTCACTAAAGAGTTTTTACTATTTTCCACTGTCAATTACAAATGGTATCCAGTGGTCTATGAATTTAAGAGTTAATTTTGTTAACCTTTGGGTGCACAAGTTATCTCATTTTAAAACAAAAAATTTGAAGCAAAAAAAATGAGTAAAAGAAAAAAAATCTTCCTTTGTTAAATATTCTTAATTCAAAAAACAGAAAAATGGTCAAAAATGAAACGTGGAATCGAAAAAAATTGGTCCAGGAATGGGTTAAATGTTTTCCAATGAACCATGAATTTGGGGACCTTTAAAAAAGCCATGGCTCTATGGAACAGTATGCAATCAATCATCAATAGTTTTATCTGATCTTTTTAAGAGATTGGACAGTGATAAACATACACCGGGTTGTTTATTCTGCAATAATGTCCTTATGTCTTTTTAAGCTCTTTATTTTTTTTATCATGATTCATCTCCACCAGGCATTGCTAAGTAATTATTGACATTACATTAACCTATGGTATTTGTTTTCTATAATAGCAGAATTAATAATGATAAAGAAGCAAGTATTTTGTTATTGATGGTGATAAAATAATTAAGGGTTAACATTTTTGGTAACAGGTAAATTACACTATCTATGAGGAAATAATTCATGTAAATACAATGATGCTTTTAAAGATATCTATCTATCTATGTTTTTATCTATCTTTCTATCTATCTGTCTATGTCTTTATCTATCTATCCATCGATCTATCTACTGGATGTACTAAAAAGTGTATACACACTTTATTTGCCCCATTTTAAACATAAAAGATGTAATATTTGTTAGCAACCATCAACCAGAACTATTAACATAGGTTTCTTCAGTTTTCAAGTTGGTATGTCTGGCTAGCTGGCTAACAATGTATCAACAATGCAGGCTGCACCAATGATGCTAGAGGGCTGAAACTTTCAACATTTACTCCTTTTTATGTCTAGGAAAAACATTTTTCCTTTTTAATTCCCCCTGAAAGTTTTTTTTTGGGGGGGGGGCAATTTGCAATGTAAGTCTAGGCTCAATGGATCACTTCTTTTTAGATAATACCCAGCAAAAGGTGAGAGAAGTTACTCATTCAACTTGACATGCTGGCAAAAGAGACTAGTCACATGACAGTTTCTATTGAGCAACTAATTAGACCCATTATACACATAAATTTAAATTATTTCACTAGTTTCACAATATAAATAGTCATAACTTTGCTAAAAGCACTTCATAAAAGATTGAACTGGAATTTATCTCATTTATATAACTTGAAAATTGAAATGAAGCTTTGAAGAAATGAAAGAAAAATAACAACAATGAATGTATGATGCTATTCTGCTTGTCTCTACTACTATTTGAACATTAGGATTTCAGGAGTAGCATAAAAGAAAGTTAGGTCGTTTAATGAGTGGGTAAGAAGAAGAGGGGCAGAGAAGAAAGTTAGTTTAATAAGAGCGTAGGAAGGAAGTGGGGAGAAAAGAAAGTTAGATAGTTTATTAAGGAAGTAAGAATATTTTTGCAAATGAAACTAATCCATGTTAGAAATCAACAATCTAAAGGAAAGCATTCATACTTATTTTTTGAAAATTCAGACTTTCTAATGATACATCACAAGGCAAGAGAAGTAACTTATTCATTTTTTAATTGACCATCCCCAACATGGCATGCAGCCATAAAGATGTTGGTCACACGATGGTTTCTATTGAGACCTGTTTTTCTTGATTCAAATCCTAAATTTTTTTAATGGATTGAAGTTGATGTGAAGAAGTAAATAAAGGAGCAAAAAAGCCAACTCATTTTATTCACTTTTTATGCAAAATGTTACTAGTGAAAAGAATCTCCTCTTTGTTTGTTTTTTTTGTTACCTTTTACCTTTCAAAAATAATCCATAACTTGCCAGACTCTTACCTAAAGCTAGGATGCTGTTGTATGAGAACATATATATATATATGTATAAATATATATATATATATATATATATATATATATATATATATATATATATATATATATATATATATATATATATATGCGTGTGTTATGCATATTTATGTAGCTAAAATCCTCGCTAGCAAGTGGGAAAGGATTTTTTTTCACTTTATAACAGCTAAATTTAAGCTTTAGCTCAGAAATAGCAGAAATTTTAACTTCGGTTATTGCCACTGATCTTGCAAAAATAGCTTTTTTTATTCAATTCAAAGAAGTGATCCACTGCCTATGATGGTATTCATTGAAAAGTTCTTCTGCCAATTACAAGCGGTTACAAGCAGTTTATGAATTCAAGATTTGAAGTGAGGGTTACATCATATTCTGTGTTAGTTTATAGTTGATGTCATGCATAATCTAGGATTTTAATTGATTTGTGATTTGAGTACTACGTAACATTTTAGATTTATTTTGTATGAAAGAAAAGTATGCAATTTGTAGATAAACGCCCCTATCAAATAATCATATTTACACAATATCTAAGACATTAAACATTACTGTTAGTGGTGATGTAAGAAACATCATAATTCTTTTAAAACCCATTCAAATGTGTTGATAGCATTACATAATCCTGGTAATCTACTCCAGAGTACTTCCAGTCTATTGCTATAAGAGAATTTTCTGATGTCCAATCTACTCCTGTGCCTGGCCTCTCAGTCTTTGTACTCCCTTTTAGTGAAAAATATAATAGGATCCGCTAATTCTATACCATGCATAATCTTAAACATTTTTATTAAGTCATCCCGATCCCTCCTTTTTTTTCATCCACATAACTCATATTTTTTAATTCTGGAACTAACTTAATTGCTCATATCTGGACTTATTCTAAAAAATTTCAGGCTTGTAAAAATAATAATGCATAACAAAGATATTTTTATTAGTTTATGAGGCATTTTTTTTTCGAATAATTTTTTTTCTCTTATAGATTCTGTTGGAAAATGTTATTTTACACATTGCTTTAACACCTTGAGTTAAACCTATAAGATCTTTAATTCTGAAATGTTTTCCAAGTCCCTTCAAAATTTGGCATAACCAGATATTCATGACTGATTGAGAAACTAGTAATTACACAAACTTATATCAGCTTCATAGCAAACATCTATCTGAGCCAAAAATAACTGTTTAGTAATTTTGGAGGGGAGGGCAAAGCCTGTTTTTTTTTTTGTCGTTTTATTTACATATCTATATATGGGAAGATGTAATTCATTTATCTATTGTTAATCTATTTATTCATTATATTTATGTGTGTGTATGGGTGTGTACTTCTAGAAACCATCAACCAAAACTGTCAACTTGGGTTTTTTCAGTTTTTAAGTGATTCTGGCTATCTATCTTTGTATTATAAGATGCATGCACAGATTGCACCAATAGAGCTAGAATACTGAAAATGTATACATTTACTCATTATGTGTAGAGAAAACAGGATTTTTAAGGAATTTCCTCCCGAAATAAGTCGTTGTTCTCTTTGTTGGGGGGGGGGTCTAACTTACATCGGGAATTCAAGCTATATTGGTCCCTTACTTTGTGTCCAGCAGCATTTATACTTATTTTTTTGAAAATTCAGGGATCTATCAAAAGAAGCAAGAGAACTTGATCATTGATCAGCCTTTTTTCCAATTCTTTAATTGATCATCCCACCAAACACGGCATGCTGCCAAAATGTATTGGTAACGTGAAGCTCTCTGTTGAGTGACTTACCAGACCTGTTTTTTTTGTTTTGTTTTTTTTTCTACTTCTAGGCTCTTTCCATTTTTAGGAATAAAAAGCATAATTGACAGAGAAACTTTATTGTGATAAAGCCCAACAACAGTTAGTAGGTGAGAAAACAATAGCTGGGGGGGTATGATGATAATGATGATTTGATATAACTGCATAACTGAATCCCTAGAAAGTCGTTTATTATGCTGGTCTAATAAAGTCCTTTTAAGAGTTAAAAGTGAGCCTTTTCATTCAGTATATGATAACAAGTGACTACACAAGCTGCTATATATACCTAGATAGGTAATACATTTCAGGACATGACAATAATGGAGTGGACAGCCATTGAACTCCAAGCAAACAAAAAAATGTTTTCTTCCAAAAAGAACTAGAAAGCACTCAGAGAGCGCATATCTCTGCAAACACCATTATCACTAAAAAAAACTGAATGAAAAATCAATTCATATATAGCTACGATGCAGGGGAGATAACAGTTTTAAAATCCCAGGATCCATCCAAAATTTCAATCAAATCTTCCCTGTCTCATCCTTTCACAAAATGTCACTGAAATTCATTGAGAACTTATGGAGATATTTTAAGAATAAATAAATGTACAAAAAAATCTTTTTTAAATGTCTCTCAATCAAAAAAGATTCCAAAGTCATTGAAATAAATTGATATATATTTTTATAGATATAGTGTGATCAGACAGACAAACAGATAAATGTACAGACAGACAGGCTTGAGTGAATAAATAAACCTCTTATAACTTTATTAGTGGAGGTAAATATCAATTAAAACGACAATAAAAGTATCAAGCATTTACAATGTTTAATTCATGATTCTTTTAATTCATTAGCTTTTATTCAGTTTGTGTGAGTGTATGTGTGTGTGCATGTACATATGTGTGCAAGTGTGGGTGCAAGTGTGTGTGTGTGTGTGTGTGTGCACAGGCATGTTTGAATGCGTATGCATGAGTGTGTGTATTCACGTGTGTGTATGTGTGTGTGTGCCACTTATGTATCATTACACTATATTCCAGTTTTTTTCCTTTGTATTGTTGGGGGTTTTTTTTGTTTTTTTTATTGTAAATAAAACATTCAAATCGTAAATCAATGACTGGGCTACAGAGTATAATGCGAAGTAGTTTGATTGTTGGACCGGAAACAGTGGTCCATACAATAACATCCGTTCAAGTTTGAATCGCTGACTGAATGCATCGTCTGGCAAGAGTTGCAAGTGAAATGGAAGCCAAGGTGGAGAGGAACATTTAAGTCGATAAGTTATGATAAATAAATGAAGAAATAAAATAAAATAAAACTTGTGTCGTTGACGAGAGATCATTTGAGCAACTAACAGGAACATGAGGTATCCGTGTCATTATTGCCTGCGTGCTATTATCATGTTGCAGTAATGAGGATTACTAATTAGAAATTCAAGGGTCATCATTTAGAGTTCTTAGTACAAAAGGCAAGTCTCTTCCCCTTGATAGCTGTCAAACTTCTGTCTAAGTTGGAGGCTTCAGCTGACTTGATTTTTCAAGCGTAACAAGAACAAGAACAATAAGAACACCAAGAGCAAGAACAATCCTCACCTATCTATGGTTTTGGGAAGAGTCATTAAGAGTCAAAGAGTTTTTCAGGCGATTGAATTCCTTTTTATTGTTTGTGTTGTTAATACAACATTTTGGCTGATACATTCTACGACCTTCTTCAGGTGTACTATGCAAATGTAATGGTGGTACATTGAGAGAGTACACCTGAAGAAGGCTTTAGAATGGATTGGTTGAAACTGCATGTAAACAACACAAACCTCACTTAATTTAGGAGAGTAAACCCAACACTGTTTGTATGTCCCATCACATTGAACCAAACTAGTATATAAAGTTGATATTTCCCTTCTGTGATTTGAAATCATTACTAAATATTAGGTTGGCAGCTCTCTTGCCAACTGATCCAAACTGATAAGTCTTACATACCTATGAAAATTTATGTAATAATTTTGTATTTATTACGTACACAATACGAAAGTTGTAGTAATCATCTTCAGTTGGAATGGAGTTTGACCCTGCAATAGCCAGGCTTGTTTGTTTCTTGTCCAACAAATTAGGTTGATTGAGGAAACAAGAAATGGAGGAATAAGAAACTCCGGGTGGTACAACAGAAAAAGGCGGAGTCAATATGAATCAATTAACATGCAAGTGAAATATAATTGAGTCATTTTCCCGTGACAACAGATTGATCAAGTAAGTAGTATAATTCACATGCAAAAGCATGCTGACAAAAGATATAAAAAATTAATATTACAATATACACCAATGATATGATAGGTGAACTTAATAGCAGCATGAGCGTTTCACAACAGAATCAAAGCAATTTTCCAGTATTTACAAAGAGATCATTCTGTAAAAAGAATTATACACATAAACAGGTTCACAGGATACACAAAAAGAAAACAAAAGAATATAGAAGTTTCAATTGGGCATCATTTTGCACAAAAAGTTTGGTAGGCAAAAGACCAAAAGATTATCAAGAAAGCATTTTACATTAGGCACACAGGATTGTTATGTAAACGTTTAAAAATATCAAAAAACAAATGATTTTGAATCAAGTTAACATCAGAAGGAAAGGATACAAATTTGTAGAAAATATTAAACCTCTCACATCCACTGAAGGACTATGCTTGAGATAGACAAATTTGATGAGCAAAGGTGGAGTCTGGTGCATGCCTTTTATTTACATATTACAGACATAGTACAATACAATCACACATTTCCAAACTTTTTGCCAATTGTGCCAGGACTTGGTGTTTTGTTTTTTTAAACTTTACTAGCCAATTTGCTACACAGCCAGTAAACGTAGTGATTTCTGCTAATGATATAACCATTGATCTACTTCAATGCAGTAGGACCTCATCATTTCTTGCTGAATATTATAACCATTGAGCTATTCCCATGCAGTTGGACGTCATTACTTTCAGTCCAATATCATAACTATTGAGTCATTAACATGCAGTATGACCTTATTATTTCCAGTCCAATGTTATAACCATTGAGTTATCCCCATGCCATTAGACCTGATCCTTTTTCAGTCCAATATTACAACCATTGATCTATTCCCATACAGTAAGACCTCATCAATTTGATACATTGTCTTCTCTAGTTTCTTTGCATCCTCTTCATGGGGTAACAAGTTCAATAGTCTTGTTATCTAAAGAACATATTCTTCAGTACTAAATGATATGGATGCACTTCTATATATATCTCCATGTTTAACCAGCATTTTTTTTGGCTCACAGCCTTTGACAGTCCCTGGACCAAGCCATCTATCAGACTCATTTCTTTTATGAAGAATCATACCACCATTATTGTAAGACTGAATCATGCTTGTCCTAACTTGATGACGAAGTGTATGCCTTAATTTCTCTGAAGACTCACACTTGATGGACCCTTCTCTGGCGGCACACACAACATTCAGGTTACTTGCTATGACTCAACTAGTGAAAACAAAAACTGTCAATTCAGGGAGTTTATCACTTCAAGAAGAAGGCAGTTGAAGATTTCTTTCAAAAACGAGTTGCTTTCCCACAAACACTGTAAAGTGCATTTTTGGCATTTAAGGCCTTGTATCTTTGACTGTTTTCTTTACCATTTTTGCAAGAATGCCAGTATGGCATTCATTCAATCCGTTACTCCACAGACTTTGGCAGCAGTGGTAGTTATCATGAGATTCCGATTCTGTGCCATGTCTTGAAACATTTGGTTATAAAATTCTCTGCCCTTATCTGACAGAAAAGAATCTGGAGTCCCAAAACATGCTATCCAATGTTAAAAAAAAGTATTGAGAATACCAGAACTAACCTTATTACAAAGCCTAGCTCCAACTCTGTCTATTGTTTCATTACCTATAAGTAGAGTACTTTATTGCTTCCTATTTCTTTGATGTTCATAGCAGTGGTTTAATTGAAATAAAATCTTTGCGAAAACCCAACACTGGGTCTAGGTTCAGTCTCCTTGTATCAGACAAATATTTCATTAAAATCAAGAAGTTCCTGAAAAATTTTCATGAATTCAACATCTCTTATTCCAGCATCCTTTGTCAGATCACATAATTTTTCACTATGAGGATGACTGAATTGTCTATGAAGTTTTGTTGCTATTTTTATCTTTTCTGGAGTGCTTTGCTGGTAATTCCTCCTTCCCAATATTGTTGCACTATTATTTTCAAAGTTCAAATTAGTTTTGGCTCTTTTCACGGCAGCTTTGTTACGCAAAAGCATAATGTCTGAGTCTGCAGTATTGCTAGCAGTAAAAACTTTGATACTAGCTATGACATAGGGGAGAGTTAAATTGTATTATGATTGTAACCTTTCTTGATCACCAAACTTATAAGTTCTCTTTCCCTCTCAGATCTTGATCTTCTCTCCAACTTGATCGATGATGTTTCCAAAACATATTCATGTGTCCATGTAGTGGTTAGAGAATCGGACAGAATTACTGCATGTAATCTAATGATTCTAGGTTCAATCCCAGTGTGAGATAATAATAATTCGAAAATACTACTACTGCTAAGTGGGGAGTGCGGTCTATATACCCCTGTCGGTTAAATAAAGGGTTCGGTTCGGTTTGTTACTTCCCCCACACCTACCAGATGATACCTGATGAAGGCCGTAGAGTACAACGGCCAAAATGTTGTATGAAAAATAACCAAATTGAGGATAGTCCGAACAATAATAGAGGTAATAATAATACCTCATCTCAAAAATTCAGATACATAATAATCTGTTTGATGGCCAGGTCCTACGATTGCTTGATTAAAGAGATGCAGTTGTGTTATGAATGAAGTTAACACAATCATGATCATTGTTTAAACTATGACACTCTTATGATGATATTTATTAATATTACCTATGTGAGGTGAATTATTAATTATTTGAAATCTGACTATCAAAGAGAATAGATTTTAAAGTTTTCAAGAAAATTACAGTTCTTTATGGATGTAATCAATATGTGATTATCAGTTTATTTATTGTTCATTTGGAGTTGATTGCGTCTCATAACTTAAAAAATGGATCTCGTTTCTGAACTTCTGAGAAAACATTGTTTTTTTCTATGGACATAATCAAAAAGCTTACATGCAGTGAAGAAGTCCAATAGATTCTATGCTATCAAGGAAGCCAAGACTGAGCTGCCAGACTAAGATCATTCCATCCCAGCTAAAATATCAAGGGCCAGCATGGCAGAATAAATCCCATAATTCTCCACATCATACACTTACTACAACAGACCTTAGCAAATACCTATGCCCAACAACAGACTTAAAAGATGATGATGATGATGATGAAATTTACGCCATAGTTCATCAAAATGTGTCAGAAAATTAACATTTAGTTGTTAAACTTTCATGTTGAGAGCATGTCAAAATAGTGGTTCCAGTTTAGTTAGGGTAGCATGTTGATGAAGTCTAGGGAAACCTAGAATCATATTTTACATGTGTATACAAGGCACATAGATAGACACAATTTGGTACTATTAGGCAAAGCCAATTTGCTCTGTGCGTTTTGGCGTGACCATTTGAGCATCAAACCTATTTTGGCATTGGCCCATTTGGCGACTGACATTTTGGCATTTGGAAAAAAGTGTTGATTGATTCATTATCATTCAAAGGTGCAACTTTAAAAAGCCATAAAACAGTAAAACTAGCTTCATTGAACAACTATTTTTGTGCTATGAATAAAATTTACAGTTCAAAAATTAAACAATGGTTTTCATTTTACTTCACTCTTATAATCCAGTTTGTTTGAAATAAATTAAACTATGAACTAAATGTGTGAGAATTACTTACAGTTTAATTGAAACAAAACTAATCTACCTGACGCCTGAGCATCCATGCCAAACCGGCTCTACCAAATAGTCTATTCCAGACATATACAGGAAGGTCTCTGACAATCTGAAGAACTGAAAAATGCATTACTTTATAAAAGCAATCATAGAATGTGATAGCACATCTTTATTAAGGCTTCCTACTGAGTCAAAAAATTTGAGAAGAAACATCAAGAGAAAAATCTGCTTATTAAAATATAGTCCATTTTACACTTTCACAGTAACCATTACACATATACTCTTTATAATCTTCTATTATAGACACCAAATGTTTCAAAATGTATTTTCAAACTAGATAATAAAAAGCATTCAGAACAGAAACTCGAAACCACTGTGGGACTCTGTAGGTTGTTTTTATCAACCTAATATTGTCCTGCTTGAGATACATTACCTCAATATATATTGTATATCATAGTGTCTCACTAGGTGGAAGCATCAGTTTGGAATTTTGGCATTTATAATCGAGATCCATGTACAAACAATTGTATGACAGTGACAACCTTACAACTGCAACATGATAGTTCTCTGCCCCCTATGAGCCTGTGACTGAGATAGCTACAGATTTCCTACCATTGAAAGAAGTTAGTGTTCATGCCCAGATAAAGGCCAGGATTTGGAACGTTGATTTTCAAAGAAGGGAAGCCCTTTTCATTGACACAACACAATCTTCCGACTGTCTATGATATTGCTTGATAACTGAGGTAGCAGCATATTTCTTACCTGTGCCAGATGTTTATGTTCAAGCTCATATAAAAGACAAATGGACAGATATATGGTGAATTATGATAGAACAATTTATTAACGCTTAAATTCATTAAAAAATTGAACATCATTATCAAGGGAAATGATTACTGATTAGAATTATCTCCCACCATGAAGTGGATTTTATTGAAAAATTTTCTATTCGATTAACAGATGAGTTCAATCATTAGAAACTGTTAACCAAAAGTGTCAACATGGGTTTCTTCAGTTCTTAAGTTGGTTTGGCTGGCTGGCTGGCTGGCTGGCTTTGTATGTATATATAAAACATAGTGGTTGTGCCAATGGAGTTGGAGAGTTGAAAACTTCAACATTTACTTCTTATAATGTCTAGGAGAAAATGCTTTTTAGGGTTTTTGAAACTTCCTCCAAAATAGGTTCTTAGTGGGATGGCGGGCAATTTACAACGTAATATTATCCTAAATTGGTCACTTAGTTTGTGTCCAGCAGCATTTACACCTATTTTATTTAAATTCAGACTTGTTCAGTGATCACTGCCCAACAAAATGCAAGAGGAGTAATTTATTCAATGATTTCCCCTTTCAACAATTTTTTTAATTGATCACCTTCAACATGGCATACTGCCAAAAGTCATTTGATATGTGACAGCTTCTATTGAGTGATGAACCAGACCTTTTTTAATCCTATTCATTGAGGAGTTCCACAGTCAATTACAAATGTTTACAATGGTCTATGAATTTAAGAGTTGAAAAATAATTTGCAACTCTTCTAAATGGAAGCATATCTGTCATCATGCAACACCTGATGAATCCAACTTCTATTTGCTATTATGTTTGTACACCTTGTGCACTCAATTTGAAGCAATCGTTTTTAGGTTTAATTATTGCTGGTTTAATCTGAATATTTTAATTCCTGTTAGTTGTTCATTGGCTATTTAAGTTGGATGTGTTCAACAAGAAGGAAACAAATATTGTGGTAATCAGAGAAAATCGGGAAAAATCTTAGAGTAATTCTTCAAGAAAAGTTTTTTTCACTGACTACTGAAATATTTTGGTCTGATTCATTTCATTTTTACAGTTGATTTGTCATGTTAGTCAAATATATTTCCTAGTTGGGCAGGGGGTTGTGTAACCTTTTCCAACAAATAGGCTAAACTTTAGTAACAAAAATTTTTCTGCATTCATTAGAGTATAATACAGCCCCCCTATTTTTGCTCAGATTTGGGTACAAAAGTAAGGATTTCATGGACATTTACATGAATAGCTAAAGTAGTAAAGAAAAGACTGAAGTAGTAAAGAAAAGACTGCCAACAAACTTCATTCAAAGAACAGTATCTCCAATTTTAAACCATGGCCAAGGGTTCTTCAAGCAAAGAGTAAATCAAGTATTTGAAAATCCGCAATACTCTTAGGCATGAATGTCTAATTATTATAGATAAGTACAGTAGTGGATTTGTCTTGAATTATGTAGGAGATAATGGAAGGATGAAATGATCAGAATTTCATCCAATGTAGTGGACTGATTAGGTTTTTTATCATGAGAAGGGAAAGTGAAATGAATTTGATAATTTTGTACTAAAAGAGAAGTGTTTCTTTTGTTCAATCTGGGACAGAATTCTTGGGGCAAGAAAGAAAAAGGGATGAAGTGCAAAAGCTGGTGAAAAGAAAGAAAGAAAGAAAGAAAGAAAGAAAAAAGAAAATGGGTCACTAATGAATAATAACTGATGTTTACAACTCCCTTGAGGAGGTAAATGCAATCAAGTGGAACTAATTTCAATGCTTTTGACAGCACGTTCCAAAGGAAAACAAAGTAAATTCTTTTGTTTGCATGAAAATCACTCAGACAAAAATCCACTTTGACACTTTAAACAGGGCTCATAATTTTCAGTAAATATCAACTTAGTTTTTAAAATATGTCAGGTGTGATTTGAAAATTATTCCCTTTTTGTGTAGAGTTATTATTCTATTTTTTCATAATTTTTAATCTTCATTGTTTTGTTTTTTTCACTTCATAAAACCCAGCAACCTTTACAGTTTCATATATTTAAGGGGTCAATTTGCTTAACCAGTACCTTGCAAAACAATGAAATTATAGATTTTCGCTAATCTCAGCTGATTTCTGACACAAGTGCATGGCGGATGGGTGCTCAATGAGAATAAAACTTTGTACTCAGTAGTACTATCTTGCTAGGCCATTGCTCTGGGGTGAAGCACCGTAGTTCACTAAAATTAGAACCCTGTATTATAACCTCTATTCTTTGTTATATTTTGGCACATGTAAGAATTAACACTTAAATCTATAAGAAAAATTAACATCATAATCAAGGGATATAATCCATAATTAAAATTATCCCCCTTAGAATATCTGGTGATTTTTTTCTATTCAATTCACAGAGGAGTTCCATCATTTTTTATTCTATTCATTCAAGAGTTCTGCAGTCAATTACAAGCAGTCCATGGATTTTAAAAAGTTGAATTCCTCAAGTAATCCAATCTTGGTTGCTTTTTACTGGAAGTTTTCTTCATAAACGACATCTTTCATAGTGATAAGACAAAACAGCTGGTATCGTTCAGTCTCTCTATATTTCCATATTGCCATTAGCTTCTCATTTCCATTTACCTGCAACAGCATGTAAAAAAAAACAATAGATACCAGTTTAATTATTATAGATGATCAATCTACCCTTTAATGACGTTTTTTTTTTTGTATAAACAGGATGACCTGAAACCAGTCATATCTGCAAAAAATCTGACCTCTTTTAGAGTCATTCTTTTTTTTTTTATTTGTGCTTCCGGTCACGGGAAGCCAGATTGACATCACTTTGTTTGCTGTCAGTTTTAGAATCGTGTGAAGGAGCTAAAAACTAGCACTAATTAGAATAGGCTGCAACACATTTTGATCCGTTGATAATGAGATTGTGATCTATTGACATTGTAGCGGCATCTGACTCCAATTTAGGATGAATGCATTAGAAAATAAAAGCTTTCGTGAAGGCAAAGCTGTGGCTCATGCATAGGTAATGCAGGGTGTAAAAAGGTCACATTTAATGAGAAAGAGAAATGTATTACTTCTTGAGTTTATCATCCTATATCCTTTTGTAGTAGTTGATTTAGTTATGTAAGGTTATGGTTGTTTGTAAAAATCAAGAACAAACATGTTGAATGATAACAAAGAAGAATTTAATAACATAACTCATGCAAGTAAATGAAATAGTGTGTGGCGATTATCTATGTTAGAAAATAACTACGCCACGCTGCCCCTAAAATAGCATTGCCATCACTTCCTGTAAACCCTCTGTCTATAAAAGGAGTGTTCTTCTGTCCCTCACCCTCTTTTTTGAGACCTCAGACAGATCACATGCTCTTTGAAGCATGTGAGACGGTTGTCCACATTTGTGACGGTTGAATCAAAATGTAAGTAATCTTATTTGATTGCACTTTACATTCACTCCAACGTGATTTCATATTATTTTACTCATACTCCTGTAAATGTTTTTGGTTCAAAATGACACCAAAATACTACAAAGACTCTTAAATGAACAATTTACTGAAATATGTATTTCCTGTTTGTTGCACAAGAATAAATAATTCATTTTCTTTAACATATGTAAAGATTGTTTTTCCATCTTTATTACACTTCACACAAAATACATAACAGAATCAAATATCCAGTCTACCACATGGTCATACCTTGAACACAATATATGATCTATGAATCCCTACATCATCGATACCTCTCCTTATCACACTGGTGACCTATTCTTAACAAAATATATGATGGTGATCATAGTACCTCCATAAGTATTGAAAGAAATATGGAAACTTGGGAAAGTTTGGTAAGATGAATAGTAGTTATTCTGGAATGAAGATTGCAAAAGTTGATCTATAGAAGACAAGAATTGTTCAGCAATTCTTCTGACTGACTGAAAAGAGTCAAGCCATGCAGTTGCTGTCTTGCAGTAGCTGACAAGTGAAATTTTCCTTATAAGGGTTTCATATGTGAAGGAGTACGTCCAAAGAATGTGTGTGTGCGCCGGGGAAATGTTTTTAACCTTACATCCATCCTCGGTGTCCAAAAACTGGAATTAAAAAAATTTGCTTTGTTTACTCCTCAAGGAAAAGACATATCAGTATGGCACAGATTTTGACTTTAGTTTGGCGGTAAAATTTTATTTCTTTAAAAATGGTGAGACTGACTGTTATATTGGTCACAACAATATCATGCATTTGTCAAGGACAAGTTCGACTGTTTTAGTTACTAAGCATTGCTGGCTTTTTCTACGTCAAGTAGTCAACTTTCAAAATAAACAAGGTCATTCAAACTTGTTTTAAAAACATTTATTAAAGTTGAAGTGAAACAGAGATTTGACAGAAAGTAGCAAACAAATCTGGTTAGATACTCAGTAGAAACCATTATACAACCAATGTCTTTTGGCAGCATGCCATGCTGGGGGTGATCAATTAAAAATTGGGAAAGGGTTGACTGATGAATAAGTTACTTCTCTTGCCTTTCGAGGGGCAGGGATTTCAAAAAAGTTGATTTTTCAAAAGGGTGAACACCAAGTAAGTGATCAATTTAGCATAAATTTACATTGTAAATTGAACCTCCCGCTAAAAACCTACTTTGAGGGGGTAATCTTTGAATAAAAACAAACGTTTTTTAGCTTACATAATAAGTAGATGTTCAAAAGTTTGGCCCTTTAGCTATACACATGATGTATACATAGCCAGACAAGCTTAAAAACTGAGAGAAACCTATATTGACAGTTTTACTGACAGTTTTGGTTGATTGTCTCCAACATGAAAGTTGAAGAATGAGTTATTGTAGAGTAGAAATATATGATATTTAGGGATAATTGGGTACTTGGTGCCAAGTTTTTGGGTATGAACATAACATTTTCAAAATCATCACAAACAAGTTGATGTCTACCGGTGGTAGCCTATGCATGCAATATTAAAAATGACCAACACCAAAAAGTGTTAATCTCATATCTTTAATGATGGTGACTTCAGATTATTGTTTACTACCACTAATTATACGTATTTTGTCATAAGAAATCCATTTCTGTCATTATTTTTGCTTTTCAAATTCATTTTTAAGTCAGAAATCACTTTTTATTAAAATCACAATAGCTCAGCATTTGAAATTAATTTAATATCTATACAAACATATTCACTTTGAGAAATAGATATTTAAAGGCTTTAGGCTCAAATATACATATTACATATCTATGATAGGCTGGGTAAGGCCACTGTATCATTGTTTGTGCAGCCTCCTTCATTTAAACTTGGTCTAATTGTTATGCTACATGCATTCACTCAGCCTGTGTAAAAATAGAAATAAGGGAATACCAGCAAATTTGGAAGAGTCCAATTAGCTCAGAGGTGATTTTTCCCAAGACTTCATTGGTTGTTTAAAGTTGGAAAGTAAGGAAAAATTTGGATGTGAGCAGTTAAGCCAGGAATATATTCTTGCAGGTTTTCTGAGTCACAAGTCATTCAGCCTGCATCTGCAGGAACAATTGTCAGTCTGCCTGCTGACTGAATCCAGTTTTACCAGCCTGGGTCATCATTATGGGAGTCAGGACACTAATACATCTATCATACTTTGCATACCAAACAAAATTGAATGGTATGCAATGTATGACCATAAGACAGTTGATACATGCCATACCTTCCACTCCAATCAATTAGCAGCTGAGTGCACAGGGAAATCAGTCCAATGAAGAGTTTTCCGCGCTCTTCACTCATACCAGGATTCAAACCAGTAACCTTCTCTGTGTGAGGCAGATGTGCTAACCATTACACCAATGATTTCTCTGTCAGTGGCCAGTTTAGAACTTATAAAATCTATAATAACTTCAAGACTTTGGCTACAAACAAGATCCAAATGTATAATTGAATAGGGACCAGAACATGTTTGTAGAGGTAACAAGTCAAAACATGTACTCTGCAGGATGTTGTCAAGGGATGTAATTTATGTCACCAAATCATTGAGAATAATGTTTGAGTATAAATAATATAAATGGTAATGCTAAGAAACCATAGAGGGTCACAATCTCACTTAATAGATGGACAGGAAGCCCATTTTATGGGTTGTGAATCAGAATTGTTGACACAGGTGGCAGTGGCAAGGTAGTCTCTAAATCAAGCAGATCTCTAGTACCATAACAACGATTTCATGACAAATATCACAATGTGTCCTTTTCACTGAGCTATCAGCCCTCACTGTCTTTCTCTCTGTCTCTTTCTCGTACTCTCTTATATGTATACACACACACACATGCAGGCGTGTTGACTACCATCCAATTCATTAATCACAAGAATCAATGACAAGTCTTTCTTACTAATCGGTCAAGACTTATATTGCAGGTTAAGTGACTATTGTATTCCCATGTACATGTATCTTTCTGTCTATTTATCGATTAATATACGCATGCTCAGATGTGTACGAATATGTATATACATAAAGAAATACCTTGGGTAGTGCAGTTTTGATTAGTGCTGGTTTGGACTTAGTATGGTTATGGTATTGCCGTAGAAATCAATCTAGCTAAATATTAGGCAAAAAATTGTTTAATTATAAAACCTTGAACAGCGCGGTTTTGGATAGTACAAGAAATTTTTGATTGAATTAACTGCACTATTCAAGGTACATCTGAGTGAATATATATATATATATATATATATATATATATATATATATATATATATATATGCATGTGCATATGTGTGTCTGTGCGCATGCACATTTATATGAATGTATATATGCATGCTTGCATATATATATGCATATATATATACATATATATATATATATATATATATATATATATATATATTATATATATATATAATGTAATTTATGTGATTTTCTTCAGGAATTTTTATGTTTTACACAGAATTTAATTACTTTGATAAGTTAGCCCTGTGTTCCAAAAAATATAATTATGTGTAGTATAAAATAACATCCATATTCTATTCATTATGATAATAATCTAAGCTAGGTATTATAATCATAGCTGGAGGGGAAGTGTTGTTTGATCAACACTGCTGGGGAGTCATGTTGATGTGTCTGTTTTGTTTTTAAATCCCTGGAATGGTTACATGGTAAACAACTGATGATCCCAACAAGAAAAATTCACACATAGTACCATAATATCAAATTCCTTGTATAACTGAAGAAAATTACATGAATTACATTGGGAAATAAGTGATTGAAATGGCATTTATTTTTCAACAAAAGTTTTCTTGTATATTTAGTATCTAAAGACGTAAAACTTCCCAGACTATATATATATATATATATATATATATATATATATATATATATATATATATATATATATATATATATATATGTATATATATATATATATATATATATATATATATATATATATATATATATATATGTATAAAACACTCATAAATGCATAGATATATACTATTTTCTGTTTTTTTCTTAGAAATCATCAGATCATTTTGCTCAAAAATTCATATATAAGCTTGAAATAACATTTTATCAGAAACAGATCCATTATTTTTTTTTTCTTTGAAAATCAAGTTGTACATTTTTTTGCTCACATCTGACACTCAGTTTTTCTTTCTCTATAGTAAGTCTCTCCTCAAACCCCAATACACTCAGATAATAGTTATTTAATTAATTAGCTATTTGCAAGATGTTCACCTACAGTCAGACCATATCATTTGTGTGGTATTAATCATTTTACAATAGCATTTTAACCTTAAATAACTTCAAAAGACACAAATTCAACTTGACTTGATAGGTAGAAAATACTCCATACTTGCATCATATTTTTTAATTCATAGGTCACAGACAAGAACAAAAAAACTACTTCAACTAATTGAAGTAATTGATTAAATTATAAGTAATAATTTCAAACATATTCTGCTTGTTCGAACCTATATAGGGGAATTCATTCAACTCAATGAATGACTCTATTTCTCACATCTCTGCTCAACTTTGTGAATCAATCGATACACAATAAAATTAATTAACTGGTAAAACAAGAAGCAATTATGAAATGCTGTTATTTGTCCAGTGGGTTGAGAACAACACCAAGAAAAAAATGGACAACAGGTCTGGTAAGTAACTCAATAGAAATCATCATGTGACCAACATCACTTGGCAGCATGCTGTGTTGGGGGTGTTCAATTAAAAAAATTGTTAAAAAGGTTGATCAATGAATAAATTACTTCACTTGCTATTTGTTGGGTTGTGATCATTAAAAAGTCTGAATTTTGAAAATAAGTAGCATGACCACTGCCGGATGCAAACTAAGGGACCAATTCAGATTGAACCTGCATTGCTAATTGAACCCCCGCTAAAAGCTATCTGGAAGAGGGGTTTTTCCAAATCCCCAAAATTAACTTTTTTTTCTAGAAATAATAAGAAGTGAATATTTAAATTTTCAGTCCTCTAGCTCCTTTGGCATGATATATACATGCACAGATAGATAGCAAGCCAACCAACTTAAAAAATGAAGAAACCTACATTGACGTTGACAGTTTTGATTGAGGGTTTCTGACAAAAAGCAAGCAGCAGACAGTGTGGTCAATAACTCTAAGAAATTATCTTCAGACAATCCAATCTCTTCTTCCCATTTTTGATTTTGTTTACATGTTTCTGCCAATCCATTTTTCAGCAGTCATCAAGTGTTTAATTCAAAAAAGAGGCAAATCCTTTTCCAGTTAGAGAAAAATTGTGATTATCATTAACCAACATTGCAAAAAGCTGTGTATATCAGCTTGCCAGCCTGAGTCAGGCTAGTGTGGATTTCAACATCATATGGTTTCCTTTGCTTAGTAAAGCACATGTAGAGGAACTTCCTATAGTTTGGAATTGCCTGAGTACTTGATTAGCAGTATGGTTATGTCTGTCTACCTAACGCTAGTGAAATGGATTTTTCTAATTGGTATATTAATGACCACAAATATCTAAGCCTAGAGAAAAGTTTGCATTCTATTTTTATTTTATGAAATTATTATCCCAGAAATAATAAAATCAAACATCAGTTGAAAGAAATGATTAGAGTGGTGATAGATTTTGAGATAATTTTGTAAAAGAAATACACTTGAAATCAGGAAGAAAGGGATTTTCAGTTGTCAGGAATTGATGCAAGCATTACTGACAGAATAGGTTGATTACTTGAATAATTATATTAACTATCGCTCCTCTCTTTTACCTTTTGGTTGAAGACATGTTGCCATGATTGATGTATGCATCTCAAAATTGGATGATTATACTGAAACAATTCATTGTTATAGCAACAATCTACACTATCTAAACTAGAATAGTTTGATAAATTAGGCAGCTATAAGTCAATTATATTTGCTCCCTAAAAATGGCCAAATTTTGTGAAAATATCCCAAAATAATTAAATGATGAAAAAAAATAGTGAAAGGAGTAAAAAGAAAGAAAACAGGGTTGTCTGAGTTCCATCTGCATACTGCTGCAAGCATCAGAAAATTGTTTTTGTGTATATATGTAAAAAAAACTTGTAAAAAACTAATCTTCAAAAGGATTTGCCACAATGCATTAATGATAGGTATGATTCATTTACAATCATCTGTTACATCATTGTTATCAATCGGACCCTTTACTTCATCCAGGGAAATGCACTGCTCATATACCTTGATTATTGCCATATCTAGAATCCTTTGAAGGGATCTGAACTTTTAACTCTTGCTTTCTGCCGTTCTGTTCACCTTGGGGCACAACAGTGCTCCTCCAATGTTTCATGTGATGCAGAGTATGATTGAAAGAATTGTGATGTTTCAGTTTACAAAATCTACAAGAACCATGAACAACTAGAAAATTTCTAGAGACCACATACTTCAGCCAACAATTTCATCCGGGAAAGTAATTGAGCCCCAGAATTTAATCACTTATTCTGTAGCCTATTACCCACCCTTCCATAAAATTTTATAGAAATTCACTGAGTACAACTAGAGATATTGTGCGGACAGATGGAAAAACTGAAAGACACCTATACCTCTTGAGCTCCATTAGCAGAGGCAAGTGAGGGCCAACATTTTTTTGGTACTAAATCCTGATGCAAAGATGAGTCTTTTAGTGATACATAGCTTAAACATTGCCATAATTAGCGGATGCATAATGAAAACAAAGGAGGAAAAAAAAGTTTTTTAACTTGTCTTTTTAAAAATAAATCCTTGTAAATCAGATAGAACAAGCGTATAAGGATTTTTTTCTTTGAAAAAACAAGTCAAAAGCATTTTTCTCTTCCTCTTTCATTATGTTTCATTATGCATCCACTAATTAGGGCAATAGCAAAGATAAGGGTTTCCATGCGTAGGTAGGAATGTTTTCTAAGGGGGAAGTTTTGAGAATATTTCACCCCCCCTCCCTCAAAAACCAAAGATATTTGTTTGAAATTGCACTAAATAGCCAGACTAAAAAAATTCTTTAACCAGTTTCATATGCTGATATCTTACTAATCCAACCATTTTGTACACTCTTAGCAGATGATGTGGTGGTGTTAGGTGGCATAACAGTTACTGGCAAAGAAAAGAAAGAATCAGCAAACTGTTCAAATTTCGGCTGAGGCTTTTTACAAACACCTCACACTAATGCCCCCAGGAAAGGCATGAATCCAACCCCCAACCATCAGCTATGGATAAATAGCAGGGTAGTTAAAGCACTTTATCCCTGCAAGGCAGTCCAACTAAGAAATGATCACTGACAAAATACCTATGGGCGTGGGGCTAGCAACACCACTCCTTAAAACCTATTTGCTACTGAAACCACAGCAGCATTACGCATGGTATGTACTCTGCAAGGACTCAGCAGGCATGAATAAACAAAAAAATATTGATGCAGACCCTGGCTTGATATGGCTTTTTTCATCCTATATTGTTTTTTTGGGGGATGCTCTTTGACTATTTGTTTCATAATATAACAATGTTTTAACATCTCCAGCTTGAAAAATGAATGATGCTATTATGACAAGCAATAGAACACAATGAAAATAAAAAATGAAGAATGAAGAATGAAGAATTAAGGAACCTGATATCCGAATGGCAGACAACAACCAGATCTAATGCTATTGTCACTAATGCAAGTGACATTTTGATATTAATCTGTTAATGAGTTGATTCCACTAAGGATACTCCTAGAACTGGACAATGACATTTCACATACTAGTATCCCTACCAAAGCAGTTTTTAATATACTATGATGAATGTTTCATGTTTCAGAAGGGTAAACAATTAATAATTAATGTCATTCAGTCATCAGAGATCACTGATATCGAAATGATGAGTCAGATAAAACTAGAAGTTTTATATATATATATGCGCAATGGACAACTCGATGAAATTTGGATAGTTCCTTAACACTCGTGATCCTGCATTAAAACATCTAATATACAAATAGAAAAACTAGAAAAAAGGAAAAAATTTGACTCAACAAACCTCATCAGTCATGTTCAACAAAACATGTTTGAAAAAAAATTGCTGCCTAAATTATGTATATGTATATATATATGTATACATAGATAGATAGATACGTATATAGATAGATAGCACTTTATAACATTTTTGCTGATGAAAGGTTCCAAAGGAACTTCCAAATAATGGGGGAAACCTATATACGAAAATAAATTAATTTCTCATTTTATACTTAGTGTACTGACTTTTTTTGTTGTAAGCAAAATAAAAAAGGAGCTTTGTAAAAGGAATAAAAAAGGCATCAGCAAAAGTTTTTATGCTTCCAACATAATAGAGGAGAAGAATTTAGACAGTTTTGTTGTGGACTTGAACAGCTGTTAAAGTCTGGTATTTAGAAGAGGAAGGTTCTGCAATGAAGGTGCATCATAAGATTAGTGATGTATCAACTCAAAAAACAACTCAAACTTCATATCATAGCATTTTACCATTTGGCCATTACTTTTCTCTCTTTAGCACTTGATTGATTATACTATGCCATGTTTTCAACTTCATCTTGTTCCAGTGTAATAAGAATTATATCCTAGCTGATTATGTCTAAAAAGTTTAGAAAATGTCAATTATTCCTCACCTTCCAGGACTTTAACAATTTGAAATCTACTTATTTTCAATTGGACAATGGGCGAACTTGCATATCAAATAAGAAAACAACAACATATGAATTTCACAATCCTGGCCACAAAAGCAAAGTTTGATGGGAATAATAGGAACTTTTTCATACTTTTTACACAAAAGCAATTTGAAAATAACACTCATTACCCAGGAACAAAAACTGTGTTGCACAGTGTTATTGACCCGTCATAATCATCACCAATAAGACAAGAGCTGAGATAAAGAATAAAAACATCTGTGTTTTAATTCTAAGTTGCAAAGATCCACATGGAATTTTTATGAGTCTTGAGAGTAATAATCATAATATTTAGTAAAAAATATGTTGTGGAAGTTGTGAGTTAAACTGTATGTGTACTTATATATGTGCATGTGTTTATGTGTGTGTGTCTAGAAAATATATATATGTAGATAGATATTCATAGCATGAATCAATTTATAAATAAGCTATTAGTTAAAATATAGTCTAAATTAAAAACAAAATTCTGTTTTATTACATTATAGGAATCCCTTGATGTCCTTTTCTCAAGTTGCAAAGATGCATGTGAAGTTTTTATGGGTCTTTTGAGTAATCTATCTATATAATGAACATTGTAACTTTTTCTGATTGTTCCTTTGTTTCTTTGTCCATAATACATAATGAAAATAAGATAAAATTTATAATTTGCTGATAGAAATATTTACTACCAGTCATTTGAAACAGTGGTCTCTTTCACTCAAATGAGTTCAGTCACTTTTTAATAAAATCCTAGATGAAATAGTTGACATATGAACATTTATTAACATTATTAACAGCTTTTTAGCAGTGAAACCATAAGGTCTCAAAGTATGTAAGAGAATGTGAACAAACTCCACAGAAATAAGAGTAGATATTTTTACGAAAAACATTCCACTTTTGCATAGAACTCTATATATCCCCACTAAAAGCACATAAATATTTTTGTTATTTCTCTGGAGCTGAACAGGTACTAAATTTGATTTTAGCTTCTGAAAGGATATGAGGAAAACTGGATGTAAAGACATATTTGTTGAACTTGGCCAACTATGGAAGTAGGTAAGTCAAAAATGCTCGAAAAGATGATAATCTGGAGGAGAAATGTCCGGTGAATATGGAGGATGCTATAAAACTTCAGTTTCCAATTCTCTAATCTTAGACATAGTCAGCTGAGAAATGTGGGATCTGGATTTAGTTCAATGTAAGACCAATTTTTCCAACATCCAAACCTTTTGTATTGCCTTGAGATTGACATGAGATGGTTGCTGCTGAAGTCTCCTGAAACTGCTTGAACAGTTGGTGTGTCACTGTCCAATAATTTTTCATCATTAAGAACAGGCTTGGGTCTCCCTCTAGGTTTATTATTGGTATCTATATTTCCAGACCTAAATCCATTGAACTAATGGTGAACAGTTCATAGTGTAGTAGTGTTCACTCCAAATGCTTTGTTGACGTTATCAGAGGCTTGAGAAGAATTATGTCCTAATTTGAAATTGTACTTCAAATTTTGTCTAACTTTTTGGGTAGACACCATTGCTGTTAAAGGCTCAGAAAACTCCAACAATAACAAATTATATTTATATTTACATTGAATCTATAACAATAATGCAATTACATTTAGTAAATCTTTCATTTTTAGCATTATTTTCCTTTATTTGAAAAAAAAACCCAAAACAACACATATAACAACTTGATAGTTTCCATTGTCAGAGGCTCAAAACAGTCAGTCATTGCACATGTAAAGCTCATGATATCCAAATATAAAAAAAATGAAAATGCAAGAATATTGGTGTGGTAACTAAAGTACTTCTCAAACCTGCAGCCTCTCTGAGGTAACAGGAACCTAAGCAGTTACTGAGTTACAAATGAATTGACTGTACATTGTTTCCACTCAGCAGGGCCAGATGAAGCTAGTGTAGGGCCTGTTGTATTTATTATAAAAGATCCCCAAATACAGAAAATACAGATAAATAATAAATGGATTGTCATAGCCCGCACATTTACCAGAACTAATTGTTTGAAAAATTATCTAAAAGAATAAATCTTTTATCTGAATTATCTAAAAAAATACCAGTATAAGATTTGGGCATTGTTGGACCAAAAGTTGAAGACAGCATAGTGCTATTGTAATAAAGGAAGTGCAGAATCCCTTAATCTGAATTGATAGCTTGCAAGCATTTAGTGCAAGGCCCCTAAAATTGCAAAGCTTGTGGCATATGCTACATTTGGGACATGGTTGATCTAGCACTGCTTCTCAGTAAATTCAAACTTTGTTAATTATTTGATGATATGCCATATTTCAGTGGTAAAAACTTTGGCTTATTTACAGAATCCTTATTAACTGAAATCTTGAAATGTAATTGAATGAATCCGCAGAAAAAAGTAGGAATTTGAAAAAAAAAAACAAAGTTTCTTTGTTTCTTCTTTTGTATATTCATGTAAAGCATGAGAATATCAAAGTGATTTATGATTTCCTTTGAATTAGATCTAAATTATGACATTCAATACAATAACATAATTTATTACTACAAGTACTACTGGCATGTGTGAAAATAAAAATTTCAGCATATCAGGCTTTCAGGGGAAAATAAGGAACACCTAAACAGATTTGAATGACTGCAGCCAGTGGTTTTCATAGTCAAATCAGTAAGACAGCTGTTACATTAAGACAAGCTCCTGAGTATAGAGAGATGCTATTTCGAGTCTTTAATCCAATCCTCACTGCTTACTAACAATCGTAGAATGATGATCTGGAAGTTAAGATAAAATCAACTGGAATTAAATTGGAAGAAATACTTGTCAGAAATCAAATTGTCAACATAGCAACACATCAAAAATATTTCTTTGTATAGCTAGATAGATAATCACATGACCAGAATCTTTGGCAACTTACCATGTTGGGGACTAGTAAAGTCTAACCTTGAATCAAAGTTGAAATTAGATGAAAGAAATACTTGTAAAAAAAAATGATAAATATACTCTCAATTAGAAACTGTCAAACTAAACTGCCAATATAGGTTTCTAATTTATGCTAATCTATTACTACTTGGAAGTAATTTATATACTCTAAATTAAACATAACAAGCAGTGTGACCAAACAATAAAAAGAAAAAAGAATAAAAAAAATGTATAAATAGAATAAGAGGAAGGTTCTCCACCCAGAAAAAAATAGACACACACCCAAAAACGTCCTAAATAGGAATCTAAAATAAATCAAATCACTAGACTGAAAAAGCCCAAACAGGGCAGAAACATGAACATGTTTGTGTAGTGAATCCTTTATTTCATCATATCTTAAACTCTAGTCTAACTCAACTGAATGTTTAATGTGGTATGTATCAAGCACTTCAGGACATGAACCCTTATACATACATACATACATACATACATACATACATACATACATACATACATACATACATACATATATTCTTTAATAATCAGTATGTTGCTGAACCCTCAGCTCATTGTGGTATGTTTTCTCTGTATGTAAAGATTCACTACACAAACATGTTTATGTTTCTGCCCTATTCATACTCGGGACATTTGGGGGGGGGGTTCTATAATTCTAGATGTAAGGATCTTCCTTTTATTCTATATATATACTATTTGTATAAGTTTTTATTTAGTGGTTGGCTGTTGCTTACTGTATTTTTTGTTTAATGAGGATGTATGACTGTTGGTAGGTATAAATTACGAATCAGATAACAAAAAAATGATAACATTGAAAAACAAACAAAATGAAATTACATGAATAAATGAATTCCTAATCCCAGAATAATTGATGTTGAATCAATAATAAAATGTTCAAAGTACAAGGGATTGGCTAAAAAAATCAGCTTGCATTGCTAATAATTCATTTGAATAAGAATTATGCTAAATCAATAACAATCATAATTATAACTAAAGTTAAGAAATAATAATAAATAAAAATAAGAATTAAAAATGATTCAACTTCAAGCAAAACCAACGTTCAATCATGAAAAAAACATCCTGATAACTATTGCCAATTTGTTCTTTATGTAGCCATGTTCATTTTTAACGCCCGTAAAATCCTAAAAGGAAAACATTCTATATCTAAAGTGTATAATTTCAATATCATTGCAAATAAATATACAAATAAACAGCATGAACGTTTAACATTTTAGCATTTGAAAGAGAAGTACCATATTTGACAGAATATAAGATCTCCCTGTTTACCCCTCCCGCCCAAAAAACAAAGTAGCTCATGAATCTAATGTAAACTTTGTCCAGTCACTCATTGGTTAGATATTGAGAAAAAAACTGAGTGATATACGAGAAAAATACTGGGAAATGTGGTTTTCTTAATATTCCCTGCTGAAACAGACCTTTCCTGTTATAGTGTGATTCAAGATATAACACAGGTGGATGGAGGTCCTTAATATATTAATCTAGCTCTGGAAAAGTTAAATCTTGTTTCAAAAGACCAAGATCAAGCTCCAAAATAGCTAAATAGGCAACCCTGGTAATCGTAGCTTGATTATGAATTGGGTGGCTTTCTTGAACCCCAAAGCCTGAATTAGGAGTGGAGGGTCTTATATCCCATCAAATATGGTAGTTATATCGTGGATACAGATGTTAGACAATGGGAAGAATTCATATGAGACAAAGTTTATTGAGACTGGTCACATCCCAGACAAAACAGTAAGTGTATAAAGAGGTTACAATATGCAGAGAGACAAAAGTCATTGACAGGTAATTTATAAATAAATAAATAAATAATTTATACCATTTATGGCAGTTGTAAGGCTTATAAAAAATAGATATAACTTGTTTTAAAATGTAACTGAATTCAGTACAAATAAATTTATCATTCAAAATGAAAAATTACAAATGAAAGTTTTTGCTGAAATTGGAAAAAAAGAGAAAAAAAACAATATTAAATAAATTGCACAATTTTATTCCAGCACAGAGCTCAACCTTAATAGCTCAGAACAGAGCAGAGGAAATAACTAATTTTTTCTTTAATGCTGAAAAAAATAATGATAAATAAATTAAATGAATACTTCAAAGGAATAATAATCATAAACTGTAAGGCATATAAGCGTGTCCATGGGTATGCAAGGCTTATAAGTAGGGTTCTTGATAGATAAATAAGGCTGAGTTGTGTAAATATTCATAATTTACATGGGTAGAATGTTTTGAAGATGAGTTAATAACTTTAGTAAAAATATAAAACTCAGAGAAGGCAGTTATATTTTTGAAATTGCTAAGGTTTATTTAAAGAATCTATAAACTGAACTCGTGAGTTTTTTCAAAAGAGATTCTTATATATGCCTGACCTGAAAAGAATAAATCTTGGCAAGGGACCTCATGATAAGAGCAAATTGCCATGGATGGGCAGGGCAGGTTGTTAGTTTTGTTGAGGTTATTTATTTGCAACTTCACCAATGCAAAAACTGACTCAAGTTCAGTTATTTAATGTGGGGACATCCTTACCAACAAATGAGGAGTATCCCAAACCAAGTCTACCTCGTAGAAAAAAAAAGCTGCAAAAATTAAGGAATCTGATAGCATTTATGAGCTGCTGTCTGGTGGGTTTTCAGACCATATTACTGATCTGCCTGTTAGCCTCAAGGCTACTCTATAACTTTTTTTTCAACATATGAGTTGTTTCAAATCCTCTGCAATTGACAAGTGATATATCCAAAATAAAACAGGATGAATTACACCCTTTAGACCTCATCCAACTCAGTCTTATATGATTCATTTGGTGAGGTAAAGAATTGATGTTGGATATGACCATTTAAAATTTGATTACAGCAATGCTTACAAAGAATAAAACAATTTTGATTTCATCCGTTTAATTTGAAACTTGAAGCATTTTAAAGTTGTAAAGATTGAGCTACTGAATGTTACCATGAAATCTTGTTCAAGTCTTAACCAGATGAGTTATAATGCATTTAAAAAAATATTTACTGAGCTCAGCTTAGTAGGCCACAAGGCAAAATGTGTGTGTAGGGTGTGGGAGGTTAAGGAGATTGTGTTGCACAAATCTACCAAGTAGGGAGGACCTGCCTAACTCGAAAATCAGCATTCCAAATCCTGGTTTTCACCAAGGCTCAAACAACAATCTTTGGTACTGATGAGAAATACACAATTATATCATCCATGAGGCAGGCCCCATAAAATAAGTATTTACAAAGATTAGATTAAAGCACAAGTGTATGGCATCCATTGAGGATCAAACTCACTACAGAAGAAATGGTCAGTGAGATTAACTTGCTAATCACTACTTCACAGCAAGGCACCATTGATACATTTTTTGTCATTTTTTGAAATTTTGTAAGCACATCAGTAAAATCTTTTGATTAATCGGAATTACACAAGATATTCCTCAACAGGGCTGCCACAGAGTTTTTAGCAAATATATCAAAAGCTTGAGCCAAAACATAACAAAATATCCATAAAGGTACCAAATAAAGAAAACATTTATTTTATAATTCATTTTCATGATTAGATCAAGTAAGGTAAACAGTAGTCAATATCAGGGATGTCAAATAAGCCATTTTTCAGCAAGATCTTGCCAATTTCACTCCCATTTAGCCGATAAAAATCTGGCCTCTTTTTTAAACTAATTAACCGATTTAATTCTATTTTACAGCTAACTCAAAATATATATATTCAATATTTATTGCCCTAAAGATAGCCAAAAATGGGAAAAATTCAGTTGTTTTTTGGCAATCTTTTGAAGGTCGGTCAAAACAAATCAAACTGCACGGAAAAAATCTTTTTTCATAGATTTCATTACTTTTCACTTGAGATTGGGAAACCGAATTTCAACCAAAACATTTGCTTTGCAAATATTTTTTGAGTCAAACACAAAAAATTATTTCTAACAAATCCACCACAAATTTGGTAAGTTTGATAAAAGTAAATGTACAATTTTTATTTGTTATTTGTCCTTGATACTTACTATATAGTTATTTTATTTGATTACTGGTCTTTAAATGAGTATAAAACTTATTTAGCCATAAAGTCAGCCAAAAGTGGAAAAGACATAGCAAGTTATAGCAAATTTTTCAGGTAATTTTAGCGAGTAAAATCTAATTTGATTCGGCAACTCTGATCAAAATTCTAATGAATCAGTAAAGATTAATCAAAATTGACTCAAATACTAAAAAAACTGAGAGAAAGATTGTTGTGTATAAGTTTCCTGTAAAAAAATGATTTTTAAAATCATTAAAACACAGTGAACTTTTGGACACTTCTCAATAAAGTAGCTTCCCTTTATTCCTTGAATTTATGCTTTCCATTCATCCATAATTATTTTCTAGTGATCGTTTCACCTAGTCAAAATGATGTGTAACTTCTGGAGAGCTAAACCGAAAGATTGCCACAATTACTTGCAACTAATCAATGCAAAGCTAAACTGTAGTATAACCTTCTTACATATTACTTGATATTAGAGGAGTTTCTTAATGTCTTGCAGGAAGTGAAAAGAAATATATTTTGATATTTTGCTTTACAACAAAATAAAAGTATAGATTTGAAAGAGAATTAACAATACAAAATACTTCTTCTGAAAATAGTATCAAATGTATCAAAATGAATAAAAAAGAACTAATTTGATACAGATGTACCAAAAGTGTCAGCCTTCAACATGAATCTTTTTTTTTTCCACTTTATTTTTCAAAACAAATATACAGCTATAATATCACACTAAAAACACATAATAATAATTAATTTTTTTTTTTTAGATGAGCATTATACCATTTTACTTATACGCTCTAAAAACCATAGTCATGTATTTGATATATTTGTAACAATTAAAGCCTAGGAATTTTTAAGAGAATCCTTTTACTTATAGAATCAAATAGCTTAAAAAGAGCTTATTGTTAATGGCATTGATGTTGGCTAAAATAGGAGAGTTTTCCATATTGTTTATGAGTTTCTAAATAGAACTTTTGATATTTCTGTGGGTAGAGGTCAAAATTGCTGAGTTCCAGTAATCTGTATCACGAAGGTATCAGGGCAATCCATGACTAGTGATACAGGGAGGTGTGGCCCCAGAGGTAGAACAGACACATTCAATACAATTTTGCATCCTGTCCTTACTGAAGACAAGACAGAGGTAGTCCAAGTAATCATTTGCCTCCCTATGAGAGAAACATAACACAAAGTTGGTTAAATTCGGGACTCCCACAAATGTATGTGCTGGTAGTGGTAAAAATTGCCGAGTCTCTGTGGCCTGTGCAGCTAAAGCAACAGGACAACCCCCCATCTCTCCTTGGAGCAATAGGGAGGTGCTGTCTCAAAGTTAGAATCTCCTGGGACCAAGCACATCTGCTTTTGTGCTCTTTAGAGTTGGCAGCCTAAACATCTTAGGCATCTGTTTTTTATCATTGTAACATCTAACCACAGCAAAAATATCTTCATGCGGTAGGAGAAAAAAGTTTCTTTCCCTAAGTGCAAATTTATTTTTGTGAAAAAGCAAATAATTATTAATGATCATTATTCTTTAAACATAAAATACTATCAAAATCCAGGTACAGAAAGTCACTGATTTGCTCACCTTTTCATGTCATTCTGTTTGAATTGACTATAAAGGGCATAAAGAAAGAATAGTATTTGCTCAGGTAAGGCCATTGATTTTTGGAAGTATAATTTATATTTGTTATCTTCCTTACACGAATTTGCCAAGAGTTGAAAGGCATATCGAAATTATACTCTGTAAGGTTTGCACAAAATGGTAATGCCTTGGGGAAGGAATGTAAACAAATTTTATATATTGGTTAAGGGTTCAAATCTTGCGGAAGATTTTGATTGAGGGTTTTAAGGCTTAAAGGTGGACATTATAAATTTGTTGAGAATATCAGGCATGGAGATAATGAAGATGGAAACAATAACGACTAAGAGTTTTGATTAGAAACCAGAATATAAGGCATGCAAATAGAAGCCATAACTTAAGTAAAAAAGTAAAGAATTTTTAGATTTTTTCTATAATCTATATATTATAGCTAATACAATAAGGCTTTTAGTGAGAAGTCAAAACTCGAAAGGAAATACAATGCACGTAATCATACGTGGTGAGTAGTTATGACACACAGGTAGGAGAACATAAAAAGGCCATAACTTAGTTGAAGGCTTATTATTAATTCCAGACTATTTTTACTCTTCATCTTATTTTTTGCATTTTACTTGGGCTTTGTTTCTCACATAGGCTTTGCAATAAAAAGCAAAAAAATAAAATGAAAGATAAATTAGTCTGAATTTACATATAATCTTCAAATATTACTTCGATTTAGATAACAAGGAATAGAAATATGCTAAAATGTAAATAATACTGTTCAAAACCAGTTAATCTATTTGTAACTGGATTTTTTCTGCATTTTCTTTACCCTTCTCAAACCAGTTTTCTAGCTGCTTTATCCAAAGAATGAAAAACTACAACCATGAAAAAATGTTGTTTTTGTAAGAATCAATATAAGGAAATCAGTTTGAAATACAAATCAAAATGAGCAAAGTCAAATAAAATTAATACAGTCAAATACTAAACCTGGAAATAAAATATTGAAATTCAAATTTGAGATGAGTAGGTGCTTTTGAGTAATATTCATTCGAGATTTTTTGTAGGCCTCTCTTGTGGTGCAGTTGAGTCTTCCTTGAAAGATCATTGGTCTTTAATTCAGCAGTGAAAAGAAAATCTCTACTCCAAAAATGAGTAAAAGTTTTCAACAAGGCCAACCTTCTTTTTTCTTTTCTTTTTATTTGAAATTGAAGGAATCCTTTGGTAAAGTTCCTGGAGTCTCTCAAGGAAATGTAAAAAGAGGATTTTGCTAATACTGAGTTTTGTTACAAATAATCATTTTAGTTTTATGAGCAATTATTCTGAAATTGTCATTGTTTATATTTTTTGACATACAAGAATAATTCAATCAAAATTTTCTTTCAAGATGATTACATATATATATATATATATATATATATATATATATATATATATACACAAAACATATTTATTTTTCAACATAATTGCATTCCTTGTCAATGCACTTAACCCAATGTTTCTCCATGGGTTATTTAGATCAAGCATTATACAAGGAACATTTCCAATCAAAATGAAGCTAATATCTGTGTCAAACTACAGACTTATTGATCAACCGCATACGTATGTTTATATTATTTAGAAATGGATATATCATCCAACAGAATATTCATGAATGCAGTATATTATTTAAAACTAAGAATAGGGTTAAAACAGTTATTTGGACCTCACCTTTCCATCAGACTGTTTAGCCAAATGGAAAGAGTGAAAGAGTGACGCTACTTTGAAGCAGCTATCTTATCGGTTACAGGTTCAATTCCTGCTGCGGCCACATTTTTCTTTAATTGTTTATTGCATTTATGTCTAAGCCAAGTGACTCATTCTTTAGTGTAATAACGGGAGTTCATTTCAGATAATATAACGTATCCATAAACATATATATATATATATATAATGGATTTACAAGATTTGTAAAAGATTTGTGTACTATAAAAGACTAGGGAAATGGCATAAGATTCCAACCTGTGTTTATGTTCACTCGTATGTTTTATAAGTGATAAACTCATTTTGATGTGAATATATAGCTTGAAAGACAAAGAGGCATACCTACAGATTTACATTTAGAAAGAATGGCAAATGTTCACATAAATATTTATATAGAAAAATATGTCAGTAAGGGAGATGTTGTCATGTGATAGAGATAGATTGATAAGAATAAATTCAAAAAAGATAGATAGATGAGTACAAATAAAAGAGAGATTAATTTACAATAAATAAGCTTAAATAAGAAGAGAGGTGGAGGACAGATGGAATAAATAAATAGATGCATAAATATATATCAGCAGATTTTTGTATAGATATCTATAGACCCAGATAGATAGATATGGCTGTGTCGAGAAGTGCGGGAATGAATGTTTTTTAACAGACAGTTATTTTGTCATGTATTAATAAAGCGTACCACACACACACACACACACACACACACACACACTCTCTCTCTCTCTCACTCACACACACACACACACACACACACACACACACACATATACAGTGATATTTATTGTGAGTTATTTAAAAAGCTTTTTTTAGTCAGGTAATTTTTCACCTGTCAATTTGAAAATTTTCCCATTGGAACTGGATTAAGAGTTTTCCGGAAGACCCATTATATAGCATAGATTTTAAAGGAAAATGTCAGTAATTGATTGTAATAAAATTGCGAAAGAGCCACTTCAAAATTTCCCTAAGTATTCTTGTGCATTTTGTTCACTTTGAATGCATTGCAAATGCCGATGATTTACAATAAAAATGCATTACATAAAACTTATTACATGAATAAGTAAATGACTGAAGTCCAAAAATATTTTGGCCAACTTTTTATCACAATTAAAAAAATTTCAATGTAAAAGGAGATAATTATCAAGTTAAGAAGACCAGATTTCATATTAACTGCAGAAATTTAAACAAATATACAACTTAAAAAGAAGCAGAAACAACAATGTAAAAAGTGTTCACATATTATTGTACTAGTTTAAATCTTCAAGTAAATGGCCTATACTCATTTTTTTTCTTTAATAAAACTTTTGTTTTTATAGTTACTGAATGCGTTTCTGTCTGAATCTCTGAGAAGAAGAATTATTATTATTATTCACTGCTTTACTCGGACTGGTATCTTAATCTCGGTTGTTACAAGCGACATAGCAAAGATAAATCCACAAATTACTATTGCAGGATATCCACTTGTATGGACAGCAGAATGAGAACAATGTACCCCATGGATTGAATAAAGGGTTCAGTTCAAAATACCCAAAAGTTTACCAACTGTATTAGACAACCAAAGGAAGCCACAGAGTGCAAGGGTCAAAATATTGTGACTATAAAAACTAAGATAAGAGCACTAGTCTGAGTAAATCAGTGTACAATGATTAGTTGATACTTGTTTTCTAAAAAGAGAAAAGGCCAAGGAATGCTATTAAAAATTATTAAAAAATGGCAGTATACATATTAACTTTCCAGCATTAATACCAAAAATTAAATAAAAATATACATAAATGCAATTGATTTTCAAAAATCAGCCAATAATATAAATATATAGCTATTTTTATGAATTTATAGATGTGTACACTTATATGCATACATATATATACACATATACATACATATATAGACACGTAGACATATATATATTTACACATGTATATGCATCTGTATATATATATACATACATATATATAAATAAATGTACATCCATATACAGATACAGATACATACATATATATATATATATATATATATATATATATATATATATATATATATATATATATATATATATATGTATTTAAATAAATGTATATTCATATATATATATATGTGAATATATATATATATGCGTATATATAAATAAATTCTACATAATAACGGATACATGTATGTACACATATGCATATATATAAATATACGTGACTAACATCAGGTTAGAGTTTCAGTTGCTGAAACCCTATATTTTTTGCTACACACAGAAATAAATCCCTTTCTAAATTGGGAAACTGTTAGCATATAGATTAATATTTTGACAGAATAATTTGTATAACTAAACTGTTTACTTAAAGTGGCTACAGTCGTGGTCAGTGTGTAAATATGGTCACTGAAAGCCTGCAGAATGACCACTATGGTCAGTGGAGAAGTGGTCACAAACAAAACCATGCTGAGGCACCCCAACAGACGGTTGTTGGCACACAGTGATTTACGAGGTTGCTCAGAGCCAACATTAAATTCATCATGCATCCGAAGTTTCACAATTATGGAGATGTTGGCTGCAAGAAGCAGAAGAAATGGTAGAATTGAGTAGAGAACAAAGTAGATACAGGTGTCATAGAAAGTTGATAAGATTTTGTACTCCTTAGAAATATATCCGCAACTATCCGAGTAGATTGTGCTATTATTTTCGAGAAAGTGGCTGCCTCCCATCCCATAAAGCTCATGGCATTGGAAGAACAAAATTCCCATTACGACAACAATCATCTTCATGATTTTTGTCGAAGCTCTCTGGTCGATCCTTGTAGTCAACGGGAAATAAATAAGTCGGAAACGGTCTATGGCCAAAAGAACAATGATCCATGAAGAAAAGAGAGAGCAGCAGTCCTCAACCCAGTGCATGATTTTGCACAGGGTAAGATCATATGTTCTTACTGGGATGTCGAAAGCATGTATGATCCAGTCAGGTAGTAATCCTGTGAGAAGGACAGTCAGGTCTGAGATTGTCATTGAAATTAGGTAGACACCAACTGGTAGTTCTGCAGTTCCAATATGGAGAAGAACGGTGAGTGTGAGGGCATTGTTGATGAGACCACCAGAGAATATAAAACCCCCAAAAACGACCACAATGTAACTCAAGGTTTCCATTGTTTAACAAGTAAGCACGGATTTGGTAACCAAGCAAAGGATTATAAAAGTGTACTGATCACCCAGGCTAGGGTTTACAAGGCATCTCAGTCGACCAAAGCTGTCAGGAAAAAGTTTCGGATTATCTTCATTTTTGATATCAGAAGATTGTGACGAACAGGAAATTATTAAGCCGCTCACAGTTAATGTACTTATGAAGGCTGCACGCCAGGAAAAAAAAAAGAAAAAGAAAAAAGCATGCAAGTCGTATCAAGTGAGGTGTCGGCTTAAGTGGGAGTGGAAGTGATCAAAAAGCTGGAATGGTTCTGATAAGACAAAACATATACAGAGAAAGCCGGTTACAATAATCACGGATAATGTTATCAAACGGTTATTGTTATCAAGATCAAAACCGCTTTATATAAAAAGAATTAAAAATTTTAGAAATGAAAATTAAATTTCATAATAATTTTTTTATTATGAAAAATTGTTTATTACAATGAATTTAATAACATAACTAACTTATAACAATAAATGTAAATTTTTAACAGTGAATTGCTCCAATTTTTATATGCTTTGCGTAATGTTATCAGCCGATTATCGTTATCTAAAAAACCCTGTTCCAAATAGATCACAATAAGTGGCTTCCTCTGTATAAGATTTATTTTAGTCACAAAGGTGAAAAAAAAAAAATTTTAAATTGATGGATTGTTCAGAGTTGATGTTCTTTTTCCTGTAAAAGTAAAGTTTTTTTATTGTAAAGAGAGCAGAGATTCTGGTACTGTTTTCTTGTACCCAGAAATGAATTTTGTCATCCAGAGAAATGGCCTATTAGTTATTATTGTGGCCTGAAAGTGAGTTGTTTTATAATCCTTGAGTAGAAGGTTGATTCAGAACCGTGGTTATTAACATAACATGAATTTTCCCGAAGTATTGTCACCAGCTGGATCCTTAAAGTAAGTTGTTTGATAATCCATTAGTGAAAGACAGATCCAGGCCTGAATTTTCATAAATTTTCCAGACGTGTAGTAATCTCTTGGAACCGTCTGACAAGATATCCCTTATGAAATTTCTTTATCCTGCAAAAAGAGTGAAAAACAAAAATTCTGGTCCCAAGTAGTAAAAGTGTTATTTATCCGTTGTAAGCTTGAATGTTCATTCCTGATAAAAACTTGTGTCTTGAAGTTGAAGGTGTGACTTGAAATTTCTCTTTATGTAATAATCATTTTTTCCTTTCAAGTGTGAGCAGAACCCAGAGTTAAGGTGACAAATACAGTGCAAAAATAAAAAGGTAATATGTTAACAAGCACAGAAAGGTAGGTTACAACTAAAGCATTAAATTGGATATTTATCTTCTCCGGAAAGTTTGCTGATAATCCATAAAGAGATAAGCCTGACTGTGCAAAGGTAGTGAGTTGATTAATGTCTCCTATAGAAGCTGACTGAAAATGACTGGTTTGTCAGCAGTGAAACTACCATAAGTACCTTGATTCTACTAGTGGGATCCTGAAATGTTACTCCTGCATTGATCTGAGCTGAAGTAAGGCTTTCAATGCCGCTAGCCAGACTTTTGATGTTGTTTATAAGTTATTCCTGTATTTAAGTAATGATGTTGCTGTGATTATAGTAAAGCAAAAACAGGTGTTGTCAGTCTGCTGTTGTTATTACCCATTTTTAGGGTGTTGAAAAAGGAGTAAAGTCGAAGGTGCTGTTATAACTGATCCTAATCTCATGATCCAAATGTGATCCTTTTAGAAGGAGCAATATCTGATCTTATCAATGGAATGACACCAATAGAAGAAAGAAAAGTTATCCAGTGAAGAGAAGAAGATCATACTAATAAGTACACTGCCAATACAATGTTTACTGCTTGCTGCAAAAAGACACTTGGGGTTATGGTAGGATTTGTTCAACTGTCTACGGAAGGTATTCGGTTATGGGAGTCAGAATAATTGAGATGTCCCAAAGCTGGTAGTCTGCTTGTAGCTGTTGTCGCCTCTGTGTCCGGGGCTGGACTGAGTTGAAAGAGAAGGGAGAATCTTGTTGTTGTTGCTGTTGTTACTGCTGCTGCTATAGTTGTGTCTCCTGCAGGCCAGAATGTGACACTTTTCCCTTCAATGACCCTTTTGGTGCTGCTCCTGATGATGATGATAATATTTTGACTGAGGAATCAACACCTACTGCCAATATTCAAAAGGTAAGCATTTTCAGGGATTAATCAGTCTTTAATTTGAAATGTCCCTCGGACCATGCTTCAGAAACTGACTCAAGAGAAAGAAAGCCTTAGTTTGAAGCTGATCCGATTCAGCTCACATTTTACAAGTCAACTGGATACCTCTAAAATCTGTAGTACCCACATGTGATAGATATCAACTCAAAAGTTAATACAAGCTTCTGTGAACATAAGTTAACCATTTTTGCAAGTTCCAACTTTAGAGATAATCCAGGGTTGCTTCCACAGACCTGGTGGTGTGGGGATGACCCTGGTTGTCTGCTCTCCTTCCACCCTGCCACTACAACTGGTGCAGCTTCCGTGTCCAGGCGTAAAGTGAAGTATTTGCAGGACCCACACGAGCAAAATGTCAGTGCTCAGTGCATAGGCATCAAGTCACAACTGGTTGGGAGGGCAGTGACAATCAACAGTTAAAAAGCAGCTATAAAGAAAGACAACAATCAATATATTGATCACTGAATCCCTGGACACACACAAATTCACACATGCTTGAATGTGTATACACAGTGTATGTAAATGTGTGTATGTGTATGTAGGCAAGTGTGTTTTCTGCTATCATCATCACCAACAGTTATTAGACAATATGTAGACAGAAACAAAAGTCAAGTTGCTAATCTATTAGCCCTGTTATCAGTCATAACTATTCAATCCCTGATAGACAAATCATCAAATAACAAACAATCATCAAGTAATGAAAAACAAAGCATATTGCATTTCAAGTGATCATTTTTATTGATTCAAATAGTACCCTTTCCATTATCATTATTACATGCTCATTGAGTTTTCACAGCAGTTGCTAGTTTCCAATGGAGATCATGTGACAACATGTCACTGATCCAGCCCCAAGGACATAACCTGAGACCCCATAACATGAACTCTCCTAAAGCTTCATCCCCATTTGACAATCGCACAAAACCAGTATATTCAACTATAAGTTAATTCAAGTATCCACATCAATTTTCAGAAACTTCGCCAGTAAAACAGACTGACTGACCAAAGTAGTTATGGGGTATATGAAGGAGTTACACCAAATCTTGAACTGGAATCCTTACCAAAATAGTACATTATTTGTTTCTACTTAAAGTAAATTGAAGAATATATTATTTTGGTTGTTTTTTTTAATTAATATCTATATCTATCGATGTTTATATATATGAATATCTATACTTATATATGTATATATATATGTTGTATATAGATACACATATATGAGTGTGAATCAATAGGTCTGTTGATGGCATATGGTTATTAACTGAAGTTTTACCTGAATTTTTCTCTGGATAATGTTCAATCTATATAATATTAACCTTAAAATTCTTGACAAAGATGGAGATTATGTTGAAAAATAAATATGCTTTGTATAAAAGAAATGCTTTTCCTCATCATTAGACAAGGGCAAAATGTACTTATGTAAATTTACTACAACAAAGAATATAATTATTTTTGTTGTTGTTTGTATCAATGATATATATATATAGTACATGTGGTACAGATCAGGCCCGAAGAGGGCAGAAACATGAGCTAGTTTGTGCAGCGAATCCACATTCTGTTACTTATATGTATGTATATATACACACACATATATATATATATATATATATATATATATATGTATGTATGTATGTATGTATGTATGTGTATATATATATATATGTATGTATGTATGTATATATATATATATATATATATGTATGTATGTATATATATATATATATATATATATATGTGTGTGTATATATATATATATATATATATATATATATACACTTATGTTGAATGTTGTAGTTTTGTGTGGGTGGCTCAATAATTCAATAATCTTACAAGTAATTATTAGCTAAATGTTGATCTGACATTTTCACTGAATAATGTTCAATCTATGTGATTAATATTCACCACTGAATTAGGTGCGTTGACAAGGAATGAAATTATGATGAAAAATAGATATTTGGGGGTGTAAAATAAATGCTTTTTTACATTATTAGGCTACAGACCTATAGGTGTGCCTCAGTAAATTTGCTGCAATATTAATTAAAGGATATTTTTTCATTTCTTTTTATTGTTGCAGCAATTTTTGTTAGTTTTTATTCTTTATTTTCAAGCAACAGAAATCTTTTCCACATCGAACAGAATTTTTTCTTTCTTGTATTGGGAAATTAGATAACATTTTTCCAACAGAAAAATTTTCCATCCCGCATCTCCTTCCTTCAAATAAAAAACACTCCTGAACTCTGAACTAAGAACAGATCAGATGAGTTGCTTTGAGGAATGTGCAGTGGTAAAAGCATTCCACCTTCAGGTTGAAAGGTTATTTCAAAATAATTGAATTGAACACAAGTAATTCATGGCTAAAATGCTGATTATTAAGAAAATAACTTTTGAGTGATTTGGTTGAAGATTCCAGAAAGAAAATACTTTTAGATGGTTTTTACCTAGCCTTATATTTTTTTAAAGTGTGTTTTTTCATTTTATAAAATCTTTGAAAAAAATGATACAAAAACATAAACAATTTGCTAATGATTCTTTATTAATTTAGATATTTTTTAAAATTAATAGTATTAATATCAAATAAAATGTATATCAACTAATATTTACTTAACCATGGGCTTCATTAGGTTCAACAATTTTTTTGATATTAAAATGATAAAATAGATATCTATACTATATTTCTGCTTGTCACAATCCATAGCCATTATACTCTGGTTGATCAATTGGTAAAAACAGACCGATCAGGAGAAAGCCAAACAATCAAATCTATTTTCCACACAAATACTCTCTTTGCAAGGAAGAACCACTCTTCTTACGTCATGCTTACACCCGTGGTTTTACATTCAGTGATAGGGATTTTGATCAGTCATTACTTAACCGCGCAAAATAGGTGTGGTGCACAATTCAAATAAATGCACCTGGATAGCTTGCTGACCGCGGATTCATGGCAACACAGAAAATAAATTTTGTGAGAATTCTTTTCAATTCAACTCTGCTTTATGTGAATAAGCAAATTCGCGAGTACACTAACCATTCAAACATTTATTTTAAAGAATGTGCTTCCCTCAGTAATATTTTTTGGCTGAGATTCTGTTTTCTCTCTTAGTCATGGAAACTTTTATTTTTGTAAATAGGGGTACCCTTTCAGGTTTTTCATAATCTACTGTATATTCCATTTACTTGTAAAATTTAAATTGCTTAAATTTGCTTTCAAGGCTTTTTCTGTTGAACTTACAAAATTAACCCCATTCTGACTGACCAGTATTTGTAAATTTTACTCATTTGTACAATCCACACTTGTTATCATGTCTACCTTTCAAGACTAACCTATGAAGGTGCTTGATATCAGAATTTTTAAAAGGTATAAAAAAAAATACATGTTAATTTCTATTTAATAATTGAAGAATATTCAAATATTAAATGAAAAATTTTCTATATTTTGAAAAACAAAATCATGAGGGAATATATTTGTCCCATTAGACAGATGAAATATATGGAATCAGAAGATTATTTTGCCTCTTTCCAATTCAGTCATATTATGCTCTCTAACTTCTGTGCAGCTTTTATCCTATCATAATGTCATTGCGTGTTGTTGTAAAAGCCAGGAAAATCTCATTAACTTCATTTTTCATGATGTGTATGTCCCAGTAGACTTCTAAAAGATATCTACGGGACATATATATCCCAGCAGTCATAGTCTCTCAGGAGTCTCAAAAAGGTTAATGGAAAAATTACCACTGTATGTTGCCTTAAAGAGTGAAATATATAATGGAGACTACTTGGAAAGCTTCTTGAATTATTCATCCGGTCAAAAGAAACGTTTTCTAAGTCTTACTCAACCACTTTTCGTATGAGTTTTAGAATATCACGTGTTTCTAGTAAAACTCTGGTTCATGATATTTATCAAGCTTAGCCTAGTCTGACGCAAGGCAGAATGGATGGGGAAACGGAAGGAAGAAGATTGCGTTACATTGATCTTCCAAGTGGAAAAGGCCTGCCTACTTTGTATTTGCTATTCACTAAGCTTAGTTTAATCTGGCACAAGGCCACAGTTGTTGGACACGTGATGATTCAACTCATGACACAAGCAAATAGGTCTGTGAAACAAGCCTGCCGACCATTGTATAATAGTAGGCACCTTGTAAGACTTTGGTTTTAGTATCCTAATGTATGTGTAATTTCAATCATTGTGTGGGTCAGACATTTTTCTCGTCTATGATGTTATGCCTTTCATAAAGTTCCTGTTGTGTACCTTCTGGCCTTCTTCAGTTGTTCATTTCTTTCTGTCTTCTCCCATCTGATTTGTCTTCCTTAAGAGTAAATCAACATTAGAGAAAAGGGAGAAAGTCAACTTTTTCCATTTTAAATCCTGGAGTCTCCCTTTTTCCTATTGTTGATTTGTCCTGTTTAATTTGTCATCTACCTCAAATCCAATTTTCTCACATGAACAAATGTTATTTAGAATGATAATGGAAGGATAATGGCAAGATAAATTACATGTAGCTGATGGCAATCCAATAATACCGACTTTAGACGTAAGTCACTGACTATATAGTACCTCTTTCAAAGTTTGCTTGGATAGTGTAATGTTCAGCTTGTTGCATCACACGCAGAAGGTCCTGGGTTCAATTCTCAGTATGAGCCAAGTGTGGAAAACTCTTCATTCAGGCAGATTTCCTTGTGCACTCTGCAGCTAATTGAGTACACTATAAGTTGTCTGATTAGGGTGGAGTTATGCCCACTGAGAGTTGTCTCTTAAGAGATGTAATGCTTTACTTACAGACAAAAGTGACATTTTTTGTAGCTTTATCAATTGAAACACTAATAAACTCATCATGGAGTTCTTGAAAATATACTGAAGTTTTCCTAAAAACAGAGCAACTTTGTTTAAGGTGTTTGAAGTGTTTAAGATGTTGAATTTTTTTATTTACATCTTGGAACAAACATGGATTTCTCTATCTGATTTTTACTTGACAAAGAAAGAAAGAAGATTCAAGTGATTTTTCATTTGCCTTAACACATTTACTATCATTGAAATATTTATACTCTTCGTAGTCTGGACCTTTATGTACATGTGTGTGTGTGTGTGTGTGTGTGTGTGCGTGTGCATGAGTTTTCAAGGTCTCATGAGGGACACATTCAATATATAAATGACATCATCCATCTGCCGACATATACCATTAAAAGTGAGTGTGTCATGTTTTTCTTCAAATGTTACAAGAAGGCTCATTAGATTATTTTATTAAAACTTGGGATGTATTTTTTCTATCACCTATATAACCTAAAACATTCTGTAATAGTGATAGAGAGTACATTTTCATTTTGGAGTTTTCACGTAATAGAAACATCATCTGTTGATTAAAGGAAAAGTAAACAATAAAGCAAAGGATGATTTGGTGTATTTATTAATTATGCTTTAAGCATTACAAAAATCAGCAAGTTATTCAAACTGCTTTGAAATGATTAAGCCATTTATTGATGACAGTACACATGATTTCCATTGGAAAATTGGAGGCAGCTCTCACTAGAGAATGTTCAAGAATCCCAAATTGAGATGGCTTTTGCTACAAGCAATCCTTTCTAGTTCTGACCACAATCTATAATCCAAAGAATTGAAATCAGGACTTCAAGATGGCCAATCCAAAGAATTGAAACCAGGACTTCCAGATGGCCAATCCTCAGACTTGATGGAATTTGGAACATGGTTCCTGAGCCAATGTTGAGTCACTCTTACCTTGTAAAATGGAGAAGAGTTCTGTTGGAACGTCGAATTCCTCCCATGGAACATGGTCTCATTAAGATGTTTACCTTGCCCCTTGAGATTTATCATGGAGCTATTTTGACTCTTTTCCTTCAAAAATGAAGCTGAGTATCACTCACTTCCCACAACATTAAGCTTTTTTGAATGACCTCTGAAACTTCCTTTGAACTATGAGCATAGTCTCCATCATTTCGGTGATTGAAACACCCTTCAACTTTGAAAATCTTTTCATCAGTAAAAAAAGGTTTTCTGTGACCATACTGCTGACATCTCTGCTCTCTGCTCTCTGATTTTCATCAGAGCTGAAGTTAGCATGTATCCACTTCTACAATGATAAGCATATAGTCAGAGATCACTTCTAATCAGTTGGGACCTCAATCTGGGTAAAATATTCATCACTCTAGCCATGATTTTCTACTTACTCAAAGAATTCATTCTAATTCTATCTGCAATAGCTTTGATAATACAGAAGGTCCTCACTGTCCAAGGACAGCCCAGACATTTCATGTCTCTGACAGTCTGATGATCATTGAATCTCTTTATGTTATGATACTCAGAGTTATACACTATACTTACTAAATCATAAAACTGAAAATAATAAGAACAAAGTGTTAGCAACTTTTGTATTGACAAAATGCCAACAATTATATGATAAACTTTGAAAAAAAATGTATCATATAAACTTATGACAGTATTCATGGTAGTAATAGGCATTGTTTATTCTATTTACATTGTCTAAGCCAAATGATATACTCACTATGTAATAACAGGAGATCATTTCAATTAAAAGTTTCTATATAATATAATGCTATTTATAATCATTCTGTTTGATCATATATACATTTCTTGATAGTGTATTTGTTGCTTTGAAAGAAATAAAAAAGAGCTGATAGAGATTGTGAATAAGCAAAATGAGAATTTGAAATTGAAACAGTCATTCGGGCCTTTGCATTACCAGTGACTATTTAGCTCACTGGTAAGAGTAACACTACATTGAAGCAGCAATCATATATATATATGCATATATATATGTATTCAATAATTTCAATCCATCTCTCTCAATACATACGTATGTAAATATATATGTATATATACCCATACATAGACACATATTCATACAGACATATATACATGCACATACACATACATAACCATACTATTAATATGCTTGTCATGTTTATGACTATTATGCTTTCATTAGTCAATTGATAAAAAATTGACAAATCATGAGATTGATATTAGGGAAATATGAATAAGACCGTTTTGTGAAACAGATTCTTTTTGCCTATTTCTGTCTTACATTACAGAATTACAAGTTTTTAAAAAATCTTGGTTAAAATTTGCTTTAGCAAACCAAAATAATTTTCCTAGGGAAATGTATAACTTATTTTTAACTATAAAATAAATGAATTAAGATATTATTTCATCAAAAATATTATTTTATTACTTGTAAATGAAAAAAAATAAAGACATTACTTATTTCATTCACAAAGAAAGAGTGGAGAAAAGGAGACTAGATAGTTTACTCAAGGGGTAGGAAGAGTGAAAGGAGAAAGAGAAATTTAGTAGTTTATTAAAAAGGTAGAAAGACAGGAAAGGAAAGAAAGTTAGGTGCTTTATAGCAGAGGTTGAAAGAGAGGGAGGGTAATAAAGAAACAAATAGTTTGATTAGAGGGTAGCAAGCGAGAGAGCAGAAAAGGAAGTTAGGTATTTCACAGAGGGGATAGTAAAATCCATGGATATGAACCTGAATAATGTTTGCATCATGTAGATGAAATTATGGAGTGGCAAAAAAAATTGGAAAGGATAAGGGATAAAGTAAGAAGATACAAGCATAGAGTGAAAGAAAAGCAGAAACATAGGATGATAATCTTATTTGTCAACACCTGTGGGATCTCCATGGTTTCAGCCAGTATATATTGATGTATATAATATTCACAAATAGATGTATATACATCGATAGGCATATATATATATATATATATATATATATATATATATATATATATATATATATATATATATATAAACAACTATATCAATAAATACATCTCACAAATGTTATATATATACATATATAGAGAGAGAAGGGGAGGCAAATGCGATTGAAGGAAATGCATATTTATACATATACAGTATATTTCCAGGTATTAATAACTGTTAGAAACTGCCAAAATAGGTTTCCTCAGTTTTCAAGTTGGTCTGGCTGGCTATGTATGTATCATGTATACAAGCTGCACCAATGGAGCTTGAGAGCTGAAAATCTTAACATTTACTCTTTATTATGTCTAGAAAAATAGATTTTTCATTTTTTGAAAATTTGCCCAAATAAGTTTTTAGTGGGGATTTGCAACGTAACTTTACGCTAAATAGATCTCTTAGTTTGTGTAAACTTGTTTTTTGAAAATTCAGACTTTTCCAGTGATCAATGGCCAATAAAGTGCAAGAGAAGTAACTTATTCATTATTCACTCTCAACACAGCATGCTGCCAAAAAACGTTGGTCATATGATGGTTTGACTAACCAAACCTGTATATATATAATGTATACATGGAATATCAATTAAATACAAAAATTTTAAAGAGAGAGAGAGAAAGACAGACAGACAGACAGAGAAAGTAAAGAGTGATAGAGGGAAATATATATATATATATTTAAACCCCCCAAACGGTGACATGGTAAACAACTGATGATCCCAACAAGAAAAATTTACAATGTGCTTAGTATTTAAAACTGTAAAGCTTTCTAGACATGTATATATATATATATATATATATATATATATATATATATATGCATGTATGTATACATGCACACAATATATTTCAAGATACTTACAACTGTTTATTCAATCAACTGTTCAACTCTGAAATTCATGAAACCGCTTGAAACTGCACCTGAACTCAGTCAAACTCTTCAATAAATAGAATTTTTTAAAATGGAACTTTTCTGTAGATTGAATAGAAAAAAAATCAATTCAACTAAAAGTGCAAGGGGAGTAACTTTGATCAGAAATTATTCCCCTTGATTCAAGATTTGAATTTTTTTTTTTGTACAAATTTAAGAATTAAGATAAGATATACCCTAATATGAGTTATATATATATATTTTTTAAAAACCATAGAATTTTAAAAGTTTTAATTCTGAACTTGCATCTGATTCAGTATCCATGCATCAATTAGTTTTGGTCAAGAAAAGCCAAGCCAGATCAAGTCTCTGTTGTCCCTAAAGTTAACGATACACACAAGTGACATGACTGTCTGGTACATGCAATTAACCAAGTGCGAAGAGGCTATTATCAAACAAAGTATCCGGTGAACAAAAAACTTACCTTCTCCCCTTCCATTTAGTTACCCTAAAGCTACATATAGACAATCGCTATGAAAGACATATTCATTAACAAAGGTTTAAGAAATTCATTGTGTTCATTAGAAATAAAAGCAAATTATTCAGTCTCAGTGACAAGGAAGATAACATTGATTATTGGTTTTTTATTTCCTATTTTGTCTTTTGATGCTCCAGTGTGCAGAGGCATAATGAATGGGAGATGCAAGGGGTGCCACACCCTACCAATGCTCTTTCTGACGGCAGATTTCTTCTATGGTTGCCATTAGCTATTTTTCTGCTAAATCTGGCTGATTTTTTCCAATTTGAACATTACAAAATCTGGTAAGTTTAATAAAAGTAAAAGATCAGTTCTTATCAATTTATTCTGGAGTCTTGGTGTGTAGTTTTTTATTTGATAAATAGGCTTTGAATGATTATACAAGTAATTTGACTGATTGTGTGAAAATATTTGTTATCAACTTAATTACAAATCAACTTTATCCCTTTCAAAATAGTTCCTTTGAAGGGCAACACACAGATGGAGATGTTGTTCCTACTCCTGAAAACAGTACTGGAAGTTGCCAACTGACACTGCCTTCAATTGGTTTATCACAACCATTGGATATTCTCAACAGTTCCCAAATGGTGACCATGGATTTAGGTTTTGATTTTTAGGAACAGGAAACAGTCAAAATGACCAAGGTGGAGTAAGATGGCTTTGGTACCACAGGAATATTCTTTTTGCTAAAACCTCATTCATACAGAGTGCAGTGTGATTCATGATGAAGCATCCAAGAGTCAGTGATCTCAGCCTGGACACAAATGATCCTTTTTCCGAGTCATTCAAGGACCTCACAGTAATAAATTTGATGAATTGTCTGTCCGTGAGGCACACATTCATTATGAAAAAACGACTGAACATTAATTGGATCTTAAATTTGCTCATTTTTGCTTTCTTTGGATATGGTGAGTTGCTTCTGTGCCACTCCTCACTTTGATGTTTTCTTTCCAAGCCATACTAAAAAATCCATGATTCATTGCCTGTTATGACATGTTTGTGGAAATCTGAGTCATTTGTTTTCAAATCAAAAGCCAAATCTGTGGTTGCCATCTGGGAACATCCAACAAGTTGTGATGAACCAACTGGAGGCAGTGTCAGTTGAAGACTTCCAGCTTTATTTCCAGGAGTGTGAACAATGTCTTTATCAGTGTGTGGCTTCCCAAGGGAATTATTTTGAAGGGAATGATGCTGACTTGCAATAAAGGTGATGATTTTTGGGAAATTAGAGGTCTGAACATTCACTTTGTTGGTGAATTAGAGACCTACACCTAACCCACCCCTGAAAATCATCAAATACACTCATGCAAGTATTGGTACCAGCATCATTCAGAGAGGCAATGAAAAGGAGGAAGAAAAGAAGGGCAATCTTGCAAACACTCATGGATTTTATTCTACAAATTATTCGAACCAGTATCCAAATTGGAAACTGTAGACCAAAACTGTCAAAATAAGTTTCTTCAGTTTTCAAGTCAGTCTGGATGACTATATATGTATGTATACATATATCACTTGTACAGGCCACCCAAATGGAGCTAGAAGGCTGAAATTTTCAACATTTACTCCTCATTATGTCTAGAAAAAACATTTTTTGACCCCCCCCCCCCTGATTTTTGGTGGAGGGTTCAATTTGCAATGTAAGTTTATGTTAAATTTATCCCTTAGTTTGTGTCCACCAGTATTCATGTTTGCTTTTTGAAAATTAAGTCTTTTTTAGTGATCACTACCAACAAAAGGCAAGAGAAGTAACTTATACATTGATCACCTGTTTTTTTAATTCATCACCCAGTATGCTGCCAAAATGGTCATGTGATGGTTTTTATTGAGTGACCTGTTTTTGTTGCATTTAATCTGAACGTTTAGGCCAGTGTATTCTTCAAAATTCCATGTGTTGCATCTTGTAGTCCTTGAGTGTTACCCAGAATTTCTGAATGCAATATACAACTGAGGAAGGCCAAGACTGCCATAAAAACAACAAAGATGAGGATAGTAATCCAAATACTTCATGAAATAATGAAAATATATCATGTCAGAATCATAAAAAATACTAGGGAATCTGGAAAATATACAAGCTGAAATGTAATGATCAGAACAACAAAGCCAAGGGTAGCAATCCAAATAATTTATGAAATAATGATAATACTTCATCTCACAACTACGAACAACCCTAGGAAAGCCAGAAAATGCATGAACTGAACTTTAATAGTCAAAGAAATAAAAATGAAGATATTAATATATCATCTCAAACCTTCAGAAAATAATAGTAAGGCCAGAGAATGCACAAGCTAAAATATAATGATCAAAAGAATAAAAATTAAGATATTAGTCTATATAATCCATGATTTGATGACTTCTTTATCAACAGAAAAGGCATGTGAGTGCCTTGGCCAAATTGTTATGATAAAAATAACAAAGATAAAGATACTTGTCCGAACAATTGATAAAAAAAAATATGATGCCTGTCCAAAAAGTATCCAGTCATTTATTATTAATTAAAGAAATACCCTACCTAGGGCAATGGCGTTTAAGTCATCTTTAAAGTACTTCTTTTGGGAACTTAAACACTTGCCCCAGCATCCCTTCCACTTTTCAAAATAGTTACCAAAGTCTTTTTTTTTTTTGCAATCATCATCAGCTGCTCTGTCCTGTTTTCCTTAATCTTGTCCGTGGCCTGAAATCTCTTCTAGAAAAGCCAGATATTGCAGAGATTCCAAATATGAACTGTACAGAACTGACAGGCCAGAGTGATGTAATGTTTTGCAAAAAACCCTGCCCAAGACATGAAAAATTACCTGCTCGGTCATTGGGAATGCAACGGTCACACAGTACATAAGCTCAATGTCAACTGAGTGAGACCATGAGTGAGTGTCTTTTCATGTGCAACACGGTGTCTCTTGATTGGTTGCCAAGTCACATGATGGCCATACAACCTGTCCAAGATATTCAAAATGGCTGGATACTTTCTGGACAGGCTAGGTATTTCATCCCCAAACTTCAGAGAACTCCAAATGGATCTTTATCACAGTGCCCAACTTGATAGCATTAACCCTTTCACTATCCCCAGTACTCACAAAAACAACATTATCATGTTACCAAGGTCCACTCAACTGAAATGCAATGGAAGAGTATAAGTTTTGGAGAAATTTAACCCAAGCTATGGGTCAAGTGCATTGACAAAGGAGATTATGGTGAAAGATAGTTTTTGTGTAAAATAAATACTTTTTCATCATTAGGTCATAGAATTACTGATATACCTGTGTAGATATTATTGCTATTATCATTATTGATATGAAGATATCTTTTATCAATATATATTGCTATTATTTTCATTATTAATAATCATTGATGGCTGCTGTCTGTGACCATTAAGCTCAATGTCCACTCACAACGAATTTATATTATAATTACTTGTAAATGAATAAATAAGGGAAACTACTCTACAATTAGCATTAGATATATCTGGAATCAGTTCCATCGAGAAATTGGATCATTATAATATAGATTATTGAGGTGAGTGTTAACACTGTCCAAATACTATCATTATCATTAGGTTGCAAGTAAAACTTGACGATGATTTATTCTCCAAGTTAGAGCCTTGTAATGGTATTGCCCTGAAGAAAGATCTTGCTTTGTTGTGTCCAGTAAGAAACATATAGAAATTGAATTATTATAACGTAGATATAGATATTATTGTTTTTATCATTATCAATACCTAGATATCAGAAACCGTCAACTGAAACTGTCAGTAGCAACATAGGTTTCTTCTGTTTTAAAGCTGGTCTGGCTGGCTAGTTATGAATACCCACCCCCCGAAAGTTTTACTGTAATGTAATCTTATGCTAAAATGCTCTCATAGTTTGTGTCCATATTTGATTTTTGAAAATCCTGATTTTTGTGGGGACCATCGTCAAATAAAAGGTGTGAGAAGTAACTTATTCATTGATCATCTCCAAAATGGTTTCTATTGAGTGACTAACCAGACCTGTTATTATCATCAAAGTTACAGTCAAAAGATGTCAAGGGGCAAAAAATAAAAATTCAAAAAAAAAAAGAACAAGATTTTATCTTAGGTAATTGTCAACCTGAAAAGCTTTAAATTTCAAGCATGTCTCAACCTGGAGTTTTGGTTCTTTCCATTGGTGAGAAACAAACATCTATCTGCACAAAATCAAAGACTTATCAATAAAGATATTCCCACGGCTCTGTCCAGCTCCCCCTCACTACAAGCAACATCAGTTCTGTACTAATCTAACAACTGGTCCACAGATGTGCAAAATTGTAAACAGGACTCTAATCTAAATGTTCAATATAATCAACTACTATCACACAATCTATTTTGCTTTTCATTCATACTGGACATGTGAATTAACAATGAGCCTGTTGATTGCAAGAGTATAAGTTTTATTGAACGGGCCGTCCTTTTTCCAGTCCCTCAATGCTGATGTGCTTTAGCCTGCTTTGATCACGTCTGGCGTGGTGAATGCAAAAAGAACAAAGAAAGGCAACAGCAACAACAACTACCATATTGTGTACAGTGCAGACCAGCTTTGGTGATAAAAACTACAGCCAGATACTTCTAATTATTGGCAAACGTGAAATGGTCAAGCAAATAGGTCATAAAAAAAATAACTGCACAAACAATTTTAAACTCTGGTAATGTCTTTAGGAAAGGTATGAGCCCAATTTTCTTTGTTTTCGATCATATGATATGAAATCTGGCCCCACCCAAACACTTTTTGGGAATGGGTACTGCTTCAGTTTGATTGGTACACAGAGAAGAGTAGATTATATTGATAAAGGTAGTACCACTTTGATCCAGTGTTCTGTGGTCTAGCATGTTTTGAATCCGCTGCCATTAGTTTGTGGTTCTGCCATGAGGGTTCTTTGATTTGATTTCAAACTGCAGTCTGAACCCCAACTTAGCAGTTTTTAAACTAACTCCTTAAATTGAATATATAAAAACCTAACCATGATTCGAAACTGAATCAATGAACTTTAGATTTAACAACTTTCGATACGGATTTTAGAATAAAATTAGACACGTATCATTCAATTTTTTCCGAATCTTAGAAATCATTTTTAATACAACCAATTAAAAATCAAAAACAAACACAAATAATTTTCATTTATTGGGCAGCCACATTTAGTGCTCTAACCTCAGTATGAATAAATCGAGTTTTTACACAAATCGATGACTTTAATTTTGTAATAACTTTTGAAAAACTCAATTAATTGTAATAAAAAGAACCTTTACTGCGAGTAACTTTTTTTAACTTCACCAACCCATGAAAACCACTCTGAAAAAAATACATACTAATTTTTAGTGAATTTTTACTTTAAATCTTATATAACGTGATGCACACCTAAATCATAGAAGTGAATTGCATCAAACTTTTCAGATACACTTAATTTGACCCGGAGAATTTTTTTTCCTTCAAAAAACAAAACAAGGATTCTCCAATTTGTAAACACATATCAAGAGTTTTAGAGTTGGAAATGAGAAAAATTTCAAGATTCAGGCACAAATAATTAATATTTAAAAATGAATTAATGCTAGTGCATATATCTCCATGGTGCAATTAGTTAGCATGTTCACTTTATAATCAAGAGATTGGGGGTGTGAGGCCACCTGGTAACTACTTAAAAAAAAGTAATTGATATTAAAGAAAGGGGACCAGTAACAAAAATGCATACCTGCACATGTTAATGTAAATTTAAAAGCTTAAAAAAACTCTGAATAAAAATATTTTAACAAAAAATGGAAGAAAAAAATGTTGATGCAGTGGCACAAAATAGCTATTTTTAGCGACATGTACCCACGTTTAACTGAATTTTGGTAAAATAAGATTGTTAAATTTTATGTTAAAATATTTTTGTTCAGTGTTTTTTTTAAAGTTTTTACAATCATATCAATACATTGTGCAGGTATGCATTTTTTTTTTACTGGTTATAAGACAATTTATTAAAAATATATCATTTTATTATCCACACTATTTGAGAAAATCTATAACCAAATAGTATGGAAAAAAAATGTCTTCTCTGTGGATTGACAATGGATAGGTCCCACAGTTGCCGTAAGAGGTACAACTACACTTTCAATGGTCAATTCTTCAAATAGATGATGAGAATTGACATTGAAAAGTACCAAATGTAATGAGAATCAATATTGAAATAGTAAATATATAAATCATATTTTTCTGTTTGTTAATTAAATATTGATTTACTACAAACAAGTTTGTTACTTTTATCCTTTATCTTTTAAAATTCCGGCATGAACAATTTTTTTGAAAAGCAACAAAGATGGCTCTTATTTTTAGATTAACTATTTATATAACCAGTGATATCACAACTATGATTTAACAAACAAATACATCAAGAGTTTGATTAACTATTGATTTCATATATAGTGATGCAGCATATACGAATATGTTTTTTATGAGAAAATGCGGCACAGGAATTACATTAAAAATATACTTGGCAGCAAACAGGTTAAAGCTAAAAAATTCAAGGTGGCATTTGAGACTATTAATCAAATGTCCTGCCTGCCACGTGGGCTAGATTCTTCTCTCTTTGCTCATCTCCTGGTCACATTGAAAATTTGCATGATTACACCACTAGGCATTATCTAAAAATGTTTTGTATCTTTTCTTAAAAATGCTTTTTTGGGTCTCTTTGCTCATTTTGGACCAACTGCCCAAATCTTGTACCCTATTTATAAAGCATTTCAAAGATAATTTTAGATATAAGATCTATTTTTTTCAAGATAAGTTTTGGTACACACTCATTCATTTATAAATGGTATGGATATCTCTTCTTTTTTTGGTTGCTCCAATGTTTCAGCTGATCCATTCTATAAACTTCTCCAGATGTACAGCCCATACAGAAAAGATAGGTTATCTTTTTTCTGAGAAGAGCAAACCAGAAAAAAGAGATCCATCTTTCTATGGAGATTATTAGACCTGAAAAAGACTGTAGAATGAATTGGCTCAAATGGAGTGGTAATAGCAAAAGCTACAAAAAGAATCAGATCAATAGTCTAAACAACAATGATAATTTCTGCATCCAGTTTGCACTCCTTAGGAAATATCAGCTGATTTTTCCTAGTTATTCTGCTGTTCATACAAGAGGATATCTCATATCAGTTAATTCTTCCTAATTAGAAAGAATTAAGTGACGTAACATCCTCAAGCTTGGACGGAAAACTGAGAACAATCCACCATTATGGATTGAATAAAGAGTTCAGTCCAAAATTCCCAGGTTATCAACTACAACAGACACTTGAAGAAGGCTAGAAGGTACAATAGATCAAATGTGACTATGAAAACCAAGATAAGGACCCAAGTCCAAGTAAATCAGTGCATAATAAAGTTCTAAGGAGTTGAAATGAATGATGTCAGCACTGGTTGATCATTTTTATTAACTGAACTCTAAATATGAATCATACTCTTTACATTTAAATGTACTTTTTAGTTACAATGGGCTTTAACAGAAAAGGCAATTATTTGTCCTTTCTCTTCTTACAATAGAAAAAAATGTTGAGAGGGTGGCTATGCTAACTCCATCTTGATGTCAACCAATTTGCTGCCTCATTATTGAGATAATGATTACAAAATTAATCTATTAGCCTATGATTATAGTGTAGCAAGTTCTACTCTCATGGGATGCCCTACGCTTGTAGCCATGTGCCAGACTAAACTAAGTTTAATAATTTGGGTATACTTTTGACCTCCGTTCTGTCTCTACCAACAATGGAGTATTCCCCCCAGGGCCCATGTCTAGGTGAAGTGAATGGAGATCCTGGGACGAACAGTTGTCAGAATCCCTATCTCAGCCTAGCTGATATAGTCCAGAGGGAAGCAGAGAGTGATACGTCTGGCATCAACTTGGCTGCTTGAGAAGCCAGATTGATCAAATTGATCATCAAACTGCCTTAAGGAGGCTCCACTCCCTGGTTTGGAATGAAAGTTGTTCTTCTGGTTGCCTTCCCAAGCCTAGACATCCGCCCTGTTATTTCATCCGCAGCTGGGAGGAGAAGAGATGGATTCATGCCTTTCCCAAATGCATTAGTGCAAAGTAAACATGAACAGCACTGCGTTGCTGATTCCATTGTCCACGCGGTTACTGGGTACACTGACTGCACCTTCCTATCTGAGAACACAGTTGTAAGGTCATGGTTAACAAACTAGTTTAGTGGACTATGACTACTGTGTAGTGAGTTCAATTTTCAATAGGAACTCGAAAACTGTGACCTTGTGCCAGACTAAGCTAGGCTTAGTTTATAAGACATGGGTGACTGCTTAGGAACATCAGTTCCTGTAAGTGACTTGGTGGCCTTGTATATGACTAACCAAAACTTAGTGAATAATTAATGTCTACCATCAATACAATGGGATCAAAATGGTGGGAATATCAGTTTGTAAACAAGTGATTCACCATTTTTTTCTTTTGGTGTTTTGGAGAATATCCTACAAAAGAAAATCATGTGGTTGAGATTCCTCAATCCAAACAAAAGAGCAATGTATCACCATCTTACAGTCGTAAGTGATAAAGTATGCTACCATAAACTCAAGCTGTGAACTTCAAATTTTAACCTTTTTATTATCATTATCTTCTTACCTCTTCTTATGTGGTAAAAAATTAAACAACTCATAAAATGCTTATTCCTGTAGACTCCTTATGGAGTGAGGGGCTGTAACCACTTAGCAGTTTTAGTAGCAAATTGGTTTTATGGGGGAGCTGCTTGTTCCACGCCCAAAACACCTCCTTTACCCAGACTTGGGAACAGCTATGTCAATTGCCAAGCTGTAGGTTTTGCTGTCTTTCTTACATGGGCTGCCTTAAATAAGGGCTCCAACAACCCTGCTATTTACCCATAGTTTGGGGGAGAAGTGGATTCATGCTTTACTCAAAAGGGTTAGTGCAAAGTGAATGGACAAAAACTCTTGCTGCTGATTTTGTTCTTCATGCTGGTAACCGTTATGTCACTCTGCACCTCTAACAAAGTGAGGGTTCTTTTATTTGCTCTGGTAACTCTTTTATATCTCATGTTTGTAGCAATCGATCTTGTGCAATCTGTACGTAGGCAAATAATGTAAATATCTGGTAGCCTGGGGCTTTCAGATAGCCAATTGAAAACTACCAACACGGGTTTGAAGTGGACATGGCTGGTTCTCCAGAGATCCAGGAAACGTGTTTTTAATAAAGCTCAACACCTGAAATCCCAGCAGGATTACAGATCCAAATAGCAAGCATGTGCTGAAAAAGGGGAGAGAAAAAAAAGACAAAGGCTAGGCTTACATATTCTATATGATGTATTCCCTATACTGGGAACATGCTTTCATATCAACAGGCTCTGATTATCAATATTTGATATTACAATCTCCTGAAAGCCCTGCCTATTCATCAATGGGGAAACTGGCTCAATGATTTTGAGCCCCAAATTCCTTGAACTGGCAAAGCTAAATATTGGCTAATGTATACCAACTAATTTTGTGGATAACTGGTCAGTTTTAGGGTTGGGTGGGGAAATCAGTCAGTCTTGTTCCACATTTTGTATAAATCAAATAACAAGGTGCTATTTTTTATTCCAAAACCAGCCCTAGAATTATCCACTACAAATGCCCTTGGAGAGACATGATCCTCAAAACTTCTAACCAAACACACCTATATACACCTAAAGAGAATAGCTGTAGAGAAGGAATAACACGTATAAAGTGTGTATCTACCAAAACCAAAATTATCTACATTTTGACTGCTAATGATTGCAACTAGCTGAAAAGTATTCATTACCAAAGGAATGTATATAAATATATATCAACTATAATGACATAAAAACAAATGAAAATGATAAATCTGTTATTATTGATTACTTTTGGTATCAGTGTATATTCATGTCTACTACTACTATAACTTAATTTTTAGACTTCAGAATTGTGAGAGAGGAGTAATGAATGAATGGCAGTTATAGAGAAGGTTAAGTTCCTTTTGCTCCTATTCAAGCACAAGCACTCACTTCCATTCTTACCCTTATTCATTACATTGTAAAGATTAAGAACGTGAGGAATAAGTACGAAGCTGTTGCATTAGCCCTGTTCATGTTTTGCGGTATAGTCACAGAGCTGCTGTGGTTAGTCGGTGCAAGCAATGGTTGTGTGTGTGAGAAAACAATACTAACTAAGGAGATGGCATTTTGCAGACAGGAGAGTCATATCATTGAAGTGAGAGGCACCAGTGTGGCACTCACTCAAAAACATCACTGTTGTACACAGGGATAAGCAGAATAATGGTACAGCAATACCTCAATATTATGGTTTTGATTAATGTGGGCTTTGAAGTAGTATTGTTGTACAAATTAGTAAAACTAGGTATAAGCTGAAAAAAACAAACAAACCATATCAAATTATAAGATCTAGTACAGTACGGTAAATTTTGTCACAAATCAACCTCATTAATAAGAGCATACTTGTATACATATTTGACTTATCTAAACTTAATAATATATAATAAAAGTAACTGTTTCAAGTTGCATCAGTTGATATGACTGAGCTTCTATAAGAAATAAATTTTCATAGATTGTAGCTAAGCTGGTTTCTGCCATTCAGAAGTAAATTTGCAAAAGTTTGCACAGGTCTAAAAAAGCATACTGAATATTGACGGTTTAACAATCAGCATGTTCAAAATGACCTAATCAGTTGTAACATGTAGATCGAAGGCATCCATGAATAAAAACAATACACAAAAAGGACATACATTTGTAAGAATCTAAAAATTATCAGGTTTTTCAAAATTTAAAATTTTTAGAATTTGAAGAACAATTTCAGAATAATAGTCAAAGAACAATAGAAGAAATTATTTCCATTTTCATGATTTATTGTTAAAGATTAGTTATAAAAGCATAATGTGCTTTATAGTTTGGTGGTACGTGACTTTAAGTATTCAAAATGCTTTTTTTCAATGAGTGTGTATTTCTGTGTGTGTGGGTGGTGATGTTTGATTTGGAATAAAACAAAAACACAATATCATTGTAAACAGTTTATTCATGAATAAAAGAAGAACTACTCTCAATATACTTTTCTTCACAACATATGATATACATAGTTTGCTAAGTGTGTGTGCGTGTGTGCAATTATAGATGTAAAAATCATCACAGTTGGCTACACAAATAAATGTTGTCTGCTTAGTCAGTGATAACATTCAAGGCGGTCTAGAATACTGATCAATGCCATAGAAGATGGATGAAGAAGGTGAAGATAGAAGAATGTATGAGACCCCACTGTTTAGTAAACTGTAAATAGATATAGAAGCTATGCTGGAGGAATTAAATGTATTACATTTACAGAAAAGAGTAATTGGAACTTACAGCTTTACTAACAGTAGTATTGAAATATTGCCCTAACCTAACAAAGCCTTTATTAGAGAGGAAACAGAACATTGCAGTCATAAAAAAGAAGAGAAATGCAATGGAAACAGCCTATATAAAAAAAAAAGTGTTACAGACACAGAAATGATTGACAGGTCTAAGTCAATATTTCAGTCAGGGATAGGCAACCCATGGCCTGCAGGCCAGATCTGACCTGAAAAGGGATTTGACCATCCCGTAATATAATGTTGGTACACTATACTTACATTTTATGTTTTGAAAAATTCTTTGTCTTCTTTTTAATGAATTTAGAAATTCGTCGATTGAAATACATTGCTACTAAATTGAGTTCTTTTATTACTGATGTGTATTTATGGTTAAGTACAAATGTTTTTCTAGTATGTGTTTTTCATTGATTTGAAGCAAAAATATAACTGGATATATTTAAATGGATAATTCAAATATTTCAAACTTTTTGTGGCATTTATCTAGCCCACTGTCCACTAATTAATATGCAATCTGGCCCGCAGATGCAAAAAGATTGCCACCTCCTGATCTAAGTCTTCAACTGAATGAATGTTAGTATAATAACAATAGCACAATAGATAAGTAACCTAATAATAAAATATACATCAAACTGTCAGAGTATTATTGTCATGAAGAATAAAATTAGGATATCTAAAACTACAAAAGGAGAGGAACAGAACATTTAATTCATATCTATAGTTATAGAAGATATATATGTATTAATAAGGCAGTAGACAGTGGTAGATTTAATAGGAATATAATTATGAAACTTATTAAAAAAATGAAGGGATTAACCTGTCAGAAATATAGTAATAGTTGGCATGCAAGCTGATATATACAAAAGACTGTAATATTGAAAACCTCCGAGAAAGTATTTTAGACAATCATTATAGAGTATTATATATTACTGTTATAAAAGTAATCAAAAGAAAAGAATGCAATTATTCTTCTAAAACTTATTCTTTCAATTTGAGTCCAAGTAATATCAGAAACAAAATGCATCAAATTTACTTCAAGTAGTTAGTAGGAAAAATGTTACTAGCACAGCTGTAGAATAATGTTTATAACAGATATATTGAAAGCAATAGTCTATGTAAGTTATCAAGTAAAATCCATGTGTATATAACATTTTACCAGGGTCTATAATAGGGAGTTAATTATCAGAGGAGAAATCTTTTCTGTAAGCAGAAATACAAAAAAAAATACCTTCAAAATAAATTTGAATTAAAGAATTTGGCAATTTAATCAGTTTGCATCAGGAAGTCAGCGCTGTGACATTCTGGATGTAAGATTTATCCTGAAATATAGGATCTCGTTAAAGTTACACTCTGGAAGAATCACTAACAAAAGACATAAGTGAATGTCTTTTTCTTTAATCGTTAATTTGGCAGACATTTGCTAGAGCCACAAGGAATTCTCAGGTGAAATGGAAAAATGAGGTAGTGAAGGGTATACAGTGTACACCTTTTATGACTCTTAGAAATGGAGGCAGTTGTAACGATGATGATGGATACGTGGTTGTGGTCCCTTGTGGAAGTATATTTGTAGCCTTGGGTATAAAGTAGTAGAAAAATGGAACTGTTAAAATTCGGGAGTGTTCCCTTCATTCTCAATATGGTAAATGATGTCAGCCAGGGAGTACTGAACCATGGCTTCAGATGCTGCCTTGGACATCTGAAAAAAGAAGGATAATTTTAATATCATAATTTTATGCTTCAACATTCATGCTCAAATTCATTCTTTAATTCATGGAAATCATAGGAAGAAGAGTTTTTGAAATTTTAGTTAACAGCTAAAAAAACAGCTAGTATATCTCATAGTATGAAAATATTTATTACAAAAAAAAAAATCACCTTAATTGATTATCGAGTCATCAAAAAATTAAAAAGATCAAAGAAAAAGAAACATAGAATTTTAAAGCACCCCAGCTATTATTTGATTGCACAAACTCTTAATTAGAAGTCGGTCATCTTAACCATTTAGCTATGATCAGAAATTTGAAATTTCAAGTTGAAATTGAGCCCAACTTCTTATAGAAGCTGAGTTAACAGCAAAATTAGCAGTGATATTCTTTTCAAATGCAACCATGCAAAGTGGAAAATTGGGAATTAAGATATGAGTTAGAAATGATTTTTTATGAAAATATATTCTCCCTGTGTAGAGTGATCTGCTTTTGAAAATTTATAACTGAAAAAATTTCAAGTGAAAGTGAGCGAATCGCCTCTAAAGGCATGAAGTTCACTTCACCATTTAATATACATGTAATGCAAACTGTTCGCCATTAATGAATTTCATTTTACAGTTTTAATTTTGGAGAACATTCTTTTTTAAAAAAAAATA
>OY735210.1:30353398-30413398 GCA_963457665.1 Thysanoteuthis rhombus | reverse complement strand
TTTTTATCAAATTAGAGGATCAAAATCTCGGTAAAAAAGTATTCCTAAGCAGTATATTTTTCATTGAAAAGAATTTATTTTTCCATGGACCTATCTTCAATATGTGTAAAAATTATGAGTAACACAATAAGTATAATTGATCAACAAAGGAATTAGAGGAGTATTTTCCTTGCTATTGCCTGCAGTAATAAAAACACAAACAAACAAACAAACAAACAAAAAAACACCAGGATCTTGAATGTTTGATACACAAGTTACTGTAATAGCAAAAGAAGTATAAAAAATACTCGCCTAAATCTCTTTTTCCTTCGCAGGAGTCATTCAAAAATCTTTTGGGCCATAAAAATTTTAGCTCAAGAATGCACATATAAGATTTTTGCTTTCAAAAAAATTTTCATACAATTTGTAGCATTTTATCAATGTTCATGAGCGAAAAAAAATCTTAGAATTAAATATGTATACAAGTCTTTTGAATAATAAACTTGCAATATTTGGAGACAATAATGATGAATATTTGAATATGTAGCACCAAACTATAGTTGAAGCTATGCTCTCAAGAGGTCTTCATTAAGTGATCACTCTAGGGTCAGATGCAGAATGGAATCTCATTATCATAAACCAAGGGACCCCCAGCCACAATCTAACAATACCACTTCATTGATTCTGAAAATAAGACAGTGCAATTAATAATCATAACTTTTTTTCCAATGTATTTCCTGTTTTCTACCATGTTCCTTTCTAATTCAATGGTTTATGACATTTTATGCTTTTAAATATCACACTGCAAAATCTTCAAGTAACCTGAAATACTAAATTTTTTTTTTGTATTTTGGCTGAACTAATTTCTTCCCTTGAGGAAAAGGGTTAAAGCAAATGTTAAAATAAATTGGAACCTTAAATGGAATTGAAATAACATGTCAGTTGAATAAAGTGAAATATTAAAGAGAGAACTGGAATCATAAAAAGAAAAATATAGTTGTCATTTAAAAAAAAAAAGAAGCTTATTTCTTTTATTTTTACTCTTTTTTTAAGCTCATTACAAACAGTATTTTTTATGTGAATGTTGCTTTCTCATAGCACTAGACATTAAAAATTTATAGATATTGCTTATTTGAACTACAAGGTATTACACTGACAGCTATCCTATTTACTTACATCCCCACAAGAGCAAGACGTGACATGAGGTTGTTGTTAATGCAGGATAGGCAAAGAGCACCCTTAAAAATTACTCCAGTCCCTGCAACTAGTTTTGTGAAGGTGTCAGGATAAGCTGTCCAATTGCACTAAGAGGGATGGGTCGCCATAACTCTTAGTGCAATGGGACAGCACCGCCTGGGGCAAACTGCTTCCCTGTGACTGGGCCAAGTAAATATATGCAGGCCAATAAATAGGGGATGAATAGACAGAAAAAAAGTAGCGAAAGGTAATGACTAAAATGATAGAATTATAGGAGCTCAGGGATATCAGAGAATTTCAATGATTTGGGAGTTTATGATAAAAACATCTGATAACTAACAACACTGATAATACCATTAAGCAGCAAGACAAAGATGGAATGATATTAAATAAGATGCAAAGGCGCTTTGGGATCCAAGGACTTCAATTGTCTAGAGGAGATATTCCCATATAGAAATAAGTAAAGGAACAATGCAGGAAATTAATTCCAAAAGAAAAAATATGACTCTTAATACTAGTACTGATGATGATGCAAATAGTTGCTAATAATATTTACATCGACGCACCATCAGTCAATAATTGCACAACCGTAGCAACAAAATTTGAAGTAATTTGAAAAAATTCCAACAATATAACATCTAAAATAAGGTTAAAAAACAAAAACATCTAGGAATTTGGAGAATCTAAATGTTATTAAGAGCTTTGATGTAATTCGCATTATCTTGGGGCATGTGCCTACATTTATGATTAAGCAGAAGAAAACACACACATTACAGTGATTATTGTCGCTGTTTTTGATAATGATGATGATGATGATACCGGTTATTAGACTTAAAAAAACGTTCATTAATATTAACTCAAATTCAATCAAGAGAATTCAAAAAGTAAATCAAGGGGAGTAACTTTTGATTAAAGTTACTTTCTTTGTACTTTTTCTGTAAATTTTTTGAAAATTTTCTTTTATCAAATTTATGAAAGAATTCCATTAAAAAAAAATTCTATCCATTGAAGAGTTCTGCAGCAGTTACAAGTAGTCAATGAATCTAAGAGTTAAGTATAATGATATCACCAAATGAATCCATCAGATGTCCACATTAGTGAACAGTACATGTAGTGGAGTCTTATCAATAGATTTTATAGGACCTAAGAGCAGAAATTCTTGTTTAATGCATTAGGTTCTCAGAGTAATTCACGTTGAAATCAGGCTTTCATCATCTCACATCATCTTGGTTTTTCAACTTATCACTTGGTGATTGAAATTTCTATACTTTTTCAAATCATCATAGTAAATAATTGCTTTTGTTCTCGACATAATTGTCCAAACATGAAATTGAAAATTTCACTCATTGTCACGTACTGACTACACGAATGAGGTTGAGTATCCTTCACCAATGAACAAGCTGTAGATTGAAAAGGATATAGAACAACAGGAACCTGTAGTCTATCTCAAGCCTTTTCAGGAAGTGTAGCTATTTTTTATAAAAAAAACCATACATTTATAATACCCATTAAAGCAACTCGAGGCCTTGGGCCAGACTAAGTAAGGCTTAGAAATGACTATAATATCTTATATTATTTTTGTACATTTGTTTCATTGTGGATGTCCAAATAACACTAAAACTTTACTGACATGAGAAAATAAGACAAGAAATTATAGTATTGTATTTTTATTATTTTCCACTTGTACTCTAAGTGTTGTGGAGAGATGAAGACGGTGGTTATGATATTCTGTCCAATCACTTTATTCTCTTTTATTAAATTTGAGCACTCATTATAAAAGCCATAAATGCAAACAAGTGTGTTCAATTGTACATTTATTTGGTTGTATATTTTGCCCAATTACTGTTATAATTTAAAAGGTTATAATGGATTGGTACAAGTGAAATAGATTAACAAAGCTAATAAATACATTTATAGGGTTGTAATAAAATGACATAATGAAGATTAGGTCACAGAAATGCTTAAGACTTCATGTTTGATCGCATATTAAAACAGCTTGAGTTTAGACTTGGAAAAAAAATTCAAATTAATACTTGAATAATTAAAAATTAATCATCTATTAAATTAGCTTTATGCTTCTCAGTGCTGATCCATTTATAAATAACACTGTCATAGTTGTTGCGTAAATGCTTGTCTAACATAATTTACTTTAGGCTTGCAAGGACTAGAGCTCCATTAACTGCACATTTAGGGATATATTCCTTGTCTGTTGCCTTCCTCTCAGAACACTGGATGAGGGGTTGGACTCTTCTCAGTTCGGAATCAGAATTGCCCATAACCTAGACTGGTCGCCAACCAAGGCTGAAGAGTCAATATACCCTGGAAGGTGGGGGGAGAAAAAGTAGATTCATTAAATTGTATAATGATTAATATATCTACACACAAACAACTATGGATGATATGCAGATGTTTTGGTTTCAAATAAGATAGCAAGGAAGCAGAATTAATTTGTATAGTGAAACTCATGGCAGTCAGATATTGAACTTCTTTGACCATTGAAAGCTTTTGCATGTCTTGCTACGTACTAAGAAATCAAATTTAGAACATAAAAGCAACAAATTTTATGGCCTAAATCACTGAAAAATTTGAGTGACAAAGACAATACTATCCAAATAATCATTCTTCTCTAGTATTGTGATATCTTTCTTCAAAAATTTCCTTGTTATACCAAAAAGTTAAATCTTAAACCTCATGGCAGCTGATCCAGCACTGTAACCAATGAGCTATCATATATATATATATATATATATATATATATATATATATATATATGTATATATGAAAGATGCAAGATGTGAAACCTAAAGAATATATGCACCACACCCAACACATGAACTTAGTCACCCTGCGCCTCACGAACGGATAGAGAGGGTGGATGTATGTTGTGAGTATACATGCATTTATCAACTGATGAGGGCATAAACAAAACTGTATCCGGCAAAGTAATTCTATGAAGAGTAAAAGAAAAAATGTAGGAAAAAGAAAAAGAGTTGGAGATGAGAAAAATTAAGAGTTATTTTCACATGAAAAGTTCCTTCATATTGTAGGAAGATTGTTTGATTGTTTACTTCAAATAACATTATTATTTGAGTCACAAATTTACAACTTTCCAAACTGGCAAACATCCAATCGTTCTATGTGGAGGCATGAAATTTGGTATCTTATACAAGTACATAATACAAAACTTCTGTTTTCAGGTCTGACGAGTGAACCAAAAAGGAGTGGCAGAATCTGGAGAAGTAGTGGTTAATTCTGGAATAGTATTTACAAACACAAAAGTGTTTATAAACTGGAAAAAATTGAACCAATTTATTTCAAGATATAATTATAAGAATGAAAGTTTCATGTCTCAATGACACATAATGGGTTGTGTACCTACAAATAATTTCCTTATATTGAGAAGGCTTTAGTATAGTTTTCAAACTATTTATCAAGAACAAAAATTTACTATCCATGTTCCCAAAAAATGGATAAAAAAAATTAAAAAATGATAATTTTTTTTTTTAGTTTAATTGTCTTTTGGAAATATTTGTTGATTACATTGGATGAAGAAAAATGATTACAATAGAATTCCCAAAATGTAATTTCACTACAAATAAAACAGTCGTCTGAATTTCTTAGACAAAGCATTTTTCTTTTTTCATTATTAATCTTTTACAAGTTTATCTTTCATCTTATTGTTATTGCTTTTTGTCATTTCACATTCTCTGAGCATTAAGTAAGCTGCATAAATTGGAAATTAAAAATCAATTTCTGACTAGGAAACCCATCTGATGAGGATGGCACCTTTCCATTTTACCTACAGGAACCAACCAGTTAAACAAAGTTAGATCTAGTCATATGGCCATATTCTTCCTACTCAGATTTCTCCATGCCATATTGTTTGTTTATACCTAATAAAAAGCAACAATAAGATGAAAGATTAAATAGTTAAAAATCAAGAATGAAAATAATAGCTATCAAGCCCCTTTAAGAATGAAAACTGCAGTAAACTACATTCAAACTGATTACTGCAATTTTTGTATTGTGTATATATATATATATCATATAATGATAAAAAAAATTATTATAAAAATGTATTCATCTATTAGGATGAAATGAGTCCATGCATATGTGTATGATAATTTCTTGTTAATATCTAAGACTGGTCAATTTAGCTCAGTCAGTAAGACAGCCTGGTCACATGTTCTAATCACAGAAAGGAAATGTGGGTTTTACATATTGGTTAACATCCAACAATTTAGAGTGGATTGCTCTATTTTTGTTATGGTAGGGAAATAAAGTTAATCCCAGGCTTTGTACTAGAGTTTGACAATACCAAAAGTTCCTTTAAGATGGACCCCAACTGAGAAGAGAAAAAGAGGCAGGCCAAAGATCACCTGGCAGAGGATAGTATTGATGGACTTGGAAAAGATGGGTCTCACTCTCTCCCTCTCTGGAGTGAAGCACAGACCAAAGCGTAATAGAGTAATTCAATGGCATGATATAATTGTAGCCTTATTAGGAATTCAATACAAAACCCTTCTTTTAGCTAGATATCGAAGACATCACTTCCTACGATGACCCCATAAAAGCCCTGGAGACACATGGTCAATTGCCCATTGGTGTTGGCACTCATAGCTAGTTATGCTTTAGGCCCTGGCACTTGTTGCCGACTACTCATTCTCTTTCTCTTTCCTCCTCTCTAAGAACAGTATCATTCCGCTGACCTCCCAGCCAATCCAATCCTAACCGTTTTTCCACCTGGACCCATCTCTGTACTAACTTTGCCCATTTCAGTTCACCTATGTGTCTCCCATACACTCAGCTATGCAACCATGTCCTCACCATGTGCTCCAAACGCATATACACCTCTAACTCTCATGAATGAAATGGCAATGCTTTTTACTATCCGATAGTCATGATGAGCTCTCCTAATTCTCTTTATTTCAGAAAAAATGCATGGATAAAACTGTGTTCTCTGTCTTTCATGGTCTGTCTGTCTAGTGTCTGCCAGTATCAGAGAATAGCCCCCAAGTCACACACACAACTTGGCAGGATGGCACACATACTGAAACCGGTCTCCATAATCATGCCTTGGTACGCTCCAAGTCATACGGATTCAAAAACACTTCAGACAACTCCGCTTATACTCTGACGCCAATACTATTAATGACAACAAAGCTCCTACCTTTCACTATCTCTTCTCATCCTTTTACATGATTGATCATATTAATGTTATCATTAGATATATTTCATTTTCATTTGTTATTTGTCATTACTATTCCTGTATTAAATGTTTGTTTTATTTGTCCATCCAAATACTTGTATATGTTCCTTTTTACTTTGTTTCATCTCTGCATCTATGTTCATGCTTGGTGTGCATTCTCTTTTTACATCTCCCTTCCTTCTTTTACATCTCCAGTTGACGCCAAACCACATGGAAGCAAAATCCTTTGTCCCACAACATCTTTGTGCTACCCATTTCTCGACGAGAACAACTCGAACTATCCAGAACAATAAACAGTTCACATTCCAACTTGGATATATCTCACAATACAATAAATAAAATAGGATATTTACAAAATTGTAGATGAGATGATAAGTATCTATCTTTTCTTTGATGGGTATTCAAAATGAGGTAAACCATTTGAATTTTACTGAATTAGTTAAGAAAGTACACAATTTCACTATTGAGTGGCTGTTAGAAGAATTGGTACAGCACTGAATGTTAGAAATCTATGCACCATGTTTAGAAATCAATGAAGTAAACTTGAATCTAAAAGAAAAGTATATTTAGAAAAGTGACCACTTTTACCAGAAATATTCACAAGTAGAATGTAAAACTCTTGGGTTGTATCCAATTTTGGCAGGCCATTTTTTATTTTCTTTTTCATTTGTATTATTTTATACAATTTATAATACAAAAATTCTGCTTTCCTGAATATCTATAGATAACATGATACATAGAAATTTTTATGCCCATCAGATCAATTTTCTAGTCACCAACAAGCAATAATTTTTGTAATTCTTCTCTAAAAGAACTGGAGGAAATTTGAAAATTTTAGTATGTTGAAGATATAATGTAGTGTCTATTACTGGCTGTACTGTTGGATTCTAACCAGTTAGAATGGAAACCAAAGCTTCTTTTATCATAAATATTCTGAGATCTGAGAATTACCCAAGTTGAACAAGAAGAGATATTTTCTTAGTATAAGTAAAAACTATTGCATCAATGAGATCATCTTCAGGTTATAAGACTTCCCATCTCTAATGAGATCACCGATTCAATAACAGAAGACATATACACATATATTTGTATGAGAGAAAAAGAAATAGTTTTGACAATTCACTCTCTTACTTTCTTCAGCAAGCCAAAGGGATTACTACCTAGCATCAATCCTTTTTGCAGGACGGGGGTCTGCTTATTAAGATGACAGAAAATACTAGTAAAAAAAATTATAATAATAATTGTTGACAATGCTTCATCTAATAAAGTAAATAAAATATTTCTTTGATCCCTAGAAAAATAATTTTTTTGTCATTTCAGCTTGTATCCATCTCCCATTACACTGGAGGTAGTGTTTTATTTGAAAAATATCACCAGGACGGTGAGAGAAAAAAAATTACAGCTAATAAAATATATTGAAGGATTACAAAGACAATGAAAACAAGCCTTGATGAAAGAACTTGTGAATTCAATAAAAACTTCCAATCAATAATCTTTTCTTTTTCTATAACCAATAACTAGACACCTAAAAAGCATTACACTTGATAAACTAGAGAGCACTTGGAGATCGCATACATCTGCCAATGCCATTGTCAGGGAGAGTAATTGTGTATGGATAATCAACAAAATTTAATCACTTCTTCCAGTGCCACATTGCTAACCTTTCCACAAAACTTCAATGAAATTCACTGAGTACTTTTGGAGATTTTGTGTAGACAAAGACAGATAAAATGATGGAAAGACATGACAATACATGTACCTCTTCATTGATCATACCTATGACTTGATGAGCCTACCCATTTTATACATCTTGTGCAGGTTTTTTTTTTTTTAAGCAGAACATTGCATCATGTGGGTCTGTCAACCCCTTGCAGTCAAGATTTACATAACTCCCGGACACTCTTAGCTTTTCCACAAGGAGAATTCAGACTGCGGACAAGACTAAAGAGAAAAAGCGACAAGACAGTTAATCTTTAAATAGGACTTTTTAAAAAGTGGTGGGGATGTTGGGATAAGTGGGGGTGGGGGGGTTGTTGTCCAAAGAGGAGAACTTTAAAGGGATCAAAGATGCTGCTACCCGAGGTATGATATGTTTTTGTTAATATTAAATGGCTTGATACTCTTTGGATAGAGCCTGTACTTGCGAGTCAATAAGATGAAAGTCTGTGTTATATGCTGGTCAAAGACTAGAGTGACAAACTTTCACAAAAAGTTAACAAAAAGAGGAGTTTTAACAGTGTCTGTAGGTGCATTTGACTATAATACATAAAACTGTCTCTACATGACTGACTACTGTGAAACAATAAAGAGAGAAAAAAATAATCTGGGTAATCCTATATCAGCTTTCAGCGCACAAACAAGATGGTATCTTTTGTGATAAACTGTAAAAGCGTCATTTATGAATTTGTTTATTGTCAATCATGACAGATAAGGTGAGTCAAGAGCAAGTAAGCAAAACTGGTGGATTCTGCGGTTGCATTCAGCTCTCAAGTAACATGATTGCGACACCAGTTTCTTTTGAAAATTAGTATTATGTGATGACCTAGGTAAGAAGTTGAAAACTTACTTGTTAAGGGGAAAGATGGGAAGCAAAAATGTTTGTAGTTTGATTCTATGGGCCTAGCATAGTGGCTCCCAAAGTGTGTGCTGCTGCTCCTCCTGGGGGAGGGGGCATTGGAAGACAATGTATGGTGAGAGGGCAAGGGCTGAAAAGAAAATTTGATAACTTCCTACACTTAAAATCATATCAGGTTCCGCCTTCAATAAATTTTTTTTTCATCAATCTCTCAAGTACTTTTAGATACTTTTGTACAATCAAGTTTTGGTTATAAAATATATGCTTAAACAAAAAGTGCTATTTCACTATTATTGAAATTTGATTTTCAATGGGTTATTCCTGACAGACTTTATGAAATATATTCATTAAAAGTGGTTGGTAGTCAAAAAAAGTTTGGGAAACACTAACCTAACAGGTGAGTCTTTGTGCAGCTACTGTGAGAAAAGAGGTAACACTGATTTCAAACCATGTGAACAGTGACTCTCCAACAGGACTTTAACTTGCAAAATTCACAATTAAATCTTTTTTATAAACCCATTAGTCACACTGTATATTCGCTAATGAATCTTCATTTCTAATAAATAAAATACACATCTCCCACTATTTGAAAAATTGAATTATGACACTTTTTCACTTTTGCAAAAAAAAAAGGGAAAAGCGAATATAGCTTTCAGCATTTGTTTGGCAGCAAACTGTTATAGAGGCAGCATGCAACCTTATCTACTCTCTTTTACACTCCATTCTCCTGTACCTCCCACTACCCCAACCTCAAATGACTCAGGCTAATATACCATGTACACTAGTGTGCAGAAATGTTAAAAAAATTTTCTCATGGAAATTCAAGTATTTCCTTCTTTACTTTATGCTATTTTGACTATTGAGTGTGAGACTATTGAAAAGGGACAATTGAGTATAAGACAATTAAGTAGAGGACAGATCTGTATAATACTTTGTCTTTTGTGTTTTCAATCAAACAATGATAATGTCAAAAATAAAAAACATCAAAAATGGTGTGTTTATATGCTATGTATATTCATTCACTTTAATAATTTTGCTTGCCTGTCATGATGAGGCTAGTGTTGCTGTTATGCATAAGCTGTAGTAAGGGAATATTACTGATGTATAACAACAATATCAGTCCCAACATAACAGACAAACAAATCAAGATAATATAGATCTGTCCATTGTCCCTGCACAATCATTTTAGCTTATAAAAGGTTTTTTTTATAGGAATGCTGTATAGCAAGGGAAACTTGTATTAGCTTAGAGTAATGATTACAAAGGTCATCTTACAGAGAGAGATGCTAACCAATTTATTAATACACCATCTTACATACCAGTTCAGGTAGTTGATTAGTTTGCAGTGTAATTGTATTTGGAAAATATGTAAGGCATTAAACATTGTATTCATTCTAAAGAACTCTTTATAATTGTGGAGCCTTGCAAACAATAGGCGATTTATCTTACACAGAAAGTAGGACAGTTGAATAACACTTGATGTTGAAGTTATTCTGTAATTAATCATTAAGAAAACCCAAAAGACCTCCCTTCCCCGTTCCAAGCCTTATCTTTTTTCCTGAGGGTAAATAAACTTATAATTGTGTAATGACAAAAGGTAGTTCAAGTGGCAACATAGAGCAGTGGCTAAGTATTACCTCAACATCAAGATAACATTATGTAACTTCTAAAAAAAAACTTTTTTCTGTTTCTAGGTAATAAGTGTTACCTCCTGATAGATTAAGTTTAAAAAGTATAGAAAATGGCTATTATTCCTTTTAAACTTTGCTTTTGTGATCACAACATTGATGTTTTGTAATTTACCTATTTTGCCTCAGACTACTTGGGGAAAGTTACTGAGCAAACTGCAAGCAGATCGTATTGGAAATTCCTTTATTCTATAGATAGAGAATTTCAAGAGTATTGCACTAAAAAAAAAAATTGTTACAATGTGCAATTTTTTTTTTCAGTGTTATAGTAACAAATGTATATACAGGAATTGGATCATTAAATCAGGCTAGGAATCACTCAAGATTGGCTAGCTTTTGGTTAAGCAAGCTCAACCTTCAAGAACCAGAAAATCCCTTTAGAGGGATATACACAACCAACACATAGTTACCCATGGAGCTGAAAAATGAAATCTAATCAAGATATTGACCCTCAAACTGAGAACCATGCAACATGCACAGGAAAGAATCATGCTCAACATCACATGGAAAGATCATAAGACAGCACAGTATAGTAGAGAAAAAATAGGTGTCAGATATATAGAATCCATTAGAAAACTCAAATGGCAATGAGCTTGCCATGTTGCAAGAATGTCAGACAACCATTGGATATCATGACTCACAATGTGGATCCTTAGAGATCATTTGCAAAACTGTGGCTAGTAAAAAATAAGATGGTGTAACGAACTAGATAAGTTCATAAAGTATTAGCTCCATAATGCTCATGATAGAGAGGTCTACCAAATCTTTGGGAATCTCCATGTCCAATGACGAATACAAAAACTGATAATAATATTGATAATATACAAAACTATAAACACTCAAAAAAAAAATTAGATGCTAGTTAACTAATTATTCTTGTCAGTCTTTTGCACAACCTTTTCATAGCAATTCCTTTACAAGAGTGTTGATCCATTTTCAAGGTGACTGTTGGATACTTGAAGCAAACAATCTTACATGCTCAACATAGAAAAAAATGGGATGAATTCCTTAGGAAATGGATTCCTATATAAATGGTGAAAGAAATTGGGGCAGAATTTGTTGAAGGAATGTTTGGAAGCCAACATTCAACAGCATTTAGGTTTTATTCAGAATTTTTTTCTCAACTGATATTACAATATTGTCGGTTTCCTAGGTAGCAAACTGCTTTGCAGGTAGGAAGAGACCTTTATCATAGAAATAAATCCTATATTTTGCTGAGTTAACAATAAATTCATTGCAGTTCCATGGCTCAGGTTTTTATTTTAGGAAAACAAAGTAATTCACACATATATATATATATTATATATATACACATACATATTAATAGTATGAAGAATAATTATTTACTGATTCGAATATTGACTTGCCCAGTGTATAATAAGAAAATAAAAGGAAAAAATTGCAATTTTCAAAAACTTTATGAAAGACCATATTCTTTGCAGAAATATTCCTTTTCTTCTTCCTTGCTGTCCTTGTCTGCTTAACAATTACTCTAACATTTTGCAACATCCCAGCTGTACAAAAAAGTAGCATGAAGTCAATGGATAAATTCTGGCAGAAAATTTGGTTTTAAACCTTAGCTATTTTCAATGAATGTCATTCAACTGCAATAAAAGATCTATGGTAACTTTTGAAAGTAGAATCATTGTATTTTGGAGGAGTGTAGAAATACTGTTTTGCATACTACATTTATAGGTATTACAAATAATAAATCCATGGGTAATAAGGTAATAGTGACAATTCAATCAGTATTTTCTGAGTAAGAGTAGAAAACATTACATATACCATGGGTGTAGGTAGGGTAGTGAAAATGAGTGTATTAATATAGATCTCAAACAGAATATGGATATTTTCTTATATCTGAGCAGAGTCTCAATACCTGCAAATTTTCACACATTTTCCCTCACTCATAATTACATATCACACTAGTAGCAAGATTATATTCAAACGTTTTGTCAATTTATCTATAAGATAACTTCCTGGCAATCAGCTGGTTTGGGTTTATGCTTTCTCTAAGAGCATCTAATTTCTGTATGTTTGTGGATTTGTTGCCATAACACAGCAAAAATAGCACACAGTAGTGCAATTTTTGTAAGAGAATTTTAATAGTATCGCAGTAATTTGGAGAATAAAGTAATTCCTTGTCCAAGCAGGCCACTGGTTTCTGAGTAATTAATTTAATCATATATAAATCGACAAAAGAAAAGAAAAGAGAAGTCTGTCGAAGGGAGAAAACTCAAGGGCTATCAACTAATAACAGTCTTTTTATAAGAAAATAAGAGGGATAAGCAAATAATAAGCAAAAATTATAATGATTCTATAAATAGGAAGTGAATTGACATTGAACTTGTTAACCTAATATGACATTATAGGTCAATAATTGAAATCTATTAGTTATATTTTCTAAAGTCTTAGCAATTCATCCAAATGGTTACCAGAGACTTATTTGAAGGAGAAAAAAATGTTTGAACAAAGCTGGTGGCTGTAGGGTCCAACTCCATTCCAACTTCTTTTCCATCTGAAGATGATTACTGTAACTTTTGTATTATATGATAAATAAAAGATTATTATTTTTTTGTATAAATATATTCATATATCTATAAGAATAAAATAAGCCTGTGTATCTGTATGCCAAATTTTTGTTAAAGTCTAAGACTTGTCAATCTAGCTCAGTCTGTAGGATAGCTTCCAGGCAACCACTTGGTCGTGAGTTGAAAACATGGTAGGGAAATGTAGGTTTTATAAATTGGTTTAAATCCTTCATTTTGGTGAGTCTTATTCTTGGCACTGCAGACAAATTAAGTCAATTCTTGTTTGATACACAAATAGTGAACATTTAGGCTTCCTATTGTTACTATTGTCTTTTTTTCCATCTTTATAATTTTTGTCTTTTTTGCAAACTTGCTAGATCAATATTTTTGTGAGATAATCCAACTTGTGGATAGAAAAGAGAAACCCCACAAAAATAAATCACCATAGCCAGCACATATACCGGAACTAATTATCTAGAAAAAAAAAAGAACTTTCATTTAAAATTGTCTAAAAGAAAATACAAGCACAAGATTTGGGCATAGCTGGTTTGGCAAAAATGACTATAGAGAATAAAAAAGAAGCACTTTTTCAAAAACACAAAAGTATGTTTTTAAATGGAGCCCAGTGGTGTACTCATGCAAATTTTCAAGGTTGTAGCCCTAAAAATATGACCAGGAGCATCCAGAGATACACACAGATGAGCAAACAGAGAAGAATCTGTAGCCAACTTAGCTGGTTGGTCAGGCGGGCCATTTGTGGGGCTAAAGTGATTCAATACTATCATTGATAGAGCCCTAAAAAGACATAACAAGCAGAAAATTATTTGCAATCTGGGAAAACCATCCTACACTGCTGAAGGGGTGAAAAATGTCTTTTACATACTGACAGGCATTACTTGATAAAACCTATTTCTTTGTCTTATTTCAACTGGATTTGGTCAAAGGAAAATTACCCATAAATAGTTTTCAACTGATTGGCTTCTGGTGGAAGTGGAGGGGGATAGGTTGCAGGTGGTTGGGTGGGTTGATGGCAGAAATGTGATTATTAGGTCAGACTTTTGGCAGCAGACTTCCATGTACGTCATGGACAGATAATTTTCTGTCTGTAAATGAGCATCCGCTATTTGATGTGACATCTACCAATGAGGAAGGAGTTCATGAGTATCTCCTTGACAGCAGCAGATTCTATCCAATATGCCAGCACCCTCTCACTGTCAGACAGGATGGCACAGAGAAAGAGACCCCAGGTCAAGACTTATAAAGCAGTGCATTCACATGGACATTGTATGACTCGTTCAAACAACGTTGGATAATTTCTAGTCTATCAGGTACATAAAATTAGAACTAAAAGGGAAATAACTATAAAAAAATTAACCCCTACCCCCACACATACACTGAACTTCAGTAAATCATTATCTATACTAATATTTGAGCCTTTTGTTCGTCAGTACCTCTTTCCCGCTAAAACTACATGCCCTATTGACTTTATAATATGCATGTAGATTCACAAAAGGTCAACTTGTGACATAGGTTATTCAAGACCAACAGTTGTAATTTCTATCAAATCTACAGTTCTAAACATTGGGAAAATTAATCCCTATATCAGAATGTTCTCCCGTCATTCTCCTTAGAAATATCTCAAAGGTTTTTTTACAATAAAATTTCTTTTTACACAAGTTTTAGGGTTTTTAGGTTCCATATTGAGGTACAAGCATCTATGACCATAAAACTTATGATAAAAGCAACATACAGCCTCTTGAATCTGATGTTTACACCCCTTCCCCTAAACCTGAAACAAAGTAATTTTTAAAGTTGAAAGTAATCATTTTATTGCTTATTTTTATCAGATGAAGTGTTGTAAATCAGGGATTCTTGAACTAAGAGTCTTATAAAACTTGTTGGGATTTGCAGAAATATTAGAAAATATTTTTTCCCCAAGAATGATCCTGTAACTAGACTTCTTTTTTTCTTCAAATCTCTATACAAATATTAACCCTTATTAGTACTTATTGTAAAATGACTCAATACTATTCAATAATATTATGGATACAAATTTTGTTTTTGTCAAGTTCAAGTAATTTTTCTTCTTAATAAAGTAAATACCAAGCTCTTGGTTTAAATAATCTTTTTTCCATTTGTTGAGATGAGATTTATATAAAAGAACATACTTTCCAATGTGTTGTGAAATTTGAAGTTATTCAAAAAGGTATATTTAAGTAATTAATTTTGGTGGTAAAAAAAAGTATTCAACCCCTTTGACATTGGTATTAATATTTGTAAGAGTCATATGGACTACTTTAGGTTGTGAGACTATTTCTAGACATTCTAAAACAGTGGTCACCAACTTGGGTGATACTGCCCACTAGTGGACTATAGATCCATTGCAAGGTTGTAATGTATGTCTGTATTTGTTGCAAAAATGTAATTTAATTCTAAGTGTGTTATTCATTTTTTTTTTTTTGCGGCTAACAGTGAGTTAAATCTAATTTACAAAAATTGCCAACCAAACAGTGGCTTTTATTTTCATTATTGTCTTAATATATGATAGATACATCATATACTCATTTTTTTTACAGCCTTTGTATGAATTTTTGGAACTTACACCATTGCCCAGTTATCTGGAAATGAAATCTACTCAATTTTAGCAATTTTTAACAAATCTAGTCACTTTTAGCCATTTAAAATGTTTGTTAGGTGGATTTCAAATATTAGTGGGCAGTATGGAAATTTTGCCCAAATAAATGTCTCAAAAGTGGGCTCTAGGCATGAAAAGGTAGGCGACGACTGTTCTAGACGGTTCCTAGAAAGACAGAGGCTAGGCAATGCACGTGGTATAATACATTGAGACAAATTGCCATCATGCTAAATGTCAAAGAACACTCAAGTGACATCAGAGAAAAAATTTGTTTAAGAATATTTGGCAGGAAAAGTTTATAAAGTACTTTATGTGAGCATAATAGGCAATAATTCCCAAGTGGAAGCAACATGACCCTACAGTTAACAAGCAGAGAACAGGGGTTCCCTGCAAAGTCTCACAGTGCTCCAGGGATTGTCAGAAAGGTAGGGAAACAACCTCACAAAGGAATTGGTTGAAGATTTAGAGGTGGTAGGAATGGTTATCACTCACCAGACAGCAGTGTGTACTAACAACTGCTGGTAATTTTAGAGAAAGCCAAATGAAGCCTACAGGCGCAAGAACACAGTCCCAACAATTAAACATTGTGGTGGTAATATCATGAGAAAATATTGCTTTTTGTCTCAGAGCACAGGGCATCTTTACATCATTGAAGGAAAGATGGATAGAGATAAGTACAGAGATTTTGGAAGAACATTTCAAGATGCTAAAAATAAAATCTGGTTGGGTTTTCCAATATAATATTGACCCTATGCTTGGGGGACTAAATTTTGGTTGAAGAGGAAGCAATTATGTTCTTGAGTGGCTCAATCAATCTCCAAATCTTAATCCTATTGAAAATATAAAGCAGGAATTGAAGATTTTGGTTGGAAAATGCCAACCCTCTAATTTGGACAATCTGAAGAGGTGTGGTTTGATATCACTTGATGTCTGTACAAGTCTGGTGACCGGCTACAAGAAACATATGGAGGTTGTTATAGCTAAGCAACTAAAATATTCATTAATGCACTTTCCTAAAAGGAGTTGAATACTTGTCTTGCCATTCCAATACCACAATTATTGATTTTAAATTTCATCCGTTGATATCTTTAAATTTTTAGTTATATAGTAGTGTTGGAAGCTTGTGTACAAAATTTCAAATATGTATGACAATTAAAAATACAGGTAATTTCTAAATAAATTTTCTTGATGAATATTCATTTACTTCATTGTATTTCAACCTACCCCCTTTAATCATTTCATGGAGGGAAAAAGGAGAAGAACATTTGGATTTTATTTAATTCATAAAGTAATGGATACTGCAGAGAAAATAGTAACATTTCTGATCAGCACTCAAAATGAATCATTTTTTTTTAAAATTTCATACTTTCATGAATGTTCAATTATTGTATGGAAAATCGAAAAGAGCATAAAAGATGTTGGATAGCTAAAAGGCAAATACCACCATGCACCTCATGGTGTACATCATATGCTATCTGTTGAATGATAAATTATACCAAATGAATGAATAGATAAAACACTTCCCAAGAACATTTCGGTAGTCATTGACTTGAGTGTCATGGTTATAGACTATTGGATAGCTTTAATGATAAGAGGACTACCAAACATTCAATTTTGAAAACAAGTGTCCTCCACTGCCTCCAGAAATAAACATTGTAGCTACAAATAACAATAAAATAAAAGGAAATATAAATTCTACATTGCAATATTACTTCCTTTTATTTAATACTTATATTCTTGTTCAAAGTAAATCTACATACTCAAATCTGATTTGTTCTTGGTGAATGGAGTCTTTTGAAAGCTAAAAGTAAATATGGTCGAGACCCTAATATTCATCAAACTGTTTTCAAGTCATTTTTCAGACACAGATTGATGTACTTAAAAAATCTTGAAGGAAGATGAGAAGTGAATTGAAATGTGTAAATGTAGTTATACCTTAGCATCTCTATCTTTGCATTACAGTTACTTACCAACAACGTTGGAAGAGGTATATGTATTCACTCATGTTAGTCTCTTTGCCCACACAATATCTCCAAGAGCTCTCAAAGAATTTCAGTAGTATCTCATGGAAAAGTGGGCCATGGGCTGAGGAAGAATTGATCGAACTTTGGGGTTGAATCCAGGATTTCTTCGATTCAGGGATATTTTTTCATACACACTGATGACCTGTTATGATGCAGAAGTGATCCATAATTTTCTACCACATTAAAAGTTAGTCTGTGTTGTGACAAATTTTCCATTTTTACAAAACTTGATCCAAGCCCCCACCAACTTTTCCAAGACCGACCCTTGCAAAAATGAAGAGAATCCGTGGGGAGGAGTGAGGCTAGTCCAGCAGGAAGACAGAAATGAATATAAATTTTTTTTTCCAGTTGTGGCTCACACACCAGAAGAAAGTTACATTTGAAAAAAACTTAGTTGCATATGTAGTGAGTGTCCAGAGTAAGTGATATTTGAAAGGGGAAGGGCCTAATCCATCTCCTTTTTACAGTCGGTGTTACCAGATTCAGTGTTTGGCATGTTTTTGACTATTTTTAGTATATTTTTTTTTTTATAATTTAACATTTTGGCAGTCAATCTAGTACAAAATTTTTTTTGATAACAATCAAAGTTATGGTTAATGTTTGGATTTTTTCCCCTTAGAATTTATGGAAAACCAACTCAGGAATAAAGAGAAAATGACATTATCTGAGAAATTCCAAGAAACCAGATAATTGAGCTGCTCTGTATTGTTGATGCTCTTATCACAACATTTCAATTGATCCATGCAACAGCCTTCTCCAGATGGTTATTTCATAAGGAAAGAGACAGGTCTCCAATGGTATAACCTTTCCTTTATGAATTATACACCTGAAGAAGGCTGCGGAATATTGTTTGAAACATTTTGTAACAACAATCAGTACACAAAGAAAGATTTTACTTTTCTGATCAAAGCTTGAAATGTTAATAACCTTCCTCAAAGTTATAGACATTTACCTTGGAAATCTTGACTATTTTAATTTCAATTGAATTTTCACAGTATATAGATTTTGTCTTTATATTTAAAATCCATTTTCACCCGCGGCAGCACACCGGGGTAAAAATACATGCAGATACTCAAGTTTAGTAATATTTTGTTTACTGCTCATCAACTCAGATTCACAAACCGCTTGTGGAACTCTTCAATGTATAGAATTGAAAAAAATTAAAATGGAACTCTTTTGTGAATCAAATAAAAACAAATGGAAAAAAATTAAATAACAGTGCAAAGGAAGTAACTTTGATTGGGAGTTATTCCCCTAAATTTTGAATTAAAATTTTTTACATGTATTTAAAAGTTAAACAAAGTAAAAGAAAAGAATGAACAAAAGTAGCGTAAGGCAGAGAAAACATGTCTTCTTATCAATAAATGGCAACCCCTCCCTGGTCTTCTACTTTCTAAACAATGTTTAGTGTCTATTCCTTTCTTCTTTCCTTTTCATAAAACAGAGGGTAGCAATCTTCTGAAACTCAACAATTCTAATCAGTCCTGAAATGAAGAAGAAATGACCTAATTTTTAGTATTACTAGAAATTATTTAAAAAAATTTATTTAGTATTACAGATATGCACACTGGCAGAATAATATCATCATGATAAACAGCCTTTATTGTCTGTTGTTGGATATGGACCTTATCCTAGGTCTGTTGTTGTAAGTGTAAGATATGAGTGATAAGCCTTTCCCTATCCAGCTGACCCATGACATGTTGACAGGGGTGAAGTGATCTTAGTCTGACAACTCAATCTTGCCCTCTTCGACAACATAGAATGTACTCAGTACAGACTGATAAAAAGTCTTTCATGCAGTGAAGAAGTCTACATGAGAGCATTTTGATTACATCCATTGAAAACTGTTGTTTTCCCAGTGTTTTGATAATGAAGTCCATTTTCTTTGATTCTCAGACTCTAAATCATTTACCAATATAATATAGATTAACTGAAACATGAAGAAAAATTACTAAGAAAGGTAACCAAAGTATTAAAAAAAAAAGTGATATTCATTTACAATTGGCTCTTGCCTACTTACAGTGGCGTTCTTGTACAGTGATACAGAAGGATGATAAACACCCTCAAATATATCTGAGAACATCTGGCCCATATATTTGCCATTCTTGTAAGTACAGATCTGAAAAAGAAAAGACGTGCACACATATTTAGCCTTTCCAAAAGGTGAATGGGAAGGAATGTAGGAAGTAAATGCTTCAGAAAACTTTAAATCATCATGGTATATGAAAAGAGAAGTAAATAGTCTTTTTGGTAACAAACTCTTAATCATACACATTTGGTGTGTTATCAATCTTTTTTTCCTGTTGGAAATAGAAATGAAATGGATTCTGCATAATTGGAATGCACTGGGACCACAAATTTAGGTCCTTCAAGCTGTCAGATTTGCAAGAAATCTATAGACTCATATAAGATATTCAATACAAATATATTCACCCTATGTTGTGTTTAAAGACTTGCTATTTTGTACCGTGCATACTAATATTTAACATTATATAAATCATCACACACAACTGATCTCATGCATCAATAATTCAGCCCTATGCACAATTTAAATGTGTTTCTATACATATAAACAAATACATGTATCATCCACACAAATATTTTTCGATAATTGTGCACATAAATTTGCTTGCTTGTACACACAAAGCATACAAAAATTATTACATGGGTGTACAAACATGGCATACAAGCTTGCATATACCCAACAATATACAATCATTCATAGACCATTGCACAAATAAAAACAAACAAGTTGATATAAAAAAAAAAATTCACAGTAAGGCATTTGGGATATTTGCTAGAATAATGAATAATGAGAAATATTGTGTAACCAAAGATAGAGTGAATGCAATTGGCTCACCGACAGAATTTTATTTACAATCTCTCATCAGATAAGTACATAGGAATTGGGCCCCCAACGTTGTTCTTTCCCTGATAATGTCAAATTCATCTCAAGGGTCAAAAGCACCATTAGCTTTTTGTTTGTAATTCTTTCATAATACATTATTTCTCCCTCTCTCTCTCTCTCTTTCTTTCTTTGTCCTCAATTATAGTCTGGTAGTTAAACACTGATGGAGCACCTTTGATGAATTAGCAGGCGAAAAGTAATCTAATTTCAAATACGGTTTAATTTATAGGTGGAAATGAACACAATTCATTATTATTAATAATAACCAGATTTATTCAATTAGAAAGTGAAAAAAGACTTATTAACATTCAAGTCTTCAGGCAACATTTGGAAATTACAATGGGACAAGATTTCGGAATAACATTTTCACAGTTGTATAATGTTATAGAACAGGGGTCCTGGACTGGTTTGATATTGACAATATATGTAAATCATGACCGAAATATAGGTAAGATAAGTCAACTATAAAGTCATTTATAAGTGGCTGATACACACAATTTTGTTTCTATAAGGGTTTATTGAATGAATTTAGCATCAAGATCCAATGAAATTATTTTGTTTTCATTTTCAAATTGTTTCCTCATAGCGCATGTTTTCATTATTTACGTTATCTATATAACATTTTTTAAGCCAGGCTGCTGCAGGTCACACTCTACTCCTACTTATATTCCGCTTGAGGATGATTACTGCAACTTTTGTATTGTAAACATGATAGATAAATTTGTAGGTATATAAGATTTGTCAGTTTTGATCAGTTGGTAAGATAGTAGCCTTCCAATCCCATCATTGTAATTTCCAAACATGTTAGGGAAATGCTGATTTTATAAATGGGTCTGGTTTAATATGGTGTGATAACCCAACAGTGAAGAGTTTACTCCACTAAATTTGGCAAGGATTGTTCTTGCTGTTCTTATATGCAAAAGTCTACTCCAACTTGGACTGGAATTCGACTATTCGAGATGTACCAATGTGGTATTTAAAAAACTAACACGTTAACAGAAACATCTAGCTCAGCGATTACTTTTAATAAGTATAATTGTAATATATTATAATCATACTTATAATTACAAGTACAAATATAATTATCATTCCTAGATTATTTTAGGTAACTAACCTTTTGTGCGCATATTAATTTCCTGTGCGTGCTAGGTACAAAATGTGTGTGCATGCACACATGTGCACAGCTTAGAGGGAACTATGTTTATGTATCCTGTTTCTTAGGCCAGAGTAGGCTGGCTTAACTGCCCAATTTTGGGTTGAGTCATCATAGTATTACAGGTGAATTGATGCTGAAAAGTGGGGTTCAGTCCAAAGTACAACAAGAATCTAAATTTTCATTTAGCAGAAACTAACAAAACATCAAACCATGCCTATTTAAGGAGTTGGAAATTTGCAAACAACCTGAAATGAATGAAGGAGACTTCCAGGACTAAAAAATTGTAAATGAAATCATGTATACTAGCTGGACCTGTGGAAATTCCACCAGTATTGACAAGTGAGATATCATTGTGTTTGCATACTATTTTTCTGCAATCAAAGTTTATAATTTTATATAAATAATCTATTAGAATGTATCTACATTAATTGAAATAACTGGCAAAGGCAAATGAAACTGATATATCTTATCATTATTGTTCACTTTTGATATCTATATTCCTATGGTTTATCACAATTCAAGCATGGGTAACTTCCACAATCCTTAGCCTTATTTATAACACTGCAAAGGTGGATGAGGAGGAAGATAGTTCTAGTAGAGGTTGAGTCCCATTTGCTCCCATTCAAACATAAGTACCCTCTTCTATTCTTATCTTTCTTTAGCACATTGCAAGGTTGGGTAGGGAAGGAAAGGAGAAAGGATTAAAGATATGAGTAGAACATATAACAATCAGAAAGCATAATGGCAATGGTTTATACATACAAACAAGTAGAATGATAGTACAATTTGTCTATAAGAAAAAGCAGTGGAGATCCTTACCTTACTGCCATAACTAATTTGTAAATTCTTTTCTGCCTCAGAAACATAATCCTTTTCTTCATAATACAAATGGCTTTTGAATTTGACAAGTGGCTGCAATAGAAAAAAAAAAGAGAATCAGATGAATTTCAAAGAAGTGAATGGAAAAGAGAAAAAAACTTTCAAAAAACTCAAAAAATTATTAAATAAGTCAGTAGGTTTCATGGCGTTACTTTGAAGAAATTCAAAATTAATTTTGAAAAAAATTATTTCTAAGTTTGAGTTCTGATTTTTCTTTTTAGTGATGGAAAACATAATAGAGCATTTTGCCTCTTTAATGATCAGCTATGATGAGGTGATCTGGAAGGCAGAAACCATCTCCTTTCCAGTACATATTATTGAAATTGTTACAGCAATTTCCAGTCCAGTTCAACTCATGATATAATAGATTGCTAAGGTGACATGCTGAGTACATGGGAGTTTCTTGGCAGCACCTATTTCCTCTCCAAGTAACAGATTGCACCGAGTTACATGGTAACCACGACAAGGAGTAATCCCTGGCCTGACCTATTGGAAGAAGTGGAACCACTCTGCCTTGGGATCTCTACTCTTGGTTTGAAATAAGAGTTGTTTGTCTCCTCGACTGGTTGCCAATCAAGGTTAAAGAGTCCAGACTACCCTACCATTTACCTATAGCTGGGGAACATCAAGGCTATAAAGCCCAATCTGTCCTACTATTTATCTATAGCTGGAGGGAGGAGTTGATTCATGCCTTTCTCAAAAGCATTGGTACAAAGAGAAAACCAATCGTCTCAGGTAGAATCCAAACTAGGTTCAATGATTCCATTTTTTGTAATGTTAACTATTAGGCCAGCTGCACCTTCTGTAGTTTACAATTACTAGTTTCCAGACTTGTGAGTAAAGAAGTTTCACCTCATCTGAGATTAGACTTGGATAACTCATAGCTAACAAGTTTTATCTACGTGGTACCAAAAACCGAGTAAATACAGGCCTGGTTTGTTACTCAATAGAAAGTGTCACATGACCAATGTGTGTCGGCAGCATGCCATGTTGAGGATGATCAATGAATGTTACTTCTCTCATTTTCTGCTGGGCAGTGATCATGAAAAAGAAAATTCTCAGGCCTTTAGCTCCATTGGTGCAGCCTGCACACATGATAGCCAGCCAGCCAGCTGCACCAACTTGAAAACTAAAGAAACCTCTGTTGACAACTTTGGTTGATAGTTTTTAATAAACCAATTCTGTCAATAGACACAACCTATAAACATTAAGCCGTCCTAAGAGAACAAATAAAGAGCAGAGTGTGAATAATTCAACACTCAATTAATGCAATGTGTAGGGAATGCATATCTGAGAGAATTGATATTTCTTGAATGAGCCTGATCATAGAAACTTATCTATGATTCATTATTGTAAATTGTGGCAGAGAAGCCAACATTTTGATGTAGAGGAAAACCTCTTCAAAATGAGTGGTTGACCTATATGCTGGATATAAAAGGTGAGCTTTTCCCATTGAGAGGAAGGATTGTAGGCCAGTTATAAAACAATATTCTACTATCATAAATTAATGATGTGCTGTGTGAACCATTAACTGGTTCTGGCTTGATGGTGTTTACAGAAAATGTAATTAATTGTTTACCAAAATACTAGATTGACATGATTGATGAAAGAAATGATAGTTGGTAAGGCAGTTGTTTATGTTCGACTAGTTGGATCTGTGGAAATACCACAGGTGTTGACAACTAAGACATCATTAATTTCACACGTATATTTCGGCAATTTAACATTAGATAACTGCCTTTGATGTACATTTTACAGAAGTTTAAGCCATTTTCAACATCTTGATTGATAAACTGTCAAAATTCAATAGGTATTTCTGGATCTGAGCAAACTTTTACAAATTTACCTCTGATTGGCAGAAACCAGCTCAGCAAGAATGACTAAAAATTTATTTCTCATAGAAGCTTAGTCATAATGGCTGATGCAACTTAGAATGTTTAAAACACTGCGCATGCAACACTTCTCTCTTATTTATACATGATCTATACCACGTTCTTGGAACAAAAACAAAGGCATGGTGCCAAACTTGTTTATCAATTGCAGCTTGCTGTCTTTGAGCAGTTGAAACTTTGTAAACTGCCCAATGCAACCACAGTAGATCCATTGGATAGAGCAATTTGGAAGAACCATTATTTTAATATTGATATTTGATAGAAGTTTGTCTTTCCAAGGGTTCTTGCATATAACTAAATCGACTGGTTTTAATTGTTCGAGATACAAGACTATGTAAGCTTCATGAAACTGTAATGTCTTTTTTATTTTTTCAAAATGGTGAATTATATAGTGTTTTGATAGTGCCTGATTGCCATTATTTTTTTTCAACCAATCCAACCTGTTCCATGTTTGTTAGTGGATATTGAATCTTGCCCTGAACGTGTTTTTTGTCAGCTCTGTTTATGTATGGTCACATTGTAGGCAAGTCGCAGCATGAATGCCAAAACTACCTCAAGTGACTGCACCACGTAGCTGTATAATATCGCCATTTACTACTTTATGGTCATATGTGGTTAGATCATTGAGCAGTCTATATATAATTTGCTACAACAACAGAGCACAGTTAATTTAATTGAAGTATATAATTTCATGAAGTAATTTATTTCCTGTGAAATGTATCTATATCAACTATAACAACAATCAAAGGCTAATGAAACTAATATATCTGTTAATATAATCATAGATTACTTTTGCTAGAAGTTAACATTTCTGTTACAATTACTATAACTTAATTTTGAGAGTTGTGAGGGAGAAGTATTAATAAATGACAGTTATTATGAAGGTTGAGTCACCTTTGCTCCCCTTCAAGCATCAGCACTTTCTTCCATTCCTACCCATGTTTCATTGCAATGATAGGTAAAGAGGGAGAGGATAAAGGACATAAGAATTTAAATTCTATTGTTGTATTACACACAGAAATAAGAAATTATGATATAGATGGTATCACAGGTAGAATTAATTGAGCAAATATGTAGAAGCTTCAATTCATAACAATAATTACATATCTATGGTGACATAGCAAATTCCAGTAGTAGCTGAGGAAATGAAGACAAAACAATCAAAATTGCATTTTAGCAGAGACTATTTGAATACAGTATACATAGGCAAGTCTTTAGCTTAGAATTTTCCTTATTGTTGTCTACTGACTTTAATGCTACTCCAGTTCTCATTCAACTCTTGTAATTTTTAGTATTAACGAACTAAATATTTGTGGCAGTAGGTAGGAAAAATGTACTGACTGAACTGCAGATTATTCAATTTTGATTAAAAATTTGAACAAATTTCAGAACTCAATCAGTATGTTGCACTTTGGAAACAAGGAAAAAAAGGATTGTCAGATACAAACATTACTGATAGAAAAAGGCTTATATATATATCTTATACTATTTCGCTACATTCAGACAAAATGTTTCATTCATCTTTCAACTTTGCAAGCAATCAAGTACTACTGAGCATTTTTTCTTGGTATACCGAAAAATACATTATCAAAAGAGCAATCTCTTAAGCCATCTCCAATTAGGCTATATAACATAACATGGCATTTATCATAATTTTGGGTTTGATTAAGTGCATTAATTCCTGATCACTGACAATCTGTTTCTTCCTGATTTTCAATGTATAATAGAGATTCAGTACTAAAGCTTGCTTAAATATATATTTACTTTCAAAAAGAAGAACTTGATATATCAATAGAGTGCAGTATCATACAATGCCTCATTTTATTTTAAATGATTAAAATTGATTAATAATCTACTGAAAATAGCAAATTACAGATATTCTCCATTTTTCTAAAGTTTGCTTTATGCCATCATGGTTTTTATGGAAGACTTGTATTATTACTAGATTCCCCAATATCTAAAATGGTGTAAAGCAAAAAGGGCTTCACCATTACATACAAGGAATAATTTTGAGCACTCTTGCATCCCCAAAATAAGCTTCTTCTACGTCTAACTACCTTGATGTCGAGTTCAGTTGACTGCTGTGGATGGCTTGAAAAGAGATAATATGTGTGACTGTAAAGCCTTGTGCATTTTTCTATTTTACAGTTCTTTGTAGGCACTCAAAACACCAAGCAAAACTGCCCCAAGCCTATGTGCCCTTTCAAGATTAAATCATACTTTTCTGTAATCATTGCAGCAATGTCTACATAGCATAAATCATATGCAAAGTTTTTTTTTTGATTTGGGAATGATGAAAAAAATTTCCCCATATTAATTAATGGTAATTGCTTCTATGCTACAAGCAGTTTCAGATAGCTTGGGATGGGATTGGGGAGGGGAACTTGTACTAATTTTGGCTTACGAAAGGTTTTATAGGAAGACTACTTTCAAATAGCAGGAGCAGGGGGAGGGAATGTTTTTCATGTCTTACTCCACTACCATATTCTACATTAACTCTGATTCTATTGGGATGGAAAGGCTATATCTGAGCAATGAAATCAATTATAAAATTCGAACAGAACATAAAATGACAAATTTTGTCAATTAATAACAATCAGAAATCAACGTAAAAGTGATTAGAAGGTTTAGTGGCAAATCTTGTTTGTTGGTAACAAGATGTTTTTGAAGCATTCCTGAATAATAACTTGTGTCAGAACTGATTAAACCCTAGAGGAGGAAACACATTTCTCTTGAGAGTATGGAAACTGGGCAATTTGTTATTTTGTTACAGTAGATGGGAGATGTATATAGTTGTTTATCTCAATAGCTAAAAAGATTGAAGATAAGGTGTCTGTTGTATGCACAGGAACGTGCTTTGAAAGTAGCATCCAGGCAGTCAGCAATTTGGCCCCTGAGAGATTCTGATAGACAGCTGGATCAACAGGAACTCAGAAAATCTCCATGCATTTTAACTAGAAATTCATAGTGTGTGGAGTAGATGTATACTTACTATGTAGGAGAGAAAAAATGTTGGATACACTCCAAAATTTAATCACTTCTTCCATAGCCCAGTGCCCACCATTCAGATAAATAATGCAATATTTAACAGGTAAGCACTTTTTTAAAAGGGGATTTGAAATAGAAGGATCATGTACAAGCTCTATAGTAAGCCCTCTGGATTTGAGACATCACCTAAGGAAATAGCTAGTTGACAAGTACGAGTCAATTGCGGTTTGTCTTAAATTCTCAAAGAATGATGATTAAAGCTGCTTATTGTTATTGCTTTGAGACAGGGTCCTTTTAGTAATAATAACCATCTGATAACATTAAACAAAGGATATGAAAATTGGAACAATTTACATTCATGTTATAAATTTACATTCATTATGTTATAAAATTCATTACTATAAAAACTTTACATTTTATTAAATTATTTTGATTTTTTAAATTCCTTTTAAAAAGAATTTCTGTTTGGTAACATTATTCATGATTATAATAAACAGCTTCCTCTGTAGTAACAACAATAACAGAGACAGGGGTAAGAGATAAAGCATTAAAAAGTGTTTTAATTAATATATCGTAAATTATACCATTTTGTAGAGTGTTCATGAGGTGCCCCCAACTGTGGCCTTGTGCAACAATAAGCTAAATTAATAACCATAAGAGTATCAACTATAGTGCAAGCTCATCTTGCAGACCTATTTGATAATGTTGTGAGTTTGATCCTTACCCATCATCTCATGACTGTTGCCTAGTGCCAGACTAAGCTAAGTTTGGTACATAACTAAATCATGCTATTTTGTTTTTATCAAGAGAAATAACATTGAATTTGTCTCTATTTGGAAACTAAAGGATCAAAATTACTTATTTGAAAAAGAGACAATAGTAAAAATTTGCAGAAGATGTTTGTTGAGAGGTTGCACAGGGGCATAGTGGTTACCAGCACTGAAAATGGAATCAGTAAACTGAGCTTGAGGTTCGGTCAGGGCTGCTTATCTCCATTTTGTACTAATATGCTATACTGTAAGACAGTACATCTTGGGCTAAGGGGGCCAGCAAATCATAAAACCTACAATAAGAGTGTAAAAAGAAAACCAATTCTGAATATTTTAATCCATATTTACAGTACTTATTCTTGTATAATGTGATCCCTTAATTTTGTATGCTAAAAGCATGGATATATGATCTTGTGCATAATGTGATCCTGTATTTTTATACATGAAATGGTATGAATATACTTTATTTGTATACATAATAACATTTCCACTTCAGTATACATAGAAAGTGAGAAACAATTGGTTTTCAGCTTGTGCAATGCATTGTTTTACCATTAAGATGATTTAAGAAACCAGTCTAAACTTTGGACTTGGACATGTTTGGTTGTGTTAGCAGTGGTAAAGATTAGGGTTTATGCCATGAAAAAACTGTCTGATGGCTGTAGATGTTGAGTAGCAGTTACGCACAAAAAATGTACCAAGATAAGATGCAAACCACCCATTTTGACTTGATTTTGATACAAAATTTATCGCATTGTACAATGATAAGTATGGTGTATGTGTCAATGAAGTGAAGTACACCTGAAAATCAATTTTCTTTCTTTTTAAATGTGAGATTTTCAAAATGACACACAACACCGTTGTCTTTTTTAAGTGAATAGTATTGAGAAAATACAAAAACTAAAATACGTAATCTTCATTTTATTCTGTCATTGCAAATATGAGGTTTTGCCTTCTGACTCTCTCTTCATCACAAGTGGTTAAATCAACATGGAAGATAGAGAAAGAAATTAAACAGAGGGTATCAGTAAAACAACTCGTATAATTACTCTCATCATTCACAAACTACCAACTGGTCTCTCATTAAGCCCAATTTAAACACTGTCAGTCTATACTTATCTCCAGCTGGACATCTGAACTCAAAGATTTTATGCAAGGTTGCTAAATGATCAGTGATCATTGAGTGTTGCCAGTGCCTTTTTTTTGAATAAAACAAAACTGTTGTGTTTAATAAAAAACAAAGGCAACTGACCCTGCACATCAGGGTCAGTCTACTCTTTCATGTTGTCAAACCAGCCCTTCCATTGTCATCCAGTGCCCTCCTTCAATGGTACCTTGTATGATGGTCTTTTTCATGCCATTAGCTTCTATTACTTAACTGTGACTAGGAGAGGATTTAAGAGAACCACAACGCTCTCAATCCTGCTCTTCACATATTCTTTGGTCTTGTGCTTCAAGAAATGCGGAGTAGCTTCCTCAGGTATTAGGTTCAAATACCTGAATTCATCCTTTTCTCTCAAAGAACTGCACCCATACAGCAGGATCACGAGCAGAAGAGATACATAGGGAACTTGTGATAGTGCAGTTATTAATAAACTAATTAGAATGAGTAACTCTTGCTGAGCACTCCAGATATGCACTCGAGTCTAATTAGCTCAAAACTAATTAATTAGTTAAATTTCACTTAATACAATTAATTTTAATTTCCTACTGCATATTGTCCAAGTGTATTTGTGAGTTCATATTCTTTTAAGGAGTATTTTATATTTGGATGCCTTCAATGCAACTGATTAAAAAAAAAAAGATTTTAATTTCATTGCCCATGAAGTGGAGTCTAACAGGTGTAACATTTTTCCAAGCAAACCTGCGACTGATCAAGTCAGCAGCATTATTCAGTGGATATTCCCCCACCTCAAATGCAACACCTTGCTTAAGTTTGGCCTAAAATACAGCTGTCAGTTTCTAAATACATTTCACATACCTACAAAATGAACAGTTCAACCATACAAGGACATTATGAAAAATCTATAGTATCCAATTATTATACATAAAATAGCTCTACTATGTCAATAACACTTGTCTCACCTCCTGACTACTGACCACCTCTTTTTGGTAAAATTAAGTTTTTGAGGACCTGAAACATGATTCTGCTGAGAGGGTCATGTTTTTCAAGTGATATAGAGTGTTATTGTTATGTCAATAATAATAATAATTTAATCAAAACAATAAAAATAGCCTCAATATACGCCAACTTTTCTTTTTGGGACAATTTGGATTCTTCTTTTCATCTTCGATATAGTCACTATGTTTCAGACGATTCATTTCTAGGGCTCTCTTCAGGTGTTTAATTGAAATTAAATTCATTTTCAATTGTTTAAAATGAAAAAGACACAATGTAATAATTACACACCTTTAAATATAGATAGATTTAAAAACTAAATCATGTTGTTAGTGCTTTAATTAAATTTATTTCCAATTGTTTAAAACAAAAAAAAAGGAAAGAAAAAATCTGTACCAGTACAAAGAATCTATTAAGACCATTTTTATTGTTACGATTGGATTATACCATTAACACAACAATAACACATAAGTTGTGTTATTTAAATCCATAACAATAACACTTGATGTCATTCACCATTGTTACTTGAAACGTGACCCTTTTGCCAGAATCTAATTTTGGGTTCTCAAAAATGTTATGTGCCCTTTTTTTCCTTGAATTTCAAAGCACAATATACAGATAGAGTTTTGGAATTTGCTATAAAAAATTTTTAGCGTAAGGCTTGTGAAATTTGGTGTTTAATCAAATAGAGTAATTGTATGAGGTTTGCCCAGAAAGTAACCAGCTACTTTCAATATCTCAAGAATAAGATGCACAGTTTTCATGTAACTTGACAACCAATCAAAGCAGACCTTACTGTGCATGCCTGAACAGACACTCACCTATAGGGTTACTAAGTTGGCAGTGAGTTTGTGTATTATGTGACTGCTGCATTCACAATGACCAAGCCTGAATATTCTTATCTAAAGCTGGGTTTTTCAGCAATACATCATATCCAAGTGTGTCAGCACCCCCTCCCCTGTCCAGATTTGGTTCTCTATGACTTCTGTTTTTTTGGTGTTAAAAGTGAGGATATTTCAGACCATGAACGAGATTAAGGATGATGTGATGAGGCATAATATCAAATGGCTGGATATTTTCTGGACAGACATATATATCAACTGAACTGCTATGAGGAAAGACAAAGATACGGATTTTAACACAACCAGAAGCAATTCAGAAACAATAGAGAAAGGTAAAATGCAAAAATTTCAAGTACAAATTTAAAGCTCTTCGTTTTCTTAACTCTCTATCTCATGTCTTTGAGTTAAACTTGATTTTCTTTTCTAAAGTTAACTTTATTCTGCTTGCAATTAGCTTTATTGAAGGATATTAATCTGCCCAATAATACATGGCAGCTATTTAAGGTGTTCCCTATCAGAATACTAAGCAAGGCAATGTTGTTCATGCTGTGACTATTATCAAACAAAACAAACATTAAATGAGACTAGTACATTTAAATCTTCAGATATAACAAATGTCAGCAACTTTGAAAACCATACAAAATATCAAAGAACATGCACATATCTCTGAAAGGTTATATGCAATTTCTAAAAATTTAATAATGCCAAAAACCATCTGATTTGAAAATGAAGTTTAAATCCTCTTTCACAGAAATTCAAGTCTTTAACCAGTTTAGTTTGAGACTTAATAAAAGAATGTTAGAAGTGATGACTGGTGTAATTTCAGAACCATACAAAATCAAGTCATCAATGAAAAATCAACTTGAGTTGATATTCATTTTTAACTAGTCTTTCTTCAATCATATTTATGTTACTTTTCAACACAACTTTTAGATTGTTATTCTCGACCTTTAAGCAAGCAGCCTGAGTCAGAAACAAAGAATAAGCCAAGCCACACTGCTTATTTTATGTTAATGATGATCTGAGAGTAGTAATGAAAATCAACAGAATAAACAGGATAAAAGAAAATTCAGTTGAAAATTAATAATAATGACAATGCTTAGCATGGTTATTTAGTGTATATAAACATACTGAGTAAAAATATGATGGCAATGTAGCAGTTCTCCAAGGAAGAAATAATTAATTCAGCTATATGGCCAGATATGTATGACTGTTTCACTGAGTGGTGTCAATCAAAAATACATTATATAATGTAGAAAAACAAAGTTAAAATGATAAAATACTTGAAATAATGCAGTAAACTTGGAATCCTGTTCAGTCAACTTGGAGTTTCAGATCACCTACTTGCAAAAGAACATCATAAAAATTATCAAGATCAAAGCTCATGACTATACACTTAATCTGAGACTATTCACGCAGGACAAAGTTTACATCATCCACTAGAGGAAATTCAAAAGATCTAGTACAATTTATATGAAACTCAGAAAGGCTAAAGCAAGATATAATCTGATGAATGTAAAGTGTAATCCAATGAACATGATCAAATAGAGTTTCAATCACAAAACAATATTATTCACTCTCTTTATATACATATATATATGATATGTATCTTATAGCATCATGAGCCCTTCCACCTTCCTACTGAATGGGCTCTGTTCTATCTCTACAGATGATATAACATCCCTTCCACGGCACATGCCTGGCCAAAGTGTATGGCGATCTTGGGATGCCCTTTCCTCAGTATTCCCGTCTCAGCCATACTGGCGTAGTCCAGAGAGTAGCAGAAAGCAATACATCTGGCATCAACTTGACTGCAGGAGCTGTCGGGAGGATGTAAAATTGGGTGTCAAACTGCCTTACAGGGGCTTGTTAGGAATCAGAGTTGTCCTTCTCTTAGACTGCTTGCCTTTCCTAAGACTAGAGAGCCCAATCTGCCCTATTTAACCCATGGCTAGGGAAAGAAGAGATGGATTCATGTCTTTCCCAAGGACTGTAATGCAAAGTGAACAAAAACTAGACTAGAGTTTGAAATCAGATTGTGGATTCCATTGTCCGTGCCGTTACCGACAATGCAAAAACTACCTAACCTTTTTTTCCTTCTCTCCTTTCCTATCCTCTAACAACTGAATTTTTCTCTCTCTCTTCCCCCTTCCTACAGTGTCTATCACACTTATGGTATTAGAAGCAGACATGAGCTGAGTCTTTTGTACATTAATGATAACCGCAAACAAAGTGATCAAATTTGAATTAACCCATATACAGATTACTATGATAAAATTATTACCATCTTGGAATATCTCTAAATATTACACTTTCCAAACTTAATATATGTTGCATGACCATATTGGCCATTTAACTTGCACTGAAACTTGAGAAAATTTTTTTCTCCTGCACATCTTCAGACACAAGGAAGCATGCAGATGATGAAGTAAGCTATAGTTTTTTTCTTTTTTCTTCTTTCAAACTCTTGACTTTCCCTAACTCAGAGGCAGGAAGTTAGTCTCATGAGTTGTTGATAGCTCCTCATGTTTTAAACCAGACTTATTACAGGTAGTAAGCCTCACATTGTATAAATAAAGTAGGCAGGAAACCACACTTTTTTATCAATGTATTCTACAAAGAAAGGAAACATCCTTCTGCCACTTATTCACTAATACGAACTTGAGTTAACGCTTTTTCATCTTCTGGAAGTCCATTTTTGGAGTTTTTCCAAACAGCCACAATTGAAAACCAGTGACAGTGGTTTATTGTGGTGATTCTAAGTTCTACAGCTAAGGATAACAACATCTTTTTATAAGCGTTTTAGCCAAAAGCCAGCAACATGGCTTGTAACTCAGTTTTCTTAGGGACTCAATTTCTTACGCCCATGAGGAAAAATGAAAACTATAAGTAGAAGAAAATAGCAGCAAGTCAAGATTCTTTAACTTTCTTTAAAAGTTATTCTTCTTTCTCTCTCTCATGCCGAATTTCTAGTGAGTGAGAAGTTAAGCCTGTAGAGTGACTTTTTTTTGTTATTACTACTACTATTACCACCACCATCAGTAGTGGTAGTGCCAACTTGTTGGTATCCCTGATTCCACAGACTGGAAACATTTGTAGTACTTAGAAAGGAAGGAAGTAGCAGAAGAGACAGACAGACAAAGAGAGTGAGAAGCAAACTAACTCAGGCACCAGCATCTATCAGAGCCAGTTCTACTGTAACCAGCACAGACTAAGGGTGGTTGCTGTTAGAGTGGTGAGAGGAAGAGAAAAGTTAAAGGTCACTGGAGGTACAATAGACCAATTCACCTGCCAACACTACTTTTAGTATGGAATATACCAAACTCTGGCCAACAGCGCCAGCCAAATGCCGGCAACAGTAGCACGAAGAAAGAAGAAAAGAAATATCGGATTTTACCAATACTTTATATAAAAAGATACAAAAATAATTTTTTGTTGAAATAGTAAGTATTTGCTTTTGCTCCAGTTGACTTATTTTTGGTCAAGTTATGATTGGTTGTCGATACTGACCTGTGGTGTAGTGTGACTCCCCAAAATTTATCCTGTTGTCAATAGTTACTTCCTCTTTTTTATTTTTTACGTTAAAACTGATATCACTAGCAACAATTGCAGAATTCAACAAAGTACATTACCAAAAAAATGCATACATGCAGACAGATATTTTGTTTGGTCAATTAAATATATGACCAATAATTGTAATGAGATAAGTAGGCAAAAACAGAGAAATTAGAAAAAATTGACGACGAAACAGATGAACAAGTTGACAAGATGAAAAAAAAAAAGGAAAATAGTTTGCGAAAAAAAAGGGGAGCAAAAATGCACACACATACACATAAACACAAGACAGACAAGTGAGAAAAAAATGCAGATAGACACAACAAAAAACAAAAAAAACAGAAGAAAACTAAAATGGAAAAAAAAAAAGTAGATAGAAACAAAACTACAATTCCAAATTCTTTCAGAAAGTGAAATTATTTTGTCTACTGATACAACAACTAAGTAAGAGTATGTCAATCCAAAATGAAAGTAGTGACCTGCATGAAATACGCAAGTTAGTTAAGAATATTTTTCCCTCCCCTCAACGATTTCTGAAGCAGTGGCACACATGAAGGTAGAGAGAGTATTTTTGGGAAGCAGCGAACAGCAGCTATAACCAGACAAGATAGAATCTTGAAGAGTCATAACATATGAATGCTTATTGTATACACATAGAGGTAACTAAGAACGGTCAATCTAGGGTTTTCTGTGCTATCAGATTTATGTTGCTTTGGGCTAAGGATTTTATGAAGAGAAATAGAATCATAATTCTATCATCTAGAATTTCACCAAGAAATGATAATTTATAGTCAACCATTTATAGTTCTCTGTCGGAGACATTTCAAGTATTGTCAACCTATGACATAATTAACAAGAGTATTTGGGGGTCCTACCACTCGCTTCTACACATCCAAGCCCTATATCTTTATTTCTAGCTTTGGTAGACTAACCCTCAGTAATATCACAAATGCATTGACTACAGTATATTTGTATATCTTTTTGAAATTATTATGTACATCTCAAATGCCAGCAAATACAGTATATATAAATAGAAATGCATGTAGGGTGCCTGTATATAAGTAGAGGTGATTTGTATTTGTGTGTGATATATGTTCATGCATGAATGTGTATACACTTGTTTTATGTATGTATGTATGGGTAGATGTGATATCTACTATATAAAACAACTACTGTTTGTCACTGTGCCCCCTGCCCCCCAAACATTGGCACAGTCCAAACCAAATTTGGCATGCATACTCTATGGACTTGAAGGAATGTTTTAAAGTGAAAAGTTTTGAGGAAAGTTTTTTTTGAGGGCTTTAGAGGTGGGGATTCTATTTACAATGTAACTATAATGCTAAAAGGAATCCTTACTTTCTGTCCAATACACATACATACATACAAGTAAATGTATGTAATGCTAAGATGTATCTTTAGAAAAAAAATTGTGCCTGCATTTGATGTATGTCAGACTGGCCAACCACCCACTACATAGGGTAAGATAATCTGTCATTTAACAATACAGACACCTGCTTTTTACTCTTTTTGTTTTTTATACACTCAAAAAATGCCTAATTCTTGAAAACTTCTAATTTTGGCTTCAGATACATAGTATCCAAAATTGTTTAGTAATGAAATTAGTTAGTATGATTTTTTAATATGACACTAATTCAATTATTAATGCCATAAGTTTTAAAAACCTCACACAGTACTTGAAAAAGTTTAGAATAGATTGGTTTCCAGCTTATTTAATATTTAAATGCAATTTAAATTTTATAATTGATGTAATTTCATTAGAATTTTAAAAAAATTTATTCAATCCATACTAGTTCTAATGAAAATAAATGGTATCATGACTTATCTAATAAAAGCACTAACATTTTCATGACTACTTAATATGAAGTGTGGCTATTGAATAACAAGACAAATAAATCGAATCAAAGGATGCATGAACCACATGGTATACATTGACCTATGAGCGAGTATAAATGACCTCTGAAAGTTTCAATTGACTTGCTTCTTCAGTTTACTGTTATGTATCATTTGAGGTGAACATGTTTTTCTGATATGTCATAAAAATGATAAGTTCTAAAAATCGAGCAATGCATTGATCTGAAATTTTTGGTGAAATTGATCAAAATGACAACTGAATCTACTCATGTTAAAGGGGAAAATGCATGTCATGTGCATGTATGTCAAAGAGGTACAAAGGATTGATGCAATGATATTTTTTAATCTTCAGTGAGTAAATAGAGGAGTAAACTTTTGACTAATGGATCTGAGGCTGATGATTCCAATCTGAAGCAAAAATATCTGCAGCCTAACTAAGTCAAATACTGTATTTGCAAGGTCTACAATAGATTGTTAATTATGATATGAAGTCACAAAGTATGGAAGAATATGATTTGAGTTCTGAGTTGATGAAAATAGAAACTTCCTGATATTTCATCCATATTTTTACTGGGCAAAATTCAGATCTCTGCTATATAGAATAAAAACTTCACAATTGAATGAGATTACGGTATTAACTGAATTAACTTTTTTTCATTGCTTCATGTTCCATTATTTCTTAACTTCAAAAACACTAAATTAATGAAATTGATAATGAGTTTGATATGATAAAGTATTTCTTACAATAATTTTTGTTATTTTTCATCACAACTACTTAGACCATACCCAAGGTTGAAAGAATTCAAGTCTATCCCACAGCTTATTTTTTGTATCTCATCTGCACTTTTTACTCATGGCTGTAGGTTGATAGTCTCAGTAGTTGAGATGAAAAGCAACAAAAATTAAGACGAAAGGAATACACATAAAAAATTAATAATGGTTAACAGTGCTTCATCTAAAAGAAAAAAAATCAGAATAATATTAATACTACTGCAACTAGTGTATGTAAAAACAATAACAAATATGGCACTCAGCTATCCAGGAAAAATAAAGGATGGTTTAAGGATTAGTTTTAATCTTCTGCCAGCCATAAGAGTTATGGTAGCTCAAACAGCAGAGCAGTGTCTGTACATAGACAGGCTTCCTGAGGTAAAGGAGATGCAAGTTTGGGTCTTGCCCGCAGATTATCATTTGTTTCTGCTCTGCACCATTACTCATTGCTATAGACTGATAATCTGAGGGGTTGCAATGAAGAGCAACAAAAATTAAGATGAAAGGAATATTAGACAAAAATTAACAATGCTTTTTCTAATAAAAAAAATAGATCAAGATAATATTACACATTTAATCCATCCAGTACTTGAAGTAAATTTGTTTCCTGTAAATATTGTTATATTGCGGTAAGTGTGTCAAAGGGAAGCAATTATTCAAGAACTGATACATCTTGACTTACATTTGGCTTCTATATAACACATAAGTAGGGTTGCTTCCTAAGACTTGTTAGTGGCCAAAAGAGAGAGACAAAAGTCTGGAATAATCTGCCTTTTTCTTCAGAGTACAACATGTTAATTCAGAAATCATAGTGAAAGAAAGATTCAATACAAAACTGATCCTTGCACTCAGATTTGAAATATGATAATTATAAAAACATACCATTGCAATGGTCCATTTTAGAATAAAGAATTAAAGACATTACTAATATATCAGGAACTTCATAGTCCATATATATTTTGCATTCATGTCAAATACAGAGCCAACAAAACTTTTAAGGGATAACTAATAATACATCAGATTAATTTTTTTAAATGCAACTCCAGAAGAAAACTTGTAAAAAAAAACTGAATAAGTGAATAGTTGTAATTTGTTTGTTGTCTTTCAAAGGATACAAAGGAATTATGACAAAATGACAGAAAAAAATATTCTTTGCCATACACACTTGAATCAGTCACTTACTTAAATCCAATCAAATTTATAATACAGAAAATTCAATTGTACTGCGAGGCCCATGATAGAGAAGTATGGTGAATCCTGGGGAAGGTCTATGTCCAACGAAAGACGTTAAAAGACTGATGATGATGATGATGGAATTTATAATAACTTGCCAGCAATTAAAATATTTCTCAAATGGTACCAAATCAGTTCCCTAACAACTACATTCACTCAACATATCAAGCCGTACCCCTAACAACCAGTAGTAGGGCATGATTAATTGACTTATTAAATGCTAAGCTAACTTATCATCCTCTCATTATTTGGTAACCATCAACCAAAATAAGGATGATAAAACTTACAAATACTATGTATATGAACTCATGCATGCAACATCATTTAGCAGAAAAAGTATTTCATTCATAAAATGAACTGAAAGTTGAGAAGTGCTGAGTGGTGCAGTGGAGTGATGCGGGCTGGGGTGGAGGCGATGTAAATAAGTATGGAAAGAGTTTTGCTCGGCTGATTCTCAATTCATCTTCTAGGTAGTAGCAGAAGTAATAGTCACACCAAAAAGACATATACTTACACTCTAAGGATATAAACAAACAGTGGAGGACATCTGCAAAAGTAGATGGTTCCTGCTATTTCTTTATTAAGATTCACTCTTTCTCTCTCTGTAATTACTTAAACAAGTTGTGCTCAACTTATAAAATATAGATGAAGTTGTACAAAAAATGCTGAAGAGTCCATCCCTTCCCCCTTGCAGGTTTCCTTCACCCTCACAACTACCAGCATTATTCTTTATCCTTGCTGCACAAATATGACCCTGACTTTACTTGACCTCACCCATTTCCTTCCCCTTATGAGCCCTTGTCATACTAAATTAAAAGGCAGGAAGTCAATAGTCAAGTGCTTGTGTTGGAATATCCCCACCCACACAATAAAACACAAAAAAGATCATTGGGGTAAAAGGATTGTAGATTGATACAGTGAACCCTCAACAGAGGAAATCTGAGTTAAGAGAGTGACCAGAAAGAGCATTACCATCATTTATTGCATAGTATCATAACTGAACCACTTCAAAATTACTGCTGCAATTAGTTCTCCAGATTCAGAAGGAAACAAACTTAGAACAGTTTATGGATTTTCAGATGAGTCAGTTATATGATCTATCATGTTCAGTGTATGGTACTTTCCAATATTGTATGCATATACAGTATGGACCCCTATCAACAGTTGATCTCTACCCCCATTAGTTCATTTCAATGAGCGTTTATTGTATTTTAGAGCAACTTTTTCTCAACTAAAGCTTGTTAAGGGTTCCTCAAAAATTTCAAACATGCGTGAAAAAAAACTGACTATTGCTTTATTTGAAGTTTTTCATATTACAAGTACCAGTTCCAGTTTTGATGACATTTGACACTAAAAGAACCAGAATTTTCACAAACTGAAAAAGACCAGTAGCTGTCATTTTCTATAATTGGTATAATTTTCAGTTTTTTTGAAGGAAAAATTTCTAAAAATCTAAAATCTCAGACAATATGATAAAATACTAATAATTAGGTTTCTTCATGTTTTATATTTATCGATTTTTGCCGATTTATATCATCAGTGATGAAAAAAAGATTACCCATTTCAACATTTTTTGCCAATTTACATCAATTTTGATTGAAAAAAAATTCTGAAGGATTTTTTTTTGTTTCCATAAGTAGAGCCAGAGACAAAAATGCAGAGGGTGCTTACAATTCTGATTCGTTCAGATAAATATCTCAATTGTCTTAAATCTGGCTATGAATAAATGACATTTGATATTTTGCTTCAATCTGTATGGAGTGTTTATTCCCTATTTCAAAAAGATGAATTTTTGAGCACACTGATGTGTCATTAGCTGTACATATCTTTTTATGCAGAAGTTCCTTCACATATGAAAGTTGTTTCAAGGGTTCCTTTAATCTAGGTTGAGAAAAGAAGTTATAGAGTTAAGAACATTATATTACAGTCAAAGAGAGGACTTTTTCATGGTGCACATTACTGCAAACCCATTTAAGAGAAAATAATTTCATAGCCAAAGTTTTTTAATTCTTTAGCTGTCAGCATTATACTTGTAATATCTGCAAAAGTGGTTAGCTTATGTTTGGTCAGTGTGTTTTAAAATCATCAAATAACAGGAAATATTTTGAAGTTTGTCAAGTGTTTTTAGATGTGTCCAAACATCTCAATAAGATGTTTTTCAGTCAGTTGGTCAGTTACAGTTATGCTAAACAACAGAAATAGGAAGGAAGGAAGAAGTGTGATGTCATTAAAGGAACATTTATTTCAATCAATTTTTTTGCCAGCTGCTAATGAGGTCAAAATAGAATTCCAAAATCTGCATTTTTGTGTTAAAAAAGCCAAAAATGGTCTTTCATGGTTTTCATCGAAAATGATATTTACAGAATATTTCTAAACCGAAATATTTTGCAAGTATACGAATGAATTGACTCAAAGAGAGACCACAGGCTCTTTTTCCTCCTTTTGCTACTATTACCACCATGGATGGTTGAACTTATGGTTCTAGTAATTAGGTATTTTCTTTTTGTATCAATCAGTAAAGACAAAGTATAGAAAGAAGGAGAAGGAAGCCGGTTACCTTAGTTCAAGTAAAACTATTATAAATCTGCCACTTAGACTATGTTTATCATCAGCAGGCAGAAACAGGCAATAGCACCCACAAACACATCACCACTTCAGTTTTCACCCACCCTTCAATCCTGTAGGAGAAGAGCACTGGAATTATTCTAAGATTATTTTTCAACATTCCAAAGGAGGTCACAAAATTCCAGGAGAAATAGGAATGGCAATCTCCTGAGGTTTCTCAGAAATGCATGAGTAGTTGGATCAGAATTTATTCACCTATATATCTATCTATATATCTATATCTATATATATATAAATAGATAGATAAATGAATAATGGGAAAATTGGGGCACAGTGGTTCATGATTTTCTGCAAGTGCGATTATGCAACAGTACAGCTGTTACTTCATCTCAAGTCAACACATCTGCTATCTTTTTTTTGAAAGACTTGCCCATTTGATCATTGCGGCAGAGTGTGCAAACTGAAGGACCTAATTTTAGGCCATAATATTCAGAAGTACTCTTACTTTCATGATAGCGCCATGATTATTCTGAATTTCCTAATTCAATTACATGAGGTGAAATTAAGATTGCGCAACAATTATTTATTGTCCAAACTGCGATCACAGTGCTTGTGCTTTAGGGAGGTTATCTTTCTCAATGGTATATGTGAGGTACATTGGATTACCCCTGTCCACATGATATCTCTGAAAGTATGCAAAAGGTTTAAATTAAATTCTGTTAGGGAATAGACAATGGGGTAAGGAAGAAGTGGTTGATTGTCATCTTGGTTGAGAAATATTTGAACTTTTTTATACCATGTACATGCTCATCTCTGTTCACACAATATTTTTAAAAGTTCTGATTAAATTTCCATTAGATTAAACAGAATGGTATATAATAGGCCTCAGAAGATGTGAATAAATTAAAAGATGGATCCACGCAATATTACTGCCCCTCATAGTTGAATATCCACAACACAATATATCACCAAAATTTCATGCCTGTTAACATGATACCTCAAAAAGTTCCAAAAGAATTTCAATGAAATTTGGTAGAAGGGTGAGTAATGAGCCATGGGAATTGTGATTAACATTTGGGGCAGATCCATGCACTATTACATCACCAGCTAATGGTATTGACAGAGGTATGTATTCTCAGAGTATTTTTTAGTTCCTCAAGTATGCCTAACTTTTGCCAATGTATGTTTGAGAGATTTTCATGATCACCTTTTCACCATCTAGACAACAATTCAATAATACTTTTGTAGAATGTATGGTTGGTTTTACTCAAGGACTTCTTTAAATCATTCAATCTTATATCGATTCACTGTAGGCTGGGACATAGGATCAGAAAAAGAGAAGTGCTAATCAGTCATTTACTTGGATAAAACTTTCTCATCTTTATATAACCTATTTCACAGCAAACATACTTGATCTTTTTTTTTTTTACCCAAATATATGGTTAGAATTTAATTTTTCTGATCAACTGTACACTGGTTGTCTTACATATGAAGATAAATCATACCACACTTAGCAACTGGAATGGGCATTGGTATTCCATAATGATATTATGTGGTTTGGACATATACTAACAACACAGGGGAGATAATTGGGCATCAATCCGCTCCAAAATTTAATCGTTTCTCCCATGGCCTATTGTCCACCTTTCCACAAAATTTCATAACTTTTGGAGATTTCATGTGGACAGTCCAGTCATAAGTCTTTGAACAAATGTAATTAAAGAAAAAAAAAAATCAAAAAAACAAAATAGGAAGATCTCTTTCAATCAGAAAAAGATTTCTGAGTCTGCACCAAAATTTTACCACCTCTTGTAATATATGTTATTATCCCTTTACCCACATTTCCAAGAAATTTAATTGAAACTCAGTACTTTCGGGGTATTGCGTGTACAAATTAACAAACAGTCGCGATTGAATACCTCTTTTCAACTTCATTGACAGAGAAAAATGATGAAAATGTAGCCAAAGAAATGAAAATATCGATTACTGTGAAAAAGATTATTCATCAGTATCAAGATTAACTAAGATCTCAGTGATTGAGGTATTAAAATCTTGAAAGTATACAGAGGTCCCCGGCAGAAAACAAAAAAAATTTTCCCAATAGTAAACAAAAATGTTCTTTATTTATAAAATGTAAACAAAGAATAACTAAGGATCCCCCAGGTATTTCATTTCATTGAAATTTATCAAGGAATAACAAAGTTATCTTATTGAGAAAAAGGAGAAGACAACAGATACAAATAGCAAAAGTAAACCTAAATTTGATAGTGTATGTATGTGTGTTTAGATATATGCATGCCATATAAGTCAAAATATTATTTTGGAAGGAATACTCTTCTAAATCCAGGATGACATAGAACTTGATATACATCTAAGCTATCCCGATTAATACTGACAGGAAACTGACCCTCTTGAAGAAAGGCTGGTAATTTCAACTGCCATTAGTCTTTAAGAGAGGAAGTAATTGTAGAGGGGAAAAATATATTCAGTTACTACCTGGTGCAAAACAGTCTATTTGAAAGACTAAATGAAATGTGGCAGTGCTCACAAGTTAATTTTTCAGAAAAAACTGATTTGGATTCCAAATATGAAGATCCAAAGATGTGACTGTATTCAAGTTTTTAGGAATTTTAAAAAATGTGTTATTATGCAGAAAAAATAAGATAGATATAAAATTCTAAATGGTCTCATACAGAACAATGATTTTTTTTTTTCTTTTCATAACTTCCTCATTTATCTATACTTATATGAATGAAGTAAGAAAAAAATTTTAACAGGTTTGGTTAGTTATTCAATAGAAACCATCATATGACCAACGTCTTTTGGCAGAATGCCGTATTGGTGGTAATCAATTGAAAAATTGGAAAAAGGGATGATCAATGAATAAATTCTCCCACCTCTTCTTAGGCAGGTGATCACTAAAAAGCACAAATATTGCCGGACACAAAAAATTAGAAGCCAATTTAGCAGAAAAACACATTGCAATTTGAACCCCCACTAAAAGCATATTTGTTGAGGAAGATATTTAAAAATATAAGAAAAGATTTTTTTCTGAACAAAATTAGTAGCAAATGTTTAAATTTTCAGCCCTTTAGCTTCATTTGTCTGACCTGTACATGTGACACATAGATAGATAGATAGATAGATAGCCTGTCAGCCAGGACCATTTAGTGAAGAAACCTATGTTGACAGTTCTGGTTGACAGTGTCTAATATAATCTAAATCCAGCATGAATATTGTAAGATATAATCCACATTTTCTTGAAATCCTTTTGTGAATAAATGGCTTGAATTGGTAATTACTGTTAAATAAATTTATCAGTGGTAAGTGAGTTGATCTTTTGTCAATTCAAATCTAACTTATTTTCTGCAGACATGAAATCAAGGCTCTACTTCTTTTCTCATTAATACAATTCAAAGTTTGGCAAATCCTCAGAATTGTTTTTAATAACCAAAACCAAGAACAAAAAAAAAAATTCAACTCCAGAGTGTAAAAAAAAAAAAATAAATAAAATAAAATTTTGTTTTTTATGCGGAAAATTTTTACTATTAGTAAGATTACCTTGAAGACAACACAAATGACAAATATAACCCACATTCATACGTTGTTTTTCATGAATATAAAAATTTTCATAAAGTAAACAGGTGAATATATTCATTTATCATATTCAAAAATAATTTTCTAGGTAGCTTCACTGTCCAGGTTTGTGATAAAAATAAATTTTCTTTGTATATGTGCGTGCTTGCAAACATCATAGCTCAATGTACCCTATGATCAGTTTTGACCAATCAGAATTGCCAAATAACTTAGAAACAGGGTTAAAAATCACATTCATTCAGGATAATATATTCATTCATGAAAGTAAGCACAATGAAAAGAGTAGAAAAAAGGTAATGTACAAGGGGTGGGAGGGAAGGTATATAAGAAATTACCAATCAGAAAGCCTAGCTGAGGGAGAAAAAGCAGTCAAGTTTTATTTTTATTTTTTTTATCTTCCAGCAATCAATTATTTGTATCACTATATATGAATGTCTCTCGATGCAAATGAAGGTATTCACACATAAATAAATGCATATTTCATGTAAAGGTGAAGAGACATTTTACACATCTGTGAGAGCAAATGATAATGAATATATACAATTAGAAAGCACTCAGAGAGAGCATACCACAGCCAATGCCATTGTCAGTAATTGTGAATGGATCCAACCCAAAATTTGAACACTTCTTTTTCACCTACAAATTTTCATAGGAATCCATTGAGAATTTTTGGAGATGTCATGTGGACGGTCAAAAGAAAAAAAAAAAAAAAAAAAAAAAAAAAAGTGGAAAAAAAACTCTCTCAATCAAAGAAAGAATTCCTGGATCCACTGCCAAATTCAATCAACTTTTCCTCGCCCCATTGCCCATCCTTCTACAATATTTCATTGAAATTCATTGAGAACTAAAATATATCGAGTGAACAGACTGATGGACCTGATCAAAAACATATACCTCTCCAATATTGATGGCAGAGGTAATTGTGCCATTTCGGAGTAGACAAAAGTATGTTCTTGTCTGCATATTTAGAGAGATTAACACCCATATATATATATATATATATATATATATATATATATATATATATATATCTATATATATATATATATACACACATACACACACACCATCATATATATATGTGTGTGTGTGTGTACACATGGTTGGTTAAAGGCCACAAACAAGGAATGTCCAAATTTATCAAACATTCCAGCTTCCATACAAGTAGAAGTAGATCAGTAGATAGTGTGTGTAGGAACTGTCATAATTTTTGATCATGTGATTTTGATTATTTATTTAGCCATTTTCAAGACAGGGGAATAAGAACTGTAATCATAGATATTTGTTGTTTGTTTTATATTCATATATATATATATATATATATACACATGTATATATATATATATATATGTATATGAAGGAGTATAACAGTATGTATAAAGGGTGTCTCATAATAAACCTGACTTTACGCAGCTAGATGCTTCACATACTGCTCCAACTGGAATCTAATGGTATTGACAATCAAGCACTGGGTCTTGGATTTTCCTGACATTTTTATAGAAGTTGTGCTCATCATAAGAGCTGTGCACAAACATGAATATTTGTCTCTTTTTCTCCAGAGTTTCATAGCTAACTCATTGGTAAGCATGTGCACCATATTTTGAGCTGTACACAGGTTGAAAAAGCATGCTTTCATTCTTCTGAAAATATGGATTTGGCAGGTGACCTAGAAATTCAGACAACCTTAATCCTACCAAAAATCTTGGTCACCATGATGGAGTGCACTGAAAATGTCCTCTTCAACTCTCTCAAAACAGCATCTGACATAAGTGATTGGCAAAGTTTTGGAGGAAATAAAAGGTGAACAACAAATTTTCAGAAACCTGTGCTCATTCAAATCTGGGTAGGATTTTGTGAAAACATTGTTGTGTTGATGTTGCTCACAGGTTGGTCAGCATGAAGACTTCTGTTGTGAAATCAATTAAAAAATATTGATAGTATGTTGATTTGGTGTTGCTTGCAAAAATAGGTGGTTTTATCCCGAGACACTCTTCATCTGCAACAATGAATAGCAACTGCTCGTAAACCTTATGTTAATGACTGGTTAATTGTTAGTTTGTGAGTGTACAAACCAGATTGTTCAATAAAAGTTACTGATTTATATAAACAAAATAAATTGAAAAACAAAAAAAAATAGAGAAAATTACTTATCAATCTAAATGTTCCCTTTTAATCTGTATACATTTACCCTCGCTTGGAAGCAAGTAGTCAATTCCCTTCTTGAAGATTCCTTCATTCAAGAAACTGATAAATCTTTAGAAAGTTTCTTCTCTTTAATTCTGATTGGATAAATTCTTTCAAGGAAGTGGTCTAGATGCTTGTAAGAAAGAGAAAATTGGGTGAAATGGAAGCATACGATAAAGTTTACATTTTCAACAAATTCAATTTAGAAATTCTATGGCTTCTGGTCTTTTGGTCAGGAGCCACAAAATTGAATATCTAGTCTCATAGGGCTTTTCCAAAGGTGGTACTTCTCCATTGCACTAAAAGGCTCAGGGTCAATCTATATGCATTTTGGGGCAATTTTGAAGGAAGATATGATGTATCCCTGTTCTGAAAAACTCATAAAAAACCTTTAGGGATGATAACAAAAATTCAACTAGGGGTTTTAGCTTTTTAACTAAATCCAGTCATTGTGTAGATCTATAGTATATAATATTCAATCTATGTGATTAATGGAGACGCATTGGAGTAAGTTTATAGTCAAGGAAGGAGATTATGATGAAAAATATGTATTTGTAGTGTAAAATAAATGTTTTTCTCCATCATTAGGCTATGGACCTACTGATGTACGAATACATACATATTACACTATATATATATATATATATATATATATATATATATATATATATACATACACACACATAGATACAAATACAGTAACCATACACAAATAAATCATTAATATATATATATATATATATATATGATGATATACATTTAAATTCCATGGATCTATCATAAATGCATTCAATCATAGAAGAGTAGAGCATATGCAGTATATAATCAAGTATCAGCACAAAATATCTGTTTATTGTACATAACTGTATGTCAACCACAGACATGTATAAATTGAGCTAGTATGTATAATAGATATGTTCAGTATTTGGATAATATTCTGATGAAATTTTAACCTGCAGAACATGCCAGTGAATTGTCGATTTTACAAACAATTTGTGTTTCTTTCTACATTGTCAACCATTAATAACAGTTATAAGTGTAGCATGATTTTATGCATAACTGCCTGGCCATGCAGCTATGAAAGGAAACCTGCCAGAGCTTGAATGCCTGCCGGGAAATGTCTGTGTATCTCAGTGGTTATAAGTCTTGGTATCCTGTCATCCTGGATCTTGCTCAAATATTTAGAAGAGTTTGACACTTCAGAATTGCCTGCAGAGGTTTATACCTGTGTGGAAAAGTTTTCCTAAGTGGCCTGATGAAATTGACTTCTGGATGAGTATATTTGTTGCATAAACCTAATATCATTTGTGTGTGCGTGTGTGTATCCATTGGTTTCTGTCACATTAAAGCAAAAGAGAGGAAGGGGTAAAGCAAATTTAGCTTTAGTGTGTTTGCATATGCTAAAACTAAGCTATGAATTTGTGTGTCGGCATCTACATCACTGATGCAGTTGATGTCTTCATATTAGGAGACAAATATAGAGCATGACTGATTTTTCATGGATAAAATTTGTTTTTCTCATATTGAAAATAGAAATTCACTTTTTACTTAAATCTGCTGCCTTCAGAATCTATAAAGAGTTGTGGAAAATTGACATAAAATAGATTTTGTTTGAGGTACGCGTTTTGTTTGCAATAAATGCATTTATACTAAAATATATATTTGCATAAGCTATTGATGTGTAAATAATCCTGTCATTTTTGATGGGCATCATCCTAGTACATGTATACATATGATGGCTTGACCTCACAAAAAGGTTTTTTATGTCCTGGCAAGGCTGATACGTAGAGAGCCCAAAGGCCTGCACAATAGAATTTCAAGATGAAGTGTGATGTGTGTGTAGCCAATCCCACCCTTTAAAGCAAGGATTTGCATGCTATGGTCCAATGAAATGGTGCAAATAGTTGCTGGGCCTCTAGGTTGTAGGTTTGACAGGAGTTTCCTCCTCCTGGGCTAAGCTATCTATGGGGGTCTGCTGCCCCCTTTGTGGAAGTATTCCAACAGTATGGCTAATTGTGGTACTTAAACCACGTGACATGAACACGCTGACTGCCTATGCAGATATATATTCATTGTATATATACATATTGAAGTACAGGTCCAAGACACACCACTGAAGTTGATGCCATGGTGAGCTGTAGGTGTCTACTGTACTCAAGAGGAGTAACAATATTATATATATATATATATATATATATATATATATATATATATATTTATATGCACACAATTACATGCGTGTGCATGTGTATTTTTTCAAACCAAAGAAAACAAACACTCAATCCCCACAGCTAATTGGCAGAATATCAAACAGTTTCCTAACACACATACACACATATATGTTCTTTAATACTGGATGATTCGTAGAGGTAAAATGAAAGGAGAAAAAAAAACAAACTCTCTTATTATTTACATTTAATCTTTGTAATGATTCCAAATGAACTGCGCCAAACATGTGCTTGTCAAAACTACTCTCTTTACATAATAAAATAAGATAAATAAAAACAATTCCTAAAATACAAAATTGCAGTGAAGTGTTTAGCAGCCTAGAATACAGCTAAAAATATGCTGTTAGCCATGAGAGTTTTAAGCAGCCATAGGAAAAAGATCAATTTGTGAATAGCTGGAAAATATAATATTTATTAGCTTTTTTGTCTTTTTATTTAGGTGAAAAGATAAGTTTTGAAAGGGTCATTTCATTATTTACGCCATAATGTTTGCTTACTACATAGGAGAAGTGGTTTCTTAAATTCTTAGATAAAATATTTTCATTACAGAGATATAGGATGCAAGTTCAAATCTTGTTGGAAGCTACTTCTTCATTCTCCTTTTAGGTTGTTTCATGTAGTATTCTTAGGCCTATTGGAGTGACATTCTGGTACTGGAAAAATGAACTCCCTGGCAATGTTTGCATGGAAATCTTGTCTGATAGACTATTTTCAGACATTGAAATATCAAGGTAACTCTGGAAAGGTTCTAAGAATGAGATAATAATGCCAATGGCCTGGCTTAGCACAATAAATATAAGCAGGGAATATAGAGTTACCAAAGTTTTTTTTTTTTTTCAGCTTACAAGCAATTTTAAAATATGAGTTTTCTCCCTTCCATTGTAACTCAATTTTTATCTTCTTTTTCTAAAAAGAAAAGGATGATAGAAAATTTTCGGGGAAATAAAAACCAGAGATGAGTGTGTTGAAATTCAATGAGAATATTTAATAATTGACTTGGAGAAATCATAGAATTTAGGTATGCAAATAATCTGGAGCTCATAAGCATTCAAATGTTTAAAGTTTGGAGAATTTGCATCACCACAATCTTAGAACAATCTCCCCTGCACCATAACGTGATTGTTGGAGCCCAAGAAAACCAACCAGGACAGAAAAAAAACTTCATCCTGTTGTCCTGAGGATGGTAGAAAATGTGTTTAGGATGAAAAGAGATCTTCAGGAAACTTTTGGGATGAAAGGTATTTTTGTCATTTTCACTTCAGCAAATTAGAAATTGAACCAAGGCTGATAGATATAAGGAGTTAGAATATACATTTACATACATATACACTGCATATATATGTAAATGTATACTTTTTCACTTCATCTTCCTCTGTATATATTTGTCTGTCTCAGAAATGACCCTGTGAAAGCAGTGGTAGAGGAGTGGCTGCAAGGCATGGAGATCTCAGTTCAAAGCTAAGTTGTCATTTTGGCTATTTTATTGCCAAATTTGGCCTTTTGGAAAAGCATTTGGCCATTAATTTTTTGGTGATGCCATATCTATTTTCCCCTTTGACAAACAGACTGAAATGTAACAAAATCATATCTAAAACTGCACACCCATCTACATAATCATTATTAGCAATATTTTTTTAATATGCCTGGGGGTTAAGAGGGATCAAGGATTGCACAAAGGGGTCAATGATCTAATACATTAAAGGAACACTTGTTTTGGGACTTTGATATATAGGATAGATTGAGGTAAGCTAACTTTGTTGGAGAAGTAGTTTTGATAAATTCTAATTTTGGAATGTAGTGCAATATTGCAATGTTTCATTAACACTGAAGGTATTTGTCTATTTTTGGCAAGAAATGTCTCAAACTATCTGGTAACCCGAGCTTGAAGACTGAGAACAAGAGAATTGGGGTTCTTCAAATCATTTTGTTTTAATTTTGTGTTTTTTTTACAGTTCATGGGGCAGCAACTAACATTTCTTTTCATTAATAATTAATCTGTGGATTATTATCTCGATTAATGGATTAGTAATTTATAAAATGTGTAGAACATGTTCGATGAAAAGGCGAAAATTGTCAATCTCTGTTTTAATAGTTGTTTATTGAATTAATTGCAGCAGCTTTACAGTGAACAGATAACTTTTTTTTAAAAACCAATTTATTTGAGTGGAGCAAAATAAATATAATCAGACCCAACCATCAGAGTTCTGTGGGCACAATATATCTGAGGAGCCTTGAAAATCTAAAAAATAATCTGCTTGACAACTATTGATGATAATAAAGTAAAGGAACAACATTTTGATTTCAGGATGGTTCACATTACTAAGTTAAAATTGTTTCTTGGGACAGTACCATGACAGTACCGGGAGTTAGTCAGTAGCCCTGAACTAAGCCGTGATCAATAAAGCTATTTTTTAACTAAATTTAGTTATTTTAGAGCTAGATTAATATTTTTGGGTTCACCATCCAAACTGCATTATAGCGGAGGAAGCCTATATACTGAAATTCTGCTGCATGTTTTTGATAGGTAGGATTACGGACATTTAGATAACTTATGTATACACATCAGTATGTAGGAAATATCTGTGATGTGTGGAATGCAGTCATAGAGGAAAAACACATGTTAAATATTTACCAAGCAATTAATTGGTAAATGATTCTAGGCTCAAGTTCAAAACAGGATTGTAAGACATTGCGACGTAATAAATGTTCTGGATTGAACGAGAAGAAATTTTATAAAAGGCTTTCAACAAAAAGTTATTAGTTTGTTAGTCCAGTTAGAAAAAGAATCAAAAGTTCGGCAATGTTTGTGAAGTTTCTTACCAAGCTGTGTATGGTTTGTGGGGGTGTAAAGCAAAACTATAAAAAATAGTTTCACAAATTTTGACATAATTTGGCCGAGAGATTCACAGAATGACTAGATTTTTAATTTTTTTTTTTTTCTGTTTTCAATATTTTGACAGATAGGACTGGGATCCATGTAGAATAAATCAGAGTCATATTTCTAGGCTTAATAGGTAGAAGAATGTAAATACTAAAAGAAATGTGATAACACTATGGCACACAAGATTTGTATATCTATTAGATGCTTTTTATTTCATCTTTCCAAGCCCATTTCAGAAGGTAAATCATTTAACATTCTTTGCACAGTACATGATTTAGTGAGTGACAGAAAGATAAAAACTGCTCCTTGATTTTTTAGTATGACTTTGTCTCAACCCCACACACTCTAAAAACAGGGATAAAAATTGTTTTTTGGAGTATCCTTCCTGTGTGAAAGTTTAATTATGAAAAATTAAAAAAAAGGCTAAAAGGAGTAATGAATCACTTTTGGTGCCCACTGCTTATTACCTTTTTACAAGTAACACAAACTCACCATCACTTTCTGTGTTCTTTTTTGGGGGCCTGATACAGCTCAATACTATTCATTAAGTTCAGAAGAGTCTCAATATTATTAATGGCCGTCATGCGCTAACAGATTGCCCCCCCCTCCATTCTATGATATAGAGTATTTATGTAGGGCGCAACTTTTCACCCAGGCCATCCCAGCCAGAAATTGAAGCAAGAAGAAATAAAAATCCTACTCAGTTATATCAATAGTGAGTATGTATAAGTACAACTGAAATTTGATGTCTTTACGAAACTATCTTCATTGCTATTCTTTCTAAAGGGTAATCGTTCTTAGCTCCTGATTCTGCTAGTCATGAAAACAGTGATTCATTTAAGGGCAAAGGATACTCACTAATTATTTATCATAAAAGATAGAATATAACGCATATGGCAACTGGGTGATTATCTTAGCTATAATTACTTCCATACGTCAAGTATCATGGGTGTGTATTAACATGGTTATGTTTTGAATATCTCTACATTGCACATCTTCCATAGTAAAAATAGAATGTACTAATCCAGAATAATTCAATTGTAAATCATCTACTATTAAAATGATTATATATAGTGGAAAGAAGTTTGCAGGAACTACCTAAAACCATCAAGTACAATGACAGCAATACTAAATACTGACTTCCGATGAAGTTGCAAAGTAAAGTATTTTGCTTTATGTTTAATAGATATTCCAGGTCATCATTTCAATCATTTACTCAACTTTTGAGTGTTCAGAGATGTTAGGTGGGGTTTGAAAAATTTTTGCCATCATTGTACTCTGTTACAAAAGTACCAGTAGTTTTCTTGTATCATAGGAAAACTACAGAAGTAATCGATTAAGAAGCAAAATTATACATAATTATTTGGAAATCAAATGTTGCATATACATTCTTAACAATAGGTTAATCAAAGTCTTTTGATTATTGTCACACATTTATGAGTTGAATTGTACAACCACAAAAGTGTAAAGTTTTTGGTACGGATTGTATGTAATAATTCATATTTTTATATAATAACAGTTCAGTGAGTAAGTGTTTTTGAAGAATGTAGATACATTTGAAAACTGTAGGAATGTCAGGTGAGTATGTCTGTATTAAACAGATGAAAAAAGGGATTAGAAATTTATACACATACATACATATATAATTCTTAGTGATCTTAGACATATGTAAGCAATCATAACAAACCATTACTCAGTGGCTATATACAACATATTCCATGCTTTAATAATGAGCAATTAGAGTGAATCCTTTGACATCAAATAAAGTGCCTTTGGCCGTAAGATACATCCTACCCTACTTGAAGATATACAATTTGACCATTACTTTCATTATATAACCTAACCTTGAGTACCCTGATGTCCTCCTGACAATATTTTTATTACATATATATGCCTTTTAACTTATGATATACCACTTTATTAAATCCAAGAGGGAGAAAGGTGTACCTCATCCTCTCTAGGAGTAAGTCCAAATAATAGACAGCAAATGCTGTTGGTGAGAAAATTGAAAGAATAGGCATACATCAGCTTGTCTACTAGATACATAAATCAGACCACTGTGGATTTCAATGCAGTATGATTTTCATTGCTCAACAAAGACATGGTATAGAATTCTTCGTTTAACAAAGAAAAGGACTGAGAACATCTCCAAATTAAAAATTATGGAACAAGCTGTACTACATGAATCATAGAAAACAGAATATATTTTGTAGTCAATGTCTAAATTTTCGGCTCTACACTTCTAGAAAAAGAGACCCCCTTTTCCAAATGGATAGTACACCTGAAGATTGTCTAAAACATTGTAGGGACAAAATAAAGAACAAAAAAAATGAGTTCAATCATCTAAAAAAATATTTCAATGATATTGACTCTTCACACAATGATTGACATTTTAATACACAAACTATCCTTAAGTATGGGGAATCCCTGAGTTCAGACTACCTTGTTGTAAGTCAGTTCTGACATGAGACGAATACCTCCTGGAGTGAGTATGGTAATGTTATCTAACACCTTGAAAAATTTTTTCTTTGTTTTTGAGGGTCAGAAAACAAAAAGCAATAAAAAAAAAAGTGTGGGTGTGGTTGTCAAAAAATTTTATAATGCAATTTATTGATGTCATATTAAAAAGTTGTTTACCATGCAATCTAAGACAAGAATCTCCGCAACCAGACTTTTAAAAGTTGACTATAGGCTTATTTACAGAATATTGCTATTAAACGGCTGTAGCAAGAAGTAAGCCAATAATCCCCCTCATGAATGCAAAGTAACCGCGCATCTATTATCATGCACTCTCCACACCAATACAATATCCTTAATACATATATAGTTGGTAATTTTACAATGGCCCATAAGACTTTTCTGTGTTTGTTTGCTGGAGGTAGGCAGGCAACTGCAGCTGATAATATTACAACTAATGATACTACTACTGATGTCTCAGTTTCTTTTTTACCCTATTCTGTTGCCTTATTTTAATAAAATCATTAAAAAACAGAAAATGTGAGTAGTTGAGGGAAATTGACCTAAAAATAAATTTTGTTTGAAGTATGGATTCTTTGTTTGCAGTAAATTCATTTGGTACTAAAATGTACATTTGTATAATTTATCAACATTAAACAATCCTGTTATCTTTGACACATACTAAGCTTGTAATTCTAACTCATTTCTCAGAAATCCCATTAAAAGTTAGCTACAAAAAAAAAAACTTATTTTGCTGAAGAATGTTTAATGAAACTAATGATTTTACCTCATCATGGTAATCAATGGTGTCGGTGTGTGTGACTTAATTAGAGGACAGATACAGATGACTGGACCATTTGTTCAGGAATTATGCAAGTAATTATATGCACTTCAAGCTTTTGGTATAGACCAAATAAATACTCATACATACAAGTTACCATTAGCACTAAGCAGACGAAACAACGCAACTAATAAGAACCAGAAAAAGGGTTCCGAAACAATGAAAACCCAAACCATCTTAGGATTTTAATTAAACAACTTACAAAGCAGTTAATAGAAATGTAAATACTTTTAAGTAGCAAAGCAGGCATGTGGACATACATGCAATCAACAAAACAAAATAGTAATTTCCGAAACTACTTATATAACAAAAAGTGCAATTTTCTTGGTTATTTGTGTGTAACCATAGATTCTTCCACTTTAAGGTAACAAGTTTGCTGATAAAAATATCCCCTACCCACAATTTAAACAATGGACTCTTCCAATGAAAGATTTTTTTTAGTTTCTTGAAGAAAAAAAACAAACTCTTCTAACAAAATCAAATACAGGAAGTCACTCAGTTTCTTATACGAATTTAAGAGTTAATGCATGACAAAATATAGATTCATCGTGAATAAAAAAAAAACAAAAAACAAAACACTAGCTCATTTCTTATCATAAACATTCAGTTTTTTTAGTATTCTGTATTTTGAGTAACATAAGATAGTGCTATTAAGCAGCTGTTATAGTTGGTAATCTCATAATAAACATAAGCGCGGGTCATCGCAACTCTGGGGCTACCTGTATATCACAAGTTATGGTCTGCAGCTATCTGCTGTCAGCTAAACATTTTCCCAAGATGAAGAGCAGTACTTATGTTTTGTAGATGGGTTATGGTTAATGAACACTCCCTCTAAAGTGATTGAGCTAAAAACTTCAGAGAATCCTGAACAATGTTTCATCAATACTATAAACTGACAAGCAATAGGGCTAATCAAAACAAATAGTTAAATAGCATAAAACTGTATGAATAATAATAATAGACAGCATCATTTCATTGAATCTATGTTGCAATCAAACAAAAATGATAATCATGTATATCAGTTGCACATGAACTACATTTCTTTTTTCTCTTATTATTTCTTACATAAAACTACAGCTATTGTAGAAACAAGAACAAAATATTGGTTATAAGGAGCTGGGTTTAAAGTGTAAAAGTAGCTTTCATTTAACTATAAAATCTTCATGGCTGAATAGTTAAAAATATCCAGGACCCTCCACGGCTAGAGGGTGTGACTTTAATTCTCACTGGGGGCTGGCTCTTTATTCCCTGATTGCACAATTTAATTGTTGTCATAGGATTACAGTCCTGTTCGAAGTTGTGTTGAAAAAGTAACTTAAAGTTAGGATAAATGTAAAAGCTTGTCAAAATTGATGATAATGTTGAAATACTTCATCCAAGAATATATTTGGAAAAAAAAAAAAATATTGTATTCAGAACAAAATTGTTTTGTTATTCCAGCTTTATCTAAATTATAATAAGAGTTATACCTCATCATAAACTCAAGACTACAGTAAAAGTGGAGAGCAAAATAGTAGATCACAGTCTGAACGGTTGATAAAATGACTAAAAATTTTACTCTTACAATAAATGCTGTCTAATTAGATAATTGAGATATCCAATTCATTGTATGTTGTTAATTCAACAAATACCCAGAGGGCAAGAATAATTCATTAAAAAAACGATGATAATCATAACAAAAAGCATCATGTTGATAACCATAATAAATATTCAGTGCATTGGAAATAATTTTACAATCATAAATCTAAAATTACTATTATAGGTAAAAGGAAGACAAACTAGTTTGGAAACTAATACTTCACTAAAAAGAATCAGGATAATTTTTGAATCGTGATTTGGAGAAAAACTTTATACATTCTTTTCTAATTAACGTTTTTATCCACAAACTCTCTGGAATGTTAATTTAGAACCAGATACAAAACTTACAAAATCATAGTATTAAAGCTATATTGTGAGAAATTTTCAAAAAAATTTCATAAGATTCACAGCCCAAAATCTATATAGAAACCTTGAATTCAGTAAATTGGACAGAACATTCCTTCATTTTATTGTTAGTCCACAGTCAATACGCAAAATACATCAATTTCCACATAGGAAGCAAATTCCTTCAATATAAACATGAAGTATCCTTTTTAATTTATAAGGTTTTCAACAGTTTTAATAATATGCCCAAGGTGTGTCATGTAGTGAGTTTTTTTTTTACACCACCAGGCAGAGCGGCATTCAAAAAACTAATTACCATATATTCTGGACTATAAGACGAATAGTTTGCAAGGATATTTGGAGGACCATTGCTCATTATAACTCATCTAAGCCCCGTAATTGTCAACACAGAGATCTAGTAGACAGTCATCTGTTCATAAAAACAGCACATTAGACACAGAGTAATATTGTGTAGGTTTCTTCTTTATTTAAGTCTTATATACTGGCATATATGGTACTAGTTTCAACATGTAGCCCATTGAAGTAGAACCAAACAAAGCATACGACAAAAATCAGTGCAAATGTAGTCAGCTGACAAGAACTGAATACCAGTAAGAAGTTAGGAGAATAAGTCAACAAGGTAACAGTTTTAGTAACTGATAATTAAACCAACAAATGGCATTAACACAACAACCCACTTGATCTTTCACTTAACTTTGCTTAAATGTCACTCACAGTAGAAGGAAACACATTAGGGCCAAATTAAAGACATTGTTTACAAAACAAGACACTTTTTTTATTGAATCAATCAATTAATCTATTTTTTTTAAATCAAAGACAAGTAATTTTTCATACAAACATCACATTATATTACACCATTTGGGTATGAAGAATATTTAAACATAAGATTCACTGCTGAAGGCTCAGCATTATGGCTCTAAATTCGAAATTGAAATTATTTTTATCCCTACCAACCAAGTTGGACAGAGATTACATATTACATATCATATCATCAGTCTGTCTACACAAAATTTCTAAAAGTTTTCTATTAATTTCTATGAGGTCAGATCCAAGAATTTTCTTACCATTCTACAAACATAGCAAGAATTGGATGTAATAACACTGATGACTAAGTTACGCAGTCTAAACAGAATTAACCAAGTGTTGAAATGAATCAAGGTTCAAAGGGATACCTTTGAGGAATAATTATTGCAAGCTTGTATTACAGCATATTCTTGGTACTATAAGCTGACAGTTCAGTTTTTAGTGACAATGGTGCTGGCTGAGGTATGTGTTCTCTGGATGCTCTCTAGTTCAAGATAATTTTTGTCAATGAACCTCATCTGCCAAATACTGAGAGTTTACCCACATACTATATGTTTCTGATTAAATGCTCTAATCAGACTTATCCATGACATCCATTTTCCTGCATGCTTATCTGTTATCTTTCACATTCCAACAGGCAAATTCTCTAATCAGTAACAGGTAACAAAGAAAACCATTGATGTAAAAGAAATCTGTAATATCTGTAACATATACACTGCAATAGATAGACAATGATTTATTGCTCTTGTAAATCACTTGAATTCTAAGAAAAAAAATTTTTTTTCACACACACACACACGAACACCAAAAGAATCGTTTTGTTTTTGAAACCTGACAAAAAGTCAGGTAAAAGAGACAGAAGAAACAAATTTCTAAGTAAATAAAAAGCAATCTTCAGTAATAACTAAAAGAAAAGAGCAAGAAAGAGAGAAAGAATAAGTTTTTTTTAAATATATTATTTTAGCAACGGAAGCACGGAATTCCATGACTTTTGGGTATCTTTCAGAGAATTTCAAATTGAATACTTACTCAATCCATGGAAGTAAATTGGTCCAATTCCATGCTTAGAAAAGATTAGGAAAGCACTGACATTAGGTCTCAGGATCCCAAATTCCACCACCTGATTGTCATAATGGAATAAAGATGTTGGCCAAGTATATCAAGTTACTTAGTAATTAGAATCCAATCCTTGGGTCAGGTAGTGAAAGTCATGTACCTTGGGTCAATGGAAAAAAACAAAAGTGGCATCACAATGATAAATTAACTAGGAAGAATGAATTGATACGGGATATCCCCTAGCATGGACTGTGAAGAGAACAATCTAACCTCGTGGACTGAATAAAGGATTCAGTTCAAAATTCCCAGAAAGTCACAAAATATATCAACAGACACCTGAAGAGAATCTATCTGTCTGTCTGTCCATCTCTCCCTTGTGCATGCTTCAATACGGAACCTGGCAGTCTTTTATGGTGAATCAAAATGAATTTTATTTTACCCCCCCCCCAAACAGATCCCAAATCTTGTATCTTTTAGACTAATATATAACCACTTTTACAAGGGTTCAAATAATTATCAGCTGAGTTACTTGGACTAGCATCTTCATCTTGGTTTTTATAGTCACTAGGCCATGAGGGCCATAGGATAGAAATGTTGGTTTAAACATATCTATGAACCAG
>OY735210.1:30304176-30353198 GCA_963457665.1 Thysanoteuthis rhombus | reverse complement strand
AAGAAAATCTTCAGAAGGTTTAAACTTGAAAAATGGTACACAGTTATTTTTTATGATGTTGCTAATAGCAACGATTAAAAGAGCATTTAAAAAAAAAATGCCCATGTTATCTATAATCTAATTTAATTCTAATTCTATTGAAAAATTTGGCAGGAAAAAAAACCCCGATTCACACTATTTATCTTCTCTCAATCTCTCTTCATACTCAAACATTTTAAATCTATATACTCGCACTTGTGAATGCCAGAGATGTACTATATATTTGGCAAAAAACTATATCCATTACAAATTGAATTTTCATATCAAGCACTATCAAGAACTGTAAATCCAAACAACTTCAAACTTGACACTGAAATGTCCGGAGCACAAACCAATATATCTGGTGAATATCAACTTTATATAATAGCCAGTTGTTGAGTTACCTAGATTTCTCAGATTATAGTAAAGAAGATTGATTAATTAAAATGAGATATCTTCTAGCATGGATAGTTGAATGCAAACAATCTACTCTCTTGAATTAAATAAAGGGTTTGGTTCATAATTCCCAGAAAGATACCAACTATGACAAACAACTGAAGAAGATCAGTAAGTACAACAGCTGAAATGCTGTGACTATAACAACCAAGATGAGGACACTCGTCTGAATGAATCTGCATATAATAATGATAATTCTGCACCTCAGAAATTCAGACAAGGTTTGAATGAGCTGCATACCTGAGTGTACGACATACCGGTTATAAAGTAGGACCCAATAAGCATTGTGAATTGAGCTTTTCAAGAATTTAACTTAATCTTTTTGCTTTCTTTTTCAGAACTTGCAACACTAAGGGGAAAAAAAGACAAGTACCGTTTGGAACTCACTTTTAAGAAAATACAGTGTGTGCCTGCTATTGAGCAGCAGAAGTAGTTATAATGGCAATTATCACCATGTAGCAAAAGATGAAGTAGAAGGAAAAAAATAAGTAGCGGAAAAAACAAGAACAGAGAATGAGGCTAACACCTGTCTGACAAATTTAGCAGTTGCAGAAGACCACCTGATTGAAAAGACTTGGTACCAAGGTGTGGTTCTCAGAGAGGGTGGTAAGGAAGGAAGCATTCAAAAATAAAGGGGAAAAAGTAGAGGATGAAAGAATGAAATTATGGTATTGGCTAAAAAAGTGAGAACTATTTGTGTGACTGTGAACTCTCATCCATAGTGACAGTGTCTACAACAGATCACAAAGACGAAACCTGATAGTTAGTCTATTTATAAGTTCAGGGAAATTTTAATTATAGATTATTTTGGAATTAAAAAAAGTAATGAAGAAAAAAACCAACTATTGTAAGAAATAAAGCAAAATAAAAAAAAGCTGTGACTAATTTTAAAAATGCATTAATTTTAAAACATTTTTAAAGAGATTTGTAGGAAAAAACGTTCCAAGAATAATTCATAGATTAACTAAAAAGAGACAAAGTTGGAAGTACATATTTGAATATTACACTAATTAGAAAACTAAATTTCCAGGTTATCAATATCATTGAGCATTTAGCAATTCTTTTATTTTTATCATTGCTAGTTCAATATAAAACCAACAAAAAAGTACTCCTTCAAAGATCAGGATTAGAAAAAGAAGACAGAAGATATTTATTCACTTATAAATAATATTTTCCTACAAAACACAAAAACAGCATCATAAAACTGAAATTTTGCGTGTTGGTACACCTCATTGAATAACAAATATATTTATGAATTTATCTCTTGGTATGCAAGTGTACCTACCTGCATTTAGAATCAAAGTGTACAAAAGAAAAAACATAAAATCTGACTGAGTCACCCAGCTGTTATTGACACCCACCCCCTACTGGCACCTAGGCAACAAGTATTAGCAACAGAAATGAGATGGCACCACAAGAAACCATAAGCTGCCTGATTCTAACAGTCCAGCAGCAACAAAAGCATCTGAAACACATTCTTGAAATCTGACAATTAACAGAGAAGGTTCCATTACATATATGCAGCACATATTGATGATATATACATACATTTTTGTTTTTACCTACAATAACAGGCATTTATATACGTAAGAGTGTGTATGTGTTTATAATTGAAAGTTTGTACCCAACAACGGGAATAACATATTTATTTATAACTGGCATGGCTTCAAATTTGTAAGTAGATAAGACACAACCCAATAGCAGACAGTCATCGAGCAGACAACCATAGCACAACTTTAAGAGGTGTAATACAAGAGAAAAGAATTTAAAAAAAGACAGCAGAATGTATGGAGGAAAAAGATACCCATCCATGGCTTGGTTGTTGGTGCAAGCAGCAATTGTGTTCTGCTACACAAGCCCAGCCTGCTGTAAACCTTACAGGCAGGAGATTTACCAGCAAGATAAGAGCAACAACCAAGAGAATAATAAAACCTTTCTTCAAGTGACGCATAATCCCTCAAAACATTTTATTCAGTTAGACAAGGTTGTTTTAGACCCTTCTTTGAAATCTCAGACACAGGTATTAGAAAACGACAAAGACAGTTTTAAAACAACTGCAGGAGCTTCCCTTCTGCATGAATCTGTGATCTTTAAAGCCATTCGTTCAAATGTTGATGTCCTAACTCTACAGGAAGAGGATAGCAGTGACAATGGTGTATTATCAAAACATTCTACAGAGACACAGCAAGAGCACAAAGATGCCAATGGAAGCAGCAGCAGTCACAAAAGACTGTCCAAGGCACACTTAAAATGGGATGGACATGTTGTGGCCGCTCCTCTAAAGTATGATCCACACACTAGCAATTTTCAAACACCTAAAAAAGTAAGTGACACAGTTTCCACATCCAAAATGGTACTCAGTCTCCTGACCGCAGCAGCAGCGTTGGGAAGTATCTGTCTGACTGTAGCCATTTTCCAATGCTGTTGCCGCAGAAAGCGAACTTCTGATGATGAAGAAGATGACGACCAAGTAGAAAGTGACCAACGTAACAAGGAGAAAGCCTCAGTTAAACCAGTGGATACACACGAGAAACAATCAGAAACAAGTGAGAAAAATGTGTGCATCAGGGAGAAAGATGCACCGTTAGAGACTCCAAAAGAACAAACAACAATTGATGGGTAAGTTACCTCAATTATATTTATCATTTTGGTTGATACTATTAACAAAATGCAGTTATCATATGAGTGATCTCATTACAAATACAGAAAGAAGAAACAATTGTGTACAACAGAACTATTTTTGTTGTCACCTCTATCATGGTGATAAAAATAAATATTAATATTTCCCATCATTGTATTAATAGAACTAGATGAGTTAATACAGAGAAATATAATCATGGATAATACTGTCTGACAATTATTGTTATCAAAATCAGACAGTCCCAAACACTTAATTACTAACTTTTTACGATAAAGTCAACTAGTTATATCTAGTTTACTTTATGACTAATCCTGAAATTGTGGTGTTACCAAAGTATAATTGATAAATTAATCCTTACACAACTCTAAATACAATTACTAGCAACTAATGGGTTGGTTAAAATGTTATTAGTGTCACCAACATAACTATCATTTAAAATATATGGATGAATATCATACGACTCTTCATCATCAGTCTTTTAAAGTCCGTCATTGGACATAGACCTTCTCCAGGATTCGCCACACTTCTCTATCATGGACGTTGCGGAGCCAATACTTTCTGAATTTGTCTAGTTTGTCTCTCCATCTAGTATTTTCCGGGCCTCAGTTGCACATGTGATCTCTGGGAATCCATGTTGTGAGTTGTAACGTCCATTAGCTGTCTGCCATTTTTGGAAAATGACTGGCCCATTGCCATTTGAGTTTTTTTAATGGAGTCTATGATGTCTTGGATTTCTTTTTTCTCCAAGATATATTGTGGTGTTTAGTGATCTCACCATGTGAGGTTGAGCATAATTTTTTCATATGCATGTTGCATGTTTACGGGTCTGTCTCTCGGTTAGGTCCCATGTTTCAGTTCCACAAGTGATTATTGGGAGGATGCATTGGTTATAAACCCTTCTTTTTAGGATTAATGGGATCTTATTTTTGAAGGTTGAGTTTCCTCCACTGTAGGCTTGCCATCCTAGAGAGATTCTTCGTTAGATTTCTTCTTCTTTTGAGGGTTTCATGGAGATTTTTTTGTCTTAGCTAGATGTAGTGGTCTACTTTTGCCAGTTCTGCGTCTTTGATTTTGATCTTTATGTTCTTATTTCCAACGTGATTGACGATTAATCTTTGTTTTGCTGAAGTTCATGGCTAGGCCGACTTTCTTGCTTTCTTCATTTAGTTCATTTAGCATTAGTTGGAGGTTGTATAAGTTCACTGCAAAAAGGGTAATGTCATCTGCAAATAAGAGGTTACTGAGATATTCACCTTCAATTTTGATTCCTTTATTTTCTCAGTCTAGGTTTCTCAAGATCATCTCAAGGCAGGTTGTGAAGAGTTTGGGAGAGCTGGTATCACCTTGTCTCATCCCTTTTTGGAGCTGAAAGGGCTCAGCGTCTTTATGTAGCCTGATAAAAGAGCCGCTGTGACTATACATATGTTGCAGTACTCTGTCGTATACGGGATCTACATCTTGTAGTGTGATGGCCTTCATGACCATGACAATTTCCACGGAGTCAAAGACCCTTTTGAACTCAATAAATGCTACAGTGAGCCACATCATGTATTCTGCCGCTTTTCCTTTCAACCGATTTATTGAATGTAGGTGGTACATGGTTGAGTAGTTTTTTCTAAAGCCAGCTTGTTCCCGTGGTTGGTTTTCAACTCCAGCTTCTGTGATTTGGTCAGTGATGTTTTTTGTGAAAAGTTTGTATGTGCAGTTAAGTAGGCTTATAGGTCTGTAGTTGTTGAGGTCTTCCAGGTTTCCTTTATAATATAAAATCATTATGATTGCAGTGTTCCAATCTTCCAGGACATTACTTTGTTTTAGGCATAAGTTGAATAGAATAGCCAGTTTCCTAGTGATGATTTTATCAGCTTTTTTGAGTAGATCAATGATGATGTTGTCTGGTCCAAGGGCTTTTCCTTTCTTTGTTTGTTTGATGGCTTGCTTCACTTCCCGTGGGGTCACCTCTGGGGAATCCTCGAGTTGATTGCTCACATCTTGCGTATCCTGTTGTTTTTTTGGAGTTCTTGTTTAGGGGAGTTGAGTTTTTGGTAGAATTCTGGGGCACGTTTGACAATTCCGTCTGTTGTTGGGTCTTTATTTCCTTGAGTATGCCAGTTATTTGTTTCCATCCTGAATTGAGACCTTTGTTTATAGCTTTGAAGCCCAAAACTTTTTCGAGAGTTGATTCAATGACTGCTGTCATGTATTTTCTTCTTTCTTCTTTTTGTTTCTTTTTGATTGTTTCATTTAGTTTGGTCTCTTCAATTTTCTCTCTTGTTATTGCTAGTGGCTTGAGATGTCTGCGTTTTTTTCCATGAGATTCCTGGATTCATCTGAGATTTCATTGGTTTGTGTGCTCCTTGCTTCAAGTGTAGTGGTGACTTCTATTAGAGAGGCTATTATTTTGTTGTTGAATTCATGGATGTTGGTGCCGTTCTCTGGTTTAGTAAGAATTCATCTGTTTTTCAGTTCAAACTTGAAGGATCGAGTGAGCTCTTTAGCTACTTTTAGTGGTTACGGTTTGATGTGGAACATTTTTCTGTACTCTTTGTTGGTGTTTACTTGCATTTTACATCTTACCATTTTGTGGTTGCTTCCTATGTTGACTTGATTTAGGACTTGGGTGTCCTTGTTGGTGTCACTTTTGTCTGTTAAGATGTAGTTTATTTTGTTCTTTGTTTCGTGGTTGGGGCTCTTCCAAGTCTATTTCCTGTTGGGTCCCTTCTAAAAAAAGGTGTTCATGATTTTGAACCCATTAGCTGTTGCAAAGTTTACAAGATCTTCACCTCTCTCGTTCTGTACTTTATATCTGAACTCACCGATGCAATGTTCATTTTTTTGTCCTACCTGTGCATTGAAATTTCTTAAGATGACATTGAAGTATTTTCTGGTATCTTGGAGTAGGGAGTTCAAGTCATCATAGAAATTGTCTATTTCTTCTTGGCTTGATTGCAAAGTGGGAGCGTAGACTTGGATGATATTCGTTTTGTATCTCTTTGAGAGTTGGATGGTGACACTGGTTATGAGGGCTGAGATTGCTTCGAAGCCTGCTATGTTGTCTTTAAGGTCCTTATTGATGAGAAAGCCTACTCCACTTTATTTTACTTTCTCTTTTCCTTAGTCATTAAGATGTTTGCTCTTCAGTTCAATTAGTTCTCCTCTGGGTCTTCTCATTTTGCTACAGAAGAGCTTAATTGGTTATGAAAAATTAATAAACCAAGTTTGGATACAAAGTGAATGAGCAGATGGAGGAAAAACAGCTAACAGAAAAGTATACTGGAAATACATATTTGTGTAAAAATAAATCCAGACTGAAACTAAGAATTGAAATGTCTAGCTGCATGTGTGAGTTGAGATTAACAAATGAGACACACTTTATCGAAGTGAAGTGGAAACTTTGGAAAGGTTTTCTCTTCATGAAAGTATTGCAATAAGGATGATAAGCAACAGATGAATAGGGAGAGGCACATACATACTTTTTGTTCCATTTCTTAATTGAATATTTCTATTATAGGTCCGTGAATTTCAAAACATGACTTGTCAACATTTTTAGAGTATATCTAAAATGATTTCATAACAGTTTTTAGAGCATTCCAGGGATTTATTCCCACTAACATCCTCTTCTCTGTTATTTTGACTACTTTCATAAATGCGTTTAAAATGAAAAGATTCTCTTATTTACAATTGGTTTTGAGTGATGTCTATAAATAAAATTGATTTTTGCACCATTTTTTTTTGTTCTTATCTTGAATATACAAACAAAAGCTGAATGAAGTCAAACATAGGAATTTTAATTGAAACTCTAGTAATCTATTAAAAAAAAAACCCTTGAAATGTGTATTTTACAATCTAAATTGAACATTAAAAAATAACTTGATCTGAGTGTACTTGTTATAGTTGAAAAGATTAGAATTGTATGTAAATGCATGCATTTTACATTGGTGTGTGTATGTGCATATATATATATATATATATATATATATGTATACACACACCAAAGTACAAGTCTGTAATTCAATATATAATATGTGATGGGTTTATTGCATAAACATGCTCGATACAAAAACATTCAGTTAGAGTACAGCTTTAAAATGAAAATTGGTGAATTAATGTGTATTTTACCATTGATCTTCCTGGGTAGAAATTCCCACAATGTTATATTCATACTCCTTTTTCCTGTTTCTTTTGTTTTTATTTATGATTCTTCCATCCATAGTATCAATTTTGCTTATTGCATTAGATTTTTTCTTTAAATTTTTAGTTTTCCAATATTTTCTTTGTTATGTTATTAGTTTGTGGGTTTTAAAATTGTTTTAGATATATTGGCCAAGTGTCAAAAACTACCCAATACAACCAACATAATTTATAATGACCAGCCATAGGCACATGGATTAAAACCTTACTTCCCCTACGAGAGATAAATGAAAATACAAGTTAAAAGAATTGTAAAAGACTGCAAAAAATACCAACAGAGATCAATAGGCATAATATCTATTCAAAACCCACAAACCAATAACAAAGAAAATATTGTGAAAAATAAAATTTTAAAGAATTAATTTAAAAGAAAAAAAAAAAAAAATCAAATGCAAGTAACAATATCATCTACTTGAGATACTATTATAGGTATGATAGTTCTTATATGTGTGAGGGAGAGTAGTAATAGTAGCTGGTTTTATGTAGGGATAGGATGGTGTAGTTGTTGGAGGACAAAGCAATTCGTCTCCACGTGCTTTGAGTTTACCGTCACATGCTATGATAGACACATACAAATATTTAGACAAACAAATTGGACGTACGTTTAACAATGAGAAATTTATAACAATACATATAAAGCTGAAAGAAAAATACATGTAAACATTAGTAAGGTCGATCATCATAGAAGAGGCCTGCATAGATCATATTATTACGTAACAACTTTATTTATTTTCGTATTTGATCATAACTAAAAATAAAAGAATTGCTAAACTATGAATGGAAGAAACAAACAAAAAAAACAAAAAAATGAAAAAATGTTGTAAAAATATAATAAGGTGGGGCTTTCCACACAGGAAAATCAACAGTGAAATATTCACCTCCTGGGAACATTTTTCAATAGGGTTCCGAATAATTCGAATCATTTGCCTGAAGGGCAGAAACATAAGCATGCCCTTGTAGCAAATCTATTATTTCACATAGTGAAAGAGTTTTGTCATTTTCTTTCCTCATCTAAATCTTGAGATCATGTTCAAAACCATACAGTCATTCTAAGTAAAATTAAAATTTTAGAAGAATTAAGATAGGTTCAGAGGACAGAACATTTTGATTTGTCTCAATGTCTTTAAAAATGTATTAGTCAAGAAGTTAAGAGTCCAAGTACCAGTAAAATGCATTTATAAATAAACTGAATGAATTAAATCAAGAAAATTATTTCTACACAAAATTGTTTTGGTATCATATCTACAGAATACAAGTGTAAATGATAACAAGCACTGCAATAAACAATTATGGAAACTGAAAAATTGTATTAGAGAAGAAAAGTAATAACCAAGCCTACAAATGCAACTATGATCAGGTCAGGCCCGATTTCCCATATCAACAAATCCACATTTCATGAATGTGAGATTGAGGAAATAAACCATAATTTGAAACAATGATCACATAAGGTCTCTCAAACTAGAGAATTTAACTTTACAAGGAATACTGTGAACCTGTACAACATAGACAAGGCTTTGTAATAAGAGAGGAACTAATGACATGTAAGTGATTCTTGGCTTGATATTAACCTGTTCGCTGTTTTTTTCTTACATACACGTTTATATTACATTTATTAGATGGCTTTCTGTTTGATGTAGGTTTGAGTTATACAGTACCCCATTTCTTTAATTGTTTAATCTATTCACATTGTCTAGGCCAACTGACACATTCACCGTGTAATAACAGGATGTCAGTTCTAATAAGAATAACATTTATAATTATTCTGTTGGATATCCATTTCTTTATAATATTCTGTTGTACATATTAGTCGATTTGAATGAAAATAAAACTGTTTCAAACAAGCAATGAAGACTTTATATTTTCTTCAATTTTTCACAAGAAAAACTCGTCACAAGAGTTACAACATTAAAAAATATACTTGTCAGCGAACAGGTTAATTATTCATTGTCATGCATCGAATTAATCTAATTTGCCATAGCAGTACTCAAACCTTCACAAATAAACACTGAAATCATTATTCAGTTAGTAGTGTAGAAAATGTACTTTAAATCCAAACACTTGATACACTTCATCCTACTTTCAACACTAGCACAACACTGGGACATGTACCCAACCAAATACTTTGAAATAAAAGTTAAATAGTAAATAGGAAAACCTAGTTTAGTTCAATATCTGTTATACCATTTGTATTTTGTTTATGGTCATGTTTAACCCCAAGGAAAAATCAAAACTTTGATGAGTATCATGGCCACCATCACAAGCTGTATAATTCACAAAAAAACAATAATGCAAGGAGAATATTTGTGCTCTTTACCCAGGTGTAGTAACTGTGCATGAATCCCATCAATGTTTTAGTAAGTTGAGGCTTATTGATCCACTCCCATATCTGATGTAATATAACAGGTATCGTGTATTATGAGTTACTGGATCCTGGAGAAAATATCATTGCAGATCTTTACTATTAACAATTCAAGCATGGCAATTGTGCATTACACCAGAAGTGCATCGCTTTACCAGAAGTCGTATCATCCTTCAGCATGACAAAACCTCAATCAGGAAAAATAAAATCATGAGGCTGGGAAGTTTTACTTCATTGTCTATGTTCAATAGACCTCAAATCTTCATGATGTGCATGGTCTCCCCAGGCACGGAATGATAGTTCAAGTCTCATTGGCAGTTACTTTTCTTTTTATTTCTAAATTCAAGCCATTTGCTTTAGTGTATTGACCTTAAGTGTAATGATAAAAAAGCTAAAATAATGAGTAAAACTAGTAATAATATAATAATTATGAAAATGCTTATTCTGAAAATACAAAGAAAAAAAAAATTCTATAACTGGACAGTAAAATGAAGATGGAGTAGAGAATCAGGGAGGGGTAAGTGGCAGAATGACTACAGATTATGCTCTACTTAATTATCAGAGCTTCTGTAGCTGAGGTGGTAATACCATTGTTCATGAAAAAGCTGAGGTGGTAATACCATTGTTCATGAAAGATTAGCTTCTGAAATACGGGATGCAAGTTCAAAAGGTTCCATTAGAAGCCATTTCTTTATTTTTTTTTTTTAATGCTTGAAAAAGCAATATTACTTTCTGAACAGCTTGAAATCATCATGTTAGCAAATTGACTAGCAACTAAATTTATGGTCATAATTAGAGATTTCAATGGTTCAACCTAATATCAATTTCTATACTTCTCCAAGACAGATCAGGCTTTATCAAATAAATAAATATACCATTCAAAATAATAAGAAAGCACTCACAGAGTGCATACATCTGCCAATGCCATTATCACTAAAACTGAACAATCAAGTTACAGATCTGTGCCAAAATTGAATCAATTATGGTGTATGCTAAACTTTATGTTGTTGTGGGATTTAGTGATAATGATTCTCCTGAAAGCTTCAAATTTTCTGAGCATTGGCTAATAGTGTCACAGGAAGTATGTAAGTTTAATAAGTCACTGATGATGAGTAAGAATCACACTAAATGTTCCAAAAATGTGGCCTCATGCCAGATTTCAATTAATCTGATTTGAAAGAAATACTTGAGGTTTAATGCTACATGATGAAGTGTTATTTCCTGAATTTTTACAATTTCATGTTAAGACATTCATACTGCTCTGTTCATTTAATCAGCATTTTTCTTCTGCTGTGGTAATATGCTACCCCCCCACAAAAGAAAACTTATCAACATTGTGGCTTCCAGCCTAACATTAAAATATTAAAGATTATAAAGCAAATTTGATAACATTATCTATATAGAGAAAAGTGTGTCTTCCTGTTTGTTTCTTTGTTTCTCGTTCAGTAATACATAATAAAAGTAAGATAAAATTCATATTTTGCTGATAAAAATATCTGTAACTACCATTTGAAATAATGAACTTTTCCTCTTGAATGAATTCTGTCACTTAACAACACCTCAGATGAAATTGATAAGACGTTTATTTACACCATCAACAGCTTTGGAGTAGAGAACAATCATACCTTAGAGTAAGTAAGAGAATGTTAAAAATCTGCTTGAACTCCAAAGAAACATCTTCACCAAATACATTAAGACTACCAGTGTGTGAGTGTATATATAACAGATGAATATAAATCAGTTCAGATATATTTTTATAATTTCATTATTTTAAAGTATTAAAGTGCTGAATACTCTCATGTGAAGCAATTACATTAGTATCAATAGAAATTTATTGACTCATTACATTGTATATTATCGTTTCACTCTGCCCAAGACTTTCAAATGAGTTTTTATACTGCAAGAAGTTGATGAAATTTATTTATATATATATATATATATATATATATATATATATGTTTCTTTTCTAAACATCATCTCATACAAATTTCAAATACATTCATAAATTTTTTCAATGGGTAATAACAATAGTTATTGGTAATGAGTATTCATTTGAATCTTTTCATGTCAATGAAAATAAATATTTAGGAATACAATTATTTTTCCATTACTTTTTTTTTTCAAAGTATGCATACTCACAAAATATTTTAACAAAACCCAGCATCTAAGTTGCCATCAAGAGGATGAATTTACAGTCAGATAAACTAATTTGATCGTGTTCAACTAAATGTATATATTTGGCTACTTTTACAGCTAAAATGTAGCTGAACTTTATGTCTGAAAATGAAACTAATTTCATTTTACAATTGTACTAAGCTCTGTGTAAAGATTTTTTCTGAATGATTGTTTTTGTACAAAGCATAGAAATTCAAATCAATCATTCTAACAAAATGATAATTTGATGCTGATGAATGGTTTCAGAAATAATTTACAAGAACATGTGGAGTTATCTGCACTTTATCAAGATTTCCACATGAAGAGGAAGAATTAGTTAACTACAACTTGGCTATCCTAATGAAAGTACCTTGGTACATTAACAGAATATTGAAACAGGTACAACAATGAAATATCCAGTTATGGGACCTAAAGTCCGAGAAAAAAAATAGGTCAGTTATAGAAAATGTATCTATAGTAACAATTTTAATAATTCAGTAATAAAGGTTAGTAGCAGGAGTAATATTTCCTATTTGCATCAAATGTGTCATTAGCTGACAAGACAATACATGTTATGGTATCAGGTAAATACCAAGAGTTATACTGTTAGGCTACTTATAATCGCTTCCGAAAACTAGTAACTAGTGAAGCATACTTGGACTTGTAAAAAAAATGTGTACCTGCACAATGTGTTAATATAACTATAAAATCTTGAAAAATACCGAACGAGAATATTTTAACATAAGATAGAAGAAAAAAGGTACGTATTTTTTTGCTTATCCTATTTTCTTTAATACCAATATGTACACACAACATCCTCAATAATAACTACTATTGTTTAGAAGGAAAAGAAGAAAAAAAGTAGTTCTTGGGTGGATTTGAACCACCAATCTCTCAATTACAAAATGAACACACTAACCAACTGTACCATGGAGACTTGATATTATTCATTTTTACCATAAATCATTTTTGCCTGACTTCCAAAATCTTCCTCATTTTCAATGCTAAAACTCTAATTATATGTTTATAAATCAGAGAATCCTTGTTTTTTTTCTAACAAAAAACAAAAAAACAAAAAACAAAAAAACATTTGCAGGCTCAAAACAAAAATATGGAAAGTTTGGTGTGATTCACTCCTGTTTAGGCCTGCATTGCGTTACATCAAATTTGAAGTAAAAATTCCAAAATAAACTCAACTTACTCATATCAAGAGCAGAGCACAAAACGCAACTGCCCGATTGGGAGATGGAATATATTTGGAAATTGGAGATATGGGAAGAAATCTTTCATTAGGTCCAATGAAATAATATCCTAACTTTGTAACTGTTGCAAATGTGGTTGAGTAAGACATAGTCACATGGTAAAATGATTATGGAGATGTACTAACAGAATACAAGTATGTTGAAAGGAGTTGTAATCTGTGATACAAAGATATTATAATTATAGCAGGATACAAGATCATGGATAATGTTATCAGATGGTTATCCCTATTAAAAATTAGTCAATCCTAAACACTTTATTGAAAGTGATCAAAATAATCAACTCTTACTAAATTCTTCGTTTAATGATATCCACCAGTTATTGTAAACAAAAGAGATCACAATAATTAGCTACTTCTGTACCTTGATTTTCCAAATCAAAATTTCAAAACTTTAAAAAAATCCAGAGAGAAAAATTGGGTGGAAGAAAAGAAAAGAATAGAAGGATGGAATGCCCAGAAGAAAAATAGGAAAATGCAGAGAAAATGTGAAATCAAATAGAGGAAGCAAAAAGGTAAAGAATGAAAGTTATAGAAGCGTAAAAAAAAGTCAACTCTTAAATTCATACACCGCACATAATTTCCAGTGTAACTCTTCAATGAACAAAATTGAAAATAATGGAACCATCTGTGAATCGATATGGAAATTAAAAAAATCCATCTAAAGATCAAAGGGAGATAATTTCAATCAGAAGTTATTTCCCCTGAAATCGATATTCAAATTTTAAAAATGAATTTCTGAGTTAGGAAAGTGTAGAATGAGAAAAAGCAAATAAGAAATGTAGAGGAAAGAGAAAAGGGAAGGAGAAAGGAAAATTATGAAGTAAGAAGAAAGTTTTATAGCCTGATATCTCTTCAGATGACATCCTTTCCAGTTTGAGGCTACAATACAAAGGAGAAGTTTGAATATCATAATTGAAGTGGGCTAGCTCATGTTCAAATCCACTTGAATACTTTCAAAAATGAAGAAAAAAAAAAATAGGGAAAATAGGTCTGGTTAGTCACTCAATAGAAACTGTCATGTGACCAATATCTTTTCCTGTTGGGGTGATCAATTAAAGATTGGCAAAAAAAAAAACTGATCACAAATTGAGGGACTGAATTTACATGCTTACATTGAAAATTGAACCCTTCACTAAAAATCTATGGGAAGGAGGGGTGTTACCCCCTCTAAAAAAAACATTTTCTATACATAAAGAGTAAATGCTTAAATTTTGGGCCCTCTAGCTCGATTGGTACAGGCTGTACGAATGATACATCCATAGCCAGCCAAACTAACTTAAAAACTGAAGAGGCCTATGTTGTCAGTTTTGGTTGACAGTTTCTGATAAGACAGAGAGAGAGAAAATGAAAAGAGAGAGTAAAAGAAAGGAAATAAGAGAAGGAAAGGGGAGAAGAAAGAAGTAAAGGAAAAAGATTTAAGGAGAGGAAAAAAAGAAAGAATAGTGATGAAAAAGTGAAAGAGGGAGTAAAGAGTGAAAGAGAAGAGAGACAAGATGAAGAGAATTGGAAAAGTATTATGTATAAGTAACAAACTGAATAACACAAGTAAAAAAAGCAGGGAAATATCCTCTTAACCAATCCCAAAACATTCAGGGAAAGGTTTTATATAAACAATTACTTCAGTGCCAACTACTGATTTGACAATTTCTACAACTTGCTGATCCTGTACATGTACCGGTCTGTGTGGGAGTGGACACATGGAAAAGTACACACAAAACGTACACAAATTGTATATAAATACATGAGTATGTGTGTGAATATAACAGCCACATAACTCTTACTGCTCGTGGCAGAACTGCAATAGCAGTTTAAACTGGATAGACAGAAAGCATGTGAGCGAAATAAGTAATCATTACACAGAAACACAAACATCTCCCACCTTGTTAGGTTACAAAGGGTTATGGCTAACAGCAGGCTATGAAAAGAAATAACTGAAACCAGGTATATGGAATAATGAACTACAAGTTTGAGTTTTTGACTGCGAATAACTAAGTTGGATTTGCTGGAATGTTTTTCTCCTTCACTCTAGATGAAGGAGAATATTGAGAAAGTGAGGCCTAAGACATCCCACTTGTTGAGAAAACACATTGATATATAGATATATATCTATGTAAGTGTATGTCCACAGAGTTAAGACCAGGTAGGAGTAGAGAGTTGGCTGTTGTTGTTACTGCATGAATGCAAGTTACACAGGTGAAGCTACTTTTATGTTAGTGGACCTACAACTTATCACCAGAACAAACAAAAGAAAAAACCGACAGTTGTCAGCTATGAGTGCACTGAAAAAGATCAAGTCTGGATTACCATTCAAATTTGTTTTTCCCTCTTTGAATAATTCATTCCTTTAGGTACACACAGAACAGTAATCCCATCCTCCAATACAAAGGTAGGTTTTTCATTTTTACATGGGACTTCATGTTTTAATTATTACTTTCCATTCTGAATCAATAACTTAGTAAGTTGGAACTCATTGCTAAGAATATTAAGTTAGTAAGAAAAAAGTAGGGAAACATCAACAAGTCCTTTGTATAAACAGAGGTCATAATCAGCTGGTTGTTAAAACAATGTAAGTTGTTGCTGCTGCTGCTATGTAAGAAAAAGATTAAGGAATGTTCAACTTGATTAGATTGGTTGCAGGGTTTTGTTTTTTTTCTCTTTGAAAGTGTAAGATCATGATTTTCCCAAGATACAGTTATTTAATATATTCATTATAATACTGCTTTCAAGCCTTTGATCACTAAATGCATGTATGAGTTACCAGTAGTTTCCTATGAAGTTTAAATGGAATTTTTGTATATTACTTCAACTAATTATTGAAACAAACTTGATGAATGTAAATTACTAACTTTGTTTCGGACAATTTGAACACTTCTGTCCATCTTTTTGAATTGTCCAAAACTAAGCTGGTATGTTAACGACTCTTTTCAAAGTTATAGACGAATGAGAATTGTAATTGACTTCACTGACATTTTCATCTATCTTTCATGTTTTCATACACATGCACATTCAACTTTCATTTTATAGCTAAAAAATACATCGGTCATTTAGCAACTTCAATTGAATATTGGCCAAGTTGTATGACTAACTATATGACTATGTACTTGAATGACAACTCAGTTGAAAATATTTGTGTTATATATATAAACATAAATATCCACAATAATATACATAAAAATACATGACTGAGAGCATATATATCTATGTACATAAAAAAGTATGTATACATGTATGCATACATACATCTATATGTACACAAGCAACTTCGTCTATAATAGCACTATTTAGAAATTTTGAGGAAACAAATCTTTTATTACAAATAAGGAAAAATGATATGTGCTATATAAAACATCATGGAAGCCTCTAAAAGGCCACTGTTTAACAAGTCCTAGAAGCCATGTCAGCTTGAAGACATGGGGTCAATAACTACCACATTTAGTCAGGCTACAGCTAAAATTTGTCAACTTAAACCGATAATTTACACAGGAAGTAAAAACAATTCACACCTTACACTAAATGAAAAATTCAAGGATTTATGACTTCCAATTGATAATTTTTTTTCCAAAAACACTGCTCATCTACAGGAAACAGAAACAAATTTAAAAAATGAAGCCAAAACAAAATAAAAATATCAAAATTATAAATGGATTTTCTGGGACTAGTGTTCTGATCTTGGTTGGTATAGTCACAAGGTTTCGGTTGTTATACCATCTGCTTATCTGTTGTAGTCGATAAACTTCTCAGAATTTCAATCTATATAAGTAGATTGTTCTCATTCTGCTGTCCATTTTAAAGGATATCTATCAATTGATTCTTCCTAGTTAATTCATCCTTGTAACTTGACTGCTTGTTTAACTGAACCATAGTATACAACTTTCTTTTGCACCACATGACCCAGTGACTATACTTTAACCCACAAGGAAAGTAACTATATACACCTAGCTTATGCTTTCATCCATTATGACATGAATAAAGATTCTGTTCAAAATTTCCAGAAGGTTACCTATGACAGATGCCTGAAGATGAGAAGAGAGTACAATAAACGGAACCTTGTGATTATAACAACTAAGATGAGAGCACTAGTCTAAGTCAATCAGGGTATGAAAATGATAAATTATCTCAGAAATTCAGACCAAAAAATCACTTAAAACCTTTTCATGTTACTGATGTGCAGAAATGATAACTGGAAAGAAAAAAATTGCATGAAAATAAGTAAGTTACATTGTACTATTTTTATTAATAATATGTTCTAAAGTCTCAAGTGTATGTTTTACTTGATAAGTGGGTGTATATAACATTTTTGGCTATAAAAGAGGCAAGAAATTGAAAAGATTAGCCAATTTTATCCATTTTTGCAGGAAGTTTTAATTATCAATATGATAAAACAATACTCGGCAAGAGTAAAAAACAAACTCTAGATAAGTCATCTATGAATGACATCACACCTCTTATGACATTATAGCAGCTGGTAAATGAAACACAAAACCCCCTTCCTTCCTTTATCTGTTAAAATAACTGAGATCAACCAACGTCTTAGAAAAATTTGTGGACACATCCAAAAATCAATGTTAGTCCACTTATTAAGTTGAGTAATTCTCAAGACAAAATATAATTCTAGAATACATGATATAAAACAGCAAACATGTAAAACAGATGTTACATAAATATAGAGAGACATGATATTGACAATGTAATGAAGATAGATAAGAGTGCATACCTCTGCCAACACCATGCACAAACTAAAAACTGAATGAAAAGCAGTTCATATATAGCTACAATGCAGAGGAGGTCATTTGGTTCTAATCACTGTCAAGTTGACACAGCAGTTTTTAAAGCCAACATAAACTTAACTGAATACTTTGAAGCCATACTCCTTTATGATTGATGAAAAGTAAGGATCCAGTTCAGCATTAAGTACATTGTAAATAAAATCTCCATAAATACTTTGAAAGATTGTACTTTCTCAAAGATTATAAATTTCTTGTGGATACGACAATCTTATAGATTGAAAGCACAAAAAATTACTTGCAAAGAAAAATTTGTTTTCACTTTTAAAGAAGTGGACCTTTGGATTTGAGTAGTACCTACATTTTGGCCGTATGAATATTTTAATGTGGTTCTAGTTTTACTGATGGAAACTGCATTAACCATCACTACTAAGGAATCATATCAGTCATTATAACCAGCTGTGATCTAAGTCTTAAACTCTTACCAGTTGTAGATGGGTACTTCAGCTAATAGTAAATAATAATGCTCACACACACAAGATATTTATAAAGATTAATTTACAATGAAGGAAGAAAAATATCATTGAAAACAGGATTATAGACAAGCTTGAAAAATAAAAAATGATGAATAACACAATTGTTTGTTTGACTGATAATATCAATTCAATAAGACAACAATATCAGCATTGTGTCAAGCAAAATCATTTACTGAAATGATACAAAATAATTTTGATCCATAAGATCTTTTTTAGGGAGGCCTTTGATGATAAAATTTTGGAAATAATGACTCCATACACAGTAAACAGTAAGAGTTATACACTGATTGACTATACAGGGTGTATCGATGCTAGTAAACAGAAGTGGTTATGTTTGTTTTTGGTGAAAATGGGTCGAGTCTAAAAACATTGTACTCCCTTGTGCTATGTTTGCCCTGAGTGTTTGTGTCAATATCCTATTAGAGGGGGCTATTAAAGATCATTATAAAATGTGTATGTCCATCACCCAATTGACTGTTCCCAACCAGAATTATGTTCTATTTAAACAGTTCTAATACAGTTTGGACATAACCACTTCTGGTTGTCAACCTTCAAATACTTATGCAAGAAGAGTGAGATGACCTAAATAACAAGAATAAGAGGTGCCAACAAAACAACTTACTGATTTATATTTGTTGCTTAACTAGTGTGTTATTGGGAAAGGCATGAAGCTTAATCTTCCTGAGGCATATCTTACAACTAGATAAGTGAAGAAACATTGATGCCAAGTAGGTCTTTCTATAATTTAGAAGCAAAGATCAACTCCCAAAGAGAAGTATTATTTAGAAACATGCATGTTTATATATAATCTGCAGTAAAAAATAATTTCATAATCTATTTATAACTTACAATATTTGTGTACTTGTAATAAAGAATAAGAGTACATTATTTATTCATAAAAAAACAGTCACAAGACTCTCTCCTTTAGGTAAGATTGTTTTTGTTTTTATTTTCACTGATTTTCCTTTTGGGTTTGTCTTCGCAAGTTTTATTCACCAAGCACTAGAGATGAAATTTGATGCCTCTGAAATTCAGCCCAATGCTTTAATGCTGAGCTATGCCAGCAAGTATCAAGATCAATGATATACTCAATACAAATTTAGAAAGCAACAAAATTTTGCAGGTAATGCTCAGTCAATCTTATTAAACAAATTGAAAGTAAAACTAACAGCTAAATTTTTGGGGAAAAACTTTTTAAAAGACAGAAGACATGCAAAGATATAACAGACTGACAGAAACATTTTTTAAAACTGTTTGGCACTAAACATGAGAATATTGGTAATGGATAAAGGAAATTAATCATTAAATGCCCAACAAGATTCCTAGAGTAGCCTCCTCTGAAACTCATACAACTAACATTAAAATTTCTAGAGCAAAATGGCGCTTTATTAAACTTAACTGAGTATGGTAAAAAGTTGCAAGTGTGGAGCACTTAGTGAGGATTGAACTCATTAGTAATCATTTGCGAGTGCAGCTTGCTAATCCTTGAATATTTACTAAGTTTAAGATTAGATGGAGGAAGAAACTGGGGGTAGGTTAGGGAAATTATGTTACTTCAACATTCCAAATGAGAATCTGTTTGCCTTTTCATTATGCTTAAAAGTTTCATCTTTCCAAAACCCTGGCCTCTACCTAGCATTGAACTCTGGTACTGGTAAAAAAAGATTCTTTCAGCCATGAGGCAGGCCTAATTTAAATGTATTCTCTTGGTGAACAGACATTCTGATTAACTTTAAAGTATATCTCATTAATGAGAAGAATGCCCCAACAATTACAATTCATTACTATGGAGCATACTAAATGAATTCTTGTTAATGGAATTATAATATGTTTTCAGTATGAAAGAGTTCTTATTCTCTGAAGGAAATCACTAACCTACAAATCAGTTTAATTACTAGTTATGTTTATTATATGATAATATATCATCTTTTCTCTGTTATAAGTTTTCTTTAATGCTTTCAAGACCCCTGGGACATGAATATGTCCCAAAGTTTCCAAGAATTAAGGGATATATATATATATATATATATATATATATATATATATATATATATATATATATATATATATATATATATATATATATATATCACATAGATCTCTTTTAGAAGTCAACCACAGCATTTTAATCCAGGCATGAAGCACTTTGATAGATTAGTCTTGAAAGGTCAATAGAGCAAAAATTATCTTCAGATAATGAGAATTGAGAATACTTTTGATATATTTCTTGAAAACAATCAAAATAGAATACAATTCTGATTATATTTATGGTTTGGTGAAATTCAATATTAGTAGATTTGAATCTGTGTAACCTTTTCATAGATTTAAATATAACTGTGGGTTTTATGACATATATGTAGTAAATATGAAATAACCAGCAACAAAAACCATGCTAAATAGCTATAATAGTAATCAAATGGACCAACTTCACAATCCGCAGTCCATCTCTACGAACATAGATACAACTAGTATTAATATTTTTCTCTCCAAATCTTTCACAAATGTGTGAGTGCATACTGTATCTTATCGAACAGAGATATACATAGGCCAATACATTATGAATATCCTACTTTGAATGCACACACCCACACACAGTAAAAATGAGAATTAACATTTAAAGAATTAACAGGATAGGAGGAGTGGGTATGAAGCAGTTATTTGAGCCTTTGCCTATCTATAGGGCTGTTTAGCTCAATAGTAAAAGCATACGTTCAAGTAGCCACAGGTTCAATTCCAATTCCTGCAGCAGTCCCATTTTTCTTTAATCATTTTTATTTACACTGTCTAGGGTAAGTGATTCATTCTCCGTGTAACAATAGGAGATTGTTTCAAATAATATAACGCATTCATAAATATTCTGTTGGATTATACATCCGTTTAATTTTATCTATCTATCTCTCTCTCTCTCTCTATATATATATATATATATATATATATATATATATATATATATATATATATATATATATAATGAAAAACTTTTTCAGCTGACGAATGTTACGTTCCATCAGATATAAAGCATTTCTGATGTTGTTCATCAATGACCTTGGCCTACAAATTTTTTTACATTAAATTAATAGAATATCAACAGAGCAGCCTATTTCAAATTTATTCTGATGAAAAAATTAACTTGCAACCTAAAGAAAATACTTCTTTCCAGTTTAAATATATCGCAAAATGTTATGGATTATTCATATGCCACATGTAAATAAGATCACCTTGGAAAAAAGTAGTTTTTCAACTGTTGTACCCTATGTGTACCTGACTCATACTGAAAGGTCATCACTTTTTTGTATACTTTATGAGAAGGACACGTAAATCAAAGCAAATTACAATGTACTTCAGATTTTAAGATACCAATACTGTTGATGCCTCTGATCTTGAGACATTCCACAGTTGATAATTGGTCAAGAAGATAGGAGAGATAAAAAAAATACAATTGTTAAACAATGGCTTTTCATGGCTAGCAATAATTTCAAGATGTTAGCTCAAGAGTTTAACTTACACTGCAAAATGGGAAATGGTGAGGGATACAGTTCAATGAAATCATAGACTTATTAGCATTATTCAGATCTCTCAAACCAAAACAGATTGGCTGATGATAATACCAAGATTACTACAAGTTAAGGAGGTACAAGGTAGTGTATCTGTTATCAGTGTGCAAAACATAATAAGCAAACCAAGTTCAAATTTAGGCTGAAGCACTGATTCCCTTGGGAAAGGTATGAATCAACATCCCTGCACTCAAGTCCACTGCCAAATATCTTGACAAAAAAAGTCACTTGTCTCTGGGAATGAATCAGTTGAACTGTTTGCCAATTCTATTTTCCATGGTGATAACTGTTATGCTACCTTGCTCCTACACATGCAGAGATATAGCAGTAATAGTTGACTAAGTTGAAAATCGTCATTGTTGGAAATTATATCCAATGAAAAAAGCCAAATTAATCATATGCATAATGGCAAGTGCTGAGTTTGAACCATGTAGCCATGAATAAAATCAACATGATGACAATATTGAAAAACTAGTGCAATGAATGCTACATGTTAAACCGACAGTCAATGTGTAGAAGTATTTTTAGATAGAAGTGGAGTTGAAAGACAAAACATCTGAATGAAAGTTTTAAAAAAAGATTGAACATTTTTATAGAAACCTAGAAAAGAATTCTTTAATTTTAATAATAACAGTTAATGAACATTTCAAAAGTTGAGGTTTTAGATTTTGACTTCATTTTATATTTATTAGTCTGATTTTATAAATCTTATTCTTCTGTAAAATGACTTCTACTCAAACATGAATATCAGACTGGAGTACATGTGAGCCACATGTCCAATTATTATTCATTAATCATCATAAAGTTTGATCAAACATTTTTGAAAAAAGAAAGAAATACTGTAATACATTAGTTGATCAGAATTTAACACGAGTTAAAAAGTTACAAATTTCATACTTTTTTATCATCTTTAGTCATAAATGATAGGAATTCTGTTTCTTCTTTGATCAACCAAAATATACACTTTTGCCTGTTTATCTGAAAGACTGAGTCATTCAATTTTCCCAATGATTATATTATTTGTAGATACTTTCTGAAGTTCTTTTTTGCTGATAAATATAATAATAACTTTAAAAAAACACCACATAATTTACTAACACACCCAAGTACAAGTGGTTCAACAAGTGAGATCCTAAATAGAGTGAAATTTACTTCCTACAAAAGACCTATTCACTAGTTGGTTAATCAACAAAAACAGCTTTTTCTACTTAATACATTCATATACACTAGCATTTTCATCTCTGTAATTCTTACCTTATAACCAGTGCATTCTCTTATGGTCTCTAGGCACAGAACTGAACATATGAACTTACGTTATGAGATAATATCTGAACATGTAATATGAATATTCTGGCACAAATTCACCTCAGTGGAAAATGTACAATCACTTTTTTTTTGCACTAACAGTATAATAATCCATTCTTGATTACTCTGTAAAAAGATAAACAGAAAGATCTATCATTACTAATATTCCTTCAGGGATGGTCTGACGACTTGCCTGATAGAGAAGTTTATTATACAAAACTCATTGCAAATGAATTTGTTCCTTACTGAGTGTTCTATGAATCTAGCCTTATGCCATAGTTGACTTAGTTCAACAAATATCTGCTTGCTACTCAAAGGGTCTGGCATCATAAAAATTCTTCCTCCAAAATGATCTAACTTGATTCACCAATTATTTCTCATTGAATTCTGTCTTTTTCCCAAAAGTACACCCAAACAATTCTGTAACTCTTCAATCCATACAAAGAAAATCTAAATGTCAATATCTAGTGGAATAATTACTGATCAAAGTCATCTCTGTTTAAGCTTTAAGTGAATTTTCTATTCATCAGATGTGTCCACACATCTCTATTAGATGCTATTCAGTTGCTGCGTCAGTCCTAACAATGCTAAATAACAGAAATAGAAGAGAAGAGTTACAACATCATAAAAGGTATGATGCATTAAAAGAAGATCTATTCCAATCAGTTTTACCAGCTGTTGATGTCAAAATAGAAAAAATACCAACAATGGCTATGTATGATTTTAATTGAAAGTAATACTATATTTCATTTAGCAATATTTTACAAGTATGAGAATCAAATATCTAAAATTTTACACATATGCACAAATTTCTATATAATAGTGGTCTTGTGACAAGCAGATCTACATACACAGCCTGTAAAAGTGCTATAGATATAAAATGGTCATTATACAAAGCTGGTTAGCATACAGAATCTCCCTATGGCTAAATGGTACAAGTTTCTGGTGTTGCATTTCAAGAAAAAAGACTGCATACTAGAGTTCAGTAATTTGAAAGTCAATGATATCAACTTACTAATCCATCTGATTCCAGTTTGGTGAGGTTAATCCCACATGCCTTGGAAATGCAATAAGGCTAAGGGAACTGGACAATTTTGTCTCTGCTCGCAAGAATACGTGATGGCCCCCACGCTAAACTTTATCTTGAGTCCTATTCTGCCCTTGTGTGAAGGTGGATAAATTCTTATTCTGAAATGCATATCAAAACCTATCATAATGTGTTTAGAATGCTTATCCTGTAAACAATATTCTTTTTTTTTCCTGGGTACTCCATAACAATAACATTGGGGCAAATTTTGTAAATCCAACAGATATTTACAGTATGGTCTAGGATGGCCAAACTAATCTTAACTCCTAAATTCATCCTGGTAAAAAAAAAAAAAAAAAAAAAAAAAAAAAAAGTAAGTAATTCAAGCAGAGTAACTTCTGATTGAAGTTACTTCCCTTGCACTAGGTGTTTCTTAAAATATTTCTTCAATACAATTTACAAAAGAGTTCCGTTTTTAAAAAAAAATTCAATTCATTGAAGAGTTCCACAGCAGTAACAAGTGGTCTATGAATCTACCACTTAACATGTATGTATCTCACAAAGTGAACACACAAATGTATTTAAATATACCTACCAAACTGAATGGTTTGATTATGCTTACAAAATAAACAGCCAGCTAATATATATTTACTAAAAATTAAAATGCATGCATATTCCATAATACCCATGCACATAGGTGTGATACAGGCATTCACTCTTTTCAAAAGTTAGCTTTATGCCATTTTTTTCGCTTTTATGAATAAGGAAAATGATAAACCAGCATGAAAACAGCGCATACTGTCTTCTTATACCCCAGTCTCATACCACCCAACCTCCGATGCCTCAGCCTAACATACCATCATCACTTTTTTTTGGAGTCTGGGGATACTCAAAAATTTTTTCTCATAAATTAATGATAATTGCTTCTTCACTTTTTGCCATTTCAGCTAATGAAAGGTGTTCATGGGAATGCTCTACTTTTGGATTTGGGGAAAACCTGTACATTGCAACTGTTTGTACATGCACTAACACTTGCTTTGTACCATGGAATAAAATGAAAATCTTACAGAATCTCATTTTATTTGTTTTTAGCAGCATTTTTACATTTTGTCTTTCAAAGAAATCTGACATGAATAGAAAGAAAAAAAATTAGGAAGGAACAAACAAACATCCTTATTAATTAGTTTACTTGACTATTCATTGCTTCCAAGTTTGTCAAAAAGTTATTTTGTGCAAGAACCTAATAAAACCTTTTGTAAAAAACAAAATAGTAGCAGTGGGATGCTGAAATGAATGCAAAGGCTTTAAAAAATGATTAGCTAGAAAGGGTGACAGGGAGGGGGAAATAGTAAAATTAATAAAATTCCAGAACAACAAATTCCCTTACACACAGACAAACATGCACACGCACATACTTGTTACAGTTTTGAAAGATGCTGTGCCCTAGTAAACAAAAAGATGAATTAAAAAAAAAAAAAAAAAGGGTGGAGGGGCAGAGAGCGAAGACAGGAGAAAAAGCAGTTATTGCAAAGAAGCCATACAATGTAACAAGAAATTATAAAAGGAAAGAAAAGAATGAGGAGTAAGAAGGAAAGGATTATCTGGCGACAAATAGGGTGGTGAAGGTGGGGGCTAGGGGAGGAGGAGGAAGGAAAGATAAAAGAACTGAAGAAAAACTTAGTCTTTAATCTGTTAGCAGGAGCAGCAGAAACTGCCAACCACCAATGGTATGTGATAGTATCAACAAACACAAGCAGCAAACTTGCAGATGTAATAAATAGAGAAAGGATGACATCTCCAAGCTCTGGCTTGTGTCCACAATAGTTAGCTGGAGACCTGTGTCCTTGCTACTGCTGCTGCTCCTGGCCTGAGGTGTGTGCTGGGACAAACGTGGACATGGCCATTACAACCAGTCAAGTGTTGAGACAAGACTTGGTGAAGATAGAGAGGTGAAGGGAGAGAGGTATGGCTAACATTGGAGAGAATTAGTCAGAAATGCAACTGAGACGTGAGTAGACACAGTTTGCATTTAATTCATCTGGGGACACAAGATACAGTAAATTGACACAGGTGTTAGGAGTTTTATTATTGTTTTAAATGGAAGAATTTGAAGAAATAGCTGTTGTTGTTGAATCATAGATTTGAGGACATACAGAATGGAAGTTTGGACTGAACACACATCAGTTCTTGTCTGAACTTAGTACGATTATTCTTCACAATGTTTTGGCCATGTACCTCCTGACCTTCTCCAGGAGTCTGTTTTGTTCTGGAACAAAATTCAACATTCCATAACAAAACAGACGCCTCAGAAGGCTGGAGGGTACACGTGTAGAACAGCATGAAAATTAAGCATCAAAGATGAGGAAAATAGTCTGTCAGAACAACTTTCAATGAACTCATGCAAGTTCATTAGAAAATAGAAGTCGGTTTTTAAGAGCAGTTTTTAATTCTAAACTATCTAAAAGTGTAAAACACTGAGTGGGACACGGTAGAATTTTCAAGTACCCTATAAACTTCTATGTAAATCACAGCATCACACCCACTTTGTGTTTAAAATATATTTTAGCTTCAGCATTTGATCGATGCATAAGTCACATGGGAGCTAGTGTAGTATGTGCATGTTCTACTGACCTTAACCTCTCTTCACCCTAAAAAATAAGCATACCCTAATCCTACATTCACACAACATACTGCCTCACCTTTATGCTTACTCCTTTTAATATGTAATTGTTTCTCTCTATGTTTGGCCTAGTCTTACCTTTACTACACTTTCTTCTACTAATACAACAGAACTTTCAATCAACTTTTGAACTTTACTAACTTATGCTCAATACTTGACCTTGTGTTGCTTCTCATAATAGATTCATTGCTATGCTATAACTCAAGTCTTCATCTTCTTACAATTTGTATATCTCTATTTCTCGCTGAAACAACTCTTCAAACCCAATTCACCTCACTTCCTAACAAACTAGCCCCAAGTAGAACATCATATTTGCTTACAAATTGTAGGCAAAAAATTGACCATGTACAAGTGATATATCTACATACTGTTATATTATCTTCAGTGATATGTACATGTTGTGTTAGAGCGAAGTTTGGTGGATAAGACATATGCGGGTCTTTTGTATCCTTTTTCAAGTAAAAAAAAAATGCTACATGATATATTTTGACTGATGAAGTTGCACATACACAAAATCATTTTTAAAAACTAAATGAATGAAGATATTTTTTCTTGCTAGTCCATGAAAACTTCTTTTAACATGTAATTTTTATACATGATAAGCTGTTGATAGCCTAGGACCAGTTCCCTGTAATAATCATTTTCACAATTGTAAAAATTCAGCATCTTATTTTGCATAAATATTTATATGGAAAAAAATCTATGAAAAGACAAAAAAACAAAAAACATCACACACTATCTTGTATGATTGAATTTTAGTGATATTGGAGGATTGAATTTTAGTAATATGATAAATATGATAAGTGTTTACAAGATTTTTGAGGAATGAGTTGAAATAATCATTATTGAGCTATTAGATGGGTTTTCCTATCTAACAAACATGAAAATAGGATACTCTTTGAGTGCAAAATCATAGTTGTTTAGATATTAATAATCTATGAAGAGCAAACATCCTTTTTTAAAGTGTTTGATAAATACACAACAATGAGCAGTCTTTTCTTCTTACAGACTAGTGAACATTCTGATAATAGAATGAATATATCATCATGACCCCGACTAGTTGAACTTCTACAGAGAATAGAGGACTTGAGTTCAAATAAACTTCTTCTATAATGATATAATCTGGGATTTTTGTTTCAATTCATAGAATCATTTTGTCATTTTAGTTCAATTTTCATTGTTTCTCTTATTCTATATTTTGATCAGAGTTCTTCAATCCTAATCATCAGGTTACAGGGTTTTAGTTATCTATCAATGTTTGTTGAGAATCGGTGAACACTGATCCAAACGTTGTGATACCAAAAAATAGAAAAGCAGAGCCAAAATTTTGATTTTCTTTTTTTCCCTTCTGTTCTGAAAATTTTGACACAAAATATTTCATCTAGTTTTATAAAAAAGAAAAGAAACATGTGATCAGATTGAACAGAAATTGGTGCTGTTATGCTACATCAAGATCTATATGGACCTGAGTACAATTTAAAATCATTTTTCATTCCAATTCACAAATGAAAATCAAAATTTTACCCATACTGTACTGAAGATGATAATTAGAAGGTGAGTAAGTTGATGCGTGCAATTTTTGGTTCAAAGCAAATCCAAGGTGTGGTGTGTACAAACAGAGCAGGTAAAACCTGTCAGCAACTTGTGCACTGGCAGGTGATCAGTTGGTATTCATTCACCAAGTAAGACTTGTTTAACACTTGCAGTATTTTTAGTATTATGATCTTACACTCTTCTAATGCAAGAGGGTCCTATAGTAGCTATCTTGAGATCAACTCTCCACTCTTCAGAAATAGTGTTGGGAGGAGGAAAAAGAGAATATGAATTACGTATAGATATAAAGCCCACCATTTATAGAATCTCAGCTAGTTATTTAATTTTACCAAATATCTCCAAAGAATTATGCTATCTTATGCAATATGTGTCTCTCTCTTAGATATAATATATTTTCAGGACTCGAGGATGTATCCTAAAAAAGAATTAGGTTAGGATATGCCAATTAAAAAAGTAATCTTTGGCCTGGAGGACACAGGGTGAATTTCTGAGACTTATTTCAGAGAAAAAAAAATAGTCATCTCCAATGCCATGAAATACAGTACGTCTATCGATGAATCAAAACTAAACAGTTTTGTATCTGGCAAAAGTTTTATAGTATATAAACAAACAGATTCTCCATCTCTGGGACAAAGAGAAAATAAGAGGCATATGGAAGGTCTGTACAGAAAGTATTCTACCTAGCTCAAGAATCAATGACAACCTAGAAGTAACTTGGCAACCAGAGAGGACCTTACTAGGCATGTGTGAACAGACATTCTCTTATGGACCTGCCCAGTTGGCAGTGAGATGCTACTGTGTGTGCTTGTGCAGTAATCATCATATTCGCAAAGACCAAGCAAATCATTCTTTACATCACCTCAGGGTTTCTTGACACAACATTCATCACCCAGGTCTGTCAGAGCCCCCAACTGTCTAGATTAGGCTCCTTACAAACTTTTGGCTTTTCCCAAAGAGATTTCAGACAGTAAACGAGATTAAGGAGAATACAATGAGGCGTATGAAATAAAGAGAATATGATCATGTTGAAAATTCTGGAAGAGGATCTTGTAGAGTGTTTGAAAAGGAATGCAGGGATAAGTGTTTGAGGTCTCATATTTTGAAGTGGACCAAGGCATCATTCCCCAAGGTAGGTTATTTTTCTGTTGATATTAAATGGCTTGATACTTTCCAGACAGCCCTCATATAAAAAAGTCAACTTGAATAGAATATAAGAAGTAGTAATTGAAACTACCTGGAAAGATTACTTTTGTCTTTTCTACTACAACCCTGTTCTACATTATAAATTGGGTACAAATGTAAACCATGTTATTAGTATCATCAGTCATTTTAGTAGCAAGTCTTAGTGACAATGTTGAAAGTCAATGTGGGAGTAAACTGATGTAAAAACAATAATAATGAGTGGTCAGTGATGCTGAAAGTACTACTCAAACTCTCCCACAAGTATAAAAAACAAAAACATTCAAAAGTAGTAGTAGATGTCTTTTTCCAATGCAAAAGACCAAGAAATTAGTCAGTCACAGGTCAAATTTGTGAAACAACTTACTAAATTTCAAGTTGAGAAAGTTGGTTCTGTAATCCTATACAACCAATCAAAGTTTTTTTTTTTTTAAAAAGACAGGATAAAATGTTTTAAAGACATTTATGCAAAAAAAAAATTATAATTTGTGTATTTCTCGTTAGTTTTTGTAAGGAATTAGCCTAATTACTGGGTTGGAAGTTTATTCATTTGGCTTATCACAATCAGATTGTGTATTACACACCATAATGTTTTATTTTTTTTCTGTAGGCTCTTTGACTATTTTCCCATAAAGGAAAAAAATGACAGAAACATCTGAAATTGAGATTGCATTAAAGGAAACAATCAATATGCGTTTTATACATTTGTATTTACAGACACATACTAAAATAGATATTCAAGATTCTACTCAAAAATTTAGGGAATTTGAATACATAAATCAATTTGTACATCTGTCAAGTTACTCAGTGTTTCCCGTGAATCATCAGACATTTCGCACACCTCTTAAAATCATTAAATCAAGAAATAAAGAACTATGTGTGTGAGTATATATATATATATATATATATATATATATATATATATATATATATATATATATATTTATTATGTGTGTAGAAATACTAGATACATTTAAAAAATTGAAGTCATTTCAGTCACTAATTTCCCAATACCAGTTGATGTAATTTTCTTCAGTGTGCTATATTTATACAAGGTTTTTTAGTTTGAATTATGAATGGTTGGTAACTGTTTATTGTGAACACAAAAATCATTATCATATAAATGTTTAACAAAAAAACAGCACATCTTACACCAGACAATAATTGCAATGAATTTTTAAATGAAGAAAAGGCAAAACTGTAAGAAACACATTTGAAAGTTCAATGCAGTTCATACATCAAGTTACAGAGTATAGCAGTAAAAGAGTTCTTTTCTTAAAAATAAAAAAATTAAAAAGATCATAAACAAAAAGGAAATACAAAGTATTGTTTATCAGAGACAGTCACTCCCAAAAATAAAAAAAAATGTTCCTCTTAAAGAAGTTTAAATTGTTTCCACTAACTCCATTAACAGTTTTAAACATTACTTAAATCAACCCACACATTGTATGTTTGTATGCAAATTTTTCTTTCAATAATTTCTCACTAACAACTGCAACCACCTGCAGTAATTTCCTTCATTCTCCAACCCACTACCAAGTTTCTATTTTCATACAATTTTATATGGTGGATTCCGCTTAAGCGGAAAAAATGAATTTTGGTCCATTCAAGTGGTTGTTCCTTTTAAATGGATTTTGCATAGAAAGAACAATAAGTGGTCCTACTAAGTGGTTATTCTTTGTAACCTTTGTTCCATTTAACTGGAATCCACTATATATATATATATATATATATATATATATATATATACACACGTGTCTGTATGCATGCCTTTATGGAGAGAAAGAGAGATACCATAAAATGTCTGCCTATGTATAAATGTTCACCCAATGAAACCTTCCTTTATCCAAATATTCAAATACTAACATTTTGACAATTGATATCATGGCTACTTTCTAAGAACTGGCCACTCCACAAAGAGTTTGAGTCATCAAGTCAAAGTGACTAGAGTTAGGTAATTCTGTAGTCTCAAAACAAATAATACAATATTTTTCAATGGTGTATAAAATTGCAAAAAAATATTCAACTGAATTCAATATATTTTCATTCCAGTGTATTACGTAGATTATCCTGTGGTATTTCAGTTGATCCAAGAAAGCTGCCATCATATAGGGAATGTTAAAACCAAGTAATAAAGAAGTTTCAATAACAATTTATGCAGAAGAGATTTGAAGTGGAATTTAAAACTAATTTTTTTAGATATCTAAACAGTAGTAATCTGAAAGAACATATCAACTTCACCTGTTGGACTAGGAAGAAAAGTTATAAGGCTTTGGGTTTTCTTCAATTTTTCTCTTTCAAACAAGTCTAAGGAAAGACACACGAGTTAATAAATAAATAACAAGCAAATGAAATAATCAAACAATTCCTTTTCACAAACTTGCAGTACATTGAACTTCACAGGATAAATACAGACCATCTGACACAATGAGAGCAGCAGATTAGAAAAAAATCTGTAATGTACCCATTACATATATAAAGAGAAAGAAAGGATGATGTAGTGCCCTTTGTCAAGAGAATGGACAATCAAAGTGAGCTAAAAAGCACCAAGAGAGAGCATACCTCCACCAATTGCTATTGTCACTAAAAACTGAACTATCAAGTTACAGATCCCAGAATATGGTGTGACAAGAGCTTCTAATAATTATTCATCAGTAGTTAAAAAAAATAAAAATAAACTATAATGCAGTTTATTATATTTATTCATGATGATGTCATCACTGTGCAATTACATGCAAAAAGCAAAAAACAATCTTGAAATGTTGACAAAATAGAAACAAAAAAATTTGCAGATCTCTCTTCTTCCAACTTTGGTCAACCATTCCTTGACCCAACAAAATGTGATTAAAATTCATTATGGACTTTCAGAGATATTCAGTGGACAAACAAACAACATGAAAGAATATAAAGCCTCTGTCCAACTTCGTTACCACAGGTAATTTGAGACAAAAGCCAGAAAATATCTAATAAAGTCAAAGCCCTTGGTATTTAATGCTACCTGTGTTCCCATAATAATTCTTTTTTACAACTTAGTGTTGTTTCTTTCACATTGTGCATAAATTTTATTGTTTTTTGTCGAGGTTTTCCAGAGTTATAAAAACTATTTATAAATGCATTGTACTGCTAAGTTATGATGATAACATAAAAACTATTTGTAGCATTCAGCAATATGAAAATAGAACATGTAGATATCAATTGCCTACAGCAATGGTCGCCAATGTGGGCGATAGACCTATTACTGGTATACAGTTGACTAATTACATGGAAATGAAATCTATGTAATTCTAGCTATTTTTGACAAATCTAACCACTTTTAGCCACTTAAAATGGTTGTTGAGTGGGTAACTGGATATTAGTGGGCTGTACAGAAATTTTACTGTGACAAAAGTTGCTAAAGTGGGCACTAGATATCAAAAGTTTAGCAATCACTACTGTACAGATATACACATGAACAAAAAGAAATATTGGAGATTTTCTTGAGTCACTAAATGTGAAATGATAATATTTCATCAACTTTTTCCCTTTTAACTCTCACTATCATGTATTTCTGTTGTTGCTGAGTTACTATAGATTACATGCTTTAATTTCAGTAATGACTGAATCGAATCTATGGAAATGTATATCTACATATCTATAACGTTTTTTGTCAAAATGGAATCACACTATTTATTTCATTTTGCTTTGTTTTATTTGAAAATGATCCAAACTGATCAATTCAATTTGTCCATTTTTTTCAAATTTTGTTGGTTAACTTTGAACATTTATTACAGGTTATTTTTTAATTTTTTATTAGGGCAGCTCACAGGAGAAAAAAAATCAGTGGGCGAACGTGTATACTAACTGGAAGAAGCTGAATTTCTCATTTTTTCATTTTGTCTAAATATGAAAAAGCTGAGGCATTTGAAGAATCTCGTGGATAAAAAACAAGTATCAGAAATCAATTCTCTGAACTCCCTACAGAATTAAACACACCGAAACTGTTCTGATATGAAAAATATGCATACAAAATATAAAAAGCAATAATGTTATGATTACATATATTACCAGGCACGTGTGTGTTAAAACAATTATAGACTCCTATGAACTATCTACAAAAATATATACTATGGTTAATTTGCAGCCAAGTATTTTCCCATCATCATTCAGTGATAGGATATGAAGTTTGTCTAAAGGGAGAAATACCAATCATTGCTAATGCAAAGGTCAAATAAACAGACACTCTCGAGAGTTGTCTGATCATCTTATCACAGAGCCATCATTCACCATAAATTTGGTTACAGTAAATAAACACCAATTCTATACATTGTTTATTCATAAAAAAGGCTAGGCTATTAGAATTGATATCAGATCATAGATTCCTGGAAGTTAGAACCTATAAATCTAGTCAGACAGGTCCAAGAATTCAAGGTTTTCATAATGAAAGTATCTAGGTATAAAGATGATTCTCTTGAATTTCAATTTATCTTCCAACAGAAGAATATCATTGAATAAACAAACATTTGGCTTGGTTTGATTTGGTTAGTGTTATGATTTTTTTTTTAATGGCAAATTTTTGTTCGACTATTTTTATACAAACTTTTTCAAGGAGCTGAGGCAAAATGAGATTTTTTATTTAACATTCTCAGGCACAAGAGACAATTTTGATTTCAAACAAATGCTATTTGCAATTTTTTAACATGAAATGTTTCTAGTGATTATAGATGCATACATACATAAGAGTGGATCAATAGGTATGTAGCCTGACAAGTGGTTATTAACTGAATTTTGATCTGAAATATTCATAGTAAAATGTTCAATCTATCTTGGATCTCCCTGACTAGAATTAAAGGTTATCATAACTTTTTACAGTATAACCTTATGAGTGCTGGAAATTGTCTAGATTCCTTTGGGATGCCCAAGGCATCAGGAATTGACCCATAACTGTACCCCCTCAAGTGCAATAAGGAAGTGCAACCTGCAGGAACAGCCTCCTGGAGGTAGATATTGATTTTTGATTTCAGAAACTGGATGTGAGTTCTAGGCGTAATCACTCCATACTGTTGTGTGTTACATGTTACATTTATCTATTTATCAAATACTATCTTTGATGATATGAAGACAAATAATGTCTTCTCTTTTCAAACAGGGAAGCAGTACAGAAGGACAGTGAAGAAAAAGAAGAACAAGTGTCAGTAAAGGATAAAATCAAAGCATTTGAGACCCAAGCATTGAAACCATTCAGCACTGAGAATGCAGAGCAGCACAGACCTGTGATCAAGAGACCACAAAGTAGAGGGAGCGCTGACTGTGAAAGTGAAAACCTAAGTGCAAGCACCTCACTCATAATGGTAATTATTAGGTTGGGTGGGAAAACCATCTGATGTATTTTCAGTAAGATGCTTGTTTTTCAGGAAAATACAACACCTGCAACCAGACTTTAAGTTTTTATGATATAGTTGATAATTTTGATATATGTGTTGGCCAGATTACAAGATGTACATTTGACAAAAATTTTTTTTAGACTTCTGTTCGCAACAACTCATCCTAGCCCTTTAGCTGGATCACTTAAGTATATCTGATGCAGAACAATATTTGAATAAAAAGTTTCTCCGGCCCCTGCCACTGTATTAACTCTTGAAATGAGTTGTCTTAGAAGCCATTTCAAACTGATGGTTCTGAAATTTTGAGAGTACATATAGAAAAGTAATTTTGAACACAGCACTAAAGGCGGGAACATGTGATTTTACACATGGTCCCCAAATATTACATAATGCACATCTTTTTCTTCCATGTCTAGAGAAAATACACACTATTTTGTAACCTGCAAGTATGTGGAGAAACATAAAATGTGAGACATGAAGTCACATAAGCAAACGAGCAAGGATTTGTGATATCATGTGACTTGCAGCTGTTACAGAAGTATGTTCTTAATAATTGAAATAAGCATTAAACTAGCCTGCACACTACTAAATGCTCATATGAACTCACATCAGTTCACGTGACATGATAGCAATTTGTTCCCACCTTTAATGGCATACACATAATTCATACTGTATAAGCCGGTATATAAGACCATCATTTGATTTTTTTAAATAAACAGAGCAAATATTACACTGCATACAATTTACTGATATTATGACTAGGGCGCCACCCATCAAAGCTTGATATGGACAGTTATGGTGCTTTGATGAGTTGCAGTGAACAGTAGTCCTCCAAATATCTATATAAACCATTCATCTTATAGTGCGGCATATAGATACATCAAAGTTTTAAAAGCCGAAAATATTGATATAAAAAAAAAGGGGAAGTCATTTAATGAATAAGACATGAATAAGTGATACTTGACAAAAATAAATTACTTTGAATTCTTTCTACAAAAAAAACCCCAAAAAACATGTAGAAAAAGCATTACCAAGGATATTGGAAAGGAACCAAATAGAACTGAATTAGATACTGTAGAAATTTCACACTGTAATAACAAGATAATTAACAGTATGTTTATTCAATGTCCAATAACAATAATACTGTGCAACCTGATTTTGTTTCTGGGTAATAAGTGTTATTTTCTGATTGCTCTTATCTAAAAAGTATAGAAAATGTCAATTATTCTCTTCAGGCTTTACTTTGATGACCAGAACTGCAATATTCATATGCAGTTGTTTTTCACACTTTATGTGATTGAAAATGTGCAAATTTGCCTGTTGTCCAATCGAAATTTGGTAGTTTTCAAATTATCACTGTCCTGGTCACAAAAGCATAGTTTGAAGGGTATATTTGATATTTTTTTATACTTTTCATACATAACCGATCAGAAAAAAAGCATTTATTACTCAGGAACAAATAAAGTTGAAAAATAAAAATGTTGCACAGTAGAATCCAGTAGTAATTACATGGAAAGTTAGATGATAATTTTTACAAACAAGAGTCCCTGTGTTTTGGTTAACCCCTTTACCAGCAAGTGTTTATCTAATGACTGACAGTATGTTTTTAAGTGTTATTTGTTTTATAGGGCCAGGTCTTCAGGAAACGTGCAGATACTGAGAAATGCCAGCGAAAGGAGACACCATCAGCACCAGAAGAGTAAGTAGATTATCACACCTACCTACTCATCCCTAAAATAGTTGCATCCCCACATGACACCCTAACTACTAGGTTTCTCAGCCGAAAGGTACAGTTGCCGTGGTCTCCTGAATACCATGGGAAATTCCTCTAAAAGGGGTGGGTGGGAAGAACACTTCTGATGTGGACTGCCGGAAGAGATGACAAACAGAGTTGTGTTGACCTTTTTCTTCTGGGTGCTGATTGGACAAGCATCGAGGAAGTCAGTGATGACAGAGGTATCAACTGAGTCATCACTGGCCATGGTACTCTGAAGGCATCCATCCCTACTTCCACTTGGGACACACACAACCTACATCCTACGACAGTTGTATATAGACGCATGTAAGAGGAAAATGAGCGATGCAAGCAACTCAAACTACTGATTTCAAGAAAAGTCACAGTATGTAATAAAATATAACCATAGTTTTAAAAGTATATCCCTGATGGGAAATAATTAATACTAGACTGATTACCTGCCCAAATGACCAGTAATTGCAGTGAAAATTAAAGAATTAAAGGAAAAAAAAGAATTAATGAAATAGATAGATGGTTCTTGTAGTAACATCTTTGACAATTGGGATTTGCTGATATTTAAATGATGTCTGAAGTATCAGATGTATTACTAAACATGTTGAATGATTTAAATAGAGAAAAATAAACATATAGGGTTAAAGATGGACAGAACAAAGACAAAAGTGATGTTTAGCAATGAAATACTGAAAAAAAACATCAGAATAGAGGACGAAGCTTTAGAAGAGGTTGAGAAATATGTTTACCTAGGTCAGCTAATAAGGTTAGAGGAAAACCATGAATGCGGAATAAAACAAAGAATAACAATTGGTTGGAAAGCATTTGGTATGAATTAGGATATATTGAAAAGGAACTTGCCAATATGCTTAAAACAAAGAATACAGTGAATGCATAATACCAGCTATGGCATACGGATGCAAAACATGAAAACTGACAAAACAAACTGAAAATCAACTCAGATTTGCATGGAAAAAGCGAGAGAAATTTCAGATATGAAATACAGAAAGTTGAAATATATGTAGAGACACAGACAAATACATTGGCTTACAGATAGATAAAAACAAATCAGTATTTTGATATAACTTCTTCATTAATCGATTCTGTTGCTTTTTTCTTTTTCAGAACCAAAGATGATGATTATTTTAGGGTGATTGGCAGAGAAACTGAAATTTTGAAATCCGTAAGTAAAATATCTTAGCTACAGAGAAAATTTGAAGTTGTGAATTAAAAATGTGAATCTTCAATTAAAAAGGAACATCAGAAAGTTATAATCCGAGGGAGAGATGATTAGGATTTCATAATCCTTGTGAAATGAAGTCAGAATAATAGATTCAGAACAATGGTAGATGAAGCACTTGAACAAACTAAAATCATACAAGCTGGGTTATAATCATAACATAATATAACATCTTTAGTAGGTCTAGCCTAGAAATGAATAACACATTGGAGTCTTTAAGAAAGAAAGGAAAGTGTTGAATTCTTATATTCCTCTTCCTGATTACACAACAGGTTGTGCAAGATGTCATACTTTAGTTCAGTGGAAGAGACAGATTTGACATTAGGTTTAAGACTCCAAGTTTCCATCAACATGACATTGGCTCAGTGGATAAAAGCATTAGTTAGACCTATCTAGTATCCTGGTAGGTGTGAGTTCAAACCCTGCATAGGATGGTCTGAAAAATCATATACTTTGGTTCATTGGAAGAGGAAGACAAGCAGCATCACAAGGATAAATTAACTAGGAAGATTAAACTGATATCTGGCATGGACAGCAGAATGAGAACTATCTACCCATGAATTCCTAGACGGTTACCTACTATGACAGACAACTGAAGAAGGCCGGAGGGAACAACAGCAGAAATGCTGTGACTATAACAACAAAGATGAGGACATAGATTTGAGTAAATTATTATCGTACTAATGTTTTTTCTTTTCTTTATTTTTTTATATGGTAAGAGAAAAAAAGAAGAAAAATTGCTCCATTAAAGATGTTTGAGAAAATACTCTGAAAATTATTAGGAAGACCATTTTCTGAAGTATAACTGATAATATGTACACTCAGCTAGGATAGACAAATTCAGAGTTGTCCTACTCCAAGACAGTCTTGTTTCATACTAACAAAACAAGAAAACAAAATGGAGGTTAAAAAAGAAGAAAATCCTCCAAGGAGTGGACTGACAAGTTTTCATCAAAAAAATTTTCATTTGATTTTACTGATTGGCTAATGCAATTTGATGCTTTTTATTACAGTATCGTCGCGCACCAGCACCACGAAACAGAAACAAAGCAACCAAAGCCTTATATCGAAAAACGATGCCCAATATGGACAGTGGTGGAAGATCCAATGTAAGTCAATCGACATCAATTGGAATTGGTTAATTGAAAAAATAAATTGGGAGGGAGCAGAAATGTCATCAGTAAAGGGTATTCAAAGTTAATTGCAGGTAGAATTTGAAACTACAGGCAAACCTTTGCCAAGAGATTATACATTATGATGAAAAACCTTTACACCATGTTAGATATTGATGATATGAAAAGACTTGATCTTTATGTGATGTAATACCTAAATTAAATTATCAATAGTTTTTCACTTCACAAGATATTATTTTTGCTGCTTTTTGCAACCACATTAAAGAGTTGTTACAACCCATATCATCACAATTTGCCATATTTGTGGCTACATTAGCTAGGTTGAAAATAAATACAATATGCAAAAAGTAGTCGATATTTGATTGGCAAAATAGAAATGTGGGCAATTTTGTTGATATTTCGTTGTTAAATCATTTTTTTTCCTCAAAATATTTTATACATAATACCTTTATTCTGCCAGTAATACATGCATTAATTTCTAACCCCTGGCAATTTTTTTCCTTATTTCCAAAGCACATGATTGGATGCAGCAATTAATTCAAACAAATTTTACAACTAAAGTTGTGAAATTCAGAGCTTAACTGTCAGACTAAATTTATTAGTGCAGAAAATTACTAAAGAGGAGTGCTGGAGCAGCAATAAAGTCAGTGGACAATAATAAAAACACTGTAACTTTTCTTACTTAAAATCGGCTCAAATGCACTTGGGGCTAAAATACAACCATGGTTATTGTTTCATTTTCCTTTTCCAACAGCCAGAACTTGTTGTGTCAAAGTATATGTAATTATAAGAATGAATGTTTCAATGCATTTCTTTTATAAATCTAACTCGTGATATCATGAACAGCTATTTATGAATAAACACTGAAATATTTACAAAATCAATCACATTTATTTGCTTCTAAAATATTGATAACCTATGGGAAGATGATCAGATTTATTTTATCTTTTGTTTTAACATTCAAGTCTTAACTGTATGATATTAAATTTTCTTTTTCTACTAATTTCACTAATATTTTACTAATTTTACTAATCAACTAGTAATTATTGTATTTTCATATATTCTTTAAATGTTGACTATTATAATATGATATATTGTGATGCCAAGGGAGGCATTACATGTAAATAAATGAATAAACACTGATGGACACAGCTTTGAGTGAAACAAATGACATTTATAAAAATCTGACTCGTTTCATTCAAACTGAAAAATTATAAAGAATACCCTTCAAGTTAAAATGAGAAAGAAGTGTTATAACTTCTCTTTTCTGTGTCATATATATTATACCAGTATAATCCCGACTGACCAATTGTGCAATCTTTTAGAATGTGTCACCACCCAAACCAAACATTGATAAAACCAGGTAGCAGAAGTGACTAAATCTTAGAGACGGAATTACATCATTGGTTATATTTATTATACATTTATATTTTACAACAAATATCGAATTATTACATTAAACATTAAAGATGGGATTATATTAAATTAAAAGGTAAAGATTGATGTGAGTAGGGATTTCTCCAATAAAAAATTTTTTCTTTCTATCCATTACATCCTCAAATCACCTAGAAAATAGTAAGACTTTAGAAAAAGTGGGGTCTATTTACAATGTAATATACTTTCTGCCATCTCACCAAAAGTACATAAATAGAAATGTAAAGACAAAGTAACATAAATAATTGGGAAATAAGAAACCTTTATCCTAACTACTATACACCTTCTGTCTCTATTCTCTTCTGCTCTACCATACCTGATTTCATCACAGGTGGATTTGGATGGCAACACCAATTATTGTACGTAATTGTGTCCCTGTTTTCTGGTGGCATAAAGTAACGAAGTACCTCTGGTTACTTGCACCATAACTTCAATTCATTGATGTGTCACTCATTGAAGACTTGCATCTCCACTATTGCATCTATTCGCAATGACTACTGAATGATTACCAGAATGAGGCTCTCTCACAATGTGACTTCACACAAAAGCGAGATTTAAAACTCAAGGCAAGACTTGGCACTCCACTAAATAAGAAGTGGTAAGAAGTGACATCATAGTAGTTGTGAGAGTACCCAACAAGAAGGATGAACTGGAAAGAATAGTTTAAACTTCACTCTAATCAATCCTCAAGAAAACTTGATATTTTACTTTCTTTCTTTGGAACGTTTTAGGTTTTAGATTGTTGATTTTCTCCCCAACAAATTTACACCAAAAGTAAGAGTATTTTATAGTTTAGAGAATTTTTTCTTCTTGTTTATGATGTGTAAATATTGATAGTGAAATTATTTATTTTATTCATTTTTTCCCCCCTTTAGATGGAGATAAGTATGTCAGATTGGGAAAGTACTGTACAAAGCTTTCAACAGACAGAAAGTCAATTTGTGAGAAAGGAATCAAAGAAAAAGACACCAGTCCCTCTTCCATTACCAATTGAAAAAGCTAAGGAAGATGTTGATAACAAACTGGAAGACTCAACTGATTCAGCTAAAGCTGAAACAAAGACAGAAGGATCCCTGATGGAGACTGTGTCAGCAACGAACACAGAAAAGCTTGGGTCCAGACTATCTACAGGAAATACCACACCTGATGCAAGTAGCAGTGGTGATGAGGCCAGCCAAGGAGAGGAGACTAAGATAAAAGAGGAAATGAAAGAAGAAAGTAATAAGGAGGAGAAAGATGTAGAAAAAGTAGAGTTCAAAAAAGAGGAGGAAAAGGGTGAGGAGGAGTTAGAAAATGATGAGAAAGAAGAGTTGGAAAAGAAAGAGGAAAAGCAGAAAAAGGAGTCAGAACAAAAAGAGGGGGAGAAGAAACTGAAAGAGGAGAAGAAATTGAAAGAGGAGGAGGAGAAGAAATTGAAAGAGGAGAAGCAGAAAGACGAAGAGAAGCTGAAAGACGAAGAGAAACAGAAAGACGAAGAGAAACAGAAAGACGAAGAGAAGCAGAAAGACGAAGAGAAGCAGAAAGACGAAGAGAAGCAGAAAGACGAAGAGAAGCAGAAAGACGAAGAGAAACAGAAAGACGAAGAGAAACAGAAAGACGAAGAGAAACAGAAAGACGAAGAGAAACAGAAAGACGAAGAGAAACAGAAAGAGGAACTAAACAAAGATAAGAAAGAGAAAGATGAAGAACCAGAGAAAAGGGAAAAAGATGAAGAACCAGAGTTGGAAAAAGAGAAAGAGCTGAAGAAGGAGAAGGAATTAAAACAAGAGAGGGATGAGGTGAAAAGAGAGAAGGAGGAGTTGAATAAAGAGGAATTGAAGAAAGGAAAAGAACAAATTGAAAAAGAAGGGAAAAAAAATGACAACATTTTCTTCCAAATTGATCCGACAACTGAACCAACAGCAGCCAAATTGGTAAAGAGGGATTCTGGTCACGAAAGCAGTGAAACAAGTGTTCAAATGCAGCAAAGACGAGGTATAATGCAATCATTAAATTTACATACTTTGCAAGATTTAAATAGATTTGTTTATTCAATTACTATGGAGTAAAATAACTGTATTGTATTTTAAATGTAATGATTTTATCAGGATTTGTTTCTAAAAAATCTCATCTGTTGAAATAAGAGGGCTTCTCATGTTCTTCAAATCAAAATATCTATTACAAAATCATTAACATGTCATGCAGCAACTAAAATAATTGCTTTTTCACAAATATGCTAGATCTATAAGCTTGATTAAAACGTGTGTTTGTGCATACATATATATACATATATCTTTTTTTTTTAGGGGTTGCTTTATCTATGGTGATAGTGCTCAATATTTAAAAATAGCACGAAAAAATCTAATATCTGCAATTTCATTGTTACTTCATCTGTGGTGATAGTGCTCAATATATATTCCATTTTGCAACTTATAAAGTTCATTCAATTCTAAGACTTTTTCATTATTTATTGTGGTTATTCCCAGGTGATTCCCCCCCAAATGACCGATCACCAAAATCAAAGAGACACTTATCACATTTAGATCGAAAATCAATGTTTTCGTGAGTACCATTTTATGCATTTTCTGTCTTGTTGAGATTTTCCTTCTCACAAATATTTTTCACTATGCAATTTTGTGATGAAAATAATTTTCATTTGGTTCAACTTTAACAATCAAATTTTGACAACAATTTTCCTTTCTTGTATGAAATTTGTCTTGATTTCATGTTTTAATTTAAAAGTTATCAAACCATCTTTAAAAGTCATATCATGAATTATTTTTTTTACTACTGCCACACCCGAGGACATTTTTGCCATTTAGTAGAACGTTTTCAATTCCTATTTAAAAACTTCAGAGCACTACTTCATTGCAAATCAGTGTGTGTAGTCAGATGATCAGAGTGATTAAATAAGTTTAATTGTTCATACTAGTGGGTCATTTTGTTTAGTGAACAGGTACAGCAGTTTCACTAATCAAAAATGTAGCTGTATCATAACATTTGACCGGGAAAAATCATAAAAATGATAAGATTCAATAAAGTAAAATTTTGCTCCAGGTCATTCATCTACATCAAACATCCATTAATTAAACAGAAGAATCCAGCCTAAAAACATAACATTGGATATTTCAATTATCTTTCATTTATTCTTTTCCTATCTGTAGGCTCCCTGGGCAGAAACCTGAAGACCAGATGTCATTAATGTTATGTAAGTAGCATTAAGCTATACTTCTATGCCTAGTTATTATACTATATATATATATATATATATATATATATATATATATATATATATATATATATATTATATATATATTACTACAGAATACTCAAACTGCTCACAATCCTTAACACACACCCAGTGACCAATTCTAAGGACAACCATTACCATCACCTATCTATTTGCTGACCTACAGCAGCAGGGTGGACTTGAAATGATACATCCCATTTTACTGATTTTTCATAACCACCTACTGCTCTATCAATGCTGAAGATGTCAGACCTTTCCACTGAAGATGAAGCATTTTCACTTCAAAACATGTTCAGAATAACTATATTTAAATTAACAACTCTGTATATACAGCACACTCCAGCCTTATCTTGACTTATTACAATAGAACTCTCTCTCTTTTTCTCTCGATACATTACTAGTATATAACGAGTATGGAAAACTGAATGAGCAAACCAAGTTTGAATTTTAGATTGTTATAAAATGGCTTTCAAGGTTATCTTAGCCAGATTTTATTGGCATGCCACAATGACTGAAAGAGAAGATTATTATATTTACTGACAAATGCACTGATAATTATGAACCTGCATGATAAATTATGAGTTCAATAAATCTTGTCAAAAATGAAAGCTGAACCCAAAGCCTCATGATAGAGTCAAATATTTTATCTGATAATCAATTTCATATAACTTAATTAAAAATGAATAAGTGAAAGAAAATTGCAACGAAATCCCTTTGTATTGAAGATTTCCTTTTCTCTTTTCATAGCACTGAAAGAAAAGCTCAATGACAAGAAAGAGAAAAATGTAAGTATGTTGAAGAGAACTTGAAACTAAAGTGAATTATGCTAATAATCAAAACTTATTAAACAGGAAAATCAATGATTATACTTCTTAACCCTTACCTCCCACTTGGATTAAGAAGTATAAAAACCTGATGATTTTGAACTTTTGAAATACTAAGTTTATAAAGGAAAAGTGAAAAAGAATCAATTGAATAAAAACTGTAATAAGAATCTGGAGATATAATTGCATGGCTGCCGTGAAATTGCTGCAAATTCTAAACAAGTTTTTACCTTAATCTCCATTACATTTCGAGGCGCCTAAAATAAAGTTCACTTCAAGTGAATTCATTTATATTTTTATTACTTTCATATCTTATATTCATTGTAGGAACTAGATGCCGATACAGACACAAAAATGGATGTGGACCCTGAACCAGAAACGGAAAAACCAGAAGTACCAGAATGCTAGTCAAAAGTTGTCATTTAAGCAAAATTCTGGCAGAATTGTGAATGTGTGATGCAGAGTGGTGTATCAACAACACAGTATTGTCATCAACAGGTGGCGGTATGGTGATGGAGATAATGGCTGTTATCTTTCAAAAAATATTTCAAAAAAGATGACAGCAGCAACAATAAAAGCAAGTGATAAAAATAAATTAACTTTTTTAAAAAATATTAAAAAACAAAAAAAAAAAACATTTGAGAGAAAAATAATTTCCTCAGTGGCTAAAATCTATAACTAGTGTGGCTACCACCGTTGGTCTTCCTTCTTTGAAATGAACAATAATTTTTATATAAATGCATCTGATGCACCTGAACATAAGATGTACAGACAATCTGCTGTTTTTTTTTATTTTTCATCGAATGATTCCTAGTATTTATCACTGACTAGTGCCTTTGTAAAACAGTCACTGTTGAATGCAAATGAATGGAACGAATACTGCACAATCAATATTGGCTAACAAAAATATGAATCTAAAAAACACAAAATGTATTCTTTTTTTTTCCCCAAATTTTCAGAATTTAGAAGGCTTTTTGCCACCAACCTTTCCCTTTTTTGACATAGTTACTTTGGTGCCAGGAAAGTGACATGAACAAGATATATAAATATTTCATTTTTTATCACAGAAATTAGAAAAATGAATAATCTTCAGATACTAGATATAACATCTCCTAGGACAAATTTACTCGGATGGAAAAAAAACTAATTTCTTTTCTGCGAGAGATCTCGGAAAGCTTTCACTGATTAACAGGTAGAATCAAATACAGTATGAAGTATTTATTGTTAATTGAAATATCTAAGATCTGAAGATGAACATTTTCCTGGTACTCAGATAATTATTTTATAAGCCTCAATGAGAGAGAACAGTTCAAACACAAATGCTCAAAGGAGAAAAAAATATTCAGAAAGACAATAATGCTTCAGTGCCTTCGTATCATTTTGTTAAATGAAATTTTAAACAGTATATGAAACTTATAAGTGTGGGGGAGAAGGAGGAGAATGTCCACTCTCCCACTCAAGCTTTTATATTTTCAACCACTAAAGAAAATTATATCCAGAGCAAAAAATAATAATATGTTGGAAAGGAGTTAAAAAAATAAAGGAAAAAATAGCATTACATATGTAAATAAAGAGTGGGTAGAGAACAGAAAAATACACTGAAGAATGACAAACATGGAAATAAAATAATAAAACAGGAAAAAAATGAAAAAAAAAAAATGAGAAAGAGCAAGGACGATTTTTGTGTTTATATGCCTTCTATTGATGACTAAAAGTTATAATTAACACACAAGCAGGGAAAAAATCTCATTCAGCTGACTCGACACATTCAGCGCCAAAAGATGTTAATGTTTTCACACCTTTACCTGTAAAGCGCTGGAAAAAATGTTGGCGCTGATGGTATTAATGACCCATCCTTTGAAGCAGTGGTTATCCCACATGTGATCTCTAAACCTAAAAGAGTCTGTAAATAAAGTTGATTTTTCTTTCAAGATATTACAAAGTAAAGACAACAACTAAATATCATAAAGGATGTCTCATTGGTTGTGCAATGAACTTTCAGTGATACTGATAAGTGTTGCCAAAAAACAAACCAAAACAAACAAAAATTTCTACAAATCTTTATCTGATAAATCTTCAGTTGCAATTTTGTGAGAAATAATGCTGCTAAGTCCAACAAATTAATCAGCAAAACTTATGGATTTTATATAAAGATTTACACTCAGAAAGCTTCTCTAGTCTTGACTGTAATAATACAGGGTCATATAACATTGCTGATTTAGTAATGTTCATCAAAAACTTGCAGAGGATGAGAAAATTAATTCAAATATTATATGCGTACAGAAGTTCCCAGCATTATTTAATTGAAAACTAGGTATTGAAAACTGTTTTTTTTTGCTAGAAACTTTTGTACACACCTAATGAAAAAATAGGTAATATTTGGAATCACTGATCATGAAAATCTTGGTGTAAAGCTATATAGTGGCTACTGCTGCTAATTGTGTAACCATGTAAATCAATGAACTTAGGCTGTGATGATGTTAATGTTTGCAGAATCACCAGAATTGTGATAACCACGAAAGCATGCTTGTGCACTTATATGTATCTGGGAGAGAGAGAGAATGAAAGAGAGAAGAACTATGGTGCTATGAAATGCATAAAACTACACATACCTATATGGCCAGGTCATCCCCTAAGGGAAACTATTTTCATTATATACAATTTTTATACCCTCCCAATGACATTTTAATCAGAGGAGTAGATGAGAAACTCACTAAAGAACTGTTTGTTTACAATTAGTATAAAAGTGATAAAAGCATTATCTTACACTTTAAACTATTTTTCAATTCATACAATTGGCAGGTCAATTGAATTCACACATCATTTGCCAATTCAGAGGTTTAAATAAACAACATGTGTCTTTTCATCCTTGTTAACATAACAAAAAAAGACACGCAAGCAATAAGAAAGGCTAAGTGCTCCTATCGTGAACAAAGATTAGATTTTTTTTGCAATGAATGAAAAATAATCTTTATGTGAATAAAAGCACATAAAAATAATGTGCTCGTATACCAACGTGTATTTACATAAACTTTCAATTTCTTTTCAAAAAGTGTATAAACAATAGATATTCCTCATATCTGCTAAAGAAGGGAAATCAAAGACTTCTGTGAATCTATGTTAATACGGCTCTCGAGATGTAATTTTTGTATAATCATTGAGTTGACTTTTATATTCATTAACCACTTGTCATTGACGGTGGAACTATTCAGTGATTAGCATGAAAAATAGGGGAACTATTCTGTTGATGGAATAATCTTTTTTTTTTTAAATCATCAAATCAGGAGTCATTTCCTTTGAAATTGACATTCTATTTTCTTAGTATGAATTCAAGAGTTAACAAACAGAATTGATTATGAATTTTAAAAAGGTTGAGATATTTTGGTAATAAAAGCTTAAACACATATTTGCCAATATGTATATGTGAATACAGGAATATTTTCAATGCATAACATGATGTTTAAAGACAAAAAGCAATTTTTGGTAGAATATGCATGTATGGAGTTTTGCAGGGAAAATTAATTAATATACTTGCTAATATATCATGTTTTTATCAAAGTATACTTTAAAGCAGGGATTAGCAAACTTTTTTGGTGGCGGGCCAGATGAGAAATGTTTTTGTCTTACAGCAAATAAAAAATTGGATACTGATCATACAAAGCTATTGAAACTAATTATTTTAATGTTCTTCCTCAAGTGTCCTACCTCATCCACGGAAGTTTATATAATAATAACATAAACTTTTATGTACTATCAATCAATGAACATTTTGAAATTCTTATGAGGAGACAAAATATTGTCAAATCATGGCTCAAATTCTATGTGTACTAATAGAATGGCAGGAATAAATAGTGTAAGAAATTTTTCAGTTATGAAACATGGATTCGTTGGAGGTCACTGCAAAAATGAGACATTTGTTCTTTTTTTAGATAGTGAATTTTACTGTTCAAAAACCAAATTTAGATGGAAAAAAAAAATTTAAGTATGCAATGTCACATATTGAATGAAGTCACTGGGCCAGATGAAATGAGGTTCCAAACTGGATTTGGCCCGTTGGCCGGAGTTTGCTGACTCTTGCTTTAAAGTTCAATAGTTCAAGCTGTAATGCCCAAGTATTATTGGCTCCAAAAATTATAACCTGACATTTCTGTTTTGAGAAGAAACTATATACATCCTTTTACACATCTATACAATATAAATGCACATTTACATACATACAGACAGAAGCTTTTTTCAACAAAATTGTATTTGTTTTAATATATACATACACACAAGTATACAAAATACCCACATATACATAACTTCAAAATTCATACATATATGAGTATAGATAAGTATAGATAAATAAAGAGAACAATAGGTTTTTAGCATGAAAGATCGTTCTTTTATCACATTTCAAGAACCTGTAAAGTAGACTAA
>OY735210.1:30085315-30303976 GCA_963457665.1 Thysanoteuthis rhombus | reverse complement strand
TTATTTCTTAAAGTAAAATGAAGAAATATACTGATTCTCAATTAGCATGTTTTTCATTCATTTCATTTTGTTTTAAATCCTAATATTAAGCAATTAATGAAAATAAAAGTATATATTTTCAAAGGGGTTATAAATAAAATTTTGATTTTGAAAAACAAGTGACCATCTGAATAGAATTTTGGTTTCAAATTTAAAAAATAAAGTATCTATTTTTCAGATTTTACAAAAATCTACAATTGAAAATATATACTTTTAAGGATATGCCTGCCAAAGGAAAAATTTTTTCAAATGATGCAGATTTGAACAGAACAAGCAGGAACAGAATAAAGAAGATATTTTGTAAATCCTAAAGTATACCAAACTACTGAAATACATTTGTATGGACACCAGAAATATACATACAAGGGAAGGTTTGAATAAACTGATTGTATACTTTTACAGGTGTTTGCTTTTTTATTTACCATTATTTTTCCTATAATTCTATACATATACAAAGTAATTATCTACATATAATCTCACAGCAAAGGAGGTGTTAATACTCATCTGGTTATAGTTTCGTTTACTGAACCCCTAGACAAACTTCAAACACTTCTGTCATTGATGGCTTATCTAGGAAGTGTTTGTCTACGTATAGCTCCATGATTCAAATACTTTTACTATGACTCATTCCTTGCTCTTTCAGTTAGCACCTCTAGCCTTTATAACCGAGAAATGAATTGGAGTAATTATTTATTAGGCTTTTGAGCTAATCCCCCCCCAGGTGCCTTAGTATTATCTAGCCATCAACTCAAATAGACAGAACTGCACAACATAGCAATGTCTAATCATTTATAGTTAGACTATTTTCTCATCTCTGCTGTCATTTCTTTCACAATGTTTTGGCTGTGTATCCTCCAGCCTTCTTTTGGACGGTTTTTGTTCTCTTTCAGTCTTCCGTCTGATTTGTCTTCCAAAAGGACAAATCAACATTAGAGAAAAAAGAGAAACCGTAAAAAATTTCAATATCAATAACCGTAACCCACACTCAAGTAGACCCAAATCTAAACTAAAATTCCAGCTGTTTGTTCATGACTCTTTCACACTAGAACTACAAGGCCTTTTGACCCAATATTTGGCATTAAGACTCAAAAAACTTGTGACTTCTGAGGACACTTCTAGCTATCTTCGATTGTGAATATTGAAAAATAATTTTTTATCAGAATATTTCCTACAAACAATACAAAGATCTCAAACAAAATAAAAATTTTGCACAAGTTTTAGATGTTCTTTCAATAATATATACTGTATTTTTATCAATGAAATAGTAGCAGTAGCAGAGAGACACATACTTGTACAAGCATAGTCCAATTCATGATCCCTTTCCATTTTCCTGCGGAGATGTTCCAGCTGGCAAATTTCAGGTCATGTTTTTTAAAAACTATAGTTGACAGCACTTTTCTAATTCATTTTTATTAGATGAAATATTGTAAAACATTTTTTTTTGACAACTATTCACCTTCATCCTAATTTTCATTAGCTGTTTTTCAATATTCGAGATTCATTTTACCAGTAAAAAACATTAAAATCTCTTCCCAAAGACAATTTTATGCTTTCAGTCAAATTAATCCCCATAAACTTTGGAAAATTATCAATTTAAAAAAGAAAAAAAAAAGAGGTTTTAGGTCTATTCATGATAAAACCATAATGTTGAACTGGACCCTCAGTTTCCAGCATTGTTAGAAAATGAAGAATAAGCCTCAGGTGAGACTAGCTCACATCCCTCGTGGGGTACAGGTATATGCTGTGCTACTCTTCCAATTGAGCCACAGAAGCCACCCAGTGATTGGGAACTCAAATCAAACCTTTAAACTCATTCTCAATACCAAATCCTTCAATCCCAGGTTTGTTTACAAGCTGGTAGTGCCTGTGTTGATGTAGGCAATTATTTTTATTTGATGAAGTATAGTAAATCATAATTTTTTTCTACTTATTACCTTCATCTTGACTTTTTAACTACTTTTAATCTATTTACCATGTAATTATTAAGCTAAACTGGACCCTTACGTTCTGTTCTATATACATATTTTGTTTGTTTATATATAATTCTACGTGGGGACAGAAAAAAGATAATTTTTCCCCCTTCTCCTGGTTCAAAGTAATAGGAAACTTTTTCAAATGTGAAGAGAAGAGGGACTTTTTTTTCCATTCCTCCAAGGGTTCATAAGTGAAAGTAAACTTTTTTTTCATCTTTAATGAGTCAATAGTGAAGGTTTACTTTTTTTACAAGACTAAAAGCTTTAGTCTCTTTTTTTAAAACTCCTTAAATATCTAACCTGGTATAAATGGGTAATGAAGCTAGTGGTATGATAATGCAAGTAGTAATGATGGTGAAAGATTTGTGAATAAAAATGCCTGAGTTTAGGTGTGTGTATGCGTGTTAAAACAGTCATGTAATTCGCAGTTTGCCCATTTCAGCACTTGTGGAATTTTGGCAAAATGATTGCATATACTAAGTAAAGACCATTTTCTTTCTTCTTGCTTCCGTTAGGCTTCATACTCCCACTTGATGATGACTGGAGATTTGCCAATCAAAACAAGTAACTATTAAAGGTTTGTTAAATGAGTACATTGTCTTAGTTTTTACTTCCTCTCATGTATAATTCAAGAATACAACCGTGAAGTGTACTGTAATGATGAATATCAAATATGGCCTAATGCTACAGTTCTTCAAAATTCCTCTCAGTAACAGTACACAATATCTGCCTAACAGTCACTTTGTAAGTTTACAAGTGAGGTACATATTACATAGTTCATGGATATTTATTTGATTCTGCCAAAAATTTGATGGGTGTTTTGGGAAAAGATTAAATTTTTTTATCTTTATTCATTTTTCAAAATGGAGGTGGAGTATAATAGGTTAAAAGAATACACAAATTTGAAAATTGTTCTAGTCGCTAAAAGTAGTTTATTGAAAGATTTTTTTTTATGAAGTATCAAGATTTTAATATTGATTCATATGAGATGTATATGATGAATAATATATGGCCAATGACTTCCCTTGCTGAGAGAGATGCCATGAATTTCAACAACCCAGTTTAACGTGGCTGTTTGATCATCTGATCCAATCATGGCATGAACCAGATAACTATAAAGTAAAACTAGAAAACACTCAGACAGTCACTTAAAATTGAATGAAAATCAGTTCATAGATAGATATGCTGCAGAGAAGGTAAGTTTTGATTTTTACATATATTTTGAACTATCCTTTCAATATATGATTAGCAGTAACCTGTAAAAATTCCACAGTTTAAAAAATATCAAAGTTTATAAAAAAAGTTAATTTAATACTTAACTATCGTTCTCAAAATTTGAAACTGAATAAAAAAGATTCCTTCCTATCCTACCCAATGTTTTCAAGTATGGTTTGTTATTCATAGCTAAAACTGTCTTTAAAAATGGATAAAATCAGCTATATTTTTCCATTTCCAGCTAACTTATCAAAGAAAATTATTATATACTAAGGCTCCAGAACAAATTATCAATAAAATTTGTACATTTACTTTTGTTACACTTATCAGATTGAATTGGTTATCATAGTTTTTATTAGCTTAATTGGAAAATATTCTGCCAGATCTAACTGGAAAATTGTCTTTGCTTTGCAAGCAGTCAGCAGTTTTCTTTTCCCAACAGCTTCATTAAAGTACCTACTTAACCCTCTGGGTATATCAAGTAGGTTAATCTTTCTTTTGTCCCCTCAGTTACAAATGTGACATCATATTATAGGAGGGTAGCTGTTAGATATTTTTGATATAGCAAAATGAAATATCTCTCAAAAATTTCCTGGATCTGACCCAAAATTTTAATCAATTCATCTTTAGCCCATAGCCTGCCTTTCACAAAATATCACTGAAATTCACCTAGAACATTTGGAGATATTGTGTGGACAAACAAATAAGCATGAGAGAATAAATATACTTTTTTTGATTTTGATGGCAAAGGTAAATGAGCTTATAAGGTTGATAGCAACCTAAACTATCCTAAATAACTCCATCAAAACCCACAAACTATTGAACGCTAGTTCATTCCTTGGTGGATGTACCATGAATATTGCTTTCCACCAAAATTGATTTTTCCAACAAATGTATTTATGGATAGGGGAGTGGAAATATGATAAATAGCATATGATTTTCTTGAACCAAAACAAATTCCTATGAAGTTATTTCAACATAAATTTTATCATTTTTTATCGATGAAGTGGGTTTCATTCAAGATATTAAATAAAGTATCAGATAAAAGAATTTTAGTTTATCACAAAGCAATCCAAAATATAAAAATAATTGCTGGGTTGTGACTTTTACTTAGCAAAAATCCTGCTTGATGCAATAAGCAGTGGAATACAACTAATCTATGAGCAACAGGATATGTAACATCAGAAGTTTGTATGACCTCTACAGCCATTACATGTAGAAGTGGGGGACAGAAGTGGACCCTGGCTGTATTTCATTAAATACCAGCAACAAACAACCATTAGTGGATCAGGAAGGGCGTCATTCAAGCCTTGAAAAGGGAAGTGACACACAAAGAAATAAATAGAGGCAATTTAAAAAAAAATCATAAACAAAAACCTCAAAATTAGTGGACAAAGGCATTTTAGGGATGGTTATTTGTTTTTGTCCAACCGACCAATTTACAAATCTATACAACTGATAATGTTAAATTGTGTGGTTTTAACAGCTATTACAGTTACAAAATCGTTCAGAATAACTAATTTTGTTGTGAAACATAACTTACATATGAGTATATTTTGTAACAATAGTTTTCACTAGAGTACCTCTTTTTAATGTGTCCAAATTGATTGAAAATAGAATATATAATTTCAATTGCATGTTGAAATATAAAATTTACACTGAATTCAGGACAAATGCATAGACAACTTTTTGCAAAGTTATAAATAGGTAGCTCCTAACATAAACTCAGACGAAATGAATTAAAATCAGGAAGAAACTCAAACCCTTTTGGTCAAACTATTTTACAACCCAAAACAATGAATTGATTTGACTGTAAATGAATTGGCAATAAATTCAACAGAGCAGACAAGATAAATGAACACTCCCATCTGCATTAAGTAAAACTATTCTTTAAAAGTATCAAAAGTTCCTTGAGAAAAGCTTCATTTATCTCTACCAACAAAGTGGGAGAGGTATATGCATGATCCTACGTCTTTCCTTCTATCTGTCTGTCTGTCAAAACAACATCTCAAGTTCTGAAGCTGTCTGCCCGCACAACGCAATATGTCCACAAGTTCTGACTGTCCATACTATATCTCCAATGAATTTCAATGAAATTTTGTTGAAGGGCAGGAAATGGGCTACAGAAGAAATAATCAAATTTTTAGGTGGATCCATGAGCAAATTACCTCCCCTGCATTGTAGTGACGATGGTGTTTGCAGAGATATGCACTCTTAGAGTGCTTTGTAGTTAGGAATATATAACAAAATCTCCTTTCAATATGCTCCAAAGATAATTTCTATTTCTAATTCTTATCCTTCTTTCAGCATGTTTCATATTATTCTCATGGTCACATTTTGAGGGCTACAACCTTCAAAATCTGCACCAATCTGAGCACCATTTTTTAAAAGTGCTTTATGAGTTTCTTTGGGAATTTTAGATAAATATCTTTTTTTAGATAATTCTGCTGTAATAGTTGACTAAAGCTATAACAGAATAGAACAGTACTAAAAAGAATATACATACATTTCAAAGAAAGCAACATTACTATTTGTGGAATCAGATGAACATTTTAGATAGAATAAAAATTTTTCTCAAAATTAACAACACTTCAATACAATGAAGACCTAAACTATTCAATTTGTACAGAAAAATATTCCTCTGAGAATTTCTATTCCATACAAGGCCAGACAATTCATCAAGAACAATACACATTCTCAACATATTTAATAGATTTTTTTCCCTAAATCACAGTATATGTGTTTATGTCTTTCTACACATTGAACTGAACAGAAGTTGTTAAGGCAAAATCTGTTGGATTATTGCACATTAATATCTTATAATCTTTTTTGTACAATTATCAGTGAACAGTCATTGTACAATAACTGATATTGCAAATGTTACTGCTTGCAAGATTTTTTATGTGTTTTTTTACGTTGTACTACCAGAAAAAAAAGACTCCTACTTTCCACATAGACAGTGCTCCTGAAGAACGCCGTAGAATAGATCAATCATAATGAGTTGACAACATACAGAACATAAAGAGAATTAATAGCAAGAAAAAAAAAGTTTGGAATTATTGTACAAATGTTAGTAATCTCTTCGTTCAATGTGGATTTTTAAGCTAATGATATAAATTTGTCATCTAATGATAATTATAAAATCAAGCCTAAGGACAATTTAATGACAATCTGAAAAATAAAATAAGATTTTCAAAATCACAATTTGTTTGGCTCATAGAGAAGCCTGGAGATGTAGGTGGCCTAATGATTAGCAGCATAAAAATTGGAATTGGCAAACCTAGTTCGAACTTCTGCTGAAATAGTCTGCATTCATTTTGCACTTATGCTTTTCGAAAAGGCATGGACCCCTACCCCCAGCTGTGGATAAATAACAGTATAGACTGGAATCTTTAGTCTTGGCTGGCAACCAGTCCGGGAGACAGATAACTGAATGCAATTTAGTAAAATCAAACCTCTCATCCAGTGTTGTGAGTGACTGGAAATGGACAGAGTAGGGAACATATTTCCAAAATGCATGGTTAACAAGGATCTAGAGAAGCTTTGATGATCCTAGCAAAAAAAACAGATTATAATGAATTGCTCTAGTAAAATAAAGGAGAATGATAAAGGATGGACTGAATGACACAACTGCCGGCCCCACCTCCCCATCACACCTTTAGTTCAAATGAAAGATATAAAAAGAAAAATTTTTTAGCGAAGCAATAAAACAGAGAACTGGAAAAAAGAATGAAAACCTGTTTTGAAGTAAAAGCAATTATTTGCTTTCATTTCTGAAGTGGTAAATAGACTTTAATTATTTATACAATGTTCTTAGTCACTCTAATGAAGCTAATTAATAGACTTGTCCAGCTAATAATAATAATAAAAACAACAAGAAGAATCAAGCTAATTAAAGATAAAGTAATTATAAATAAATGATTAAAGTAAGTGAAGTGAGAACTTCAATGAAAAAAAAAAAAAAAACGAAAGAGAGAACCTTAAAGAGACCAACAGAAATAGTGGGAATGCATTATCATAATGAATAATTATTTTACATATAAATATAATAGGCTTCATAAGGGTCTTTGTTTTGTTTGTAACATTTGTCAAAGGAGATAAATATTAAATGCTAATTATAGAGTAAGCTCCCTTCTTTTTTTTTTTCAAAACTGCGTAAAAATTCAGATTCACTTTGATTTAACATGTACAAGAAAGAGTAGACAGCACTGGTAAACTAATATTAACATAATATACCACATCAAAGGGAGACATAAATAAGTATTAGAGAGGAAGTGAACCATTCCTTTCTCATTTTGTTAACTAGAGGTGGTTTCCTCCTACTTCCACTTCCCTCTCACCATTCATGTTTCAACTGATGGGAGGAAAAAACTATAGGTAGGGGCATGGAAAAATGATACCATATTGAGAGCATTTATCAGCCACCTTAGTATCATTAATTCGCCTAAAGTCCGCCTGTCTGTCTCTCTGTATGTACTTGCCTACCACAAAAACTACTTGATATAAATCCATGAAAATTTTTTTTCACTTTTATTGGGGAAGGATTTTTTTTTCCAGGGAAAAATTGGTAGGGAATTTTTTCCCCACTTTTAGAAGTCCAAATCGAGAGTTAATTATTTTTCCTCTTGATTCAGAATTTACTTTTAAGGATCAAAAATGAGGGTAAGATTTTTTTTATCACTTTTGGGAGACAAAATTGAGCAGATTTCATTCCCCCAATATTTTTGGAGGTCAAAATCAAAGGGAATTTTTTTCTTTCAGGGGTCAAAATGGGAGTCACTTTTAAGGCAAAAAATTGAAACAGGTCTTTCATCTTTCTAATTTTGGGTGTTGAAATTGTCGGGTATTTTTTTTCACTTTCAGGGGTCAAATTAGAGGGTAAATTTTTTTTTTTCCACTTTTGAGGGTTGAATTCCAAGGGAATTTTCATCTACTTTGGGGGTCAAAAGGAGGAATACAGGCTTTTTTTTTTTCACTTGAAATTGATGTGTAATTTTTCTCTCCACTTTTAGCAAAGGTCAAAATGGAGTGGAAGATTTTTTTTTTCACTTTTATGGTCAAAATTAAGTAGAAGATTTTTTCACTTTGAGAGGTCAAAATAGAGGGGAAGATTTTCTTCCACTTTTTTGGGTCAAAATCCAAGGGAATCTTGTTTTCATTATTAGGGATCAAAATGGGGAGGGGGGGTTTCAAAGTTGAGAAAAAGATTTTTTATCCCTACTTTTTGAGGATCAAAATTGAAGGGAATTCTCTTTTCCCACTTTTAGGGGTCAAATTCAAAGGAAAGATGTTTTTTCTATTTTGGTGCAAAAAATTGAACTGGGGACTCATATTTTTCATACAGGGATTGAAAGTGAGAAGTAATTGTTTTTCCACTTTTGAAATCGAGAATGAAGAATTTTCTCCAATTCTAGATGTCAAATCAAGGAGGTTATTTGTTTTCCACTTTTAGAGGTGAAAACTGGAGAAGACCCCCCCCCCTTCTATCAAAGGGAATTTGTTTTCACATTTAGAGGTCAAAATCAAGGGGGAAAATTTTCTTTCACTTTTAGAACTAGAGATTGAGGGGTAATTTTTGTTACCCTTTCAGAGTTTGAAATGTAAGGGATTTTTTTTCCACTTTTAGGTGTCAAAATCAAGGGGAATATTTTTTTTCACTGTTGGGAACAAAATCTCAGGAAATTCTTTTCCATATTAAGACACAAAATTGAGAGGGAAGATTATTTTTTTTTTTGTTTTAAAATCCAGGATAGAGATTTTTTTTCTCTTTTAGAGAAAATGAAAATTGTGACAACGGAGAGGGAATGTTTATTTCCATTTTAGAAAAAAATGAAGGTGAAATTTTTTTTCCCATTTTTAGGGGTCAGGAAAAAGAGAAAACTTTTACTTTCATTTTATCGTGTCAAGATAAAGAGGGAAATCTTACCCCTTTTCAACATAGACCCCTTCCATTTTCCAACATCTACCCCTAATGCCCTTTATCACAATTTTCAAGATTTTTTTAACATTATCCCCTTTTTTAACAATAGTTCCCCTTTCCATAACATAACACCCCCTTTTTTAACATTATACCTCCCCTTTTAAACTTTTCACCATTTTTTCACAACAGACGCCTCTTTTTTTTCCACATCAATTATCCCTACCTTTTTCTAATATTAATGCCTATTTTCACTTTGCTCTCATGACCATTTTTATGATATTAATCACTTTATAATAGTCCCCATTTTTACATTAGCCCAACCCTTTTTTCACATTGGCTGAACATCCTTTTTCACATTAGGGCCCCACTTATTCAACATTACCCCCCCCCCCTTGACTGTAAAAAGTAGCATTAAATCAATTTTAAAAACAAATTAAATCAAACACTATCTGATTCCCATTTATGAATCTTTCTATTCATCTTTTGGACAGCAATTTATACTGTCTATTAGGAGGTGTATTTAGTCAAGTAAGCTAAATTTGTGAGGATGTATTGATTTTAAAAATTCCATCAAACCTATAATTTTATAGATTAGGATATGAACAATAAGTGTGAATACTTTTAGGTTTTTTCAAAAACAAACAAAAAAGATTTTCACAACCCACTGAGACAAGTGTGAGTGCAAAATTCCTAGTTTCTTCTATGAACGGTAAGGGCTGAGCAAAGACCAGATAGATAGATATAAACCCCGGAACATATGAATGACCAAAACCCAGCAACAGTTATTAAACCGATCTGTTGAGGGAAGCAGTGATTCAAAAATAAATAAATAAAATGAATGCTAGCCTCTTTTCTCAGATTATACACCTGACAAGGGCTGAAGAAGGAATTGGCTGAAAATTTGTGTTGAAAACAACAAGGATGTGAAGAAGAGATTCAATTGTTCAAACAAAATTAAGTTAATCAACGTCCTTAAAGTTATAGACAATAAATATACCAAGGTTCTCAAAATTATACGTCTAGAATGAAATTTCAGAAAACATTTCTGTATTGGTCATTTTATCTTTGTTTTTCTTTTTACATAAAATTTAAACTTCATCAGGAGTAGATAGGAATGAATGCTTTCATGTATGAAAAAAGTATAATATAGACGAGAAGCTACCTAGATCATCATGAATCCTCATCTTAAAAATACATGATACATGATAAAAGTAATGAGATTCCTTCTCAGGTGAGTTCATTTTGGGATATCTTGTAGACATCAATGACTACATTTCAACTTTTGAACAGCACTGCCAATTTAGATGTGATTTTTCATATTTTAATTCTAGAAGTCATTCTCAAAGACAAAAAAAAAACCCATCTGGCAACACTGGACTTTGAAACATAAAGAAAAACACAAAAAACATCTAAATCGGCAACTCTACTTTTATGCTTATATACAAAAAAAATGTGCGCTCATGTAAAACTTACATGCAAAATATCTGAGAGATGATTATTATTGACCTAATGATCATTTCTTTACAACTCAAAATTTAAAAATATCCTAAAACCAATCAGGCATAAATTATTATTCAAACAGTAGCCCAAGCATTTTTAGCATTCTAGATCGTCTTTTTTCTCAAGATTCTTTCAAAGAGCATGTTAGTATTCTTGGGACCTTCATACATTCACTTTTCAAAACTTGAGTCATATCCCCCGATCTCATCTGACCGCAATAATTTTAGATTAAAGTTCAAAGAAATAAATATTTGGGGATGTTTTCTGATTTTGATTTGAATCATCTTCATCACACACTGGAGATTGCCCTCATGATATATTTCACTTAGCTTGCAATACAACACACACCTGAGATATTATGATTTAAATGTTAAAACACAGTATTCATCATCAAAAGAAATGGATCAATATATTTACAAGATTATATTGATCTCAGAAAAGAAAAAGAATATTGAACACTTTTCCTGCAAGAAACAAATGAAAAATTTCTGAAGATTTCTTACCTTATCTTTGTAGGTAGGAGGCAACAGCTTTCCAGGATTATCAGGTTGTGGTAAGTAAATGTAAAATCCTAAGACATCTCCCTCTCCATATCCATCAGAATAATGTTTTCCTCGACTCTGATGGAAGCATGTTCCTTTCTTTGATCTCCACGAATAACTGAATTTATCATACCCACAAGGAGCTTGAACATTTCCTAAAAATTGATCAATTCAAACATACAGACAACTAAAAGCAACAAAAAAATTTTTTTAAATGCAAAAAAAACTATAAATCATAGCCAATCAAATTCAAAATGAAGTTAAGTAGCTTAATAAATTTGCAGCCATAAGAGATTAAAAAAGGCATCGAATTTCAACTACAAAAAGTGGAGGTCACATAGTACTCTACTAAATACACAAATAAATATCAAATAATAAATTAATGAAATCAGATATTGAATTAACAAATATCTTGTAATTGTAGCCCATTGTATGATTTCTCAAGCCATCCTTAATTTGCTTGTCAAAGTGATCTACAATTTCAGGTGACATTTTTGATTTTGTTTTTTTTTCCTTAAATTAGGCCATCTGTCTAGCAACTTTTTCTTCTTTCATATCCTCTTCCTCCTACCAAATCTGACCAACTGACAATACTTGGCTTGAAATCCTACATGATTTCTTCTGCAGCTGTAACTCAAACTATCAAGATTTACATCAGGCGATCGAGTCCAGGTTTAAATTTTACATATCATTTTGGAATAGCATAGCAGAAAAACAGACACCAGCACAAAAAAAAGAGACTGGGGTATTTATATTGTTAAATTAGATGATTCTAAAAGTTAATGAATAAATATCTCAATTATTAAAGGAAAATGTTACAAGTTCCTTAAGATTTTATATTGATAGAATCAGACACACGTTCTTGAATATTAACTTCATACTTACCAAGTGGTTGTGACCAACCAACTCTGGTAGCAGTTTCTGGTGGCATTTCATCAATTTTTACTTCAAAATACCAGGCCCCACAGCGTATACCTTTGAATAATAGAAAATACAAGTTATGCAATAACCTTTCAAACAAAAACAAACAAAAAAAAAGCTAATAGAAAGTGATTCTTGGATTTGCTCTAAGGAATTCTTTAGGTATTAGAGCTCAATCATGATGGTCAAGTCCTGTTTTCTTTCAATTTCATTAGTCTTCAAATATGCTACCACTATTACTCAGACGTAGGTTTGCAAGTCAATTACTCATGAATACGAAGAAGAATGTACATTCTGAATGATGATTTTTATCAAAAGCTTTAGGAACGAAATAGATTATTCAATTTGATTTCTTGTATAAACCCAGAAAATTAGAAGTGAAAAAAAAACAAAACGCAAATGAATAACTAAAGGGACAGAACTCTTCAGTTTAAGTTATTTCCCCTGATAGCTCATCACAGATGTAGGAGTAGTAAACTGCAGTGAAATATTACATACATCCAATAATTGATTTCGAGTGATAGGATGTAATTGTGCACTCAACTCTCACTAACAATAAATTTGGACAGCGAATTCTAAATATTCCATACAACTTTTTTAAATATATACATGAATATAAAGTGAGGATATTTAGTAGTCTCCCCTGGAGGGTAATTTTGATGCAAGATTGGAAACCATTAACCAAAACTGTCAACATTGTTTTTTTCAGTCAAGTTGCTCTGGTTGGCTGGCTGAATGACTGACTGACTGGGTATCATGCGTACAGGTTGCTCCAATGGAGCCAGAGGTCTACAAACTTGAACATTTACTCCTTAAGTTTAAAAAACCTTTTATTTTTGAAAATTACCCCCGAAATAAGTTTTTAAATGATGGGGGTTCAATATGCATTGTAAGTTTATCCTGAACTGATTCCCCTTAGTTTGTGTCCAGCAGCATTCTCACTTGTTTTCTGTTTTTTTTAAATTCAGACCTTTACTGCCCAACAAAACGCCAGAGAAGTAACTTATTCATTGATCATCCTTTTCTCGATTTTTTAATAGATCACCCCCAGCATTGCATGCAACAGAAATATACTGGTCACATGATGGTTTCTATTGAATGATTGACAAGACTGGTTTTGTATTTTTTTTGCTAATGAATTATACAAACCCTCTGTAATCCTGAGAATTATCTTTCAAAGCTTTTACTATCATTTATAATGTCTTAAATTATCAGGCGATGTGAAATAATGAAACATACTATGTGAAAGATGGACGTAGGAAAATAAAACAGCTTGCTTCAGATGATGTTAATGTCTAGGTGTTCGTTAATATCCAAAATAAGGAATCAAGGCTTGTGTGCAATAAAAGTTTTCTTTTTAAAAATTCACCTTAGATTTGAAGTAATTAAAATTCAATATTATAGAGATTAGATAGTCATACATAAACATGGCCATAAACTGTCATCTGATCAATGTCTTTTGGCAGTATGAGTGACTAATTAAAACATTGGAAGAAGGGGTGAAGAACTTGTATATGACTTGGTTTGTTTACTAAAAGACAGTGAGTGCTAGATCAATAGAAGTTAGACGTAAGTGAATATTTTGAGACTGAAATATTTCCCAAATCCAGTCACTCAATAGAAACTGTCATACGACCAACCCCTGCTCGGGGTCATCAACTGATACATTGGAAGGAGTGATCAATGAATAAATTACTTCTCTTGCCTTTTACGGGGCATTAATAACAAAAAACTCTTGAATTTTCCAAAAACACAAACTAGGGACTAATTCAGCATTGCAAAAAGAATTCCTCAGTAAACACCTATTCATTAAATAGGTTTTTAGTGAGGAATTCTTTTTAAGAAAAAAAAAAAAAGGAAAAAAAAAAAAAGAGTTTTTTGTTGACCTAATAAGGAGAAAATGTTCAAATTTTCAGCTCTCTAGCTTAATTGATGAGGCCTGTAGATGTGAATACATGAAGTAAACTCTTGGTTAAACAAACCAAAATATAATGGTTTTTGGATTTAGCAAACACTTTAATCACACACGTGCGCAAAAAATTGGCCTTCAGTTTTGCCAGCCTAAATATATCATATCTAAATTTAGATATTTTTGTTTCATCCAGATATAAGAAATCGTGTTTATATATTAAATATCAGTTTAGATATTTTTGACAGTGACTACCTGGGCTCAAAAACTAGAAATTTATTTGTATGCATGGCATATCTATTTCATAGTATATTGTTTCTCATTCAACAAATTTTGCTTCACTGTTTGAAAAGAAACACTAGATTTCAGAATAAATATGTCTTAGTTCTATTTTAAATTTTCCATTTTCTTTTCTTACTATATTTACTGAATGTTACATAGAACAACTTATCACTCTAATTTCTTACACCGAAATTTCTAAATTACTCTAAAAGTATATTCAATTGCAAATATTCTTTGAAACAAACTAATAAATTTATTAGAGTAATTTCTTTTGAAAAGTTGGTCTATGTAACATTTTTTAGACTGGGGTTAAGATTTGTTTCTTCGAACATCACAGTTCTAATAGAATTTTTTTCTCTTTCAGATTTTGATGCTTTCAATCCAATACACCCTAGAACCTCCTTGAAATTAGTTACTTTGTAGAAAAAATATCTTTTGAAGTTATTCTGAGGAGGTGGTCTATTTACAATGTATCTATAATAAGGCTAAACTGAACACTCATTTTCCTTCATTTTTACTGAACTTTGGCTTATATCATCTATATTCATAATTAACAAACAAATGTCTGCCCCTATTAGTCCATTAAACTGAGGGTTTACTGTACATACATAACCAGCCGGACACACTTAAAAACTGAAGGAACCAATTGTGGCAGTTTCGGTTTAAGGTTTCCAATTAAACAACATAAAAAAAAATGTAATAATTAACAAGGGCTATTTCTTTGTAATTTAAGTATGTCTTACCATGTGTGGCTCGCACTAAACTGTATCCTTTTTCCCCAGTTACAGTCAAACAATCATCAGATATTTTAAGCTGAGGAGCTGGAAAGTAGACAAATAAACAAATGGCAAATTCAAACATCAATATTTTTTTATCCTCAAATTCATGAACTGCTTGTAATTGACAAGAAAAATTTCAATGAATTGTATAAAAAACAGTAAGATTCTTCTATGAAGTGAATTTTAAAATTTTTTTTCTTCACTAAATAATTGTAAATGTCATCTCCTCTCTGTTCATTGATATTTTAGTTTTCAAAAACCCTAATGAAAAAAAAAAGCTAATGTCAAATATTTCAAAGTCAAAGGATTTACTAAAAATAAATCAAATAGAAAACTCAGTTTTTTCCAATTAATCTTCAAAACCAAACTGCTTCAGTCTGATCATCATGTTCACTTTATAATGGTCTCAAAATTCCCAGCATTCAAAAAAAAAATTCATTGACACTTCTTTGTTATCAGTATATTACTCAATGCATTCTTCCATTTCATCAAAATCAACATCCTTTTTATTTTTTGGGTGTTAATACCTAAGGCCAATATTGAACTCCAGGAATACTTCTTAATGCTATTAAGGAGTACATTGCCAAAAGATCCACTATCTATTCAAATTGCAGACTAGAGATACTCCAACGAGTTGAATGCAGCAAATTTTCAACACTTTGAATTATCAATATAATTTCACCAACTCTAAAATGGGTGTTAATATACAAAAAGAGGAACAGACGTGGGGATTGGCAAATAGAAAAACAAGGCACAATGAAAGGTGTACAGATAACAAGGATAAAATACAGAGTATCAAATAAAACACATGAAACTCATTATGAATTTTAGTTTTAAACATATTTTTACCTCTATGAATAATTAATAGTATTGTATAAGATTACTACCCATGAATATATTTAGAAGCTTTTACCTCGGTCATGAAGAGCCAAAAGGACATCATTTCCTAAGCATGTGCGGTAAAGGTAACCAGGAATTGGTTTGCCGGCCCAATCAGAGCTTTCATCAAACGCCTGTCGATTTGGTGCATGTGGATCTGGTTCAGCCAAAATATAGCGGTAGCCATCTTTGTTGAATGGATGCTCCAGAGGGTAGCCATGGGGGGCAAGTTTCATAGCAGAATTCAGTTCGCTAAAATTGGAGAGAGTGAAAAAAGCATTACATTAATATCAATGAAAGGCTTCATACCATGAATTCAAGCCTTTTTAGTAAAGTGAAGAGCTATTTCCCTTGAATTAATCGACCTGGTCAATCAACAGATATTTTTTCACATATTCAGTGTATGAAAACACAATGCAACAAAACATTTCCAGGTATGACTCAAGAAGTACAGAAGACTGAAATCCCAAAAGTACAAGATAGCTTTATTACAAACTAAAATTTAGTAATTACTCTTTTCTTGAAAAAGTATTCCAAAATGTATCTACATTGAAAAAATAATTATTGCTGCTTGAGACACAATACTAATTTTATAACAACCATATCTTTTTTTATTTCAGTTTAGATGTTTATACAGAGGAAAACCACAAATTTCACTAATATTAGATCAATTTTCCATTAATAATACATTTTAAAATTTCCATCAATTCCCATTACAATTTCAGTAAGCTTAAAGAATATCAATGCTATTTTTCACAAATACACCTGGAGCAGGCAAAAACTCTACTTATGCTAGGTAACAATGTAACAAATACCGAAGTTCAAATCAAATCCTTACCAACACTTGAACTCAGATCAAAAGAAACAAAATAAGATATGCTAACAAGGGGATAAAGAATGGAAAGCTTCATCATATAGTAACCAGATAAAACAGATATGATGTACTAATAACACTGTGACTAACGATATCATTATCTTTCAATTAACTTCATTTTAGCATATTTTTTATTGATTACCAAAATTTCTTTTTCATGCATTGTACTGAAGAGATCAAATCATCCAAGATTATTTATTTTTGTTATTCTCACAATGTTTCAGCTGATCCATTTTATGGCCTTCAGTTTTAATATCTGTAATGCCGAAGCAGAGTGGAGGATGAAAAAAAAAAAATCTGCATTCATAGATACAGGAGTCAGACCAGAGTAGATTTCAACATGGGGAGTTCTTTGTCCAACCAAAAAAGATTTGAAACTTTTCCAACTTACCTTACAAGCATTACCATTCTGATAAAAAGACAAAAATAACTAGTTTGCCATTTTTTACATGGCACTACACCATAAGAAGAGACCCTTTCTTTACATACATATAATACATCTGAAGAAAGCCAAAACATCATGGGAGCAACAAAAATAACAAAGGGGATGAGTTCAATTGTCAAAAAAACTTTTGAAGTAGATGACTCTTCTCCAAATTATAGACAATAAATTATCCAAGTATTGATGCCATTTTAAGTTCAATAACCAGCCTTAGTTGTATTTTGAAGCGTTATTTGGGTACAATGAGAAAATGGAAGGTAGTTTAACAGGAAATATTTATTTTAACTGTTGGTCAAAGATCCATCTCATCAAGAGATTGAAAAGAAAAATTTCTGAGAGAAACATTCAAGAGGGAAGAAAGGAAATACAGAGAAAGCTTTTGATAAAAATTACCATTTGATAACATTATTTGGGATTATAATAAACAGATTCCTTTATAATGGAAAAAAAAAAAAATTTATGAAACCTTTTCTTTTGTTTGGTCCCGGTCTGTTGAGCACCGTCAAGGGGGGCTTTCCTCTTGTTGCCACGTCCTTTGGAAGCTAGAATAAACAAAAAATGTCGTCATGAATTCCTGAAGATTTAATAAAAGAAAACTTTGAGGCAAATGTTGTTAACTGTTCAATAATGCATGGCTATTTTTTCTTTTTAAATATATAGATAACGGATTCTTCAGCGATGTACAACTTGATAGCAGCTGTCTCCGGAAAACTCTCAAAATACAAGATGAAAAGTATCTCTTCAAAGAGAAGACTTCCTCTGTATTCAACCTCATGATGTTCTAAGTAAACAAGATATTTTTCAATAATGGGATCAAATACAGAAAAAAAAAAAAAAGAAAAGAAAAATATACCAGTAATTACCACAGACATAACGGAATACTCTGACCCTCCATCCTAGTGCAACTTGTTTTATTAAGCTTTAACCAATCAGATAGGGGGAAAAAAAATAAATAAATAAGAGTTTCTTACACTTCAATCATTAATGCGGAGAATGAGAAAACATCAATCAGGATTTACTTTATTCTGGTATATAACTATACTTATTACAAAATATATTGCTGGATCATTCCATGCCTGCGAGGATCAGGAGTTTATTCCCACTTGCATTATTTGTTTTTTCTTCCAAGTGGAGATCAGCTTACGCATACAGTCAACTCTTTATGTTTGGTACCCTTCTTCAGTAGATCAGTGAGCAGAGACAGCAAAGGCAACTACCAAACTGTAAGTTTTTTGTCAGAGTAGCCTTCTCTAGGATGATTTACCTTACAGCACTGAAGTGCTCCATCTACTCTACTATCTTACCCATAGCTGGAACCCAGGAAGTGAATTGACGTCTTTCACAAAGGCATCAGTATGAAAGGATCACAAACTATCTTGGCATCAAATTGAACTTGGATGGCCATAATGGTTAATAGCACGGGAAATAAAATCAGTGAGCAGAGTTCAAATTCCGCAATCACTTCGCATTAATGCCCTTTGCAAAAGCATGAATCCATTTTTTCTCCCTCATGCTATAGGCAAAATAACAGGGCAGCCTTAGTTGACAACCAGTCTAAGAGAAGGACAACTTTGAATTCAAAGCAGGAGTGTAATGCACTCCTCTTCCTAGCAATGGGTAAGAATGAAGAAAAGAAAAAAAAAAAATGGGGGGGGGCCTTGTAATCCCACCCGATAAAAAGTAAATCCTCAGACATTTTTGCATAGCTTAGTAGTATAATAAACATTTATTAACAAGAGCAGTATAAGCACAAAAACAAGCAAAACCACTTTCTGTCAGTTATGAATGAAAGTTTCAGTTTTTTTATTTACAATCATACCATCATGTATAATCATTCATAGAAACTACAGCAAAGCTAAACTAAGGTAAAACTTGAATAATTTAGATAAAAGAGTAACAGAGTTAGAATGCAGTTACTACAACCCATTCAAAAACAGTCAACATAGGTCTGTCCAGTTTGTAAGTGATTTAATTATGTATGTATCATACATACAGGCCACACCTATAGAGCCACTAAAGTGTGAGTGTGTGCATGAAGTAAAAGTGAAGGGAGTAAATTTAAATCAAACTTTATGCAAAATTGATCCCTTAGTTTGTGTCCAGCTGTGTTCACACTTGTCTTTTGGAAATTCAGACTTTTTAGAGATCCAACAAAAAAAGTAACATTAATTGATCACCCCCTTCTCCATTTTTTTCAATAGATTAATCAAGCATGAAAAAGTAGTATAAAATGGATAGATCTTCTTTAAGATGAAAAAAAAAATCAAATAATTGCTGCCAAAAGATGCTGGTCACTTGATGGTTTCTATTCAGTGACTAACCAGAGCTATATTATGAAAAGATGCAATAATGCATTCTTAGAATCTTAAATTATAGAATAATAAAAAGAATACTTTTTGATATTTCTGAAGCATGATTGAAACGCTTGATAGACCAGAAGATGAGAATATTTTACTATTATTCTACAACGAAAAACAACTGAAACTCACTTGGACCTTCTGTCAGACCACTGCTGCCCTTTGGATCAGCACCTTTGTTCATGATGATACTTTTTATAGGCTCATAATTAGGGCTAATTTTTTCCAAATCCTGAAAGAGAAATAGTATAACATGAATAGTACTTCAAAATAAAGAAAATTAAATAAAAACCAAAAGTATAAAGTATTTATTACACTTAGTATTTAAACTTCAGTTTAATAATCTAAGACACTATTGGAAATTATCATGTATATAATGAGCTGGCTATCAGTATTTGTCATCAGCCACTTCTCCCTTCCTACACTCTTATTGAACTACCTCCTTTTCCCCACCTTTCCTTTCCTCACCTCTTATCAAATTTCCTTTCTTTTCTCCCTTCCTGCAGTATCTGTCACACATAGTATCAGTAGCAGCCATCAGTTATGGTACACTTATGATAACCGGCAGCAAAGCAACAGGACAAAGATTAACATCTACTAAAATTAATCTGGCACAGAGCCTCAGAGGGAATCAAACTTACCAATGATGACTCATAAGACTAGTTTGTTCCCTAACACTGCAACGAGCACCTAGCTTTTGTTATTTCTTTCCCTCATGTTTTGGTCAATTTAAGCTATGGCCTTCTTCGTGTACTTATTTTTCTAATTAATGACAATGTATTGCAGATGTTTTTAATTCCTATCTATGTAAAATTAAGTATATCATGTGTCCCAGTTGAGCAACAAAAGCCACACTGATCTGACTTGCACATTCAACCAACAAGTTGCCCCTGACAGAAAGAAAAAGAGAGAAAGAGAAGAGAAAAAAAAAACGAAAGAGAAAGAGAAGAGAAAAAAAAAACGAAAGAGAAAGAGAGGAGAAAAAAAAAACGAAAGAGAAAGAGAAGAGAAAAAAAAACGAAAGAGAAAGAGAAGAGAAAAAAAAACGAAAGAGAAGAAAAAAAAATGAAAGAGAAAGAAGAAGAAAAACGAGAGAAAGAGAAGAAAAAAAAGAGAAAGAGAAGAGAAAAAAAACGAAAGAGAAAGAGAAGAGAAAAAAAGAGAAAGAGAAAAAAAGAGAAAGAGAAGAGAAAAAACTAAAGAGAAAGAGAAGAGAAAAAAACAAAAGAGAAAGAGAAGAGAAAAAAAACAGGAGGAAGAAAGAAATTTCTGTTTTTTTTTTTTTTTTCACTTAGCACTACCAAAAGGAGAGTACATTGAAGAAAGCCATAGAATTGATCAGCTGAAACACTGTGGGAACAATAAAAATAAGAAAAAGGAGTTCAACTGTTGGAAAAACTGAATGTTAATGACCATTCTCAAAATTTTAGACAATAAGTACCTACCTGTGCAGACAATCCTGTATATAAATTATTTAAAAGTTGACAAGAGAGCTTTAAATTTGCTACTAACAATAAGATTAGGACTTTTAGTAAGCAACTGAAAAGAAGTGTGACGGATATGTTGGCATATCCTGTTATTCAAATTTCATTGACCTCTAACTAGCCTTCAAGTTAAATACTGACAAAATTTTTTTACAAAAATAACAATATACAAGTAAAAACAAAATTCGTACGTCATATACCACTCACGTAGGATTCTGATACTTTTCAAGAACGTTGGAAATGACTGACGTTTATAAATATAAAGTTAAGAATTAATATATGATATAAAAGCCCTTGAAAATATGTGTTATAGCCTATTTAGATAAATGTTTTGCAATTTCTTTTATCAACAAGTGTTATCAAAGGAGTGGGGAAAATTTTTTTCTAAATCTGTGGTGACATAAAAACAAAAAATCCATACAATTTTACCCCCCCCCCAAAAAAAAACAAACATTCAAAAATAATTAGTATAATTGGTGAGGAAAATGGAAATGGTATTTTCTCACCGGATTGACAAGGCCAAAATGGGGATCTCCAGGAATCTCTTCACTGCAAAGGAATATATCAGCATCTTTGGTCTAGAAAAGAAACAATCATTGACATTGATCTAGGGGCAAATCAGTTGATCTGTAGAGTTATGTTAGCAGATATTAGACTGAATATCCACTCTAGCAGGCAGATTAAATTGCTGTTCAAGAAAAAAAAAAAAAAGAAGTAGAAAGATAGATAGATAAATGGAAATCAGATGGTGTTTGAATTAATTTGTTTTTATAATTGATCAAATACCACTCTTTATACAGGGTTAATGTAAAAAAGGGGTTCTTATTGAAAAAGTAGGGCTGATCCCCCCACAAGAGGGGATGATGTATAAATAGAAAGGGGTCTTAGATTAAAAAAATGGTAGAAAGTTCAAAAGGAGAGCTATAATGTTAAAAATGGAGATGTGTTAGTAAGGAAAAGGGAAGGGGGAACGTTCAAAAATTGGGCAAATAGTTGAATAAAAAAAAGGGTGTTGATGTTGAAAAGGGAGGAGGGCTAATGTCAAAAAAGGGGAAAGAGTTGCCATTTGACTTTGACCAATAGAAGAGAAAAAAAGCTCACACTTTGATTTTGACTCTAAAAAAGTGAAAATAAAACGTTCTCTCAATTGTTAGTAGGGGTGATGTTTTAAAGGGGGAAAAACAATCCTTCTCGATTTTAACTGATAAAAGAGAAAAAAGTCTCCCCACGATTTTGACTACTTGAAATGAAAAAACAAATCCACGCTCGATTTTGATCCTAGAAGTGGAAAAAAGTTTCGTCTTGATGTCAAACCCTGAAAGTAGAAAATGATTTGACCCCCCCCCCCAGTTGAAAAAAGTTCCCACCTAATTTTGACCTCTAAAATTGAAAGCTAACGTTCCCTCTTGATTCAGAGCCCTGAAAATGAGAGAAAAAGTTTTGACCCAGAAAAGAAAAAACTAAAAGAGAAAAATGAAAGTTCCTTGTCAATTTTGTCACCCTAATTTGAAAAAAAATCTTTCCATGGTTCTTGACCACTAAAATATGAAATGAAAGTTCACTATAATTTTTGCCTCAAAATAGGAAAAATATTTAAAAATCTTCCTCTCATGATTTTGACCTAGGAGTAAAAAAAAAGTTCCCTACGATTTTGACCCCTGGAAGTACAAAAACAATTACCCTCAATTTCAACCCCTAAAAGTGAAAAAAATCATCGCATCTCGATTTTGAGCCCTAAAAATGGGGAAAAAAAAACAAAACATCTTCTTGATTTAGACCTCTGAAGGTGAACAAAAAATTCTGTAAATTTTGGGCCCCCCCCCAAAAAAAATTTCCTCGATTTTGACCCCTAAAAATGGAAAAAATTCCCTTGTATTTTGAACCCAATGAGTAGAAAAATCTACCTTAGTTTGAACCCCTAAAAGAGAAACACCCCATGATTTTGATCCCTAAAAATAAAAATTTTCTCCATATTGATCCCTGCAAGCAAAAGAGAAATCCCCTTGAATTTTGACCCCTAAAGTGGAAAAAAAAACATCCATTTCAACACCTAGATGTGAAAAATAATCTTCCCCTTTTGATTTTGTCCCCTATGAGTAAAAGGAAATTACCCTGTTGACCCCTGAAAGTGGGGGAAAAAAAAAAAAAAATAAAAGGGAAAAAATCTCCCTTTCAGATTTTGACCCCTAGAAAAGAAGAGTAAAAAGTAATTTCCCCTAGATTTCACCTCCTAAAAGCGAAAAGTTCCCTCCATGTGGTTGACATAACCCTGATCATCAAATTCCATGTTTTGGAGAAATGTATCTAAACTGTACTACATCAAAATAAGCATTAATCAATGCACCACTATCAAGGGTATCCAGGAACGACCAATAGACACTGTGATGTGAGATGTGTTAAAAGAATGTTTTTGCTTTCTTTCTGAATAAAAAACGCAGTTTACATCACATTCTTATCTCTGAGGATTGACTTGAAGAAAAAAAAGAATAAAAAAATATTATTTTATTATGTCATTAAAATGTATTCTTAGCCATTGATGAATAAGCATAGAAATAGACTAGAATTTTCGGGGAGATGAAGGGGTCCAAAAACCAATTTACTAAAAACACTTCCCAGGGATCAAATTCATACCATCAGAAAATTTCATGGACTTATATCAAGTAGATTTTGTGGTAGGCAAGTACAAATAGACTGACTTTTGCCGAAGATAAGTGACCACTTGTGCTAATCCCTTTTACTATAGCAAGCAATAATTCACTCTGGGATAACAGCAAGTAGATCATTGAACAACTATAGCCACCAAAGTTGGCAAAGGGTTTTATCCCATTTTATATATGCGTGTGAGTGTTCCTGGCCATACTGTTTTGTCTACAGACTTGAGAAATGGCGTCAATACTCCACTACACCCCTTCTTAGAATTTAAAAAAAAAAAAGAAGCTTTTGCGTCATTTTGGGGGCCTTATTTTAAAAAGGTTATCAATAACATCCAGATTCTCAGAAATTTAACCTCATTTTGGATATTTTCCAGTGGGAAATACCAGTTATGTCATAAATAGAATTTACTTTGACCATACTTATTCTTTGATGGAATTTTTTTTTTACATAATTTCAAATTTTGATGTTATGGTGGTTCAATTATTGACTATGATGGCAAGTTGATTATGCCTTCCAGCTCAATTCATTTTGGAGAGAAAGCTGAATTAAAAGCAAAGTAATTTTCTTCACTATTACTCTTTTCTTCTAAAGCTCAATAGACCCAGGTGTAAAGATCAACTTTCAGAAGAAAAGGAAAGCAAACTTTGGACCAATGATACTTTTTGCACCACATTTTTATTTGACGCCATATGATGTCATTTACAAATTAAATGAATAATATGTATTTTTGAAAGTTACTTTACCCTCAGAAAAACAAGTGGCTTTTTGATAAAAAAAAAAAGGATTGTTTTCTGTTATCAATCCAAAAAATGTCAAACAAGAATAAAACAGTTTTTATTAAAGTTTTGAAAGTTACTTACCACAAGAAAAACAAAAAATGTTTTTTTCAAAACTAATACATCATTTTCTAAAGTTACTTACACTATGAAGGAAAAAAAGTATTTTTTTTGTACTTTCAATCAAATTGCATAAAAAAGTCGAATATCAGATATAAACAAGAGAGATCTATTGGAATTGTCAAAATTATTTTATCAAATCTATGATCAAGTGAAAAAGATCTCATTTGGAATATTATTTAGAGGAATATATGTGGCATGAAAGACACAAACATGTTTTTTCCAAATTTTGTGAAACAATTTCTCTATAATATCCTTTGGATTAAAAGAACACGAACAAAAATAGTTATTCATGTTTTGATCATATCAACTTTTGGTCAGATTGAAACTACATATTTTTTCTTGTGGAGACAGGGATGGCATAGGTTTTAGGTGACATACGATTGAATTTGAAGAAAAACTTTTCAGATTGCATTTTATCCTTCTAGTTCTTTAAGTATAATTTGAAATTTCATGAAAAATAGACCCTTAAAAACATACCTAAAACTAAAATAAATGTAAGTGACACTCTGACTCCATGAGACGGATTATTAAAAAATCAATTGAGCTAAAACAGTTCCCCATTCCTGGGTTAAGATATGAATAAATCAAATACTTGATAGAAAACAGAAAAATATTCTTTTGGCTTTCAATCCATAAAGACCTTCATTACCACCATAAATTTGTCAGTTTTGAGGAAAATGAATTTTTAAAGGTCTATTAACAGTTGGATTGAAAGCATAAGAAAATGCTTTTTTTTTCCAAAAATTAGTCTTGTTTTTCCTGCTGGTAAGTAACTTTCAAAATCAACTTTTTCTATTTTTCATCGAATATTCAACTTTTTTATGCATTGGATTGAAAGCACAAAAAAATCTTTTTTTCCAAGGTGGTTGGAAAATAATGCGTACTAATTTTACATAAAAACTACCTTCGACAGAAAATAGAAAAAAATATTTTTGTTTTTCTTGTGATAAGTAATTTTCAAAAGTATTCTTATTCAACTCTTTTTGGATTGAAAACACAAAACATTCCTAAATTTTCAATAAAAAAATTACTTGTTTTCTGAGGGTAAGTAACTTTTGAAAATGTGATTTGTTTACCTTTGTGAAATAGCTGACATTTAAATGATGTCACGTGGTGTCAAGGCAAAATGTGTGCATTTACAAAGTGGTCAATTTTGAGGTGTGAAAATATTTTATCCCAAACTTCAAAATATCAAGTTCATCTCATCTTACTTTGTAAAATCTTAAGTATGATACTGTGGTACTTCTTATATTGAAGGAGACTTAAAATAAAATTACCCTACGCAAGAGGTCCCATAAGCCAAAGAGGAAATCTCTTTAGTTAGCAAGAAAAAAAACATTACAAAATTTCATATAATTATCCAGAATCATCTAGATTCCACTTGAAATTATCTAGATTTATATTTAGTATCTAGGTGCTAATTTTCAGACGGACAGATATTTGGTTAATTATAATAAAATTATTCATTTATTACATTATTCAAATGTTTATTTGTATCAATACATTGTTTAGAATGTAATTATTGCATTACAAATTATTTACCAGATTATTTTTAATGTCTTGGGTGTCCGATATTTTTATTTGGAGTGAATTACTGAAGTCCCATTGGTCTAATTATTCATACAACAAATTTTCATTTAATGAGACATTTTGTGTAACAGATTGCCCTCATTAAGAGTGGTACCACTATATAAATGTTAATGCTGATATAGTGCAGAGAAAAATCATGTCACATATTTAGCATTTACAAATGGTAATTTTTGAATCAAATATTTGTTTATGTTTGCATTTGCTATTTTGAAGATCAAATTTCATAATAAATAAGGTTACTCCATTTGCAATACGATTTCTTTTAGCTGGGTTAAAATGGAAATCTGTAAAATTTTCCAGAAATGGAACTAGGAAAATAAACATCATAATCATGGATAATGTTATCAAGATCAATCAGTCCTAAACACTTTATTTAAAAAATTAAGAATTCAACAACTGCAGCCATCAAAGATGGTGGAAGTTCTACCTTTTTTTGTGTGTGTTTGTTTGTTTGTTCTATCATTCTTGGCCATACCATTTTGTCGACAGACTTGAAAATTGGCATCAGTACTCCACTACACCCCTTCTAAAAATGTTTTGTTCAATTTTGGAAAAACAAAAACAAAAAACACACCAACTATATTTGACCATTCTTAAGCCTTCATTAATAATATACAGATTCACCAAAATCTAGATTTTTTTTTTACTATTTTAGATGTTTTCTAGAGGAAACCGCCAGTGGGGATCTAAATTGAATTTATTCTGATCATATTTATCCTTCAATGGAATTTTTTTTACATGTCTTCAAATTTTGATACTACAATTGTTCTATTATTTACTGCAAAGATGAATTAATAATATTTTAATATAAATTTACAGGAATGTAAATTATTTAAATTTTATAGACTTTGCCTTAAGTTGTCAGTTGGTTATTGTTCTGAAAGACCCTATTCCTTGGTAATTACAATGAGCAGCTTCCTCTGAACTGTTGGAAAGAGATCCTTTTGAAATTCCTGACAAAGCCTTTTTAAGCTAGGTTAATATTTTCAATGAAACTATTGATAAACTGATCAATAAAAAAAATTCCAAGTTGAAAGCCAGTATAGCAGCTCCTTTTCTTTTAGTTGAAATTAATTACAAAAAAAATATTAGCTTTTGCTACAGAACCTTAAATCTAGCCCCCATATGCAAAACATTTTCCTTAGTTACTGTCAATAACTTTCTTGGTTATTTCTCTCTTCCTTTCCTTTAGGATCAGTATTATTTTGCCAGCCTCTCTGATGATACAGAGTGAGCCATTTACTTATCATGACCAATTACTATTCTGAATATTGCCAATTTCATTTCACGGATGTGAGGAATCTCTCATACGCTCAGCTACTCAATCGGGTCCTCTTCTCAAGCTCAAAACACATATTCACTTCTCCATCTCTTGTGAATGAAATGGCAATGCATTTACTACACAAGAGTCACGATTATCTGTTTCCTAATTCTTCTTACTTCAGGAAGCACGCATGGGTTAAACCCTACGTGTTTTCAGTGACTTGATTAGTCTTTCCATCATGTGTTTTTCAGAGTTTGAGAATGGCCTCCAAGTTGCTCATACGTGATCACAAATTCGACTAGTATTTGGCAGTTAGGCACACCACTGATACCCCATCTCCATAATCATACCTTGGTCTTCTCTTGACCTTATGTATTCAAAGCATTTCAATTCCCTCCACTTCATAGATGTACGACTTCTTTGCACAAAGCTCCTATCTTTCTCTAAGAACATATCTTCTATCTTCCTCTTCTACTTAGCTACAAGTTTACATTGTACGTCCCTTCTTTCACGGATTCAATCTTATTCCTTAATAGTAACCAACTCGCTCCTTCACCATAAAGATGCTGCGTAATAATCTAAATTGAACAGACTTCTTCTCAATCGAGCCTATTAATGTTTCTTTATATGTGTTTCCTTCCAGCACTATATGTATTATGGATGTCTCATTATTGAATGTATGTCTAATTTGTTTGTCTGATCATTCATATGAGTCTTCATTACTACTTACCTCACTCACTATAGGAATGACCTATACCAGCAATGTGCATTATTTTAGAATGATTTTTTCTGTTTTATAATGGGGATGTAATTTTCCAGTGCCATTATTCTCAAAACAAAATAACAAAAAAACATTAACAATACACTAAACAATCAAGTAGACGCACAACTTATCTGCTGTGTACTCAAGCACGATTTTTGTAAAAAAAGTGATCAATGGATAATTTCTCTCTTTTTTTGGGGAAATTTGCAAATTTTTCACATCTCTTTTTCTTCCATTAATTTACTTATTTCTGGTTATTTATATAACATTTTTAGCATCGAGTGAGCAATGATGTGTAATTTGACAAGTTATAATCGGGATCACCTTTCCTACATCTTGCCGCGATTAGGGTTGGGGGTGATTGTATTAAAGAAAGCAACTGAAAGAAAGTAACCGGAAGAAAAGACGATAATGTATGTAAGCCACACCTCAGTAAAAATTCCAGTAAGCACGTGACCACTTTATCATTATAGTTACATTGTAAAAAGAACACTCCTTGTTGAACCTTTGAAAAAAAATTTCTTTCTAAGAAAAAAAAAGGGGGGGGGGAAGAAGGAAAAAAAAGAAAGAATTTTCAGACAGTTTATAGTAACTTGAAATGAAAGTAAAACTGATTGAGGCTAGGGAAAAAAAAAAAATTAACATTTAATTTCTGCAGGAAAAAAAAAAGCTGTTGCACATTTTTAACCTGAATTTTCATAGATATGCGAGACTTGTCAGTTTGGCTCAGTCCTTAAGAGATCCGCCTTCTGATAACTTGGCCACGATTTCAAATCATGGTAAGCAAATATTGATTTTATATATCGGTTAGATTTGTACTTTCAAGTATTACTTGAATAATTTAATATCTTCATTATCATGTTTTCTTCTTTTTCTGCACATTGATGAAAGTAAAGGGAACTTGTCAAGGAAAGTGTTTTCAGTTTCTATTCTCTCAAATATTGGAAAAAAAAAAAAAAAAAAAATGATTTTGCAAGTAACTTTTGGTGTTTTCAATCCATGTAACCCTGGGGTACAGGGGGGGTTCAGTTTTGAGGAGGGTGGGGGTCTATGATGATAGTTCCCACTAATTTGGAAAATGACACAAAAATAAACCTAGAACCTGCCTTCTATCCATGAACTTACCGACTAACCCTAACTCTCCACCTACCTACAAACTCTAACTTCAAATCTACCTCCTAACACTAATGCTACATATTGAGCCAGTTATCTCTGCAAAGATGCATTATGTAGCCATCAAGATAAGAGGCCATTTTTATATTGGCAATTCTAAATGGTTAAAAGTAGTTAGATTTTTACCCTGGTTCAGATTAAACAAGTTAAAAAATATACACATGCATTTTATAAATGTGACCCTTAGATAATTTTATTGGTCACTTTCAAAATTCAAACTTAATGTTAATGTAGAGGAAATGAAATCTACACTGTTACCTGGCAATTAATCTATACAATAGCAATTTTTCAAAATCTAGCTACCTTTAGCCATAAAAATGCATCATATCAGAAAGGCTTACCAAAGACAGCCAACTGATCCTAACCCTAAATACATGCCATATTGACTCATGAGTAAACACTATTTTTAGATCAAAGATAACATTATTTGATAAACAGAAAGAATCTAACCATTCAAAATGGCCCAGCAGTAAACTAGCTCTAAAGAATTACCCATATCTTTAGCCCCCAAAATATGTATATCAATTTTTGTATCTTATGATATCAGTTAAGATTTGTCTTACAATACTTTTTCAAATAATGATTGCTGTGGTAGAATCAAACAAAATTTGTCAAGAATTAAAACAAGGAAAATAAGATAGTAAGTCGCTTTTTTAAAAAATGAAGTAAAATTAATTTATTAAGAAAAAAAGTAGTTGTTAAAACGTCTGCAGCCATGGCAATACACAGCAGCTTCAAAAAAAAGTTTCATACATTGAATTAAGATTTTATTATTATTCTTTGCATCTGTGAACTGTTTATTTAAATTGAAAAACAAATATGTTCGAAAATACAAGTTACTCTATTTTTAAGTTCATTTTTTCAAAAATCAAAACATTTGAGGTAAGATTTTCTGTACATTTCACCTCTTTGAACTGTTTATTTACAACTGAAAACAAATACTATAAAAAATATGTAAAATACATTTTCTCTTTGTTTATTACATTTTTTTTACATAAACATAGTCATATTATATAAGGTATTCCTAATATAAAATTTTTGTAATATTATACAAGGTCTATTCTTTTAATTGATGATATTTGACAATATTTTGAATTTAACAATCTATTATCCTTTTGTTAGAATTACAACATTTTTCCACTTTACTATGTTTCTTTCTATGTAGGTATTTGTACATTTTTTTTCTTTCTGTTTTAATGTATAGCAGGGTCACAGATTTAATCTATTTTTTAGCCATTTTTCTTCAGCAGTAAATTTTTTTTTGTATTGGGAGTCATACATAAATTGTCTTATCTATTTTACAGGCATATGCTAGTTTAAGATCTGAAACTGCAACCCAACCCAAACCTCAACAATAAGTACTTTTCCTTTAGATTAAATAAGTTTGATATTTTTGATGAAAAAAGTTTCTACCTAACAGCTTGATATGTGTTTAGAATTTAAATTTTTCAAAATGGATTGTACTTGATTCATTAAAAATTGCAATTCATTAGCCAATTAAATAGCTGGGGTTACAGTTAACAACAAAAGGTAAATCATGTAGAAAAATATTCCTAAATAAACAAATCAAAGAAACATTATTGCAAACAGAATAACTCAAGTAATTCAAGCAACCATTAGTTTTGAAAATAGAATTGAAAAAAAATGCTTGATTATAAATTTTCATAAAAGATCGTTTTTGGATGTAATTAAACAGTTCATATATGTGAAAAGTAATAATAAAATTTTACCTTAATGTTAATTTTTCTTTGTAGACTTTTGATTAATTTAAAAAAAAAAAAAAAAACGCGTGTAATTTGACAAATTTACCTCAGATTTAAAACAGAAATGCACACAGGCAAATTAACCAACCAACACACCCCATTTGAGCGAACAAACAAATAAACAGAAAATTTTGCATATAAGCTCATCATATGGCTACATTATAAGCAAAACCCATCTTAAAACCTTTCAATATAAACTTTTTTCAAAACTGAAAAATTCCCTGAGAACCCCGGAGTCATATACATTGAATGCACAGAAGTATTTGCGAAAATACCTTTTTGATTTTTGTAAAATCCAAAACAACTTTTGGTAGATATCAGATTGATTTTGTTCAGACTTTTAGAATTTCAGCGTCATAAAGACTTTCTCTATCTGTACACAGATTTATCCTGTTTCTTTCTTATTGTCTTACATGATTACAAATATGTAGAAATGGAAAGAAGCAAAATAAAATCGGTCTTGTCAATTGGATATAACATTGAAAATAATACTAAAAATCTCTATACTAGTTTTAGTGATTAGAATATTGAAGTTTTAAAGAACTCATTCTATCATAATTTTAGTTTCTCATAGATATTTTAAAAATCACTAGGAATACATACTAGTGGTATGAAAACTAATAGGAAGTTTGCTCAATATTTTTCAAAATTTTAGTATTATGATAAAAATAACTTGGAGTAAAATACTATATATTATTCTGGTTGTTTGAATGTACAGTTGTTATGCTTGCTAATCATTATTCATTTCTTTTCTTGTCTTTGTGTACTAATAAAACTTGTTGTTTTAACATGTTCTTGAGTTATATTACTTCTTCCTCCTTTTGATATTTTACCACCTGCAAAGTGGATAAAGAAAGCGAGGAATCCATTGCTATCTGCAGGAACTAAAGCATAGTATCTTACAGCAATAAAATTTAAATTATACTCATATCTTTCATCCATTCTCTTCTCCTTCCCCAAACACCCCTGAAAACAAGTGTAAGGATGGAAGTGGGTGCTTACGACTGAATTGGGGCACAAAAATGACTCAACCATCACAATAAGTCATTCAGTCATTTATTACATTTATCACAAATCTGAAGCCCAAGAGTTATAAATAATAACAACAGATATATTGGTCTCATTTGCAATTGCATGTTATAATAACTAATGTAGATACATTCCATAAATATTTCAAAATAAATAATATACTTTAATTGCAAAAATATACGTGAGAGTAATGATGATATCTTAACACTCAATACCTGTGGAATTTCCATGGGTCTACTTAGTATCTAAGTAATATCAAAGTCCAGACAATAATCTGTCATAGTAAAAAGTGGCCATGAAATAACTGATAAATATGAAGATAGAATATAATGATAAGCATGAAGTGAAAATATAAATAACTTGGAAAACTTATAGAGCTCAAATGATATCTTTTCCTCACAGAAAGTCAAGAGAAATGAATTCAGAGATAACATCAATACATAATTGTCTTTTGGGGATTATAAATCAAGGAACTTAAATGATAAATATTTCACAACATGAGCCCACTTACTTTTATCTGAAGTGTCAGACCAACTATCCCCTACCTAACTCTCCCAAGTTCACCCACCAGACTTTGTTCTTTCGCCTTTGAGATAATAGATTACAGGATATAGTTCCAGTGATATTATTTGAAATACCAGAAAGAGCATTCTTATAACAGTTTAGAAAAATAAAGTTTTCAATATGTTTTCTGTCAATTTTCAATTTGTTCTCTATTAATATAAAGTCAGTTGAAATTCCTGCAGTGCATAATTTTTTCAAATCAATCAGAAGAAAATTACACTTTCTTAAAAAAAAATGACAAAAAAAACCAAACTAGACTGCATCTTGTTATAATTCACCAAAATTCCATCTGTCTGTTTGTATGGACTTACCTACCACCCAAACTACTCAATATAAACTATTAATTTTTCTGTGGGTATGGATTAGACACCCAGCTAATGTTTTTTGCAAATTAGTTTTTGGAAACCACCTATCAAAATATGTTTTTAAGGAGTGGGGGTTAGATTCAGGGGGAAGGTCTATCTATATTTTACAATGATTAATCTTACTAAAATGATTAATTACTTTTTCATGACGATGTAAAAGCACTTTTTTTTCCCAAAATCAATTCTTGAAATCAAAATGAGACAAAGTTGCATTATCTATTTAAGATGAAGCTATGACATTTTTTAACATCACAATGTTTATTATTTATACATGAATACGTTGAATTGTGAGCGTATTGATGCAGTACAGTGAAGATACATTTTTCCAAAATACTAAATTTGGAGATCAGAGGTTATATAAATTAAATGGAAGGAACTTTTTTTTTTCTCCCTTTTTAGGAGTCAAAATTGATAAGGAATTTTTTCACTTTTAAGAGCCAAAATTAAGAGAGAAGATTTTTTTCATTTTTAAAGGTCGAAATCAAAGAGATTTTTATCAATTTCAGGGTACAAAAATTGAAGGGGGACTTTCATTTCTCACTTTTAAGGACGTGAAATGAAGGGAATCATCTTCTCTTTTAGTGTTCAAAATCAAGAGGGAACATTTGTTAAGATTTTCAGAGGTCAAAATCAAAAGAGGGCTCCCCCCCCCAACTTTCGAAGGGATACTTTTATTTTTCACTTATAAGGGTTGAAATCAAGGAGGAAAATTTCTTTCACTTTTAGAGGTTGATATTGAGAGGGAACATTTTTCTACTCCCAAGTTCAACATCGAGTGACTTTTTTTCATTCTAAGTGATCAAAATCAAGAGGGAACTTTTTCAACAAGGCGTCAAAATCAATGGGTGATTTTTTCTTTTACTTTTATGGGCCATAATCGAAGGGGTCATTTTTTTTTCACTTTTAGGTCAAAATCAACAAGTCTCTTTTCCTCTTCACTGGTCAAATTGAGGAGATACTTCATTTTCATTTTTTGGGATCAAAATAGAGTGGAAGATTTCTTTTAATTTTAGTGAACAAAATTGAGAGGGTCTTTTTATTTTAAATTTCCAGTTGTCAAAATCAGAAGGGAAATTAATTTTTCATTTTTATGAGTCAAAATTCCTAGAGAATGCTTATTTTTATTTCTCAGGGTCGAAATGAATTGGGAACTTTTTTCCACTTTTAGGGTCAAAATCAAGAATTTATTTCTTCATTTCAAGTGGTCAAAAGCGAACTTTTTTTTTTTCCTTTTTGGGGTCAAAATTGAGGGAAACATTTTTCCCTTTTTAGAGGTCAAAATCAAAGTGCAAACCTTTTCTATTTTTTGGGTCAAAATCAAGAGGGAACTGTTAAATTGGCTACATTTTGGACCATTAGCCCCACTTAAAAAAAAATTAACCCTCTGAAGAACACTTTTTTCTATTACTATTTGCCCCCCCCCCTTTTTTCCCCAACATTTGCTACATGCCTTTCAACAACATTGGCCTTCTTTTCCTCCCTCTACGCCTTCTTTTTTTTTTTTACATTTGGCTCTTCTTTTGTGATATTAGCCCTATATTTCTTCAAACATTACTGTCCTTTTTAACTTCAGCCCCTTATAATCCCTTTTTTAAAATATTGACCCCTTTTTACATTAGCCCTATCCCACAACCTTTATATTAGTCGAACACACTTCCTTTTACCACATTGGCCCCCATCTTTTCAAAAAGTGTAAAGAAATGGTGGTACTAAATCGATTTTAAAAACTAATTAAATTAAACACTATCTGATTCCCATCAATTTATCTTCATTTCTCTTTTGGACAACAATCTATTCCATCCAACAGGGTGGATATTTTGTCTAGCATAAATAATAAACCAAATTTCTGATAAATAAATTAATACATTTTCATAGCGAAGCAAATTTAAGTTTTAAAGAGTGTCATACAACATCAAACCATTTTGGACATGACCTGCTGATTTTCACTTGAACAATCTTTTTTGATGATATCAAAATTCTTATAAAACACTTTTTTTGGGCAGAACAGAGAAGATGAAGATTTATGTATAAAATAAATAATTTTCTTACTATGAACAATTATTGCTTAACATTTCTTTTATACCATTGAAAATATTTACCATTGTTTTCACGATGGTAGTGTGCCATGTTGGCTTGATCCTTCGTGGCATTGTTGTGAGGCATTCCCAGTTTTTATCAATGTAAGGAATGATATCCTGAAAATAAAGACAATATCATGATAAAACATATACACCATTTAAATTGTATAGTTTCATTTGTATGGTTCAGAGTTATATGCTATTCAAGATGTGAGATCAAGATGGTTTGAAAAATAAATGCCAGTGAATGTATTTTTTTCTTATAAGTAGACAGTATATCCTTATATACATATATATAAATTTTAGTGTCTGAAATCATGTTTGTGTGCACATCGAAATAGAAACAAAACAGATATTTAAAATTTTTAATGCCTGTTCTCAGGTTTGAACAATTGACCAAGCTGTTGGTAGACAGACACTTCAAGAATGTTTCCATGTTGCAATCAGTAAAAGCAATTCAGATTTTAGTTAAACTTGCGATGCGATGTTGTTTTTGTCAGCAGTAGGGAAGTGTTGTGAGACGATTGTATTTAGCGAAATCCCTATTTCAAAATTCAAGAGTTAAAGATTAATTTAATTTATGCCCATCTCTAATACTTATTTCAATTCAATAATTTAATATTTTCTGTGAAATAAATATACATAAATAAATATAACGAATGATGCAATCCGGTCTCTAATACTTCATTCAATCCTTATTTAGGCAAGTTCAGGTACTTTGTTTTTGGTCTTTTGTGCATCCATACTCGATTGCGACAATGGTTAAAATTTTTGCAAGCACAAAATGAAGGATTGCCAAAGAAATTGTTTTCATAAATTTCATATCGAAATCTGCACCCTCTTTCATTAATAGTCACACAAAAAGCTGTGTGGACAGTGAAAAAGAAAGAAAGATATGAAGTTGAATGAAATTTTATTCTTAGAGATATTTCAGAAAATAGGTATAGAGATACAATGTTTAAGAAAATATGAACTAATTTACATAAATACCGAATGTTAACTTTTACTTTCCTTATAAATCATTTATTTGGCAACTTTTCTCACATAGTTAAGTTACCTGTATAAATGCACATGTGGCACCTGCAGAAATATGGTTTGTATATATTGTGCGTGGTAACAATTACTTGGAAAGGAAATTAGTATCTTATTTCCTTGAAAATTCTACCAAAAAGTTTTCAGTTTCTTTTGTTTATATTGCCACTAAACTTTCCCTTTACTTTATCACCCAAAGAGACTGACCTCTATCAATTTAAAAAGCTACAAAGAAAGATAATCTGTGATCTTTTTTAGGAAACTTGACTGCAGAAAAAAACTATGAGATTTAGGTATTCACAAAACTTTTGAGAAAGGCCAGGTAATTCTGCTAGTTTATGTGCACACACACACACACACACACACATACATACATAAGCACATCACTAAGTCTGCAGCCTAATGATGACAAAAACATTTATTCTACACAGCAAACATTAATATTCTAACATAATTTAGTGGTGAACATAAATCAAATATTAAACTGTGGAAATTTCAGATTAGAACTCAGTAAATAACTGTGTGTCTGGCTTACAGAATTATTGATTCATCCTCATACATATTTATATTATGTAGGTAAGAAACAACCAATATGTTTCCCCAGTGCGTCTCTATTTCATATACTCCCCCTAGAAAAAAATTATAGAATCACTATACCTAGAAGATGTTCACTCAGTTTTTTTTTACTTGGTAGCAATAGCAAATTGAAAAAAAACACCCAGATATGATACAAAATATTTTTTCTTTAATAGATGAACATTCTGGTTTTATAAAATATACATCATACAAATTAGATCAAATTATTTAAATCATTGGTATTCTTCCTTGCAGATAAGTATAGGAAAAAATTATGGAATCATCTACCAAAAAAAATGACTTTAATATACAATTGTGCATTGACTTCTCAGGTAATGTTTACAACCTCCCCTGGTCCTTCACTGGACATACAACCCTGTATCAAAGTGGGGAAATTAGCTTGTTCTCCTCAGATTCAACACATATATTTCATTGGAACAGAACCAAACAAAAGTTCCAGTTTCATCATAATGATTCATCAATAAATATCACTTTCATCCAATCTTCTCACTCAAAAATTGCTTTTCTTTAGCTCAGTGTAATCTTATTTGCTTATGCTTGAGCATTAGTGCTGGTTTTTGTTTGGCTTTTGTTTGTAAATCCCATTTCATTCAGTCGATTTCTAATGGTTCTGTCACAAATATAGACCCCTGCTTCCATCCATTTGTTTTCCATTTGTTTTGTTGTGCATTATCTATTTTCAAGTTAAATCGCTCAGAGTTTTTTACCCTCATGCTTCAATGTCTTCCATTGTCTACCCATGTGTTTTCCTCTTATAACCTTATCATTTTATTAATAGATTTCATCTACAGTTGATTGGGAACAACCAACATTTTCTTTCACACTCCAAGTTGGATTTCCCTCTCGAAGGAGGTTTATAATCCCTTCCAGTGGTTTCAACTAAGAGCACACTTGCTGGAGCCATGTTTCCTACAATTACCCAGTCCAACAAATTGTTTAGGTCTGCCAACATTCTCTTTTGACCCCAAACTAGTGTTGAGTGTTCCTTTTCAACTTGTGACACCTCAAAGGATCTTTATTCCTCCACCACAGTCTTTTAGTCAACAGCTGCACCTTCTTGGATCTGGACATAATATGGGCAAGGTAGGGGCGACCTGAGGCAGAGATACAGTGACCAGTCAATTACGGCCTGACCAGCAGTGCCCTAACCAACTGGCGAACGGGGGCAGAGACCGGCGAAGGGGCCCATCACACTTTGGCAAAGGCACGAATCCACTTCTGCCCATCTCAACAATGGGTAAAATGGCAGAGTGGTTGGAGCTCTTTGGGTGGATGTCAAACCAACGACCCAGCCCTTATGTCAGTATTATTACAGGTTGACTGGTCATAATATATGCTGATGAGGGTAAGGACACTATGGAATGACTATCAGCCCATAGTTAGGGAGGTCAGATATTTTTAATTGTGCAAGTAGTGTTACTGAAAGATATAGGGCATTTTGTTAAGCACAAAGTACTTCATTTGATCAAAATCTGCTCATCCAATCAAAGGTTATGAAAGTTTGAAGTTGTAATTTTTTTGAAAAAAAGTGGAAATTGATGTAATGGTCCATGAAAGAAAAATAATGCAAAAAGAAAATCCATTTACAGCAAAATTTGCCCACTTTGGGGGATGAAATTTGGGAGAAATAGGCAAATCACTATGAGGAATTCATATTTTACGTCTAAATTTTCATAAGACCCATGTTTTCCAGGCAAATCTTCCTATGGCTTATCAGTTGAACAGGTTTAGTTCAGCAGAGCAGGTTTCAAACTGACGCCAATTAATCTTTTTTGGAACTAGATTTGGCTTTTTTTTCTTGTTTGGCCACAAAGTTCGAATCTTACTTGTAGTTTCAAATCTTTTACTAATTGATATTTACATCAATTTCACAATCAAAATATTGGCCTCGTTCAAGAGTAATAGTAGTAGTAATATCATTGCAGTTGAGTTACTGCTGGTATATAAAGAAGCTCAGGCTGTCATAACTAGAGGGGCTAAATTTTCATCCAAAACCAACTAAATTGGTATCACTGGAATGGAGCAGTTAGATTAAAATCAGTTTACGCTAATGCTTAAAACATTAACTTTCAATGCAATCGGTTACACTATTCTGTGAGTTTGATTTATCATTGATTATTTCATGCATGAAACATCAATTCCGTTGCTCGACACAGTAAAATACCCAGGAAGCAGAAGCATAACCTAAGGTAATCATGAACAAAGCATGGAGAATTCAGGTCAAAATATTTTCATTATTTTACCGGGGGGGGGGGGCATACAAGAGCTAAACAGACCAATGAGTGTTAGACAAAACCATAACACAATATCCCTTTTTGCATTGGTGGGCTCACTCTTAAAGTCTTGACAAAATAAATATAATGGAATAAAGTTACTACAAAAACATGCTAGTATGTAACCAAAGTATCACTGATGAAAAGTGGTTCCTTGTCAATATCTTATTGTTTATTCACACCATTCATAGAACAATAACAAATAATACCAAAAGAAGATAATTCCACTCATTAAAGTTTACCTTTTTGGAAAACATGAATTTCATATCAGGGTCTGATTTATTCTGGAAAGTCAAGTTTGCAACAGCAGTGTAACACATCTGACTAAAACCTAAAAGAAAGAACCAAAAATGTTAGAAAACTGAAACATTCAATCTCAATTCATTCATTACATCAACCAAAGAATACATGTGCAACAATAATGAACATCTCTTTTGACCACTACAGATTTTACAAGTTTACAATGGTAATAGATGCAGTTATTCAAACCATGGTTATCACTAATATTACAGATTTTTCCTTTCTACAACATGGCCATCAAAGGAGCAAAATCAGATCTTTTGCAAATAACAAAACCTTTTTTCACCAAAAGACATGCAATTCTTTCATTTTTATCATAGTGTCAATACAAAATATGAAAGTAGAATGCATGACCGAAGAATTAACCTCTCTGAAAAGGTCTGTGGAACAACTAAAAGCGAACACTGTTTCATAAAGCCTAATTTTATAAGCAACGTTTTGTTCAATATTAGCTTAAATACATTTTAATTAAAAATCAAATGTTTATCCGGAAAAAAAGAAAAAAAAAAGTTTTTTTTTTCTTTAATATGAATAAAAATATGCAAATTTACCGGTTGTAAAATTGGAAATAGGTGAATTTCGAAATATCAATTTTCCTGGTCACAGAAGTAAAGTTTTAAGTGCTACATTCTATACTTTTTACACATTGGCAATCATAAAATAACACTGACAACCAAGTAACAAAAATCACATACCCAAATAAGACAACATTAGGTAGATGCTTCAATTTATAGTATCTTTCTCTCAATAGATAATAAATAACAAAAAGTATTAATTTATAGATACTTCAATACTGTCAACTGATACATATTTTCAATATTTAAAGATGGAGAAAAATTTGCAATACATTCTTCTTAGCATAACATGAAAATAAATGAAACACAAAAAATGACTTTTTTGTAATACAAAGTAAGGAGTAAGAAAAGGAGTAATACATACTGGCTTGCTTTTTAGTAAAACTCTCTCCACCAGAACTGCATTTTTTGGATTTACAATAGAACAAGTAGTTTGTCATGAAGGGGACAGATTTTCTGGAACACAAAATCATTCATACTTCAAACATGTTAGTCTAGCATTAAATTCTCATCACAATAATAGGTGTAAATAATGATATCAATAGTTAATGTGGATGCATGTTAGATTTCGTGACATCATGGTTATTTGATTGAATAACCATGACTGTATGAATACAATTATTCAAACCATATACACACATATACACAGCAGTGTGATGACCTAACTTGAAGAACTGGACAAGTAGGTTTGCATAACAATAAATGGCTGAAATGAAGATTGATTTGGCATCGAAAGAGCGCAGCTGCTAAATAGTACAGTGATTACTCCAAGCTTGAAGGAGTCACTTTTGAATATTAAAGACAATGAACAACACAATGAGCATAGGTACCAGGATTCAGAAATATAACCAAAACAGATAAGAGCTGCCTGTGGGACAGAGCTATGCAAAGCACATAAATCATAGACATATATGATATATCTTACATATTTCTCTTTTAGAAGTTGATAATTTTCAATTGTAAACAATCTCTATTGTCTATAACATTAAACTTTTGTTTGAACATCAAACCTCTTCTTCTCATCCTTGATGTTGTTAATATGTTTTGGCTGGCCTATTCTTCAGCCTCTGTCAGGTGTAAAATTCAAGAAAAGAGACAAACATTTTTTTCTCTGGACAATTATGGCAAGGAAAATTGTGATCAATAATAATCAACTTCTTCAATCCATTTCAGCAACACTAGGTACACTGGAGTAACCATACCATCAACAAAGCACTCATGTAATCCCAAACTATATACAGGAGAGTTCCTCAACACCTGCGCTGAGCAAAGAAACCCATATGGTATTGAAATCCGTACTAACCCAAATCATACACCTGATGAGGGCCAAAGAATGGATCAGCTGAAACTTTGTGTCAACACCAAAGATGGGAAGAAGAGATTCAATTGTCTAAATTAAAGTAGAAATCAAAAAGAAAAAATTTCATTGATGCAAAACAATAGTCGACAAGAATGCTACATTAATATGAAAGCTGATTCAGAGCAGCTTGACCCAATGTTTCGAAATGATCTCGCATTATTAAAATGATGAGTTATACCTGATAGCCATTAAAATTTATCTGAAATAAGTTTTCAGAGAGGCCCTAGTAAGATAAATTCAGGAGACCATTTAAACTAATTACTGAATTTATCAAAGTGTTCGTTAAATACAATGGAGTGAATGGGCCAATCGAATTGGCAACCTGAGTTCAAAATCTGGTATGGGCTCTTTATGTTCACTTTGCTCTCATTCCCTTGGAAAAGGTATGAACCTATCTTATCTCTCCCAGTCAAGGATGAAATAGCAAGGCAAATCAGGCTCTCTAGTCTGGGGAAGGCAACCAGTCTACAAGAAGGACAACTGATTTCAAAACAGATTTTACAAAGAAAAAATATTAAGCACAGGGTTACTTAATATGTTTTATTCTTCCTTAACTGTTTTAGTGCCATCCTTATTGGCATGGCAATGATAAGTATATATATTTGTTTTTTGCCTTGATATACATACTACTTCATTCAATGCTTTTTATTGGCAATATTTCAGTCTTGTTAGTCAGCACCATTTTCAAACTGAATAAGTATCTAGTTAAATGAGTTTATTCAAACTGATTATTAACTATATTTACTCATATTCCAACAGAGTTACAAAAGTAATTTTTCTCCCCCAAAATAGTTGAACCTGAAATGTATGGGTTTGTATTCCAAACTATTACAATGTTAACCCAGTCTTAACATCATACATGATTCAATTTAATCTATGAATAGTAATGTCCAATGTGAAAAGTAGCTGCCCAAAATGTCACTACTCCTAAAAACATTAGGAGAGAAACAATTTTTTGCTGCCTTCAAAGCTAAGGAACTAAGTATATTCAGTGTAGGTATATTTAATCATATCCAATTTTATCACTGACAAACATCAAAAAAAATCTAAATCTATTATACAAGTTTTTGCAACAGCACTGTCTATGGATAATAATGAGAACTAACTGGACCAGTGGAAATTCAATGAGTGTTGATTATCTATCATCTCATTGCTTGCATCTTCTCATTCTTACCCTTATCCCTTCAAATCTTCTTTGTCAGTCCATGTTTTATCTAAACATGGATTAGTTTCATATGCTGAAAAATTTCATACCCGCTCAATAAATTACTCGACTTTTCTTTCCCTCTCCTCCAATCCCTGCAATAAACTTCCTTTTCTCCTCACTTTCATCTGAATATATATAAAGTTGTTGTGTGTGTGTTCATACACTCATAATTCTAGAACCATGCAACCCTGAGCAAAATTTAAGTCATATTCCAAATCAGCACATTTTTTCAAGTTGTATTTATTAAATTAAGTGATCTTTTTCGTTCATTTCTATTCCCTTGCCGATCAATTTATTGCAACTTCTTGTACAGGAGAGTCCACTAATACCCAAGCAGTATCTTGATATTTCTTTTAGGAAAATTTACCCAAATTTTAATTTTGGATGACAGACTTTTACATATATGAAACATACAGAACTATCAAGAAAAATAGAAAGAAAAAATGAAAACGGCATGGAGCACCCCAATTGGTTTCTTTAAAAGAGCATTATCACTCCTACAACAAGCCCTGTTCTTCCCACAATCCCTTTCCTTTTCAACGTTTCAGATTGAAGACACATATTTTCTAAAAAGATTTTATTCATAAGTATATTTGAGTGATTTAGTATTTAATTTCTGTACTTACTAATATTTATAGTGTTTTCTCTTCATCTTTTATAACATAAGAGCAAAATTAAAGACATTTCTGGTATCAGCGCATTTCAATGTACCTACCATACATTTTGTTAGATTGAATTTTGCAAAAATAAATTTGATTTTTTCGTCCATTTTTATCTCCTTGCTGATAGAATTTCTACACTGTCACTCGTTTATGCCACTGATTTTTCGGGAAATCACAATAGGTGCATGTTTTTACAGTAAACTTATAATTTGTAATTATTTGAAGTCACTTTTGTTCAAACAATATTGATGCAAAACAACAAAAATTACATTTAACATTTTCTTAGAATTTTATTTCATGAAATCTGACACTTTGAATAAAAAAAATATCACCGCTTATATTGTTAGTTAGAAACTTGATCAATTCATCATATTTTTTGTCCTGAGCAATACTGGGCACTTATGGTAGTTGAAATAAAATAAGGAATATTTTAATTGAATTGATTTATAGTAATAAAATAAGTAACATTTTAAATGAAATCGGCAATATTTTAATTAAAATGATTTATAGTAAAATAAACAAATACATTTTCATGAGAAATCACACTGGTTTGACAAATCAAATCTTAAACCCAGATTTTTTACCAACATGTAATGCTGAAAAAAAAAAAAAAAAAAAAAAAAAGGAAAAAAATCTGTTTCAAAAAACAGTCTTGATACCTCTGTTGTCTGTTTTATACAAATTTCAGTGTTCCGAAATTCTCTCCCTTGTGACTGGTCAATTTGTTAAAAACTGACCAATCAATCAGAGTGGAACGGTTATATATTGTGACAAGCAGAATTATGGTATAGATAGATAGATTGGCTTATAGGAACCATTAGTAATGCTATGAACTAGAAATTAGTATTCATTATCATATTCCTAGTTAATCTTCCTTCTATCAGTTAAAGTTTTTTTATATTTGTTCCTAAATAGCTTGAGAAATATATAGTTCTGGAGTCGGCAACCACTATGCCTCTCCGGGCCAGACAGCATTAATTAGAGGACAGTGGGTTAGATGAATACAATAAAAAGCTTCAAACATGGGAATTATCCATATAAATATATTTAGTTATATTTTGATTTAATTCAATGAATAATGAATGTGAGAAAGTCATTTGTGCTTAACTAATTAAAAATCAAAAAACTCGATTAAGTCACAATTTTTATCCATCAAGGCATCTTTTGAATCTATTAAAGTGATACAGAGAATCTTTAAAACATAAAAAGTAAGCATAGTATCCCAATATTTGTTAATAGGCTGGTCAAAATCCCTTTGTAGGCCAGATCTGACATGTAGGCTGCAGGTTGCCTACCCCTAGAATAGGTTATAAAAAATAGTCAGTATGCAATAGGGCCAGCAGTCTAACATAAGCTTTGTTTTCGGGTAACTTACCCAATAAGATTTTTGATACATTCTGCATGGAACCATTTCAGGCAACCATTGCACTGCAATTCTATTGTTCCAAGTTTGCGGCCACGTTTGCTGTAACAGATTGAAAACAATGGAAATTAAGAGAGAAGAAATATACCAATACCTTGATTAAAAAAATTGATATGTTCTTTTTTTATTTCACTATCAGAAACTTTGTTATTAGAGGAAAGTAAAACATTGTTTTTGTTTCATAAGTTCCTTTTATTATTAAAAGAAATATACACTTATTCAGAATATGGTAGGCCTGCATATGTAGAAAAATTTACAGAAAATTACACGAACTCAATCTAAAAAAATAAACACTTTCTTTAGGTTTTGCAACTGGTAAAAAATATGAAATGATAAAAAAAATATGGTACTACATTGTCATTAAAAAAATTAAAAAGCATCATGAGTTGACTGCTTTGCCTTATGAATGTTTTTCATTCTTTGTGATTTTGACTTCACAGCAGAAACATTATCAAGGGATCGGTGTATTCTTAACATTGCAAAATATGGAGTTGCGATAAAAAGCAACAGAAATAAAATGAAGGGAATACTAATCAAAAATTCACTTACATAATGAGCAGTTTGACCTTTCCTGTTTCTCTGTCCATTAAAATAGACTTTTCCACTCGAAGGCAACAATTTCGCTGATGAAAATATCTCCTACCCACCATTCAAAACAACAGATTTTTCCACTGAAATAAGTTCAGTGATTTCTTTTCTAAAAATTTCTCTCATTGAAATTAAAATATATCTATGATTTTTTTTTCAACAGATCAACTAATAATCAATAACAAATGTTTTAGAATTCAGTTAAAAACTAGTCTTGAGAATCAGACAATTCGCTGTTAAGTACTGGCTACAATCTGATGGAAATGCTTCATAGTTTCCCAACTCACTCATGACTGTCAAGACATGATTCCTCACTTAAGCAGGATGTAAGATCAGTTATTCATCTGAGACTTGACCACCTGAGATTAGGATATTTTTTACTCTTTTTGCAGGTCAAACAAATTTCCCTTGGGATATCTTATCAGCCGGTTCCAAGTGGTTAAGTTTGAGTAATGTTTTTTCATCTTCTGAAGGCCACAATGACTAATTAAGAGGTTCAAGATCACAAACACACAACGCAATTCATTCTACCGAATTGCAAGTGACTATTAAAAAGGAAATATGCCTAAATTTAATATGAGCATCAGTATACGGCTGGTGACAAAGTCCCTGTTTCCATTAAAGGTGTCAATGCAAGTTTCAAGTCTAGTCAAGAGCAAGAATTTATTCTTACAAGTTTTTATGGCAGGATGTAAGTCCAGGGATACTTCCACTCTAATCACACAGCTCAGGTTGTAGCAGCTGTGTGCACAGGGAAATTTGTCCTAATGGAGAGTTTTCCACATTCTCCACACATACCAGGAATCAAAGCCAGGACCTTCTGCTTGAGGCAGACATCCAAACAATTACAATAGCAAAGCAGACATAAATTTAAAATGAAGTTAGTTAGAAAGTGGATCTTCAAAGAAGTATCTCTCTACTTACCAGTAACACTGTGGATCTGTGACTATCTCCATGTCTTCTTCCTTCTCTCTCTTGCATTTCAGCATCTTAGTCTCCATCTCATTTTCCTTGTTTGAGCTTTTCTCACTCTCTTGCATGTCTATAGGTGATGTGTCAGCACCTCCGGTTGTATTGTCCTCTATGGTGCTGGCAGCAGATGTATCCGTGGGGGTGCCTGCTACAGACACATCAGTGGCAGTGTCTGCAGCAGAAGCCTCAGGTGTGTTGACAGCAGTGTTCACATCATCACATACCTGCATTGGTTCCTCTCTGTCTTCAACAGAGGCAGATATTGCTTCCAAGTTGCCTTTATTAGTACCAACTGAAGAGTGCGGTGAAGTATTAGGTCTAGAAGTGGGGCTTGAAGTAGCAGGTTGTTGGAGGGTACCAGCACAAGAAGCTTTATCTTCAGCACCTATTTTAATTTTCAGATAAGATCAGATTTTCAGAATTGCTCACAAAGCAAAATACAATACACACTTTTGAACTATTAAAATGGACTATAAGAGATCATTCTACCATGGCTATAAATTAGAGTTCTCTGAAGTAGAAACTTTAACCTTTCAATCATCAGTTTTGTGCTTATCTAACTAAGGTATTTACTTAGAAGCCTCCAAGGCACCAAAATCAATGAGCAGGGCCTTCAAAAATATGCATCAATGAAAACCTATCAAAAGAATACAAGCTGTTACCATGAATGACAAGTAAAAGAACAATGCCTTTTCTGTAAGTACCTACAGATGTAGAGGGTCAACATTAGCCTCACGTAGAGAAAAACGCAATTGTAAAATGTTCAATTCATAAGTCTGGGTTCATAACCAATACTATTAACTAAGTCAATCAAAAGATATTAGATTTATTGTTTTACTGAGTTTTTTCTTCTGATTTGATATTCAATGATTGGTTCTGGCTGCATGTTTAGAGTCAGAATACAAATATAGTCTGAGCTGAATTTTCACATACTTCATCAAGTTTGGGTCATAATCCCAAAAGACACAAATCCCAATATTAAAACCTTGAAAGATTAAAATCAGTAAAGGTTGAAATACTAAAAACCACTATCCCAATGAGTCAAAATCACTTGGATATAATCCAGGAGAAAATCATTTCAAAAAGTTCTTGAAAGACATCTATTTAGAATTTTAAAAAAACAACATTTATTTGAGAAACATAAAGACACATTTACTAAATGAGAAAATCCATTACAGGGATAAATTATAGATAAAGTGCTGATGCCATCAGCTGACTTCCGATTTCAACCTTTAAAATTCTACTTTTTATTCAATAATGAAAATTTTGCTTGTTTCTTTTTTCGTCATTTGTTTGATAACTTTTATCCATTTTATTGATTTTTCATTCACCCCCCCAATTTCATTTTGATTTATTCATTTAATTATAAAAAATCTTTTCTTAAAAGAAAATTATCATTATTATTAACTGTTCCCGTTTCTAATATTTTTTTGCTTCCAATATAAATACATCTTTCTTTGAAAAATAAATGCTAAATTTTTTTTTGATATGTAGTATCACGTATACACCGCTTTTTTAAAAGTGTATACATAAGTTTCCAACAACGATTATCTCAGAGTTAATGTTTACCAAATAATTTCTAGATGAAAATTTTCTACAACCTTTCTTCTTATCATTTACACAAAGTTTATTACAATAAAATTGACATGGTTACTAGTTTCAGGCATTTATATCGACATATTGTTGGTTTGTTGTCAACAGTAGGTTGACATTAATACTTCATCTGCTCAACTTCCGGAGGGGAAAAACAAATGAAAATGAAGAAAAAAAAAAAAATTGATTATCAAGTTTTTCCATTCTCCAACTAGCAGTTCTATACTGATAAACTGTGTGAAATTGTAATCGAAATAACCAAAAAAATGAGAAGTAAAATTCTCCCTTTTGAAAAGTAGCAGAATTTTAAAGGTTGGAAGAGGAAGTTGGCTGATAATGTCAAGTTTTGCAACAACTGCACTTAACCAAAACCTTGAATCTGTTGAGAATAATAATAGTTTAGTCTTTTTTCAATGGGAATTAAGGATTTTAGGGATTTTGATTTTTTAAGATTATGTCTTTTGGGGTGATGATCAGCACTGACTTTATTGCAAAGATCTATGTTGGAAATGGATAATCTTTCCCCAATATTTCTGTCTTGAGCTAAACTGCAAACTTTTGGCTCATCATCCAATATACAGTCATTCTGGACAACGTCCATGGTCTCATGAGGTTATAACAAAGTTCAGAAATCCAGATCAGAGAATGAGACTCAGCAGATGTAACCAAATGCAGCAATGAACACAACACGCAAATTTCATACCTCTTGAACACAAAGTGATTGCACTGCCAGGCATATGTTACAGTACATATAATACTGTATGCATTTTTTGATAATCATAACTGTCCGTGTGACTGGTTTACATGTGTATTGCACTGTACTTTCTATCACCATTTTTATGTAAACTTTCCCTGCTTAAAAATAAAAAGTTTACCGTGTAATAATGTATGCTTCAACTGGTAGGCAGCAGGCGGCAGCACCCAATCTCGTGTACCACACTTCTCTTTGTGTGTTGTTGTGTTATCTGCTTAATTTTCATTTGAAAATATTACCATGAACAGCATCATGACTCCCAAACGCAGCAAAACCAGTGTTAGTGATAGCAGCAATAAGAGGCAAGGGTGAAGTATCAATTTGGAAGTGAAACAAAAGGTTATTAGACAACTATTCAGTTAATACAACTACTGTACAAGTATCCAATATAGTTAAATACATTGTCAATTTATCAACATTTTTAGACGTTAATTAACCATAGATTCATACATAGAAATATAATACACAACATAACGGTAATCCAACTGCTCATTTAGCACTGCCTGCAGAAATGTTAAACACCCAGATCCAGAACTATCCATAGTAGGAAACTTCTACTGGATAAATTATAAACCTGTGGTAGGCTGAAGAATGCATAAAAGATGGGCTATTAGTCCAAGTAACTCATGAAATCATTATTAACACAAATTTACTTCAATGTTCTCATCTTGGTTGTTACAGTTGAAATGTTTCTAGCCTTCTTCAGGTACCTGATATTCCAATAATTTTGAACCAAACCCTTTTATTCAATTCATGGAGGTAGTTTGTTCTCATTCTGGTGTCTATATCAGAAGGTATTTCATATCAGTTCATTCTTCCTAGTTGTCCTTGTAAGTTGTCTTTCACTGGCCCAGAGTATATGATTTTTTTTTAACAACCCCACCCATTGATTGAATTCACAACCGCATGGCAAGTTACTGGATACACTTTTATCCACCATGCCTGAGTCTTGTAGGACGATCCAGAAGTGGGAACTTGGAGCCTTAGACCTAATGTTGGTTGCCTGCTCTTCAATAGTAATCAAAAGTTTAAGGCTCTCATAGTGTATTCTGACACGGACAGCAGAATGAGAACAATAAACCCTATAGATCGAATAAAGGGGTTCAGCTCAAAGTTCCCAGGTTACCAACTGCAATAGACACTGAAGAAGGCTGGAGGGTGCAACAGCCATAACAATTTCACTATAACAACCAATATGAGGACATCAGTCCAGGTAAATCAGTGTATAATCATGATAATTCTTCTTCTCTGGAATTCACGCAATTTTAAAAACTCACACTACCTTAAAAAAGTCTTTGAAATTTATGAAGTCAACTCTATGAAAGTCAAAAATGTTATCAATGATAAGGACATCTCCAAAATACATTTAGGGATGATCAGCACATTCATGATTTTCATACCTGTTTCTTGGGTGGTCTCTTCTGCTGCTCCAGCATCATCCAAATCTGTCATTACATCGGCACCAACTGGAGTAGCAGGAATTGTTGCTGGAGTGTCAGGGGCAGTATCCAATTCTGTTTCTGCCTCCATTGAGGGTGTGTCTTCGTCTGGTGGCGGTGGGGGTGTCTCTGATCGGGGAGGAAGTGGAGGAACTGGTGACTCTTCTACAGAGCTGCTTTTCTTAGGAGGATCAGTACTTTCAGGTTCAAGCTTCACTTCTGGCTTTTCAGCAGGAGAAGTTGGTGGGGGAGCTTCCGGGGGTGGGCTTGATTTTTCTTCACCCTTTTTTGTCTCCTTTTCCACTACAGTTTTTGATTCTTGTGGTGTTGGCGGTGGTGGTTCTGGTGACGGTGGTTGTTCCTGTGTCTTTTCTTTCTTTTCTAACTCCTCTTCATTCTTCGTTTCTCCTTCTGGTAGCTTCTCTTCAGCAGCATCAGCAGTAGTAGTGGCACTGAGAGATATGGTTTAATTATTCAATAAGTTTACACAGTTGATTGACATGCATAATATATCATGTATCATCAGGTGTAAAAGAATGAAGCAAATCAACATGAACCCTTTCAAGATTAAGTGCTTAATGCCTGAATTAAAATGTCTCTGCTGACTTCTAGATTCCAGCAGTCATAGAAACCTTGGAATGAATGTCCTAGGGATCTCGAAAAGGTTAATCTGGTTCGTAAACCTTTCAGACCCATACAGCATTCCTCTATAAATCTGAGATTTTAAAGAAGACACATCCAAAATCTAAACATTTGATTAGATCCCACTCCATAAACTCAAAAGAACATACATCTGGTCTGTAGATTAAAAGTGTCAATTCACCTTGAAAAACAATTTTTGCAACACTCAAACTCAATTAACCTTGAAATAAAGGTCTAGACAAGACATTATTTTGAGACCAAAACTGATCCTTACATTGCAGATAAATTTGATAAACCATTTAACCAAACTAGCTTAAATATCAATCATAAGATGAAAATTAAAAAAGAAAATATCCAAAAACTAATAGCAACCTTAATATTTTTTACCAACTACTCAATTTCATATGTTCAAATGTCACTCATGCACAACATTCTTATACTAAATTTTGTAATTTGCTCTTCCTCTAAAATGAAATTCATTACACTTAAAAGCCATTAATCTGCTGATAGGTACCTAAAGGTTATTCAAAGTTCAACAATGAGCCTTATTTTATTGATATATGTTCAGCTTAAGCTTGATTGGCTGGTAAGAACTAAACATAATTTAATTATAGCTCAACTCTTATATCGGTGAATAATTATGGGTAAATAAATGCATATTCAGACATACAAATATCATCTGCTGGTGAGCAAGTGAAAATGTAATAACTAGCACCTAAGAAAAGGCACTTTACCTTGTAGACTCACCTTTAAAGATCAGGGCATATCATTAAATCAGATAATGTTCAGCCAATGTAATAAATGCTAAAAATGAAACTAATAACATTTTAATTACATTACAGATATATTTATGTTCCTAAAGTACCAAAACATTCAGCTGACGATGAAGACCTAATCAAAATGATCCATGCAATGCTTATCGATGAACAAGGTAAGTAATTATTGAGTGTATCAATGAAACAGTCATCTGTCTACAGTCAGCACCTTGTAACCAACATAGCCTAATTAAAATATATAAAGAGAACAATAGAGAAAATAGCAGCAGGGTTTTTTTAATAAAATTATTAACAAACGTAAGTTTTTGAAGCAGAGTTCAATGTGAGTTAAAGTATAAATTGCACACTTGTTAAAAAAGACAAAAAATAGAAAGATATGTTAAGGCTGACTCTTATTAGTATCTTGATCTTACGTACTTACCAATATTTTGGATCTATCGACTAAAGTTGTAGCAAGGCATCCAACAATCAGGGAAGGCACATTCCCCTATAGAAACCATCTATTTCCTATGACTTCTTTGTTCACAGGAATAGGCCAAAATCCAATAGAAAAAGAGGAGGACAGACAGTTACTGAACGCATTACAAGTGCACCAAAAATAAAACTGATACAGACTCAGAGGAAGGTTAGGGATCAAAGAGGAAAATGCAAAAATTATATAAACAGATTAAAGGTTCACTTTCAACAAACATGGGAAACAAAGTAAAGACCTTACGAATCATTTGGAACTCAAATAAAGAAATTCTTTGAAGAAAGAAAAGACTCAGCAGCCAATCAGAAGGCAAGGTAGCAAATTCTACAACCCAGTTAACAGCTTCTCAACCTGACTTCTCAGTTTTCGCTGTTGAAAGAAAACAGTATTAAAATCTGACAGGCAGTAATTTTGATTTACTTACAAGTAACTTATTTTTGATACCTTTTATGTCTGAATTTCTGCGATGAAATATCATTATCATACATTGATTTGTTCAAACTAGCATCTTTATCTTGGTTGTTATATTCACAACGTTTCAGCCATTGTACTCTCCAGCCTTTTTCAGTTCAATGAAAGAAGCAGACAAGCAACTTCACAAGGAAGAATTAATCAATAGGAATTTTTTTTTTAGCATGGACAGCGGAATGAGAGAAATCTACCCGTGGATCAAATAAAGAGTCAGTTCGAAATTCCCCAAAGGTTACTGACTATGTCAGACACCTCAAGAAAGCCGGAGGATACAACAGCTAAAACTTTATAACTATAACAACTACAATGAAGACACTAGTCTGAGCAAATCAGAGTATAATAACCTTACGAGTTGAAAAGTTATTTGAATCAAACATTGCTATGGTTCAAGGCCTCTCCTACATGGAATATTAAGTAAAGTTCAGCTTGATTATTATCAATATAGTGTTTTTTAACCCATTGTAACTATAAACCACACTGAATACGAAATTCAGCAAAATAATTTTTAGGTATATCAACAAGTTTCCATACAATCAGGTTAACGGTATTCGATAGTGTTATTAACTCTTAGATTCATGAACTACTTGGAACCACAGTGGAACTCTTCAAGAAATAATATTTTTTTTCAAATGAAGCTCTTTTGCAAATTGAATTAAAGAAAATTTTTTCAAATCACCAAAAAGTGCAAGAGAAGTAACATTATTCAGAGGTTATTCCCTTGATTTAACCTATAAATTCCCTAAAATGAATTCAAGAGTTAATAATCAAGTGCAAAATTGACCAAATTAGCCACCAAATTCCCATAGTCAAATATTTCATATCCTCACTAAATATCCAAGAGCCTAATTTTCATCTGTAGCCTTACTACACATAGATTCTTTACTTGGTTTCCAAATAATTTGCATATCTGAAAATCCTTAAAACTAATTTCAAGCTGCAATCTGTTTAAAAGAAAAAAAAAAACAAAAACACAAATCTATATGCGTGTCTGAAATTTCAAGTTTCAGCTTCACAAAAGTAATTTTAAAAGGGGGGGGGGTTAAGGTGTCAACTCTTGGTTATTGTTATACCAGATTTTCTTTTCTTTTCTTTCACACCAATCTTTATCATCACAGAGCATGGCATCAGACAGATAGCCACTCTAGTGTTTGGTTGATGTCTAATAAGTTTATCTTAGCTAAAACAGTTTCACAGGATGTGATCAATGTTTTGCACCCTTTCAACACACAGGATCCCAATGATCCACGCCTATAGTTCACAATGTGTATCTATATATACATTTTTTTCCTTGTAACTCAATGATGCAATGGTGACAGATATACTTTTAAATGAGCACAAAGATATTACACTCTGATCTTCAGTAAAAGTGCCAACTGGGGAGCGACACTTTGAGTGTACGGATACTACACTGATCTCAGGCAGTGGGCTGAGGAGTAACACTTTGATCCTAGGCAGAATGCACAAATACTGTGATCTTGGGCAGAAGTGCTGATCCAAACGTAAATAATCCAGTCATTTTTGACAAGCACTATACTAGTTTACTATGAAATATCTATTTTAAAGACAAAATCAAAGTTTAATCAGTTAAACTGCTATATATAGAGTGTCTCAATTAAATGCACAGGAAAAATGAATCCTCAAAAACAAGAACAAACAAGAGGAAGTGGCAAATAACTAGCCTTTCAAGATGTTTAAATCACAAATAGAAGCATTAGAAGAATTCTTCCAATAACTTAATTCTTAGATATGGACTGAAGTGATTCAAATACATAAGCTACATAGCATATACTCAAAGTCAATCTCATATAGAAACCGGCACTTGTTTTTTAACTAAAATTCAACCCCATAGTATGCCTCATGTATGTCAGTTTCATGCATAAGACAAACACATGATATTTATGTAAAAATGCTTACCAAAGTTCTCATTCAATGAAAATTAAACCAGTGAACTTGAGAATCACATTAAAAGCAAATCAAGAGAGGGTCAGGGTATTTATACATGGACTGATTTTTTGTTTTGGGACTTAATATCACATGGGGCCAGGTAATGTCTGTAGCACTTTATACTCCTTTTTTGAAACATGAGAAATTCAAACTACAACCGATTGAAAATTACGATTTATTTTTAATGACAAATTCAATCTTTTTTTCAACTAAAAGATTATAAATATGACTTTTCGGCATATGAAGACTTCTTTTCTGAAACTAGAGCGAGATTATCCATGTATTATTATCATTATTACAAATGATATGTCATTTTTTGAATAGTAAGACGAATGATGAAAAACAATAAAAAAGGTAAATATTCAATCAAAATATAACCCTCTCCGTTTATTTTTTTAATAGAAAATGTGGTTGCAAGTGTATACAGAAAACTATTCTAATACATTTAGATAACATCATGAAGAAGCTCATTCTAAAATTATCTCAATAAATCAATGAATTGCATAGAAAATTGTCTCTCGAGTGGCAAACCATTTTAGGGAAAGTCTAGGTTAGAACATTAGACTAGAAGCTACAAGATGGTATGAAAATTAATGATGGTAAAATGAACAATCAGTAGTTCAATCAAACAGAAATCATAGTTAAGTATTATCAAGTTGTTACACATGAAATATTTTTTGAGTAATAGTAAGATGAAGAGTGATTAAACAAAAAAAATCAAAATATGGCCAATTTCAAGCAATAACATTTTTCCAGTGATCCTCCAATAATATGCCATCTCTTTAAAACTATTTAGTTTTTGCAGTCACAAATTTGGTCAAAGCTCAAATTATGGTTTCCCTATCATTCAACCACTAATTACAATACTGAAGTTCAAAATACTTGAAAAGATGATAATCTGTAGGAGAAATGTCAGTTGAAAATGGAGGATACTGCAAGACTTCATATCCCAATTCTGTAATCTTAGATAGTGTCATCTGTGTTGTGTTGGATCTAATATTGTCATGGGGCATTCTTTTCAATTTTTTTTTCAACCTTTCTTATTGCCTTTAGATAATGTGATATGGTCACTGTTGAAGACCTGAAGTCTCCAGTAAATATTCAAACCATGGTTTGTGGGTCGTAGGCTACTGCTTTCAATAAGTGTTCATTGTTAAAAACAGGTTTGGGCCTCCTTCGAGGTTTATTATTGATATCTATTTTCCAGACCTAAACACATTGAACCAATGCTGAACAGTTTGTATTAATTCCAAATGCTTTGTTGATGTTATCAGCATCTTGAGCTGCATAATGTTCTTTATTCGGATTCATACTTGAAAATAACTCTTACTGTTAGGGGCTCAAGAACCTCCTATAATAACTAATCATAACCATATTCATATTTAATGTGAAAAAAATGCAATTACATCAGTAAATCTTCCACTTTAGTATTATTTTCCATGTAAAACAAAAAACATTTCATGCGTAACAACGTAATATTTGTTGGGCAAAATTCATTATTTACTTTTTGAATCAAAATAAAAGCCTTTTTATAATGTGTTACCAATTGAATTTTTTTGCAATGAACTTTTTATTAATGCCAAAAAATCTGGATGTATGGGCACCGTTGTTTTTGCGCAAGAAATTTTCCTACATACATACCTTAAGATGACAGTCAAAATCATTGGAAGTGCCCCCAGTGACCCACAGATTTTACAGAATTATAGTACTGCAGTGTATTGCTATAACACTTTCATCTGCCACTCATTAGACTTAAAAGGCATCCATGGAACTAGAGGATGCATCTTACATATGGAATCTGAAGGACATTACCTGTTTGAAATAAATATATCCTGAAAAAAATAAAAGCAATATAGATTAGAATTTCGAAAAAAAAAATTAAAGCCATTAATGTTGATTATTAAGAGTCCCTTCTGTCCAAAGAGCAGTGTATTCTTTACTTTGTTTCATAATGCGTGTTGAGAAAAAAAAAAAAAAAAAAAAAAAAAAAAGAACCTGGTTTAATTGCATTCCACAGTTTGGACGAGTGATCTTCAACTTCTAAATTCCTTGATTTCTAATAAAATTAAGGTCACTTACAAAATTATAAATTTTATCAATCCAGGACCACATGAAACTGATGATTCCACTAATACAGTCATATCCATTATATATTGATATACATATATTATAGGGATAGTGACATCTTTTTGTGAATAATGATGTGAAATAGCAAAATACCGTATTTTTGTGATTTAACATTTAAATCCAAGCTTATTAGCTTTTCTCTCCAGAGAAAATCCATCTATATGATATTAAAATATTTCCACATATATGTATTCATTTAGTTTTTTTAAATGTTTTCCTCATCCATGAATGTGAACATATCTTTGCAAATATTTCTGAATAATGAAATTGAAAGAAAACATTTTGCATGCAAATTATCTTGAGTGATGAAGATACTGCATACAAGTCAACCTCAAGATTTTTAACTTGAATACTGGTTTAGGCCTATACTTTTTTTAATAAATTTCACACTTGACATATAAATTGACACCTAGTTTAAAAATTTTTTTAAAAATATCAAATCTCAGAAATTCAACTTCTACCCTACCAATAACATTAAGTGGAAATAGATATTTGGTAAATGGCTAAATTTATCTACATTCAGTTTTTCTTCTAAAATACAAGGTTTCAGGTCTTGCTTATCAAAATAAACCAATGTAAAATTGAAATCAGGGTTCAAGAATTTCTTATTTTATCATATATCATTTTTTTAAACATAACTCTTGTGTTTCAAAAGAGATACATTCTGACAATGCAGATTGCTGAGTCCAGTGAAGATTCTTAAACATTTTTATGATTATGATAAATTTGTTCATATAATCTGATATATTTTTGAAGCTTTTTCTGAGTCCAATCCTTAATTACATCTAAGTAATGAACTAAAATTCTTCTAGATATTGCATTTAGGTAAGGTTTCACACAATTTTACTTAGAATACATTTTGTTGAATTTTTTAAATGTATTTGAGCTTGAAGTCCACTCATTTCCACATTTTTCAATCTTAAAAATCCATCAAGCAATCTTTGTAGCTTTTTTCACTGAGATATAAAGAAAAAAAAAACTACAAACAATAACTTATCAATGTTGAAAATTCATCTATTTGAATCTAGTCATTCATCCCTTCTTCTGTTTCAGTATCCATGACTGTGTTTCCTGTCCTATGCATTCAATCATCACATTAGCATTGTTAACCAAAATCAATTAGAGATAAGGACAATCAAAATCAAAGGTTGGTTGCTACAAATCAAATAAACCCTCATAAGAGAATCGATGTGAAATGAAATTGCAGCAACTGAATAGGCCCAATCTAGCCTATGAAGCCATATGGGGGTCAGAAGCACTCTTTTACCCAAAGCGCTCAATACTGATGCAGTAAATGGCTTAGTAACACTAAATTCCTTCATTTTTCCACTCAAAAAATATAAAGGCATAGCTAAATAACACTTTACAAGGTGATTTCTGTACTTGACTTTCCAATATTAATATTATCATCAAACAAAAAAATATAAATCCATACTTTCACTTTATAGCAAACTAGAAAGTCTGCATATGTTCATAGCTTAAAACATTATAAAGAATTTAAAAAAATAAAATAAATTGCAGTCATGAAATGAAAAAAAGTTACTCCTTTTAAAATTGCATTCAAACCTTGGGTACAACTAGCATATCTTGAATAAATACAAGAACTGTCAACAGGTTACATTTTTCCTTTGAACTAACAACCTGAATAATACAACTAAGTTTAAACATGAATCATGATACTGTTTTATATATAAGTATGTACATTGTGAATCAAGTGATATATCAAGAATTCAAATCATTTTATCACATTTTCAAGTTGATCACAGTCAGTTTCAAAATATTTTCACATGTATGAATAACGCCTAAATCTGAGTCTCTAGTGTAGGTAGTATTTTACTGAACATGCTTCCTCCTGGTACTGTGATATATGATTTTTATGGATCACCTTTATAAACTGATGATAACATAAATCAAAAACATTTAAACAAATATACCGATGAAAATATTTTTTCTTACATGCACTTCATATCCTGAAGACAGGATTTGCCAGTCAAAATGTTATAAACATCTATTCTTTTATAAATGACATTGCATACTATTCAGATATGAATTTCTCAAAAGTTTCACCAAATTAAGATCTAATTTTTACATGCTGATGTAACTAACAAACTTATTCATACTGCAGACCGAGTGAACAAGAATAAAATTAGGATCAACAGTAAGAATAGTGATAAATACAGAAGAAACAATACTATTTTCTATAATTAACAAGCAGGTTATAAGCATATTCTTACTTGGATCTTAAGAGGATAACTCAGACAAAAAGATGAGATTTATTCAAAATTAATGTCAGAGTATCAAATTTTATGCTAAACAGTCTCGTTGCATCCTGTTCATCTGTTATTGCACTGACATTTGTGCATACCATGGCTCATTTCTAAAGCTTGTCTTTCCATTTTTAAAATCAGAAGTTCATAATTTGAATAGAAAAGCTGATATTCCCAGAGATCATTTGCATATTTGTTTTGGGGTGGTCAATCCTGTATATCAGTGGTCACAATTTTGTAGGTTGTTCTGTAGGCTCATGCCAATAAAGTAAAGAAATCTGACTAAACAATAGACATGAATTCATACGAACTGTTGTGATGATAAAAATTAGGGACACGGCATTATTAAAAGTAACAACAACAAAAAGTTTTAATCACAATATTCTGAATAATAAAAGCCGAGTGGAAGTTTGTAGTGATGTCATAACAGAGTAGGTAGATTTATTCTTAGCACATTACAGATTAATCAACTTGAAAGTAGTCTATGTAAGAATGTTGACATGTATGGTAGAGAATGATTTCAAAGCGTTAAAAAAAAAAAAAGAAATATAGTAAATCAAACTTACTATACTGTTCTGACTTACAACTACAATTGATTTTTTTGGAGAAGAATCAGCACTGCTTGGCCAAATTGGCAAGCCCAACAAAATTTGAAAACCAAAAATGAGATGTTGCTTCTTCTGACCACTAAAATTTTGGGGTGAACCAATTACTGCTTGCCAAATATGCTTGAAATATAACAATGTAAAAAAACCCAACTTCCACAGTCTTTGATAACGTGGCATTCTTTTGAATAAATCACTGAAAAAAGTGTTTTCCTCAATACCAAAAAGTTGGTAGATAAAAGGTACAACCTGTACTTACAAACTTTCAGAAATCTAAATTGAAATAAAAACAGCCAGTCTAAAACTTATGCAGATATGTACTGGTTTTGTCTACCCGTTCATAAAAAAAATTACTGTCTTTAGTTTATTTACTTATATAATGCACCACATTTATATCTATATTTTTGTCTGTAACATCTGTCAAGGGAGATCAGGACTAAATGTTAATTATAGAGTAGTCTCTTATTTTTTTTTGTTGCAAATGCACAAAAGATTTGGGTTCAGTCTAGTTAAACATGAACAAGGAAATGCAGATAATGTTTTTAATATTTTTTAAGCAAAATCATTCAAATACTGCTGTCATTTTTTGACAGCAAGGGTAAGCTAGTCAACTTATATTGATGACAATGATTGACCATATTCTGCAACTGTAGTAGTTGAAACATCCTACATCAGCATTCAATAAAAGCCATAGCATTTTCCCTTGCGAACAATCATAGCTTCCTCAGTTTCTTGCCAAATCTTAGTTGCCAGTCCTGTGGCTTTTAGTTCGGGTCGTAGCTTACCAAACAGGTTTGAGCAATGATGGCCTTTTCGAGCCCTGTAGTAGTTGGATCTTATCCCATAACTTATAATACCCACAAGTTTTTCCACAAAAATAGAGAGGCAAATTTCTAAAGTTGTCTCCCTTGGATGGAAAAAAAAATGAGCCAATTTTTTTTCCCTCTCTAAGGGAAATAACTCCAAAAACTTTTTGAAAATTATTTCTCTTGGGAACATGATCTGAGCAGAATTTTTGATTTTTGAATTCAGTCATAATTTTGATAGGTATAATGAAAAATGAATGGGGAATTTACAAGTTACAGAAAACAAAAAAAAAAGACTGGAATATTAAACCATCTCACCAAAATTAATCGAATTAGCAAGAGGATTTCAATTTGTAAATACATTATTTGAGAAAAAAAAAAAAAATTAACAAAGTTTACCAATAATGTCCTGGAAATATAGTAACTTGATTCTCAAGGAGAGAGAGAGAGAGTGAGTGAGTGAGGGATTCAATAGTTCAGAATAATTAAACAAGAGCATATCACTGGTGTCCATAAAGAGGAAACTCAGAAAACACTCAATTTGGAGTTTATTTTCTAGTAATAAAGAGAACATCAAAAAACAAAAACCAACCAAGCGATATGCTTGGAGCTGATGAAACTAATTTCCTCTTTAAAATACCAATATAACTTGAAGTAAAACAGTTTCAACCAGCAATTAGTCTTGATATAGCCAAGATGAGAAATAATCAAAATACAAGTATAGCATTGTCTTTTGGTGTGCTAAAATATAGACATCTGTGTATAAAATCTCGTTCAATGTATGAAGCAGATTTTCATTTGATTTTCTCAAAAATACAATCATTTTTTTCACTCTTTTTCTCTGTACTTGAGTAATTTTTTTTCCAAAATCAAATTGAAATTCATTAGTATTTTAACAATTACATTTTTTCGTTAAACTTTGGGAAAGTTAAACATTAACAATTATTTGGCTAATATTAAAATTGCAATGATTTGAAGCATCTAGCTTGAACATAAATCCCATGGCAATAAGTATGAACATAAAATTGGCAAAAAACTAGACCCTATGTTAAAAATGTATTAAACATGTGTTCCCTCTTAAAAATCAATTTCAAAGAGAGTGGAATAATGTTTTGCTTGGTTAATTATGGTAAGACTCAATATATTTTCTATAATTTCCGAAGACCTACTACTGTTTGAGATATTTTCTCATTCAAGTTTTTCAACCACTTCTTCACAAAAATATTAATAATCAATCGTCAGATTTCAATATTTTTTGCATAATCAAATTGAACCTTCAAAGTTAGCTAAGAAAATGTCTTTTGGTGAAAACTTACATTTTAAAAAATATAACTGGAGTTGATTTCACTGTCTCTTTGCAAAATATTTTTCTTTTCAATGCCAGCTTATATTGGATATTAGTGTATTAGTCTATGATCGCACAAGTTATGTCACTTTCTTCACAATGTCAACTAGAACTTTGAAGAAAATTCAATGCCTCTTGAAACAAAAGACTATAAATAAAATAAGATTTTGATCTACACTATGTTACAATGTTTCATCACTAAAAAAAAAATTCATAATATCTGATATTTTGAAAGAATAATTTAACTTTATATATATATATAAAATCAATGGAAACTAGATAAAAACATTTCAGTTGAATCATAAATATTTCAAAACTATCATGAATTAAACTATTTACACTATGAGATTTATCACAGGAACTTGCAGATGTTTTTACAGTATTTTAAGGCAATCAGATAAGTATGAAAAAATTCACTTTTTAGTTGTATAGTATGCTTCGATGATGAAATTATGTTGCCAATAATTTTTTCTGATATTTATTACTTGTGCTACTAAAATCTACAGTTCAAAAAAATATTACTGACATGAGAGCGACCTTTAAATCTACCATAATGATACCAGTTAAAAAGCTAAAGAAAGAGCAGTCAATAGATATATTCCCTTAACCTGTCCAAAATATTTACTGTCTTACGCAAGTCACTTTTTTAGCGAGTGCAAAGGACCCAATACGTTAAAATTTCTCAAGTGCTTTATTTGTAAAATTTGTGAAAAATGTACACAAATTTCCCAACAACCATTGTTTTTTCTTGAAATTTTCATACGTATTGATGCAGGAAAAAAGTTTTCCCACTTGCTTAAACTCAATGAAAATATGTAGTTTTTTTAAAAGAAATTAGCACTCAAAATGAGAAGAACTTGAAAGTTGTATAACTCCTAGTGCAGGTAATAACTTTTTCTTTCAGATTGACTCCTCAAAACCTGTCCTTTTAGAATAGCTAATATTGAAAAAACTCAGTATATTCCTCAATTTTTGATGATTTATTTTATATTAATTAGATGAGTGTTTCATTTAGCAAATTTCTGTCCATATCTAATGTTACAATTACATACATTTTCTATAGAAAACACGAACTCTACGATAAAATCTTCCAAAACGGCAAATAAATTATAGTAAGAAAATTTATGAAGATTTTGTGCAGTTATCAAAATTTCATTAGTTGTCAAAAAAGAAACAATCAACACATAATCAACATTATTTTTACTTTCTGTAGAGGCAAAATCAAAGGTTCCTTTGCAATAGAAGGACATTTGATTCAAATCAAAGAAAATGCATAGTGTTGTTCTGGCCTCATTGTTATTTCAGAATTTCTAATCATTCAGAAAGTTGCAGAGCAAAAAAATTGGAGAATTTGGCAGAACTTCCCAACCATAATAGATTTTCACAGACCATTTGAAGATGTGGTCAAGCATTGTCGTGCAACAGATGTATTATGTGTTAAAATGGCATATAAATTATTCAGCTGTATAAAAGCAGAGAGACAGCTCAATATAGAATAAGAATTTATCAAAAATATGTTTCATATTCAAATCTTAACATTCACGGATGTGAACTCCAATACAAACCAGTGGCCTCAAATATCACATTAATGGCCTGACAACAAATTTCTTGATTGCAAGGCAAACTTTTTCAAAATTTCTGTCATCTCTTCTTGTTGAAAGTGTCAGATTAGTTGGTTTAACCAAGTTTAAAATGCCAATACCACTGGTAGAAATATGTTTTTACCTAAACCTCTTTGAAAACTTCTCAAGGTACTACAATAGTTTAAGCCCCCGTCCAAAAAAAAAAAAACTTCTCACATATTGGGTTTTTTTTCATCAACCATCTAGAACACCAAACTTACTGGCAAACACCAGAAAAAATACTGCAAAATGTTTCAAGCACTAGTTTGCTTTTCATTTATAAACTAGTTGCTTATGTAACCCATGATATCACAGATAGGATTTATTAAACAAATATGCAAAAACTTTTATTCATTCTAATGATATATATATATATATATATATATATATATATATATATATATATATATATATATATAGAGAGAGAGAGAGAGAGAGAGAGAGAGAGAGAGAGAGATATAGTGACAGTGAATTCTGGTGAAAGAAATTGAAACTATAATCATGACAAGGTTATGTATAATTGTACTTGAAATAAAGCTCTTCCTGTGCTACAAATCATATATATATATATATATATAATTTCCCACATAACAATCAAAGATTACAGATTCTGTCCATGAATCTTGCAGCTAAAGAGATTAGTTCTAAACATAGGTAAATCAAAAGGCTCCTCTGGATAGAAATACTGATATACTTTGAATAGTGCAGTTAATTTGTCCCCAAATTTCCCCCACTGTTCAAGTTCTTATCATAATTTAATGTTTTTTCATCTTATACTTAGTCACATTGACTTGTGCTGCAATACCTCAAGCATATTAGGTTGAAACCACACAGTTCAAGATACAGCTGCACAGGTCATTTCAAGCAACTTACATATAAGCCAAGGAGTATATTACCTAATTTTTCATTAGCCATACCAACTCCAGTCAATATTTTACTAGTAAAATCTCAAAATATTCTGGAATAGTATTTACTTGATGTTTCTACGATGAGAATGATCATTTTTAGATGGGAGTTGAAATAAATCAACTTTAGCACAATAATATCATGTTCATTAAGCACCAAATGAAGTGAAATTAACTTACTAGCAATGGTTTAGACTAGTCCATAATAGTCAGGCACCTATACGGATAAAACTCAATAATGGCTAGCCAGATAAGCAAACTGAACGTTACTCTGTGATACTGTTGCATTACAATATTATTGAATTAAGCAGATTGATTAATGTCAAGTCTTCAGAAGGCAAATTCTAGGGACACAGGTACAGCTGAAAAAAGGGGCCAGGGTCAAAAATATACATAGAGAAATCATATATGCAACCAGTCTTATACCCTCACTGGAACAAGGCAAACATGATGCATTGAAAAATATTTCTTGTTTATTCTTTGTGTCATCAACCAAGATGTAAAACACAGAACAATACTGGGGCTAACAGTAAGAATATTCATGGATTACAAGCTTAGCCCCAGGTGAAGGCGGCTTTCACTTTCTTTTTCTCCTCTGTCTCTTTGAGCTGATTGGTCCAATTGAATAGCGTTCCTCTTTTCTTTGTCTTATCAGTATTAATTTAGTCTCCCATTCATCTTGAACAACAAGAAAACAGTCTCCAGCATTATGTTTCCATCCAATGTTTTATCTTGTAATGATAGGCACTCTAATAATTTCTTTAATCCTATGTTCTAGTGTTTTTCTCATTATAATGATCATAATTCTTAAAGGCGAGGTTGAATCCTACCCCGACAGTCTCCTGTACGTGCCACTACCCCAACATTCAACAATTCAACTTGACATACCATCATAACAATTGAAGTCTGGCAACATTCAAAGAACTTTCTTCTATAAATTAATGATAATTCTTCTTCGCTTTACACAATTTGGTCTTGGAGAAGTTTTGGTACAGGAATGGTCTACTTTTGGATAGCAAACCTAAGACAATTCCCAACTAACAGCACCACTTTAATTTTCTTTTTCTTTATCAAAATCAACCTCCTCTACGAAAACAGCCGTCTAAACTACTTATTCATCCGACAAGTCAACTGCTTTACTCGTTCTTTATCCGAAATTTTACATATGAATGAGTTATCAAATAATTCTGAATATGCATAGTAAAAGTGATATTTGTAAAGTTTTGACTGACAACCCTCTCTTCATTATCATTAATGACAGATGGATGCAAATCTGTAAGTTACACAATAATGATAAACACGAACAGCCACCGGTGAAGTGTTCTCGGTTATCCGGATGTAATTGTGAGATTGATGAGCGAAATATGAATTTTTCGTAGCTCATTAACTCTGAAATTACTGAACAAAATGTTCCGTTAATATTAAGATTCGATGTCTTGGGGGAAAATAATAATAAAATTAAATAACTAAGTCGAAGGGAAGTAATTCTAGTGAGTGCAAGTTTCCCATCTTGGTGCATCTAACATTTTGAATATTTGTATTAGTTGTGGCTTTTTAACTTTATTTTATTTATTGATTAATTCATAAAGAGCTTAAAATACAAATTAATGATACTGAAGTTTGTTAGAATTAATTTTCGGTTCAAAGAAGAAAAAGATTGAAACGATCATTTTTATTTCACGAACTATTTTTGACATTATCCTGCCTTTTGTTGATTGATCCCCAAATCTAAGTAAATACTAACATTTTTTTCTTTCTGAATAATTAAAAACAAAATTAATCATCAACTTCAAAGCAATTAATGCCACTGATGAGCTTTAAAATTAATTTGTGTACTATAAACAACATCAAACTGATCCGGTAAAAGACCTTTTTTGTTTACTTTTGGATACATCACTAGAACAAGGAATTCTTGAGTTTTTTTAGGTTTTTTTTTTTTTGCAAAATATGCACCGCTGCACTTGATATAAAATCTGGTGCTTACTAATTTTTAATGTTTATTAACTTCATATGATGCATCAACTTCATTCACAGACTTCATCCCTACTAGTTATGGGCCATAGTGTCTTTCTAATATGTTATTGTTTAGTAAAGAAAAGTACCTTAATTTTAACTAAGTAGATATAATAAGAAAAAATAGTTGCATTGATGAACAACTATTTTAACTAAGATTACTACCACTGCTTACGGGCAGAAAAAAAAACATGTATGTGGCAGAATATGAAAAAAAAAATCCTCAAGATCGTTGCCGGCTAAAGGCGCCATCCAATAGTTTCAAGACTGAACACTGCAATATGAATAAAGGGGTCCACATTATCGAGCCGGTGAGGGTTATGTTCAGGTTATATAAATTCGAAAATATGGTCAAAATAGAACATATGGTTACAAGAAATTATGTCACAAGATTTGACAAAGTTTAAGCACACACCTCTCGCCTGCTGCAGCTTTTTGTTCTTGCGAGTTGGATTTGTCGTCCGCGCTATCGGCCATGCTGAAATAGAAATTTCAATGTTGACATCTCGTCGCTTCCGTTTTCTACTTCCGATAAAGATTTTTTTCATTTTGCTTTTATTTGTTCGTCATACGATCAATTTTACAATATTTATAGGATAAAAATTTGTTTGAGAAAATGGAAAAATAAAAAATAACAACAATCAAATTAAGTAAATGTTCTCAGAGAGACGAGAGTGCAGGCCGCCTCGTCTCTGCTTGGAAAAAGTGTGCGCGGCTGGCGCCATAGTGAAGTCACAAGTATGCGTTATGTTATGTTGTATCATATTATTATGTTATAGTGTGTGACTGTTGCTTTTTTACAAGAAAGATAGTTTGTGTCTTCGATAAATATAGAGAGGGAGAAGTTTGCTCGAAGGGATTATGCATATTTGGTGAGGGTGCTGCCACAATCTCGACTATGAGAAAACAGCGGCGTCACCATTATGTTGCAACCATGGCATTTTTGGCGACTCGTTTATGAAAACATTCGCCCTTCTTCCTGTAATAATTGGCAACATCTATCAATAGGCATACGATTAATTGCTACCATCATTAACAGTAATCCTCACTTCTGCTACTAGTAAAAATATGGATCTATGAATTGTTATGTAGTAGTACTCGTAATATTTGGCAGCAAGGGAAGAAAACAATTTAAGAAGCAACAGGAAATGTCTGCGACTATCAGACAACTGACTTGGTAGTTCAAATAGACAAAACAACAATAACAACACTTGAGGCTAAAATCGAATGTTATCACTGGTCTTAATTGTAAATGAAGAAAAGCGGTGTACTGACAAAACACCTCGATATTGTAATGTATACACTAAGTCTCAGAGAGTTGCGAAATCTCTCGTGATTCAGGACTATACCGTATTCTATCTATGACCGTTGAGGATTATTGTTATTATTATTGCACCTCATTACGAACTAATAGCGATTAAAAGACTTATACACCTGTGTCAGAGGCGATTTCCACTTCTAAATCACTAGTTAAACTATATTCTGCTTTCACTCTACTAGTAGCCAAGGGCAGTAGTGGCAGGAGTATTACCTGTTTGAGGAGGTGACTACTTCCTTTTTCCTATTTTCACTCACTACTACTATTTTCCTGATATTATTACTAATAGTAGTAGTAAAAGTAGGAGTTCACCTGTGTGAGGGAGGAAAAGGACTTCCTCTTCTTTCTACTACTATTTGTAAAGAATTAAGGGCTGGCATAACAGGAGTAGAACTCCACAAGGCTGGAACTCTCCCCCTTTAACACCCCTGATTATATCCTGCCTTCTGCTAAAAACAAATCTACTAGTGTTACTGTTAACTGTAACCGACCAAGACAACATGTAGTTAGCTCTACAACTAGTGATAGTCACTAGTTTTTTTTGTTTCCCTCTCTCTCTCCTTTAAAACCGACTCGACTGGTCCACCATTCATGTCGTCATCATCGGACTTGCTGTTGTCGTCGTTGCCCTCTTCGTTCTGTTGTTGTCGACATTTTCTTCTAAAAGAGGCTGAAGAATGAAGAAGTTATTCTCCAACCAACAAGCCGGACATGTCGGCAAAGTTTTCACTGTCGGCAGATGTCTTGTCACTGTGGAAGACGTCATTGCTGAAGGTAAGAGAAAGAGTACAAGACCCACGTACTTTTCACACACACTCACGTATATATATATATATATATATATATATATATATATACTCATCATCACAGTACCACTTCTTTATTTGCAGGCCATTATCACAATTAACAATACTGTCCCTACTTAAAAGGTGATTGTTAACCAACGGAACAAATTACTGATCAGTTCTAAGGAAAATTCATTCAATTTCACCCACACTGGTGCTTATAAACACATACCCTCTTAAAATCCCACTTGTATATGCCATTTTTATTGCCATATGAAATTTTGTCCATAACCCACGATAATAATCTTTTTTCTTTAACTTGAGAAACTGATCTGTTATTGGTTTACTTTGCAGTAAAGAAACAAATAAAGTTTTTTTTCTTTCTTTTTCTTTTAACATGTTGATATTTTGAAATCGTTGTACTTGGAGGAAACCACCTGACAGACTTCTTCTGACCACAGGGCACTCGCTCAATAAACTTCAATGTGAAGTTATGGATATCACTACAAATAAAGAAACAAGCATTTTGAAATGAATATGAATTTCACATTAGAATCTTGTATATTGAACAAAGGGTGGATATTTTTATTTGTTGACTGTTCGGGAAATTTTGTAGCTTTTTTTCTCCTCGTACAATTTAGTTCAAAGTGGGTGTGTAAGGTACGTAATTTAGAGGAAAATACTAGTTGTACATACGATGGAAGAAGCTACATACACATGCAGTGATCGTTGCTGATTACTTTTTAGAACCTATCAACCTTTGATAATGATCCTACCTCAAGTTTAAGTTAGTATTAAATATAAGATGGGTTTATGATTAATTTGAGTGATTTTGTCCTTAGCAGACAGATTGGTGGTCCTGACAATTTTTTTGTGTGACTGTATCCTTAAAGTGTGGGTAGCCGCCCCCGACAAAACTTGGAGCCATCAAAACTCATCTCAGCTATTTGAATTATCTATCGATACAATTTGGACGAAGAGAATTAGTGATATAACCATATTGTGTTGGATTGTATACATCAGTATTTTATTTTCTTTCATGTTCGTATCCTTAGAATAACGGACGAACAATCCCTCTAAATAAATATCAACAAGGTTGTTCATCTTCTTCCTTGGTGTACCCCACCGAAATCAACCAGCATTCGTGAACTGTAAAGAAGAGAGAATAAGCCGAGACCATGTTTTATGTTTACGTAAGGAAAGACTCATGATCGTTAAAATAATAAAAATCGGTTTAGTCCTTTATTCACAACCAGTTCATTCTTCTTCTCTTCTCCCTGAATTTGGTCAGTCGTTAGTGATTAAGAAATACAAAATAAATCATTTTAAAATCTTACCTCCCCCTATTTTGTTTTTGTTAATTTGTAGATATCATTTTCACTAGACACTTTGAAAATCCACTGTTTTGAGTGGGTGTTATATATAGCAAGCTATCATTTTTTCGTCTTCTCATGACAAAATTAACGTAGTATCCACATTAAACTTCGTAAAAGTATTAATGCTACAATACATCCAGCTTGTTGATAACCTGATCATATGGCATATTGAATTGGTGTATTCGGTCGATGTGTGATTTTATGAGTTATAGATGAGTTCATTCTTTCTCTTTCGGCTGGGTTCTTGTTTCTTTTCACGCACATGAGACCTACACACAGTAGCAGCTTTCAGACATTAAACTTCGTGTTTATTTCTATTAATTGTTTTGCATCATCGATTTTAAAAAAAGAAGATAAAACACCATCCTCTCCCCTCTTGTTGTTGAAAGATGTAATAGTGTTCAAATATATGTTGCTGACCGAAGAGGTTAGAATATGACCATTTGCAAGTTCCCGGTGCCTTAAAATTACCAATCCGATCAGTGATCACACTGGCTAAATTCTTTGCTATTGTGACCCACAACAACAGCCTATTTTTCTTTCTTGAAACCATCAATTTTTGCAGTTTGTGGTGTGGTATTTGTGTTGATTCTTGAGGGTTTTTCTATCTTCACTTGAATGATGAGATGAGATCATGAGATACTCCCACTCTCTTTTCTTCCTGAAAGTTTAATTCAACTTGTAGCTTTACTGCCACCTTCTATCAATCTTGGTAGTTTTAATTGTTTGTTTCTTTTATATTCCCTCTTGTTCAATAGCAAATATGTTAGGGATGTGTTATGTTTTAGATCGTAAAATGCGAGTATGTGTGTGTTTTTGTTAACTGATCTATAAAAATTAATTTAGATACTTTGACAGCAATATGATGATCTTTACAGGGTGGTTGTGTTAGTCATAAGTGTGTATGTGTGTTCATTGTGCTGAGATATACTGAGGGGCACTGAGAGAGAGATAGAGACGTAGGATGCCTTGTGGTCTAATAATGGTTAGCAAGCTGGTCTCATAGATCGTTAGGTATTAGTAGTGAGTTCGATCCTCACGGGATGCCCCCATACTTACTGTATGCCAAAATTAAGCTACGCTTAACAAATAATTACTGTGGGAGACGAGTACGAGTAATAATTTGAATAACTAAAAAAAATGTACATATAACCAGTGTAATACTTTTTTCGATAAAATATGTATTGGAGAACGTTTGATAAGGATGCTTTAAGAAATGTAACTGGTCGTTAACCACTGCTTAATGATAGTCATGTGCATTTTTAGGGCCTCAAGCAGTACGGTTTATCAGTGGATGTAGGTCCTACGTCCAATGAAGGCTTTGGTGTCGTGTATTTTTGTAAAAAAAATTCTTGTGCGCGTATTTTCATCGTATATGTATGTGTGTGTGTGTGTGTATATATATATATATATATATATGAGACGTATATCACATTTACAGTATCAGTAGCAGCCATCACTCTGTTTCCCTTTGTACTCTCTTATTCAACTACCTTTTTTTTTGTCTCTCATCCTTCCTCCAATCTTATTGAATGACCTAACTTTTTTCTCCACATTTTTCCTACCCTCTTATTGAACTACCTAACCTTTACTCCCTCTCTCTTTTTATCTGAATATTGAACTACCTAACTTTTTCTCCCTTCCTACTGTGATTCATGCATTTATAGTATCTGTAGCTGCCATCAGCCAAGGCTGTTGTTGTATTCTTTTGTGATGGGTCATTTGAAACACTAGTCAATTCACGGATATGCAGTACAATTCAATACAATGTCTAATAGGATTAGAACGAAGGCCTTTGATCTGGACTTTTCGTCTATACCTATTATTTTTTATATACTTTGTGGGCGTGGTGACACCTTGGATTGGGTGGAATATTCAGCTACCCCAATGCTGGTCAAGTCTATTCTTGAAGATTCAGAGAGTACTGGCCTCTACCACCCAATCGGGGATACTGTTCAATAGGTTTACCACGTGACACGCAGAGAAGTACAGTCTCTAACTTGTATTAATTCTGAGTTTTTTTTTTCAGTTAGAATCCATGACTCTGAGTGGTGTTTTTGCTTTCCTTAACAGGGTGACTGTCTTGTGTTGTATAATCTGCACACACACACACACTCGTGTATATATATATATATATATATATATATATATATATATATGTGTGTGTGTGTGTGTAGTAATATTTACAGATAAACAATATGTTGAACTTGGAGTGAATGTTGTAAATAAATATATACTATTCATCTTTCCAGGTTTTTCTACACCTGGTGTGGATACTGATTATATCTTTCTAACTTCTTATTAAAGTCTTCTTGAAGAATGAACACTAGAATCTGTTTAAATGTACACTTATATGTATGAATCTTAGGTGTGATTGTCTGTATATATTCATAAATCAGAATGACTGAACAACAGTATTTTACACACTGTATTCCTGAGCAGATTCGTATGTGTAGCTTATTTCCTGGAGTATATGTATGTATGTATATATATATATATATATATATATATATATAATATGTATATGTATAGTTATGAAGTGGGTTGTAGATGATATTAGCTATCATGAAATCAATGTCTGCTTTAGGTCTAGACTTGTCATTAATATTGTCTCTGTATAGTGTGGGTGAGTTGGCTGGTTGTTTCTAATCAACTCAATGGGAGACCATAGTCTCTGCGATCTGCTTTCCAAATTGAGTCAGACTTAACTGTTGTTACCTTCCATTCTACCATGGGAAACTGCCAAGTATTATTGTCATTGTAATGGTAACAATATTGTGCTGAGAAGATTAGTTTGGTTCTTACTTCCCATCTAGCAGCGGCCAATTGGAATAGTCAAGTATAACTCCATGAACCTTTGGAATATCTTATCTTTCAATACCATTGATCTCAACTGAATGTGAAAATGCTTGTTTTTATATAAAACTTTTTGATAGACAACCTAAATGTTTTCCTATTTTTAGGTAAATGGAACCAACTGTTTGATACAAAAAGTGACCATTGAGCCTTGCAAATTGTTTAATTTATTTTTATTGCAAAGATAAGTCTCACTTCATGTATAAAATCAAAAATGCATATTGTATGAAAAGCTTATCAATCTCGATATATTTTGCATTGATATTCAGCTCCTAATATTTCATGGCTTCATAAAGATTTTGCTCCCCTCGTTATATTAACTTGAAACCTATATGGGCTTCAAGAATAAACCCACAAATTTCTTATAGATCTGGTTCAAGTTATATTGTTTTTGTTGATTCTTTCTTTGAAAATAAACTGCAAAATAACTGTTATGAATATCAAGAAAGTGATGTTATTATCTATTCATTTATTACTTTTTATATGAATTTTATAATCAGAGTGAAATCAAACTTTTTTTTCTACAAAAATAAGTGGATTTCACCAACTGGGCAACTTCATCAATTCAGCGTAACATATATACGGATTTTAGCTGTTCTAACTAGGACAAAGTAGTTCTCAAGTCACATGATTCTTCATTGGAAATGGTGACACAATCAGGAAAACAAGATTTTTTTTTTTTTTTCATCCCCCTTCCACAAAAAAATGGTATGGTTGTAAACTTATGAGTCTCTGCCAGTGTTGGTATAAAGTATATCACTGTTATCAGTTTGGATTATAGAGGTTTAAAATACATGTCCTTTTTTAGAGTCCATATTGTTGTTGCTAAATGCAGTCAAAGTCAACTTTACATGTAATAGCAAAATTAAATACACTGTATTTGTATGTCTATGTGTGCATATATATGTGCGTGTCTGTGCTCACCATTTAACTTACTGATTTAACTTAATGATCATCCTTACTTTTAGGGGGCTGGAAGCAAAGAACAATCTGTTGATTATTCTATTGTGTCAGATTTTTGTCTTTCTTTAGAACTTGTCTCACTCGACCCGATCTCAACTTTTGAGTTATCTTTAGATTTAAAAAATTCTTTTAAAAAAAGGCCAGAAGGAGTGATGAGTAATTCTTGGTATCCAACTCTTTATTACTTCTTTTGATAGTGTTTCTAGTACCTAAAAAGTGATACAAACTCATCATCACATTCTATTTGGGGGGGGCAGGTCATATGGCTTGATACCATTCCTTGAGATCATAATAATTTCAATATTGTTAATGGCTGCTATGCCGTAATAGATAACACCCCAAATCCTATAATATAGAGCATTTATGCATAACTAAGAAGTGAAGGGATCAATTCCCCCAAATAACAAAAAGATTATTCTGGAAGGTTTTGAGACGGTCCTATCAGGAAATCATTCTTAATGTTTATCAACATGAATCTTGAATAATTCATTGAAAAATGGTCTGTAGAAGATAATGAGGGTGGTTAATTTAACTTCAAATTTCCCTGCTTCTTGGGAGCTAAACTGGACATGACGTCGTTGCTTTGACCTCTGCAATGCATGAACTCTTTGCATTAAAGTGTGCACATGAATAAACCAATAAGTAAGTAGCCTAATGATGAAGAAAACAACTATTTTACTCAACAAATATGCATTTTCAACATAGTCTCATTGCTTGTCAATACACTTAATTTAGTAGTGAATTTTAATCATATACATTAAACTTTATACAGCGAAAATATCAGGTCAAAATTCAGCTAATAATGTGTCCGGTTGTGGACTTGATTTAGCAGAAAGATATTCATGCAATGTATGAAAAGGCAACTAACACTGAAACCAAATAATATTAATCACCATAGCAATGAATTACCAACTATCCAATGCTCACTCTTGCTGTGAGTTGGTAAATGTAAAGAATTTTAGTACAAAACTCTGTTCTGTTATCTTAAAACCAATGTTTTGCCAATCAGTATCATGCAGAGTTTAATGAAACTTTTTGAGACAAAGAATATCCTATAACTCAACAAATCTATTTGGTGTTCAATAAGTATATGCTAATATAGTACCCTTTAAAAATGCTTGGATTATTTGAGTATGGATCAGCTCTACGTAGGATCAAAGTGTTGCACCCTGGCCACCTGCCTAAGATTGGTGTAGAATCTATGCACTGTGCCTAGGATCAAAGTGTTGTTCCCAGGCCTAGGATCTGTGTAATATTGATGTGCCCATTGAAAAGTGTTACACCCGCACACACTCACTAATGCATGCACCAAGTGCTGGCTGAAAGTTCCAGGAATCTGAACCGATTGCTATTTTATTCAACTGTCAAGTTGCCTGTCACTAGGCAGACATGCTACATATCTCTTGGAATTACTTTAACTGGAAATAACGGAACCATTTCACATCTCCAGTTCCCCAAACTTTTAGGTAGCACTATGTGTATCTCCCCTAATAGTTGAATCACTCTTAGACCCCCCCCCCCAAGATAGCAAAATCTGTCACAATTGAATACAATGTGAAGATTCATAATGAAAAATACTTGAATGCTTTTTGGCTGTTCAGAATAATGCAATCTCCATTTTACTCCACATGGAAGATGTGTGTTGAGATAATTTTAGAAGCCCGTGCAAACTTCTGACTAAGATACCTTTGACCTTTTAAGAGAGGGTAGAGATAAGGGATTTCTCACATGGCAAGCATTCACTTGCCACATGTGTGGGGTAGTGGTTACATCATCGATACAAATAAACAAAATTGCCGAAATATTACACTGGTATATAATTAATTCACCCCCTCCATTTTGGCTTTGATTCTCAAACAAAACTTCTCGCATCTATTTATATAATAATTGTGACTTTTTCTGTTTGTTTCTTTGTCTCTAACGATGGACTCTTCTACTTCAAGATAACAATAAATTTTGTTACTAAAAATATCTCCCACCCACTGTTTGAAGCTATTAACTCTTCCATTTGGAAGATATTTGTCACTTTTTATTAAAACCACAGATGAAATTGAGAAGATGTGAACCTTTTATATACATTTTTAACAATTTTGAAATAGTTAACTATGAAGTCCTAATGTGAAAGAATGTGAAGAAACCACTCAAACTTCACAGAAACACGGTTAGATATTTTTACCAAATGCCTTATGGCCTCCAGTGTGTGTGCGTGTGAGTATAATTTCTTTTCTTGTCGGTTTATATCTAGGTGCAAGGTCAGCCTAGGCTTGATTCTTTTTATTGTCATTGTTCTGCATGAATGACCAACAATCACTGGACTTCCAGAAGTGACATATACTTCCTGCTGAGAAACAAGCAAAAATAAATCTGTTAAAATGATGACAAATACTTGTCTCTGTCTTGTCTGGAGTGATGTGATCATTCAGTAGCAACTGGCTACATTGAAGCTATTATTATAAACTATAGATGAAACTACTTAACAGCCCACAACTCACCACTAAAATCTAACATAAATATCATTTTCTTTACCAGTGTCTGTTATGATTTAACTCCATACATATAAGATATTTTATTATGAATGGGCTTTTATTTTCTTCCTTTTGGTACTATCAATTAGTTCTTGAACTTGCTAAAGAAAGTTGTTATACATTGAATCTCAGTATTTACTGGTATGTAGTATGGACATCTGATATTTTTTTAAAATCACACTTTGTCCAATGCGCTGGTTATTATCACTAGAGGGCTGTCTACTGAAGCTGAACATGGACCTTTATGGGGCTTGGATGAGATGCAGTGGGCAGTAATCCTCCAGATACCTTTCTAAACCATTTGTCTTGTTGTCCAGTGTATACGGTAACAAAAAAATATCGCACTCTCTTGCAGATAATTTTTGTACAGTGATGTCAAAGAGTATATTTTTTTATTTCGTACCTCCTGAAACTAAACAGTTCTATAAGAGCAGTTTAACAAGACCAGTCTTTTCACTCACTACTCCTTTGTTTCTTTTGAGAGTGACAAAATTAACTATTTATTAATCCAGTCAAAATTGGGTAGCTTTCCTTTATTTCCTAGTATACTTGGTCACTAATGAAATTTATCAAATTAAAATCTTTAAAAAACTTGAAATTTAGTTCTTACGACCTTTGCTCTATAGATTTTGACCATGTCTGCATTTTTTGATGTTGCAAGCAGCAGCTGTCACTTGACCACCGAAGTTGAAAAAAAATTGAATTAGGTCAGTGCTTGAAGGAATCACTAGTTGCTGAAAAGAAAACACAAAACAGGTGGCCCAAATGAATGAATAAATCTCTGTGTGTGCATGCATTTTTGATACGTGTTCAGCAAGTTGAAGAAAATATAGAAAAGATGGTATAAGTAAAATTACCTTATATTTCTGAGAATATTCCTTATAGAGTGCATACCTCTTGTAGAACGTCCTGTTTTTTTTTTACAATCACACGTCATTTTTTCATGCTCTGAAACCTGCAAATATTGTTATTGTAATACATGTTTTGAATGATGTTTCAAATGTACTTTGGTACTAGTAAGACCCAGTGGAAATCCCAGTTATTTTGAAAACTAGGAAATATGAAATATTTAGATCGAAAGTACCTGTTTCAAAGAGTATAAAATTTGATATTCTATTAAAAAATGAATTTAAAGAATAAGAAAAAACAGATATATGAATATATTGATGATTATACAAATTTTAATTTATCCAACCAAAACAAGTGAAATTTGAGTACTGATCCTAGCCTTACATTTACATGTATAATTTTGTCCTCTATTTCTAGTTGATGCACACCTAAGGTGCCGTATCAAATTGGACAAACTTATACAGGCATGTGTAACTTGACCCTGAGAATGTTCTAGGTTACAGAAAAGCCAGGATTTTCCCCACTTCATAAATGTTTAACTAGGATCAAGTTAAGCATTGTACAAACACTGTAAAATGATCCTCCTCTTTAGGGCCACATAGAATCTTCCCGTGTTCTCTATGAATTTCTATTGAATCTTGTCAAAGGATGGAAGATGAGCTACGGAAGTGATTCATTTTTTAGGCACACTTACTTATCCTACATAGTAGCTATTTGTCCAAAAAATCCATAATTCAGGAACTACTTGGCTGATCTGAACCAAAATTTGTAGGGATACCAAATATCATATAGGGGACTTGGAAGCTGTGCACAATCACCATCATCACAACATAGCCATTCATCCAAATAGGGCTCTCGAGTATGAATTTAGGGGCCAATCCATGTACAGTCACTGCCTCTGCATTGTAACTATACGTCCATACCACACAAGATTTCCAATAATTGTGAATCAATTTTTGTGGAAGGGTGGGCAACTGAAGAATTGATTGAATTTTTGGGTGAATCCCAGAATCATTTCTCAGTAGAAAATTTTTTTTTCTTCTCTTTTCTTTATTCATTCATTGATGTATACACTCATATTTGTCAATGCTATACCTCAAAAACCTTTCTATGAATTTCAATGACATTTTCTGGAAATGTGGTCTGTGGGATAAAGTTGTAATGAAATTTTAGGGTAGATCCATGCACATTCACCTCCCTTCCATTGTAGCTATATACTCGCCATACAATTTCTCCAAAAGTTAATGAATTTCAATTGAATTTTGTGAAAGGGTGGGAAATAGGTTACGGAAGGAGTGATTAGATTAGGATAGCAGAATAATTTTTGAAATAAGTTTTGAAATGCTGTCAAGCATCACAAATCTTTATGAAATCATGCGAATCAATAATCAGGATATAGACATGAGTATATTCAAATACATGATGAAAATTCTACGATTAAGAGAAATTGTGTAGATTGTATTCTTTTTGAAAATTATTTAAAAAATTTTTTTTTTTTTTTTTTGTATAATTTTAACCTCTTCCTTTAAATACTCATTGTTAACTGAAATGAGTGAAAAATCACTTAGTGTTCTATTGAATATCAAGTGTTATGGGCTAACACTTTCTTTTTCCAAATTTGGGAGAAAGAATTTTCTCAATTTGTTTTGAAATTTATTTCCATCATTTGCCAAATCATCCACTTTTGTTGGTAATATAATTCTAAAAGTAGTTATTCATGAGAATTCAGATTCACTCGTTGCTGTTTTTTCTTTCTCCATTTGCACAAATAAAATTCCTGCAAGTTGTCTTTCACATTAACTCTTTTCTGGGACATATGTATCCCAATGTTTCTATGACTGCTGGAATATAATCCTGTAGATCTTTCAGAAGTCTACAGGGACATGTCAATTTAGGTATTGAGCACCTTAGTAAATTATTTTCTGAAAGGGTCAAATTGAAACAAACAAGTACAATTTTTCTGTAGAGAGGAGTCACTTTTCACACTTTAGCATTTGTTTCCTCCGTCTTCATCTGTTACAGCTAAATTACTCGGTGAAAGTTGATAATAATTTTGATTATTTTAACCCATATGATTCTTAATAAGTGAATGGTGTATGCTTACGGACACTGAGAATGGAATGGTTTCAGCTGAGGTTACTTGCATTCACCTTACATGGATGTTTTGGGACAAGGCATAAATCCAGTTCTCTCCTCATCTGTGTGGAACTAGCGAACTTCCTAAAAACCTACTTGCAACTAAAACCGAAGTGTGTTAGCTGCACTAGGCTCTAAATGGCATCTACCGAAAAAAACAAGAATCGACTGTTCAACAAGGTGTCCACTATGAAGTTCAAATGCTATAATTGACAGATCACGTGACCCTGAATGGAAGATTTTTATAAGAAAGAAGCATCTTATCAAGGGACACCTTTCTACCAAGTTTCAAATAAATCTGATTTGAAACAGCTGAAGAACAATATGGGGACCACCCTACTGATCAACTGATGGACAGTGCCTCTTTTAGAGAGATGAGTATGCCTCTAAAAACTACTGAATGAACCTGCTATTTATTTTCCCAAAAGTGTTGAGAATTACCTCTAGTTGTATAATTAAGTCATTTTTTCACTTCTTCAATTCATAAATGTTACTATTTTATGTCTTAAAAGTTGTGTTTGACAAACATATAACGCATTCTCTGGCTTGGGATCTTTGCTGATGTAATTTCAAGTAAAAACTACTTGGATAAAAAGTGGGTCAGCTGTTGTTCAAAGGTTTTTGTGCTAATCCACTCTATCTTCTAACTCTATCTGTTAATAGACATTTTTTAATGTTTTTGTAATGTACAAATTTAGCACTGATCTCTGAAAGTTTCATTATTATGATAGATAGGTCTCTGATAGAAGAAATACTTGGTTATTTCTTTAAAAAAAAAAGAATAAAACTTGACCTACAGAGAAAAGATTTTGTATGGCAATTAAGGTAACCTGGATAAAACTGATCTCTTTCTTTATCACTTCAGTATATTCATCCCAAATTTATGTTTAAATTGACTCCCATGTAAAAGATTATTTCGAACCATTTGCTGAGCATGTCATAAACTATTTCAACCTTGGCCATAAGTAATCTCATTTGTACTTTTATCTATGCACCATAAAGGCTGTACCTCTTATAGCTTTCCTACCAATCTATCAACTGTTATGAGTTTATAGGTATATCTTGATGATGCAGTTCTAAAATTTTCAGTACTGTTCAAAATCATACTCTTTGAGTTTTATCATAATTTAATGTTTTGTTTTTGTTTTTGGATTATACTTAGTTACATTAATTTGCACAGCAATACGTTAACTCTATTTCTCAAAACCCCACACTTTTCACAATATTGCTGTATATATTTTCCTGTAGTACATATACATTTATGATCTTAAAGCTCTGATAGAAACATTTTTTAAAGTATCCAATCAAACTTTCAATTGTTGAGCAATATTAGTTTTGACAACAGAAAATTATATTCCCAAATTAAATGATTTTGTATAGGAGTTTTTTTTCTTCTGTCTAGTTATCTAACTTTCTGTGCACATCCTACTATTTAGTTTTCTCTTAGTTTGAATCTAGACACTCTTTAGCCAACCACCTTCTGTGGCCTAATGAATTAGTGTTTTTTCAATTTTATAAAAGATGAAAGATTTTAAGTTATCTTTGTACTCACAGCCTTTAATGTGCAGCCATCTGTGTTATATTTGAAAATGCCAAAATTAACCTGACCTTAAATTGACCTTTAGAGGTCACTAGAGATCAGCACCAACTTTCCTGTTCATATTGGAGTCAAGTTATTCTTGTGCACAAATTTGCCGCAGTCATGGTGCAGCTGTCTCCATTATATTTGAAAATGCCAAAATTGACCTTTAGTGGTCCTATCCTATGTTCATTGTTGGGTCAAGATGCCTTTACATGCAAATTTAATTGGCTGCTCAGAATTTTGTTTTGTAGCACCTGCAAGAACTTCTAGTACCTGAATGGAGATATGTGTGAGAGTGAGGCAGGGGTAGGTTAATGATACTTCTCGATTGTTTCATACAAGCATTTGAAAAGATGCAGTTTAGTTGAAATGTCTAAATCAGATCATATCACTCAATAATGGTGAGAAAGTTTACAAATGAGTATATTATATACATGAACATTTATGATGCAATTACACTCGTTATCTTCTTTGCAATGCTTATGAAATATAACCCCCAAAATATAGCTCACATTCAAAGTCCTTTCATTCGTGCTAATACAAGTATATCCCACATCGTGAAAGTTCACTTTATGTAACTTTGGTTTGGGGAAGGCCTCAAGCTACCATAACTTTTGACTGTGTCTGTGAGCATCAATGATTTATCTTGTGCATTTTTTAGCAAGATGCGTCCTTAGTTATCAGAGAAGCCTGAGGGAGCTTGTAATGATGTTACACATATCGCAAAATTGGCATACATAGAACAAGTCCAGAAATGCTCAAACATTTTCCCCCATATAAATTAATGGTAATTGCTTCTTCGCTTATCACCATTTTGTCTCACGAAAGGTTTCATTTCTACTTTCAATATCAATCTACTTGTATCAAGATATTTAGGAAAAAAAAGAAATATCTAGTTTTGGTTACCCTATGCTAGGCTTTTTGACCACTTCTCTCATCAGAGGAGTATTAAAAAGAGTTTGTTTTTTTTTTTTTGTCACCAAACGAGACCAATGAAAACTAGAAATGGAATGAGTGTTAAAATGAATTAGTTACAAACGCTAATTAAAACCACTGGGCAACTACTGCAGCATAATGTTAGGTAAGTTCATCTCATTGACCAATGAGCTAGTTCAGTGAGTTCAATCTTCACTGGATGCTCCATTCCTGTGTTCTTGTGTCTCACTAATCTGAACTTGTCAAATAACTAGATCACCTCACCATAGAGCAATGATTAGTAACCAGTCTCTCTGACCATAACTATTATGAACTCAACCCTCATTTGTTGCTCTTCACTACTTGCCTCTGGCCATACTAAGCTAAGCTTAGTAAATATTGATACCAAAAAAGTACTGAATAACCTAAATGAGTGTCCATGAAGCACCAGAATTTTTCTCATTTATTCAATAAAAATACAAGGTCTTTTCTGATTATTCATTCTGTTTGATTGTGTCATTTGACTAAGTTCAATGACACACTCTATCATCTCACTTTCCAGATAGTAGAAATATAAACTTTCATAATTGAAACATAAGTTGCATGAAATTCAAATTACTATTTACAAATCAGATAAAAAGTAATAATTTCTGCTCTGTGATATCAATTACATTTTTACTAAAACATTGAAAGCTCTATCATTTTAGTCATGTTTTACATTCAAACTTATTAGGGCAATTTTAGCAAATATAGAATTTGAGGCTAATCTAAACTGTAACTATGTACCTATAAATTAAAGTAATTTTCAGGTATGAAAGATCTGATGACCCCAACTACAAGGAGGTTAGATTAAGATTGAAAATTGTCTTGAATTCAATTAAATGGACTTGTTTTATTCCAATAATTGCTCTGATTGACTTATTTATTTATTTCATTTTATCATCTTATTGTTACACTCACAGAAAAATGTATCATTATTAAATCTAGTGATACACTATTATAGATTAGATATTCTCCAATATTAGTAAAGCTGTAGTGATGTATGAAATGAATGTCTGTCTATTCATGTACTTGGTAAATGAAAGCAAGCAAACTTATTTTCACCACTTTTAATGATAGTTTGCTATTTAAGATAGACTGAAGAAAATGCCTAGCATTTTCAGTAGAATTGTTCATTTGGAACCAGTTTTTTATTTTCATTTTTTTTTTTTTTTTCAATACAATTACAAAACTTACAGCTGCATGATTTTTTGTGAATCTGGTGTATTTGATATTTCTGAGTGACATTTTTTTCCTCATAAAAAAAATGCTACTAACAAATTATACCCACTTGTATTTAAGTGTAAAAACATTTTGATTTACATATTGAGTAAACTTGCTCCTTTAGATTGTATCCCAATTGTAAAATTTCCTTGTCATCAGTTTCTTTATAGAAGCTACCAAAAGAGGAAACTTTGATATAAGAGCTTTTTTATTTATTCTCTCAAGAAATCAAATAGCCAGATACCATCCTTAGTTTTCCACTTCTGTTAATATCAGGTTCAATGTTGATTTTACTCGAGTGATGATTTATTTAGTCAGTGACTCTAAATTCCCTAACCAACTATCATTCTTTAATTCTTCCAAACTGTCTTACTTTCCTTTCATCACAAAATTTTGATCACTTTGCTTATTGATTTACTTATAATCTGCTTTTCACTTGTACTAACCTTAAATTCTATGTTTGGACTGTAGACTGAACTCTTAAAATATTATCAAATGCCCCAAAGAATTTTTTCTGAGAAATAGGTAGCTATGTATATTAAACTAACTTCTGTTCTTTTTTTCTGCACTTGTAGTTCTAAAGCCCTTCTGCCAGAATGATGATTTTCCCCCCCATCAACACTCCAGTAAATTCTAATTCAGTAACAGAATTCTGAGCCATCACCCCATCATCACTCAGTTTATGCACAGAATTTTTCTGTTTTTTTCTTTCTGAAGCTCATTTGTTCACATGAATATTCTTCATTTGTTCTGCCATGTGATTAACTGTTGACAAACCAATACCATAGTTTGCGATTTCCCCCGAGAGACACTGTTTTTTTTTGGGGGGGGGGTCCTTTTCTCCTTTAGCTGTACAAACATTTTTGGGGCCCAATAATGACTGATGTTTTTGCTTAACACCTCTATTTACATTTGTATTCCTTTGAGCAGCTGTTGTAAGGATTAAATGTAAGCTAAAAATCTCTCAAAATTGAGTGCTGATCAGTGATATTAGTATCTGCCATTCAATGTAGAAGTCATAGAAATTTCAAATGCTTTCTTGTAAATTTGTCTACGCTGAAAAGCGGTACCAGACCATCAGTTCCTGTAGTACGCTGCACAGGTTCAAATTTTAATATTTTATCATAAAGTTTGAAAAAACACACAATTCAAACTGGAGACATTAATATTTTTCACAAAATGTTCCTTATAATGAAATTTTGATTTAGAGACCAATGATGAGTGCTATTTTACAGAATGCAAAGAGAAAATTGAAATTGCCATTTGCTCAGTTTAATGAATCTGTAATTTGTTTTTGACTATGATAATTCATTTTGCCACTGAGGTCCTCTCAGTATCCATCTAATAAAAATAAGTGTCTCCGAGATATACTGGTTAGTTTTCACTTAATCAAGAACAACGATACATGCCTGCTAGTTAATGATTGAAAGTTTTACATTATAGTCAGATTGTGAATAGAATCCCCTTGAAACCCGAAAACGAAAATCTTTCATAAAATCTAAAGTACTTCAAGATTTGTTAAAAACACACTTCCTGTCTGGATTTGGTGAGGATTAATAAAAATTATGGCTTGGAGGGCCTTAACATACATGCACACAAATTCTCCATCTGCTAAATTTTGGCTGTTTTTTTTTCCATGTGTCTTGACCAGGAACCTTTGGAAATTTTAGAGTGAAAAATTTACACTCCTTTGAACTTTCTTGAAACCCGGTTGAGTTCTATAAATATTCTGTTAGACTATGAATGGGAGAGACTTCAATATAGATGAATGCTAAGCTAAGCATACCATTATAATCCTCTAGTTCTTCATTGACTTGTTATGGTATCACTGCTCTTTTTCATAAAAGTGTTCATTGCAGATAGCTATTTGAAACTGCTGATGGTGGAAATAATGTTTTCTTTTTCTGCAGTTATTCTGCCTTCCATAGTTTCCCTGTAAGTTCTGCAACCAGCATACATTTGGAAATTGATGTGTGCACAAAAGACTCCAAATTCTCTAAATATTTGATAAACATGAGATTTTAGCGCACACTGAATTTAAAAAAAAAAAAAAAAAATGTGAGGCACATTGCTGACATTGCTTGAAATGCACTTGGAAAGGTTGCTTATATATTGCTGCTTCTACTATTACTGAGCAACTTGGGTGTCTTGAAACCAGATTAACTGTACAGGCGCTCCCCTATTCACAAAATTTCAACATATGAACTCTAAAGATACCAATAGAGCTGTCTAAATTAAAATTTTGAACATTGCAGTGATTCAGAAGTTCAACTGACACATAATAGATGGTATTACTGTAGTTGCTATCGTCACCCTGTGAACACAATGCAGCTGTTGTCTCTCTGTTGTGTCACTGTGTTATTCGTGGTTATCAGTAGGTTTTAAAAAATACTTACTTATGCACCCTAACATACTTCAGTAGATTAATGATGTCGATCACAGGGAACGTTGCACTATTACACTGGAAACCAAGTTGGACATAACAAAGTGAAGTGAAGGAGGTGAGAAAGTGATAAACATAGCTGGTACATATAGGATGAATTGCTCTACTGCATAACTGTGATCATCTAATGCCAATAGTAAATCATTTGATATATTATTTTCATTTTTTTATTACCAGATAACTGAAAATTCATATAGGTAATGATTAATTTTTTTTAATTGAATTACATTCTCAGATTGTTTAATGGTTGGCACATCTGCCTCACATTCAGAAGGATGAGGGTTCAATTCCTGGTATGAGCAGGGAGTGTGGAAAACACATGATTTGGACAAATTTCCCTGAGTACTCATTACCCAACTGAGTACGTATTCAGCTGTGTGGCTAGGGTGGAAAAATTTGGGAATGGAGTTGTGCCATCCTCTATTCAAAAGGATAGTGGTGAACACGAAAGAGGAGCTTTTTGGTTGCCTCTGACAGTCACCTCTGTACAAGTTTTAGATTTGGACTGACATGCATTGATTTGCATGAATGCAAATCACATTCATATACATATATTTCTTATTTGTCATATGATTGTAAAAAAAATATGATCTTTGTATCACTTTTGAATTTAGTTCATTAATTTTAAAAATTAATGAAATTGAAAGTAATTTGAAATTTTATATGTACTGTGTGTCTACAAATTCTGTGCTTACTTATGTATAGTATTTGTCAACATTTATGATTAACATTAAAACTGATGAGTTATGCAAATGGGCTTATCTTCTGAGCATTGCCTAAATGTAGTGCTATCTATCTGAGTATAGGCCATCAGCTGCTCTAGTGTGAAAGGGAGTGAAATAAAAAGTAAACTATTTTAGGTCACAAATTCATGTCAACTTGATTGAAGTAGAATTTGATATCCTGACTAGATGAGCCAAGTCCTGAAGTGTAAAGAATCCCACCTGTTTTTGTCACTTGGGATGGAGGGGAGGTCTCTCCTGTGTTATTCCTTAGATTGGGAAATGAGAGAAATGAATCCCAAAGATAACTATGTAGCTACAGTAGCATATATGTAAAGAGTAGCTGAATCTAAAGGATTTATGGACATTACAGTATTAGGATGGTTTTTCAATATCGTAACCACTCTTTACAACCTCCATACTAGAGTTGCTCCCTGACAAAGAATTGCAAATTTTATCAAACCTATGCAAATATGACAAATAAGATAGTAACCAGTTATCCCCTGAAAATCAGACTCCATCAGACTATAGGAACATATCAAAAGGGTTGGTACTGTAGACCATATCTGGAGATTAAAGTCCAGATTGAGAGGGAACATTCTTAGATAGTAAGGCAATAGAAGGAAGTGGCATGATACCCTGTCTTTGTTATTGACATCATTGGTGTTTCCCCACTGGAAAACATCTAAAATGGAGTTTTATCTTTCAAATTCCAGAGAATCTAGATGTTATTAATAAACTCGTCAAAATAAGGTAAAAAAAGCTTTCTTTCCAAAAATCAAAAAGAACTTTTTAGAAAGAGACTGGTGGAGTACTGATGCTAATTTTCAAGTCTGTAGACAAAACAGTATGACCAGGAGTGCTTGAACACATAAACACAAAAATACATGCACTTATGAAAAGGACCTTTGGTGACTGCGGTCATTCATCTCTTTATATTTCGTTACAGATTTGTACTTTGAAGAAAGCTGTAGAATGAATTCACAACAATAATGATGTAACTACTGAAACAATGCTCTGAACGGGTTCTGTAGTCCAAACAGTATCTAGACTGATTTTTCAAAATTTTCAACTTGTACTCAAAATCTTGTGAGGAGATGGTGATGGTAGTCCTATTACTTCACCTGTCTGGGTTTCTTTTTGTTTTTTTTTAATATCCTTTATTTTACTTCTGTCTCGCTGAACCTGCCAAACTTTAACATAATTCTATTAGGTGTACATTACAGGAATACATTCCCTACTCTATCCATTGCCAGCCTCTCACAATGCTGGACAAGGGATTGGATTTTCCCAGTTTGAATTCAGAGTTATCTGTCTGCTAGGCTGGTTACCAACATAGACCTGAAGAGCCCAGTCTGTTCTGCTATTTACCGATTCCTGAGATGGGGAGAGAAGAAATGGATTCATGCATTTCTCAAGGGCATTAGGGCAAAGGAATGCAAACTGTCATGGCCAAAATTATAACTCCTTTCACAGATTCCATTTTCCATACAGCAAACTGTTACTCAACACAACACACCTCCATTGCTTATTTGTATTTTATCGAAAATGGTATATGAAAGTAAAATCTGTTCATCAAGGTAAATATCTCTTTTGGATCAGAAATGATGATGATTCTTTAAATTATGAACAGTACCATTGTGTATATTGAATCATAGGGCATAACAATGAGTTGTTGTGGCTAGGAACTATGAACCAGAACGTCCACATCAACAGATCTCTTTAGTTTAAGTGGGTCTGGCTTGCTAATGTATCTCGTGTATACCAATGGAGCTAGAGGGATGAAAATTTGTACATTTACAACTTCTTTTTGTTTACCCTCCCCTTCAGTTTTTAGTGAATGGGCTTCAATTTACTATGTAAGTTTATGCTAAATTGGTTCCTTAGTTTGTGCATGACAGTGTTCATACTTTTGGGGGAGAAATTTGGACTTTTATTGTAATCATCGTCCAAAAGAGAGCAAGAAAAATAACTCGTTTATTGATTGTCCCTTTTTTCCAATATTGTTCACTCCCAACATAGCATGCCATCAAAAGATGTTGGTCATGTGATAGTATCTGTTGAGTGACTAACCAGACCTGAATTTTCTTTGAGTGAGAGTGGTTGTTTTTCTGTAGATTTGTATGGGAAATGTTTAATCTTGGACAAGTATTCTTAAATTTCATTTAACATCGCTTAACAACCATTGTTTTACCTAGTTGGTGCTATTTCAGTACCCTAACCATTGAATTACCAATCATAGTGAAAATAAACATAAGCACTAACAACATCAGATGGTGATTTACAAGCTTAGTGCCATGGCTTACCCTCCAGCTGTGCATAATTTTCAAATCTGAATTGTACTTTGCAGCATTGAAATAGTTAGATTTCTGATGAGATGTATAATTTAGTTGCAAAATAGAACTAAGTCCCAAGTGTGCAGCCAGAATAAAAGACATTTGTTGATTTTTTTTTTTAATTTTTGCATTATTTTAATTTTAAAAGTTGAAATCTCTTTATAAATGATGAATTTTCTTGGCTTCTCTTTTAGTACCCAGATACTCTGACCATATTTTTTTCTTACGAAGGAAAAGTATTAATCCTCTCATAATTCTTCTATTCATCTCTGTTCATTTGATCTATTTTCATCCATGTCCCTGAAGTAGCCAAGGTCAATCCAAAAAATGGTTGATACTAGAACTGCTAGCCGCAACTCCCCTTGGATCATAGATAATATCTGATGTTGTATGATGCCGGATTGACAGACAAGATTAAGATGAGAGTAGAACATTAGGCTGACACAAGTGTGAATAATGAAGAAATGATGCCTCTTCAGCTTTTTCTTCGTGTTTGTTTCTCACTCTATTTATGAACTAACATGAATAGTACTCTTCAAGAATGATGGTATTATAGGATATTTACGTATAGATTGACACTTCTGTCTAGAATTAGAGTATCTGTGCATTCTGGCTCGTATTAAAGTATCACTCTCGATCATCTGCTCAGGATTGGTATATAGTACCTGTGCACTCTGCCTAGGATCAGAGTATGATATAGGCATCTTCCAACATTTAGTCATATTATCATTCACTCATCCAGAAAACCACAAATAAAAACAGAATTTCCTTTTGAACTCATCAGCCTTATATATTGGGCTGCCTGCTATACCGTAAGCAGTTATCTGAGTCCAAATAGTATTGTACAATACACCGTTATCCCATTTGATGATATAGGTGACACAAATTCCATGCATTCATGAAGAAATATATTTGACTTATGCAGCAAACCAACTGTAAAAATGAAATTAGAAAAAATATTTGGGTAGTCAATGAACAAAATTTTTTTCAAATAATTTTTCCCCCTTTTCCCTTCAAGAGCTCAGTACAGGGTATATGAAGGCTCAGGGGCTAAGGATTCAAAGGGTAAGTCATTAATGTGAATAAGTAAATGTTTTGTTTTTAAAAACTGAAATTTGATATAATTTGTAATATATTATTTTAGTGGCATTATTTCATAAAAAAACCTAACGTTGAAGAATGCTTGTTTATTTGTACAAATCTCACTTTTCATAGGATTGACGATGTTTGCCATCTTTCACCTATTATTATTACCCACCCTGCACATTTGATATGAAGTAAGCAACATTTTCCTTTCAAATGATTAACTTTAAGTTATAGGTAGGTAAATGAGATTCACATTTTTTTTTTTATACTGCATGACTGAAATAGCCAGATTTTGAAATTTTATTGCAATATCCTTACAAAATGAGAAGAATGTGATTTGTTACCCAGTGTACCCTGTTTTTGAAGGCTCAGAAAGGGGGAGAATTGGCTGAAATTTGAGGTCCCTGTAAGTCTATAACCACACAAGGTACTGGAATGAAATTTGACATGGTCTATCAACATGAGGTTCTGTGCAAATTGATCAACCATAGGTGGCGAAGGGTTCTATTTAAAAAAATTTTTTTTTTTTTGTATGTGTATTGGAAAATGCAGGTGTGCACTGCATGGATTCAGGGTGGTCAACAATGACAGGTCCTTACAGACTGATGAACATTTTTGCAGATCACAAAATTTAAGTGGCGTTTGTCGCCAAAGAACAATACAGGTACTTGAAAATATGATGAGTGTTTTTGCTGACCCGCAAATCTTTTCGGACAAATCAATTGTCCTCAACTGGTGCTTGTTGCCTGAAGCCACATTGGTTTATTTTCGTAGCCTAATTAAGTGCATAATGTATGTTATCTACATCCTAATCAAGGGGTCTTTCCCATGAAAGGCCGTTCACAGCCTGTGGTCATCAGAGTATGCCAAGAAGCAAGCCAACTTGCTTCTTGTAACTTTCACCCGGAGAGGAAATGTAGTCCACTTTCTAGCACATCCCAGCCAAAGTTTGGAAAAGGAGAAATGAACAACATGCTAAATTGGAACTACGGCATTTTCTTTTTCATTTCTGCTACTTTTCGCCTCTACTGCTGATGTACCAATCATGGGTTTAACCTTTTAGCTGCTGCATCATTTCCTTCAGTAGCATGTGTTCTACCACTGCTGGTCATACCATTTTGTCTACAGACTTGTAATTGGCATCAGTACTCCACTGGACATTTTCTAAAAATGTTTTTTTCGAATTTTTAGGAATATAGCTTTTCTGATCTTTGTTGGGCTTTATTTTGACAGGTTTATCAATAAGGTTCAGATTCTCCAGAATCTAGATGCCTTTTGCTCAATTTTAGATGCTTTGTGGAAAATGCCACTGACGTCATAAATAGAATTCATTTTGACCATATTTATTCTATGGTGGAATTGACTTCAAATTTTGATATTACAGTTGTTCAATTATTGACTGCGATGGCGAGTTTTCATGAAATTTGAAGAGATGAAGTTAATCCTTTTTCACATTTCACATGGAATAACCCAGATGTTATCAAAATACGCCTCAATTCCAAATTATTACCGGTAAAATTTTATATGGGTTATGTTTAGTGCATGTACTCTCTATTTTTTTTTTTTTTTTTTTTTTTTTTTGCTTGGAGTGAGTATTTAGAAATGTGTCTGAAACTTATTTTACTAAATGAATTAGATTTGCCTATGGAATTAATTAATGGTCACCTTATGCATGCTTTCAGAAATTATTTATGACTATACATATAAATGTAAAGTTTCCTGTCTAATACAGGAATCCTCCAATTAGCATGGTTCCAATTAACACCTTTTCAACTAATGAACTTTCAATTTTTAATAAAAAAAATCAAATCATGTACCCTATCATGTATTGAAAAATTGTCTCTATATTTTTTTTTCTTTCTTATTTGGAGGTCAGGATTAATCACATCACTTCCCATAGATTTCAATTATTTCCCAAGTTCGATTAATGCAATTTCAATAAGCATGGCACTTTTGAGGACTCATTAACCGCTTTTTTGAGGAGGGGGTCCTGTATATTGTACTCAGACTGTATTTATTAGTGTGGCTGTATATCTATTAATTCAATGTGTGTACATTTATTTATCATTTCATCATGTTTATCAGGTATTTAGAGGCTGGTTAACTAAACTGACCTATGCATAGTTTGTTTGATCCAAGCTGAGGAAGAGTGTGTTCTGATACCTCCCAACCTCTCTTGGCATCTGGAGGAGATAATACCTTTGTTGTTAGTTTTTTGTTTTTGTTTGTTTTTGTTTTTTTTCTTGTTTTTTGTTTTTTGTTTTTTTGCAAGTATTGCAATTCTATATTTCCTTTTATCTGTCCGCCCATACTTTCCTACCCTAGAGTTCAGAACTACTCACTTTCATCCCATTCAACTTCTCTGACATCTGCTTTTCACAGGTCAAAAACTTTATCCAGTAAAACCTCTTCCACTTGTTGATAGACATTAGTTGAATGCAAATAAGTAATCATTAATAATTTTATACTATGGCACCTTCATGGGGTAAAAGGGACTTGAGCTTATTCTTTACTCCCTATTTGCCTTCTCTCCTCTACCATTGACAGACAGTCTGAGTAAGTTACACTAAAAAGGGATTTGAAAATTGAAGAGGAAAAGAAATATTAGTCAATAACTATGGATAGATCACAAAACAGCACAGTATATTAATGGAAAACAGAAGTCAGGGATATCATAGAATTCATTAGAAAACTCAAATGGCAATGGGTTGGTCATATAGCAGTCATATTGAACAACCCGCTGGACATCACCACTCACAACATGGATCCCCAGAGATCATATGTGAAACTGTGGCCGGCAAAATATAAGATGTCATGACTAACTAGACAAGTTCAAAAAAAGATACATAAAAAATAAGTTGACAGTGTTGCATCAAAGAAAAAAAATCAGGATATCCATATTTAATGTAAATGAATCTCCATAGCCAGCACATTGACCAGGTGGATTATCTAAAAATTATCTCAACTTCAGGCATTGTCGGTTGGTCAAAAATGACCATAGAAATCAAAACAGTTTTTACAAAAAGCAAAACATTTCTAGATGGTGCCGAGTAGTGAACTGCAAATTTCAAAGTTGTAGTCCCCAAAATATGACAGATGAGCAAAGAAAGAATCTGTAGCCTACTTGGCTGATTAATCATTTGTAGGATCACGGTGATTCATTAACATTACCACAGATCAATAGTTGATTATTAATGTACCTAAAAATGCTTATGATAGCCCTTTTCTCTTCGTATTCCTCGTCTTTCTTCCTGAAATTCTATGTATACACTGAGATTGAATGCCAAAATTTAGTTGAACAAACTTTAGATCAAAGACTGCAAAGATTGTGATAATTTTTCATGGCATTCGACTGTAGGGAATATCGAAATATATTCACAATATTTTTATGCATATGGATTGATTTATGAATCCCGGAGGCAAAGTATAGGAAATAAAAAATCTTGATCTGCAAGAATCGGATGAGAAATCATTGTTGAATTCAAATTATAGTTTAATTGTTTATAAATGATTTCACAAAAGAAGAAAACAAATCATAAAATCCTCAAGGAAACAATGTAGTGGCAAAATTAGTCTTATTTTACCAAGTTTAGTTACATGTAGGTACAGTAAAAATAGCTATTTTGTACCATTGCATTGGTGTTTTTGTTAAATTTTTTTCTTGCTAGTATAAAAATGAGAGAATAAAATTTTTTGTTAATATTGAATCTGGCTTTTATTCCAATATTTAGTGATGTTTTCTTTCTCCAAGGTTAGTTTGATTGCAGACTCTGCTAATTTGGCATTTGGAACTGCTCCTCGGATTTTTCCTTTGTTGATTCTTCTCTTTTCTACAATAACCAAACTAGCAAGTATCCATCATGATTAAGTGGGAATAATTGTACCCTAAATAGAACAATCGTACAGACTTGAGCATCAGGATATGTTTTGTTCTTTGAGAAAGTGGTGCATTCTTGCCAAAGATCCCTAATTGGAGACAGATGACCCCTTTTATAGCGAACACGAAGATTTCATACCAGCAGCTAACAACTTATACCTAGCCGACACTGACAGTTTGAATTGAAGTATCTTATGATATATGTAACAATTTTCAAGTATTGAAATATTTTCTAGTACTACGTTGTTTTGGTGGCCTTATTTAATTGATTTCTTCAGGTGCTATTTTATATCAAACCAATGCCAAGATATGCCCAAGAGTGATTGTAAAGAATGATGCTAACAGAATGTAAAATGACTTTGAGCGCCTAATTAGAAATCCTCAACCGAAACAATCACCATAGGTTTCTTCAGTTTTTAAGTGAGTCTGGCTGGCTATCTATTTTTTTTTTTTTTTGTTGCTGTTGTTTTTTTGTTTTTGTGTTCAACATGCATGCTTTTTTTTTTTTTTTTTTTAAATTCGGACATTTCTACTGATCACTGCCCAACAAAAGATGAGATGTAACTTCAATGATTACCCCCCACCTCACCCCAACACTGCATATTGCCCTAAGACATTGGTCATTCAATAGTTTGTAATTGAGTGATGGGGGAGGGCATACCTTTAAATTTAGTGCTATCCCCTGCAACCAGGTATACTCAGATTTTGTGAGATTAAAAGTTGTGGACAAAATTCAATTTACATCACGCATTAAATAGATAACTTGGTATTCATAAAATCCATGTTACTTACATAGTACAAATGCTCTCAAATTTGAAATTCATTTTATGGGCATGATATTTACTTACACCAAAAATCCTCCCCTGGAATGCATTAAGTACATTTGCTATTATAAGTTTTTTTTTTATCAAGTAACGAAACAATAAAAACCTTACATGTAAAGAATGAGAAAATGTGATTGCAGCCATAATTGCCTTCTACTGAATTAGCATAGCAAAAAAAAAAAACCAACTTGAAGACCCCTTTCTGACAGGTACTTCAGAGTAATCACTGTTAAACCTGCTATCTTATTCAAGTGTGATAGGTTATGGCAATTATCAATTTACCCCCAATTTAGAGCACATCATATTGTAAACTTATTTCCGAATTTCAAAATTAATTCTAATGATTTTATTTCTTTTATACCTATGATATAAAGAGGAAACCTTGTTTTGAGTCCAGTTGTTAATTCTCTATCTTTATCAACCTGACTTCAAAATGTTTCTGTATGTTATCAACTGTTTAACAGCAAATTCTTCTGATTCTATGTAATTGAGTGAATATCTGATAGTCAAATGGGATCAGCACTTGTGTTGTGGATAAGAGGTAACTGTCAGTCACAACATGGTGATGACAACTCAATTAAGTATGCACATTATAATCTTTCATCATTAATTATAGGATATAAAGCTAGTGCTTGACTGGATGCATTTACATTTAGGCTTTCTGGTACAGTATATTTATATACATACATATTATTTTATTTATTTATTTTTTTTTTTCAATAAACTAGCAGATTAAGAAACCTGTTTAAATAAGAGCTGTGGTTATTTAATAACAAGATTGGGCTTATGTAAGTAGAACCATGGCATTCATGCACGAACCATGTCTTTATTGATGGATTATTTCTTAGTCTGATGTGGAGTCATCCATTATCTCAAATGATGTTTGATTTTTTTTTCAATTTTTTTTTTCCTTTTTTCCCTCTTCCTTACATTTCTGCCTGTTCTTGACATATATAAGTGTCCATAACGTTTATCTTCAACATCCTCTGGATTTTCACAATTTCTCCTGCAATTCAAACTCACTTGTGTATGATATGCATTTTTCCCCATGATCATGAAAAGATTAAGATACAAAAAGATTCTATAGCCATTTTGTTCAATTTCACCCCCCCCCCAAAAAAAATTTCACTATTCAAGGTTTCCCTGTATGTCAACACAAGTTTTGAATTATTAGATGTTTTCTATGTATATATTTTTGTGCAGTACCCACTGTTGTTTTACCATTAATATGCATATGAAAAGAGATTTGATGGACAAGAGTATGAATATCAATATACTACGTGGAGTACTTTCATATAGGTACGTATTCATGACATCTTTGCTCTGAGAGGAAAACATTTAATAGTTTTTTTTTTTGTGTGTGTGCATAGATAACATTTACATGAAATGTCTTCAAAGGGTAGATGTTGAATTTAATTTTGTAATTGGTATTGGTAAGGAAATGGAAAATCTTAATGTAAAAAAAGTTACTTAGATTCTTCATGCAGTTGGAATAGCTTTGTATAGCAAATATAAACTTCAGCCGAATCGCTGAGGATACTTTGGATTTTTTCTCCTCTCATTCACTCTGTGTTATCTCAGTCCACTGGCTGCAGTTTTCATGCATGCTTCCTTCTTTGAAATGGAATCTTACCTCAGACATTCTACTTGTGCCTCTGCAGTTTTTGGGCCCAGTTTCTCAGTGAGGCAAGTTGAGGAAGGGTTTTTTTTCTACATTGAAGCTGTACACTTATCCTATAATCAATTTGTGACATCTGAAGCATATCAGTATCTGTCTTCATCAATCCCTTAGCATTTATCACAAGTACACAAGGCACCAACATCACTGCCATTTTTTGGAGGGAAGGTGGGGGTTATATATTTCGAATATCTTACTGACAACCCCATTAGTCTTTTTATACATGAACATTAAGTCTGGGTTATCTGAAACAATTGTACTGCAACATTATCTTTTATTGCCTGTACAGTTCCAACTTTTGAACTCCCTCACCATTAGTGTGAGAGAGCCTGATCCAAGGGGTGTCAAATGCCTCTTTTGCCCCCTCTCCTCCTCTGGAGGATGCTCATAAACACCAACTCAGTCATGTAGTCAAGCCTATATCAGAGTGAGTATAATCAAAGCAAAAAAAATTCACTGGTAAGCATACATAAGAATGAAATGATATGGCTCCCCACTCTGCCTCCTTCAGATAATTTCATTTCAAATAAATGTTGTTACATTATGCATGAATCTTTTTGAATTAATTTGATTTAGCCAGAAAATGGCCATTGCAGCATCAAAAATTAAATCATCCCCCACCCCTGAATAAATGAATTCCAGTTCATGCCTAAATCATGAAAATAGTCATTTCTTATAAAAGATATACCTTCTATCCCTCTGAGAATTGTCATCAAGATCCATTTTCTTTGCTTGTTATATTCTACAACGGTTAGTTCTTTATTTGTATCAAAATGTCAAATATTGTTATAGTTTCAATCATATTTTTTCAGTTTTTTACCTGCATTTCAAACAGTTTTCTGTATCATTACAATCATTCCCAATCGGATTTTACTACTAAATACCCTTTCACTAATTTTCCTTTGTTTATATACTTTATTTTCTCTTCACAGCTTTTGATGTTTGGAAAAATTCTCAAATTAACTTTTTCTTCTCTCAACATCTGCATCTTCCCTATTTGAATGTATAACCCAAACGAATGGCCCAACAAAAGTCTTGTCTGGTTGGCCCTTTAAGCAGCAACTCAAGATTGATCAGGCAACATTCTGAGGGCCCTTCAAGAGTACTTTTCCCTTCCCTATCATAATTTGCTACTGTGTGGAGCTTCTCTGGAGTTGTATAAATCTTGTTTCCTCTGCATCCAGGTGTTCTTGCATGTATCTAGAAACATGTAACTCTGTTTATTTTCTCAGAATCTGTTTATTATGCTAATGGAGACTATACATCTGGTATCAATTGCAATACTAGGGTGTTACCTTTCAGATGACCTTGTTTTAATGTCTGGAATATACTTTTGCCATTATGGGTAATATCAGATTTTGTTATTTTTGTTCATCCATACTTCTGCTGTCCCATAAGAGGCTTGTAAATTTAAATGGGCTTCCATTATATATGGGTAAGAAGAGCTGATACAATACCCATGTGACATTTTGATCTGAGTTGACTGGTAATAGATACCCACTTTAAACTATATTTTTCACTTTATTTTAGATGAGAAGTAATATTTTCTTCAAAATCCAGTCAAGTGATTGATCATTAAATTGATTCTCTTGGAACCCTATAAATAACTAGACTCACAGACACACACACACTCATAGTAACTGGCCATTTAATAGCACAAAAACATAATCTCAAATATCCTCTAGAACTTTTTTTCATGCCCCTCTCCTAATTTTGATTTTTCAAATTTATGGATCCATTTGGGTGTTGCGGTTTCTTCACAACTATTAAATACTTGTTTTTTGCTCTCTCATTAGGGTATTGTGAGACATTACTCAAAATGAACGAACATTTCAATATTGTTTTATTCTAAATTGTCACTTTAATGAAGGCAAAGCTTATTCGCATAAATTTAATTTAGATACAACCATTTTTCCTCTTTGACTTATTGTATCCTATATTTCTGATATTTTTTTGTAAGATTTATTGTAAGACTAAAAACGGTCTAAATCCTGCCTTATGTATGCAGAAGTAATTTTTCACAAATAGCTTTATCCTGTTTTCTAACAACTACAACCAGAATTAAATTTTTCAAGTAAGATATTTAAATAATTGTAATACATTTTAGAATTGTTTTAAGAAGGTCAGTGAACATAGCCACAATTTTTTATGTTTTTGGTACCTACCTATAAATCATACCATTTTATGTGCACCTTTTTATGGGTTATGTATGTATAATATGAAAGGTGTATCTGATCTGCACTATACTAATAAACCAAAAACATTAGTGTGGAATGTTTCATTTTTATCATGTCAGTATCACATGTTAACATGACCTTTTTTTTCTTGTTGGAAATTCTTTATTTTGGTTTAATAGGGCTCTTCTTATGGAGCGTACATTTGTGGCACATATACTGCTAAAATTGGATCCATTTACTTGTCTGATGACTCACTTCAGTGTATATATGTGTGTGTGTATATATATATATATATATATATATATATATGATTTTGTTTTATTTCATTTTATTTCCCCCCCCCCTCCCCCCCATCACTTCCTACGATAATATTGAGAATTGAACCAAGATGAGACTTTGCATATGCAGTCTTCTCATTTCTTTGGGGCTATGCTTTTAATACTAGCTTAATCACTGATGATTCTTTTTACAAAAAATGGCTGTACATTCCCTTATGTCTGCAGTTCCCTACAATTTGTTTTTACATTTTTATTGATTTATTTGAATGATTTGTGCCAAACTAAGATGCCTTCCCTCCTGGAGGCCATTTTTAGTCAGTGGTCATATTAAAGCAATTAAAGTCGCATCCACTCCTGCTCAAAAATAACTTTTTGTTTTCTCAGGGAATTGCTTTTACAAGAATTCTAGGCTTTGCTGTTTTTAATATGGATTAGTTTTGGACATGACTGATCTTCTCTCTGGTGGGTTATACATTATGTATGTTTTTGTTTTTTTTATGTGTAACTCTTTTCAGTGAGAGCAGATATGCTACACTCTGATCCTAGGTTAAAGTGCCAATCCATACATAAATAATGCTGTAATTTTTTTTTCTAACAGATATTATGCTTATGCTAGTTTATATATGAACTTTTATAACCCTACATGTTTTTAAGTTTCCATCTACAATAAGGAAGACTGGCCTTGATAGACATTGTTCAACTTGGATTAGAATTTAGCAATTCAGTGGTTATTTGTGCTTGCACAAAAATAGGTGCAAGTATCATATCACTATTATGTCTTAAATACCTTGAACATCATCCTATTTATATCATTTTGATTTTTTTTTAATTCCCAGTGAGAAACTGGCAATCTTTTCTTATAAAACTTTATTTAAAGTAAACATGAATGATGTCTATGCCAAGAAATAATGCAGTGTTTTTTGTTAAGATTTAAGTTTAAATGCTCGCATAAGTCATCTTGAGAGTTGATATATGGAGAGTTAATATATTTTCTATATTGAAAAGTTTACACAAAATACATAAACAGGATTTTTTTTTTTTTGTACTATTCAAAATAATCCTAGAAACTATACTTTGGAAAAAATAATTTTATGGATTTATTATTTTGAGACTGATTAATCCTTCCGAGACTCCTGGGACATATATATCTCAATATTTGTATGATCACAGGGATTTGTATCAGGTAGATATCTCTTTTAGAAGTCTACTTTAATAAAAGAATTGTTTTGGGTTTTTTTTTTTTTTACCAATAAATAAAGATGAATACATTTTGGACTTTTTTATGTACTTTTGAAAATTCATGCATTAAGCACCTTGATAGGTTAGTCTTGGAAGGGTTTTATGAACTGAATAATTTACACTTATTTGCAACTTGATTGAATTTGGGAGATAAGTAACTTCCAGTCCTAACCTTTAAATTTCATTTTATATATCTAGTGCAAGAACTTGTAATATCACAATACTACATCTCTCATCATATGTGCACAATTACAAAAGTGACTCCGGTCTTTCACTAATTCATGAAATTTAATGCAATTTTATACAATTTACTTTTTGGCAAGTGTGATGGTTGTAGGGTTTGTTGGCAGGATGATGTATCCAACGTTTTGTTTTTTCGATGGGTTTAGTCTTTGTTTCGGTCTGATGTCTTTTGGTGAGGTAGATTTTTTTTTTTTTTTTTTTTTACACCTATCTTTTGGCATTTTGTATGAAATTGTATGAATTTCACTTATGAAACAAAAAAACACCTTTCACTTTCTGGACATGAAAACACAAAACAGGCACTAATCAACAACTTAGCATATACTACAAATCCACAAATGAGAATGACCACATCCACTTCTACTCACTACACCAGAATAAAATCTGGAACAAGTATAGACTTCTACCAACAAGCTCTAAGGATTAGCAGCACCCAATTCCTACAAAAAGAAATGGAACACAAAACAAACATACAATAACATCCAACACTGCCAGATAATAGAAGTTGCACGTATTGCAACAAATAATTCTGTAAAACAACAGCCAGGCTTTTTCAACATATTGAGATTTGTTGGGAAAATAATCGTCTCACAACAGCTTCAACATGGACAATTCCACATACACCTACTGATCGACACAGGTTAGCCACAGCATTACAAATATATATGGACTTCTGCATGTATGAATATGCATAGGAACATGCTGGAACAGATCACACATACACTCAGGATAAAAATTCCACTCACACAGAGAAACAAAAAGAACCAACCTTAAACACATCTTCACAAAAGTGCCTAGTCCCCCATCCAACAGATATTTGACCCCCTCAACCAAATACAAGGTCATCCAGCCACAGACAACTCCCTCTTCCCAGCCACTCACAATTCAGAAAACCCAAGTTCTTTTCATTTCTCTATGTCAGTGATGATGTAGGCTCACACCCATTGGAACATCTGTCAATTATTTACCCAATCTGTGTTTTCCTCATTGTTTATAAAAAAAATTTTTTACCATTATTTCTTGATATAACCTATGCATACAATAATCATGTTGAAATATGCTAAGTAAAAGTTTTTTTAAAGATATCATAAGGTATTCTAAAAAAATTTTTTATTGCATCTGTTATAATTTTCACCACTTATATAAAGGGATCTACTGAGATGACATCAATTCATCTCAAATAAGAAACTTTAGCCACTTAACAGAAACTGTCAGCCAAAATTGTCAACATGCATCTCTTCAGTTTTCAAGTTTGGCTGACTATGTAGGTATTGGTCAGATGTACACTGATGGAGCTGGAGGGCTGAAAAAATGAATATTTACTCCTTATGTCTGGAAAAATGTTTTTGTTTTTTTTATTGAAAATTTCCCCATTAAATAGGTTTTTAGTTGAGGGGGGATCAATTTGCAATATAAGATTATGCTTAATAGGTTCTTTAGTTTGTCTCTGCTTTTTTTTTTTTAAATTGTCTTTTTTAGTATATCACTGCCCAAAAAAAAACGAAAGAAGTAATTTATCATCCTTTTTGTCCAATTTTTCAATTGATCACCGAACGGCATGCTGCCAAAAGACATTAGTCACATAGCAGATTTTATTGAGTGACCAAACAGTCTTACTTGTTTGATTTTAATCAATCAACCAGACTTTTTTTTTCTAATTTATTATTATTGTTATTATCTTTCCAATTTATTATTATTAGGAACATTCTGAATTTTAGTTTCGGTAATAACATATCAGCAAACAACTATCCAAGTTGGATAGTTGTTATCATTTGGTATCTGTGTTTGTGGAAGGATGAGTGGTATAGAATAATCTTTGCATTTTAGAAGTAAATAATGAACCAAGATATTTTGCTTGTAAATTTCTCAACGACATAAAACACAAAAGTACACATAAATCTTGGAACTATCATACAGGTTGCGGTACAAGCCTAGTATAATTGAATTGGTAGGTTGTCATATGGTAGTCGACCTACTGATTGTCACTTCCCTCCTTCCATGTGTACTATGGCCTTATTTTTGCCTCTGCCATTTATCAGTAACTTTATACTCAGTATATTAGTCAACCCATGGTTATTTTTTTTTTTTTTTTTGCTAATTTTTCAATAGTTAAGTCAACCTAATAGTGGTGTGTTTCTTATTGATGCTTTAGAGATAAAGACAAGAACATGTTCAGTTTTACCTTCAGTCTTTTACTAGAGTTGACAGGACATGCACTATTCATATATAGAAAAATAACAGGCTCATCACCTAAGGATGTTGATTCTTATTTGAAGCTACTTCTTATTCTATCTTATGTTAAGGAGTGTTTGAGATAGTGAAAGTGCTATCCACCCTCCTCCTGCACACTCAGACTAAACAAATTTCACCTTGATCAGGAATCTGGTGACTTGGGGGGGGGGGATCAGCCATGTTCTTCTCAGGGTCACCTGACACCAAACTTGTCCCCTGTTCTCTCATTTGCACAAAATTGATGATATACCTGTTCCCTTGGCTCTTCCAACATATTTGAAGAGGTATTTGTTTGATTGTATAATTTCTTCTCTTGAAAGTATAATTTTTCAGTTTTTAATTTTGAATATAGCTTGAACTCTCATTTAAATTTATTAGAGGTGAATCCTTACGCTAGTTTAATTTTTGTATCATATTTGGTACGTGTACAAACTGAACCGTTGATATTGTCTCTCTGTGTAAATTTCTGGCTTGTCATCATTCAGCATCTAGATCTCAATCAGGAGTAATTCTTAGTAAGGCAATTGTTTCGTGTTTTGTAAGAATGCAACCAAACTCATACATTTCCAGTTCAATGCTCTAGCAACTGAACAATACCCGTACTTATCATGTATTCTTTAATTTTCATATATGTTCATTGTTAGTCTGAAAATTCTCTTGTTAAAACATTTTCTACCCTTGTGTTGTAATGAATACTTTCCTTTTCAGAATAGTTATTTTGCATAGTAAATCTTAATCTTCGTATGTCCTTCATAATTCCTATAATTTGTTGTACTAATCACTCAGAAACTACTGTATAGTAATTCCTCTTCCCTCCCCTATGGTCACAACAACAATTACTAAGAGCAGAAGTAGGTAATAAAACCAATAAAACAACTGACCAACAGGGAGAAGCAATCTTCACCTTCCAAAGGCTATATTGATTTGTGTTTCCTGTTTATACCAATTATTCTATTGGTGTATCTGACTCGAGGCCAGGATGGAGAGAGATTACAATACTTGACTGCCACTTCTGTTATCCAACACGTGTTTGGATTCAAAGATACTACCAAGAGTTTTATTCTTCAAATCATTCAAGACTCGAGACTAATCAGCTTTGGGTCACACTTGTATGTGTGTAATTTTCAGCGATAGAAATTGAGTTCTTAACATTGATCGAAACCTTTGTGTCCAGTTATAGACTGCTGTCAGGACAGCTGGGCTGATCAATGTGAAGCCTATGAAGTCATTATAGCACTATCATTATTTGTTTACTATCAATATATTATTATGCTAATATGTACCTACCTACATACCTAAGGTTTACAAAATGCTTTATACACTCTCAACTGATACAAGTTACCTTCCTACCCATAGATACAGTGATGATTTTAGTTAGTTAGAAAAATTATACCATTCAAGTATAATAAAATTCAAGTTTGACAATATTGGAATATATATTTGGAATATATTTATCAGAACTATTTTTTAGCCACAGATAATTTTACTGTCCTTTCTTGAATCAAGGCATCACAATATGTAAGATGTCCAATAAAGTTGAGCAGAGAACACTCAAGAAGAATATTTTTCTGGTGGAATATTGTCCTTTACGAAATTATTGAAAATTGAGGATTTTTTTTCCCTTCAGAATATCAAGTATATATAAGTTCTAAAACAATTAAGCCACTACTTGAAACTGTAAATATTTTGCTCTTTTTTGTATTCTTAACTGTAGTTTAACTATAGATACAATATTCTTGAATTGCTAAGATGCTCTTCATTGATAGTTGTATTGAAGTGAGAATTCCTTAAAACAGACACTTTCCATTTAGGGATGGGGGGATTACCTGTATTTTTTTGTATGTATGTATATAACTCCTTTAGTGCTAAGGGGTCATCATTTAAATCAAATTTCAAAACAATGTTTTAGAACTGAAGCTTCCCCATCATATATATTTTTCATCGATACAATAAAAAGGAAATAAATTCATAACAAGGTGGAGAATTCATGTTCTTACTTTTAGTATTAGTACTGCCACGTTTCTGATGTAACCAATATTCCTAGAAGGGTCACAGAATTAAAGTAGTGTCCTTGACATTGCAATGTAAGTATCAAATTAATGATTTTTTTTTTTTTTTACTACATTATACATGTTTGAATTATTTACTTGGTAGTTTTTCTAAGGATTAGTCTTTTTTATGGACTATGGTCTTTTTTATGGCAACCCTGGTTAATATAGTACCCATAAGAGATAACAGAATTATTCATGTATTGATTGGCACTCCTGCCAAGGATCAAAGTGTCGCTCCCTGACCCTCTGCCTAGTATCAGAGTGTAATATCTGTGCTGTCATCGTAAAGTGTCACAAAAATATATATATGTGGATATGCAAGGCATTTTCTATGTGAGATTCATAACTTTATTTTCTTTATTCATAGTTTGATTATATTATTATTACCATTGACTGCAATATTATAATAGTACCATAAAGCTACCAGTATGGGTTTCATTCAGAGTAATATTTTCATTGTTCCAGATATAGCCTCAAAATTTTAATATTTGCAACTATATCATTGATTGAATTATCCTTCGCTGCATTATTGCTTATAGTGTTATTTATATTTTTTAAAAATATTTTTGATGTTAGCATTATAGCAAGAAAAATGATAATATTGATGTGTGCAGTCATATTGGGAGGTAATGTTTGAAATATTGCCACTACTTTCTGATTATGATATCATTGTTTGCTGAACATTTTGGTATGCATTGTCTCTCGGCCAGCAAAGGTGTCTGTCCAGACCACAGGCAGACAGAAACTGACTGACTGAGGTCACATCAATATTGTTCATGTGGTTTATGATGACAGCTGAACCTGTTATAGTTGCCAACATTCTTTTTTAAAAAAATTGAAAAAAGAAGCAAGAAAAGAAAGACCTTCCCATTTCTTGTCAACTCCATTGCTGTTGGGAAAGGATGAAAGGTGTTGACAGGTATTCTATTTTCCCTTCATCCCTGCCTTTATCAGCACCCACTTGTGTGTCTTGGCTTTATTTATAAAACCTTGTATTACATTGTGTCATGTTGTTTTTGTTTTTAATTCTTTGGTAATAAGTGTTATTTTCTGATATATCATGCCCCAGAAGTATAGGAAATATTTATTATTCCCATCAAACTTAGGTTTGGCATCTAGGACAGTTATAATTTGAAATCTGTTTATTTGACAATGGGCAAATTTGCACATTTTTAATCATATTGAGTAATAAAAACAACTACATATCAATATCGCTGTCCTGCAAAAGCAACATTTTAAGTGAATAATAGTTTTTGACATAATCTATTAGAAATGATTCTAACTACCCAGGAACAAAAATGGCATTGCACAATGTTATCATTTATAATTGCTTGACTTGAAGGCAATTTTTTTCTGTTTCTGAAGGAAGAGAACTCTTCTATGACATTTGATTTTATCACTTTTACAATCAAGTGACATTTCATGAGTTTGTTTTGTTTTTCTGCTAAAGATTTGTTCGAAAAGAGACATAAAATGTTTTTAAATGAAATTTTGCATATTATTCTGCTTGTTTGTATGTAGGATCATTATGCTTTTCTACCTAGGATCAGATTGCAGTATCTGCCCAATGCCTAACCCTCCTGAGATGGAGTCCGTTTTGCTTTCTGGCCAAGAAACCTACATAATATCAAGTGGCAAGGAAATGGGGGAACAGGAGGGGGGTAAAAGGGTGTGATAGAAGGTAGGATGTAAAAGAAGTTGAAGAACCAGGTGAGAAGAAAAAATTAGATATTCTTATATGGTGAGGGGAAGTTATGGAGATGAAAGAAAGACAGACAGGGAGAGAGAGAGAGGCTTGCTGGCTGGCTGGATATCAAGAGACAATGAGATTAAAAGATTAAAATGCAAAGGATGGGAAGGCATGAAAATTGCAATACATTAAAATTCTTCATGAAGAGATAAAGCAAAAGAAAGATAAGATGGAGAATGCAGAAGAAAATATTTATGCATTCCTTATTCCTTGTTTCTTTTTTATGTATGGAATTAATCGATATTTGTATAATAATAAAATGATATGTAGATATAAAAGTAGTTCTGAGGCTAACCAAACAGAAACATAAATGGTCAACGATTGGAGAAGGAGGGAAGAGTTGAGGGTGTTATTTTGGCCTCTGTTGACCATGAGTTTCGGTAACTCAAGCGGTCAGAGCAGACGGGCCACATAGGTGCTTCCAGGGAGAAAGGTGTGTATTCGAATTTCGATCAACACTATTTCGCTCACTTCCATAAGTAATTTGGTATGAGCAAAAATTTAGTTCCCAAATTGCCATTCTTTATTCACTATTTTGGATACTAATTTCCTTTATTCATGGATAAGGGAGAGAATAAGATACAGTCAAAGAGTAAAAAGAAGAGCAGAGAAATGAGATAATCTTAGTTGTCAATACCTGTTGAATTTCCAGGGTTTTAAATTGTACATGAAAGACTAAAAAAACAAATTTCTTGAGGTTTTTAATGTAAATTTTATCTTAATGATGTGCAAAAAGTATTGATCTGTCATTTTCCTATCCTAAGGTTCATTTGGTTCATTATTTTTGACCAATTTTTCTTTCATCTTTATTGTTTTTCATGGTGATTCTCAAGTTGTTACATCCTACAAAATTGTTAAAGTAAGCAGCATGAATTGGAAACAAAGAAGTTGCTTCCAATGGTACTTGAACTCCCATCCAACAGGAAGATCACATCCATCTGTCTCAAGAGACCATGGATCCATTCCAAGAGTTTATTTATCTGAGCCGGCAAAGTTGCATTTGCCATTGTGACAGTCTCGGCCACAGCAACTGCACTTGAAGGTACTGTCTTCCGGTGTTCTCTTGCATCTACTCCTCCAGCAGGAGCTCCTTCTCTCGACTGTCTAAGCCTCTCTTCTCCCCACCTTACACCGCTTTTGAAATCCTGTGACCCGCAAGAGCATTTGAATGCAGCATGCTCCCATCCTGAAATGGAGATGCCCCACCCTCACCTAGGGTCAGATCCCTGTACAGCAGGTCCTTCAGGATCCTACCATCAGCCATGATGAACATGACCCAGTTAGCAAAGACAGCATTGTTGTACAAGGTGGCAGGGTTTGAGATTTGAGCTCTGTCCTGTACCTTGTTTGTGACTGTCAGTCCATTTGATTCTCAGGCTTAGCCACAGAGGCTAAATAGTAAAATATTCAATCTTATAGCCACTTTCTTCATCCGATTATTCACACCATATTGTTTACTCTTTAGTAGAATGAAATGACTGACCTGAGCATCGTGATTAAAAGTGATAATTGAGATGAAAGGAAACTAGTTAAAATTGATAATAAAATTACTCCACACAAAAATTCAGACAACTTTAAAACTCTTTTTTTAACAGTGAAGTGCATTAATTCTGCAGTTGAAGACATGAACTTTTTATATAATCTAAATCAAAATTTGCCATCACAGTTGATCAACCATTGTGTCAAAATTTGAAGTAATGTAGAAAAAATTCATTTGAAGAAAAAATATGATCAGAATAAATTCTATCTATGACATCACTGGCATTTTCCATTGGAAAACCTTTAAAATAGAAAATGTAAAAAAAATTGAAAAATATCTAGATGTTCTAAGCTACAAAGTGTAATAATACAATATCTCTCCGGAAAGTATCTATCCATTTTGAATATCTTGTGAACCAGTTGCACAGCATTGATATAACTTGGCAACCATTCAGAGGGGACCTTACAGCATATGTGTGAGTACACTGATCCGTAGGGCTATTCAGTTGGCAGTGAGATGCCATTGAGTGATCTTGTGTGTTGTTTGACCCTCGCATTTGCAGTGACTGAGCAAGTCATTCTTCACGTCTCATGCAGGTTTTTTTTCTCCATACAACTTCTGGCTCACCCAAAGAGGATTTAGACTATTGGCAAGAAAAAGGACACCATGGTGAGGCAGCTTATAACCTTCTTACCCTCAGTATTTTTCTCCACTTCAGGTGTAGAATTTATCACTTGCAACGGTTCTTTGCTGTGTTATACACTCTAAGCATATGATTACCAGTATTGAAATAGAAAAAGATGTTTAACTATCAGGATTAGTAAGTCATTGGACTTCATTATTAACTGCTATTTCTTCAACTCCATTAAGAAAATGGCAATAAAATACCATCTGCATTAGAACTTATCCTGATAATGAGAATGAATATCTGATACAAATTTGTCTAAATTGTATTTCATTTTTGTAAATTTTTATCACAATTTTTTTGCATTACTTCTAACTTTCAAAATGAATGTTTTGTATCCATATTACTCTTAATAATTCAGTAAGTACACAAGTCAAAATAATAAAATCTATGTTCAAGTAATATGAACTTTAGGGAGAAAGAAACATTTTTGTTGGTTTTAATGATCTTAGTCATGTTTCCATTATGGTTAAAACACATACATAGGTGTAAAGCAATGTAAAACCACCTGCCTACATTTGTTTCACTTACAGAAATATATTGATTTAAAAAGTCTTCCATTGCAGGAAAATCATTTCTATTCTCTCCATGTATAGTCAAGTACCATATGCGTAGAATTTCATGATTTTATGTATCACTTAATATTTTCAACTTGAAAAAACTTTCTTTGAAATACTCTATACAAAAAATCTCTAAATCACTAAAATATTTAATACTTTCATAGAGTCTTGGATATATACAGTTTGTTTTTTCTATCTTTTTGTAACGTACCAATGAGAGAAAAATTACAATCTATAATGAATGGTGTGACTTTTGCTGTTTGACTTTCTGTCTTTAACAATGGACTCATCCACTCAAAGGTAACTATTTTGCTGATGAAAAATCTTCTATCCACTATTTGAAACAATAAATACTTCACTTAGACAAGTTCAGACTCTTTTTGATAGAATCTCAGATGAAATTGATAAAATGTAAACATTTATTTACATTATTAAGAGCTTCAAAGTAGTGAACCATATAGTCTTGAAATGAGTGAAAGTGAAGAAACTTCCCAACCTCAACCAAACCTGGGTTGATATTTTTTACCAAATGCATTAAAATTTCAAGTAACTTGTGGGAATGATATACAATAGAATTTTACCCTTGAACATTGCCAGGCTATCTTGCTAATTTACATTTGTTTGAAAATCTGTGGGATATCTAGAAAGCAGAAGTTATCATGTTCTTTGCTGTCTACACAGGGTTCAGACAATGATGTCATGTACTCTGTTGGATGATTGGATAAATGGATTGAACCTTCACCATGGATGTTCTGGTTGTCGATGACATGTCAATCATGGTAATTGACAATTGGATGACTTTGAGGCTAAGAGGATTACCATCAGCAGCAGGACAAAGGACAGCATCACTACTACCACCACTTGGTATCCCCAAATCATTATCAACATTTAATTTTGAGGACATGAAATCTTTGCTGGGGAAGGAATTGTTTTGTTAACAACAAAATCCATAAATATCTATATAATTTTCAGGTCCCCTATTGTTTTCTTCCCCAGAAGAACCCATGCATCATTTTAAGGGCTTGAACTTGGGTGAAGCTTATATAGAATCTTGTAGAATCATTCTGTTAATGATATTCCACTTGTTTTAATATATTTTGTTATAGATTTCAAAGTAACCTACTTTTGTAATATACATTTCACTGCTCATACTACCAGCCACAAAAATATCTTCACCAACTGTCTTGTTAGCTGTAAAACTTTTCACTTTTTAAAATGAACTTCATAAATGACTTATTAGTTATTTATGTAATACCTATATCCATTTATCCTGAAGGTGTTGTGTGTATAACAGGCAACTTTTGGTGGTTTTATTTTTATTCAATTTTTTTTTTCTTGATAAAGCTAACAAAAGCAGAGGTATACAAAGTTGACATAGGCTATGCATTTTTTTAAAGATTTATCTACACTAAAACAATACAATTGAAACCAGTTGGGGGCTGCTATTGTTGGTCTATTATCAACAGAAACATTTAGTAATTGACTTACTAGTCAATAAAATTTCTTGAACATTCCAGATGATCAGTATAAGATTACAGGAAGCTTTCGTAGAATATTAATCTAGTATATATCAATACAATTCCCTGCCTGTTCTCCAGTAACTCCGTAATACTTGAGCTGAAGGATTACAAGCTCATTTTTCAAAAGAATTTACATGTTGATTCATTTAAACATTAGAAACTGTGGGGGGTCTATTGTATTATAGAGTGATTTTTATAAAAGTTTTTTCTATGAAAGCTAATTTGACAAAATTACAATACATTTATTTTTATGGGTATTTTGTTTTAAGCAATATATTGCTAATTACCTTGGCCACCAATTTGAAGAGGTATAGATAATTGATTGTGTCCATCTTTTCCTCTCTGTCTACACAATATCTCCATAAGTACTTGATGAATTTCAATGAAATTTTGCAGAAGAGTTGGCAATGGGGTGAAGAGGAATTGGTTAAATCGGGATGGATCCAGGAATATTTTTTGATTGAGATTACTTTTTTTCTCCATACATTTATGCATACGCTCATGGCAGTCTACACTATATCTTCAAAAGTTCTCAATTAATTTCAATGACGTGTAGTGGCAGGTTGGTCAATAGGATTCAGAAGCAGTGATTGAATTTGGGGTTGATTAATGCACAATTACCTCTTCCTAGTTATGTCTACGCCAGATAATATCGCCAGAAGTTCTCAACTTAATTTTGTGAAAGTGGTATGGAAGAAGTGATTAAATTTTGGGCTGGACCTGTGCACAATCACTTCCTCTAACAATGGTATTGAGTAGAGAAATTATCATGAAAAAAAAACTTCTATTTACACACTTGTTCATACTCCAATGAGTGCATCAGTTAACTTTTCTAAATCTGAATTCTTTTATTCGTATTTGTTTTTATGGATTTCTATTAGAAAATAGAATCATGCCACCTGTAAGTCTCAGCAACTACAAGTTCTTCAAAAGGATCTCCCTCTATTGATTCTGTTGCTCTGCTTGTCAACAGATTTCATTTTGCTCTTATTCAGCCTGTCTGTATCTATCCACATTAGACCCATCCTTCCAGTAGTTGTCTTGATTTTAAAGAATCCCACTCCTTCCAGGAAAAAGAACAAAAAGAAATCAGGTACAGAAAAGGGAATATACCTATAATTACTTGTAGGGAGTTACTTTCTTTCTTTGATAAGAATTTGATACCTAAGCACTTGCATTGGTATGGGTAAAAGCAATTTCATACTTATATAATGACTATATATAATTGATTACACATTGATCTGTTCAGAATGCCTTTACCATGCCCATTTCCTCATGTATCGTAATGCAATTTTTCCTTCTAAATTTGGAACGATTTTTCTCTCTTAAATTCATAAACTCTGATAAATGCTTGAGTCACTTATTCTGCTTGGAAATATAAACAATTTCCAATAGACACTGAAGGGACAGGAACTCTTCAGTACTAAGAGTGATTGTTGTACATTTCCGGTGGAGCCATCCCTGTATACCATTAGAAATAAGCATTCACCCATGTTTTTCTGGAGTTTTTTTTTTCTCCCCTCTTATTTTATTATGTTTACAACTACTACTAAAAGTGTTTGAATATGGTTTTCAGGAGTTTGGTTTAGTTTTTTATTTTTTTTTATTTTTACTGTTTATCTTGTTTTTGTTTTGTTTTTCGGAAAAGGCTTTCAGCGATTCCTGCAGTGAAATATTATTGTTTAATAGTCACTTTAAATTATTCATTTAGGCTCAATGATATATAGAGAAACTAACATTCCTTGTGTAGATCTGAGATAAGGATAAGAAAATTTGAGCCAAAAGAATTACTTTAGTTCGAAAATTTAAATCTTTTTTCTTGTTGAAGAATATGCAAGCTTGAAAAACTTTCTTGTTCCATTTAGACTCCTTGTAAAGCTTAGAGCTTCATCACAATTTCAGTAGCTAGTACAATTTACAGGGTGGAGTTGCTAGTCCCTTGAAGCTCTAACTTCTCTATTATTTACTCATAGCTGGAGGTAGAAGTGGATTTATACCTTTCCCAATGGCATTAGTGTGAAGTGGAAATAAGCAGCCTCGTCTGAAACTCAAATTTGGCTCTCTGATTCCGTTTTCTCCATATCAGTGACTGCTACACACTACTCCACTCCTCCAGGAAAAAAAAAATGAATAATTGCTGTTAATTTCTTGATCGTCTGAAGGTCAGAGGACTCTTTTTAATGCATGAAATAATGAGAAATTAGTTCAAACCTAATTTTGATTACTACTTTTTTACTAAGTACTAAAAGTTACTTCAATAACTATGAATTTTACTTGAATTTTGTTATTCTTTTCAATTTATCTACAGTGAATAAAACTTAGTTAGAAAAAATGATTCTTTTTTTAAAAATTAAATTTACTCTCATATTTCAGTTTTTTTTGTTGTTTTTATTGAGTAAATTGAACTTACTTGGAAACAAGACCTAATTTACCTCAATTTTTTACTAACACAAGCTGAAAGTAACCACCCTTTATGTGGTTGTCCCCAGCCATATGGAGCCTATGTCCGTAAAACCTCAAGTTAAGTAATGATTTAATGTTATATGGCTATAGGCTCCATATAACTGATGATAACCGCCCCAGAGAGCGGATACCAAGCTAGTCTATGTAATAATATTGCAAATGGAGTGTGTGCTGCTTATATATTTATTAATTTTTTCATTTTCTGACTGTAACAAGTCTGGGATGGCAGATGTACTGATAGTTGATGGAGATAATAGAGAAATGAAATTTCCTCTTCACTGATTAATGGAAAATAATTTTTTTGGTCTCTCAGTCCCCCTAATCATGAAACCACTTCGACTGGGGATTCCTTGTGCATGTACATATGAATGTTTTCGGGGCGGGGGAGTCTAAGCGAAATGTACCAATTTTATCCGTGAAAAAAAAATGTGAAAATCATAAAATTGTATGCATAATATAATGATTATCCCTTTGCTCATTCTTACTTATTTTTTAATCTTTTATCATCTAACAAGGTGGATGTAAGTAGAAATTATCTTAAAGTACATAAACAAAGAACAGCCACTCAATTGCTATCTTTTTTCTCCTTTCTCTTATTAGCTGTTTTATTTTCAGCAGTTATGCGCACCTACACAAAAAAAGTCTCTTCATTTCTTTCTTCCTTTCATATGATAATGGCAACGTTAGAAACCATCATGTAGCCAGGCTTCTACTTATGGATAAAGTGCAAATCTGATCTCCTTGTCAGAACTGAAGGTCTTTTATTGCTGTCTCTCAAACTCTTTTATGCTAAGTAAGGCTGTCATTGCTTCCAAGTCCTTTTGGAGCTGCTGCTCAGACTTTTGTCTGCGCACTTACATGCTGTATTGTCTTCAAACATTGTTTAGTACTGCCTCAGAAACTGCTCAGTATAAGGTTAGTGAGGATACTAAATATAACCTTTTAACAGAAGTGACAGCTGGAAGTTACTATATTTAAATTGTGCTTGTACATTTTGTTGCTACCTGCTTTAATTCATTTGATAATATTCTACACTTAGTAAATATTTTTGAGCTTTAATGCTGTGGCATAGTTACCCAGCATGGCTTGGATAAGATTTATTTCAAGATCATCTCTCATTTCCTGATCTACTTTATCTATGTTTTTAAAATGGCAAATAAAAAATAAGTTTAATTTTTTCAGAAAAATACTGCAAAAGATATTAGTCATCATACCAGCATATTAGACACAGTATAATACTTGCATTCGAAAAATAAATCTATTCCCACTGGTTATGGAAATTTTGGTCTAGTGAAGACTAATTACAAGATCCCAAAATTCATTTTTCATTTCAAACTTTTTACAGCATTATTGGCCTCTTTTCAAAGCACAGCTGCCAAAATCGGATAACTTGACTGATCTGAAATCCAACTGAAAAGATATACAAGAGTGACCATTTAGGAGAAAGTTTGAAATGTTTTGATTCTGCGAGATCAAATTATTGTTATAACTTGACCTTAAATAATGCTTTAAATTGAATTTCTTGTAGGTGAGAAAAAAATGCAACTCAGTCTATTTTTTGTTTCTTTTTAAGCTTCCATACTTTAAAATTATGGACATTAGCTTTTTGTGGAGAATAAGGAAAAGCCCTCAGTTCCACATGACTAACCTACTAAATTGTTTCACCAAAATGATTCGCATCTACTTTTTCTATTCCTCCCTTTCTCTCTTCTCCCCTCCTACTTTTAGGTAGCAATTAACCTTTGTTGTCATGAATTTATTGAGCTGTCACACCTCATTCTGCTGTGTCATTGTTTTTGTCTGTCTGCTCCCAGGAATGTCTACAACTTGAAAATAATTTTTGTCTTGAGAGAATTTATTCCCAAGTGTAGCAAATGTTACAGCTGGTTGTATACCCGTTTACAGTGGAAGCCACTTATTGTGATCTCTTTGGGACTGGGTCTTTGAGATAACAATGAGAGGCTGATTACATTAAGCAAAGTATACAAAATTTGGAACAATTTACATTCATCTAACTGTAATTTGAAAAATTTGTGTGTATATGCACCAATATCACTCTCCAACTGGCCATTGTACCAAATTGATATACACCAGATATGTCAGCAAGTGTGCTGCACATTACTGTAGATTGGATTTACAGTGCACAACTTACAAAGAAAAATTCTATTTGAAATTGATATGATTTTACACCTGAATATATACATCACCAGTGGTCAGATGCAAGAGTTTATTAATTTTAAATGTTTGAGTGTGGAGAGAAAATGAGAAAAATAGTGGGAGAGTCTATTTTTTTTTTTTTTTTTTTTTTTAATGGGGTGTATAGGAAGAGATCAAATTAAATTATAGTTGGATGATATAACAGCATTTTAAAAAATTCTGTATTGATTGTTGCTATTATCAATATCATAAACAACGGCATCATTATTTCAAGTTTAAACCTCCTAGAGATTTTTATGAAACTGGATGCACCTTTTGAACATACTTGCCTTAGTTGTTGTAAATTTATTATAAAATTATTATAAGCATCTTTACATTTATAAATAAATAAATAAATTTTCTAATCATTCTAATTAAAGTGTTAGGGACCGACTGATTTTGAAAACAATAACCGTTTGATAACATTAATCATGAGTATAATAAGCAGCTTCTCCTGAGAACATGAAACAGTCAGTTTTTTTGTGTTGTGCTCAGTCAATGATATTCATTATCACTGGTAGTAAATGAGTCACTATGAATGGGGGTTGCATTCATTGTTTTCCATTAAAAATATTCTGTGAAAATTGTTCATGCAGTAAGCAAATAGTTACAAGTATGGAAAACTGAATCAATGAACCATGTTCAAATTTCAGCTGAGGCTACTTATGATACCTTCACACCAATGCCCATGGGAGAGGCATGAATCCATTTCTGCCAAAGCTCTGTCTCATCATCTGATATATTGACAAAATATCATGTGATTGGTATGCCACAATGAGTGATGAAGAGTAGGTGAGTAATCTTTTGGACAAACCAGTCTACCTTACCTACTTAAGTAGTAGCAGCAAAAATGTATTACCTTTCAGTCAACCTTTATGTGTGTGTGTGTGTGTGTATATATATATATATATATATATATATATATATATATATATATATACACACACTGTAGACCCATTATAATGTGAAAGTTGGGATCTATAATCCTCTACCGTGTTTCACCTGGGTCCGCCATACTACAAATTTTCAATTTTTCAAATGTTGATCCAAGTTCTCCGCACCCTAAACTTGCTGGAGACTGACCCATGCAGAAATGAAGAGAAAACTAAGGTGTAATAATACTAGAGTCAATCATCGTATAAGTTCCACCTACATTTGTACATGACAACTGATGCTAGTCCCTTAAATCAAGTCTGAATTCATTTTGTCTTCTGAATGATTTTACATTATTAAAACCAGCGAGACAATTGAGGTGATGCTAGTTGTTGTAGAAGTATATGAAGTTCAATGATGTATCCATCACCTGTAGTAGTAGTTGCGAGAGGAGGAAGATGAGCAAGAAGTCTTTCTTTGAGTCAATCGATTCTCATACTTGTAAAATATTGTGATATGGAAATTTTCTGCTAGTATTATTTTCAATAAAAAATCGTAAATGGCCATTTTTGTGGGTTTGTTTGTTTGTTTTTTTTTATTAAAGATGTTATTTCAGTAATGTCACACCTCTGCTTCCCTTTCTATTTCTGTTGTCTAACATGACGTGTCTGACTGACCAAAAAGCATCTTTTAAAGATGTATGGACGCATGAAAAGATTTAGAAAAGTCATGAAGAACAGAATACCATATTAGTTGTATAACTTTTGAATGTTCCAAATGTTCATAAAAACCTAGGTTGGTTAAATTTCTTGACTATTCACTGGCCATTTTTGGCTTCTATTTTTTGTCTTTTGGTATTGTCTTGAAAGCTAAACTTTTCAAATGTTATGCAGCAAACTCAATTACTACAATTTCCCTTACCACTAAGTAAGATAGAACCATCAAAAATAGAACAAGTGCTATTTCTATGACTAATGACAATACAAAGACAATGCAAATTGTGTCACACACGCCTAGCCACAAACCTGAACAATATTTGTTCCATGGGAAAGTTATTTTTTAGGGCACTATATAGATCCCCTACAATTCTGTTTCTATGTGTCTTGTGTGTGGTATGTTAAACCTAAATCTATATAAGATTTCATTTTTGTGTGTGCACATACATATGACTACTACTCAAATTTCTTTACAAAAAATATTCTCAACCCTAACCTTGAATCTTTTCATGATGTTTCTAATTGAAAATAATGAAATATACAACTGACTGTTCATTGTTTTCAGCAAGTAGTTGTCTGGCTTATCTTTGGCTAAAAGGAAAATGTCTGATCCAGAATAACAGTTATAATCAGTTTGCAATAAAATTATATTCACACTATTAGATATCACAGAAAGCAGATGACTTGTCAATAGATATAATTGATAATGATTATTTAATCAGGTGCTTGTTTTTAGACTAAAGTCTGAACAAATCAATTAGCTACTTTTTGTATGTAATTTAATGTTTCTAAGATAACTATTGTCTGGATGCACTCGGCACAAACTTGTAATCATAATTGACTTTTTATCAATATGAGATTATTATTATTATTATTATTACCCTGTACAGCAAAAGAAGAGTATTGTAATAGGTCTAGTTTCAGTGTATTAGATAATTAGATAACTCAAAAATAATTTGATAATTCTTTGTGAAAATTCAAGTTGGATTTTTGTGTACTGAACTTATCTTACCTCACTTTGTTGCTTCAATGGGCACTCAATTGTAAATGATGAATATTTAAATATTTGCATATACATGTAAAAAATGACAGGGTCATCTATGTATGGATCGGCACTAAGGAGCCTATAGCTATTTTATTAGGTAATTATTTTTTATAATTCAACTATCCTAACCTTAAATTTTTTAAGTCTTAACTCAACTCCTGCTGTTTTAAAGGGTGATCACTCATAGTCTTCTACAATCCTTAGTTGTTTTTTTTTTTGCTCTGTTGATGTATTTCATTCGGACCAATCCATTATAACTTGAAAGTTATAACAGGAATCAGAGCAGACAATTATACAAGAACATACTAATTTTCATATATGGCATCTATATGAATTGATGTTAGTTAATTTCTTTTACTTTTCATTATTTTTCTTTAATGTTTTGCAATTCTCACTATTCCTCTTTCAATGTACATCCTTCCTAAATCCCTCTGTAATCTTTCCTGAGAGTTACAAGTAAAGAATAACTTGGAAAGAGATATGAAAAGAGAATTTTTTAAAAAGAAACAACAAAAATGCAATTACGATAAAGAAAGATGCAGAATAAGATTGTCGAATAAAAATGTGACAAAGAGAAATTGTTAGACGGATAACAAAAATTAGAATAAAGAGTTGTAGTTTGTTCAAAAAATATCTGCATGAGTATAAGAGATAACACCTCATTCGTTCAATATTTCTTTTATTTGAATGAACATCTTCCTAACAAATTTCTATTCTTCTTTGAACAACAGCTTTAATTAGTTTGTGTTCTTTGTTGTGTTAATTTCTCTTCTCATGTAGGAAATAATCTGATAGACAAGTTTTTTTTTTGTTTTTTTTTTTTTAATTGAAAATAAATTATCACAAGTTTTCATACCTTAATGATTATCTTTCCACGTGTTGAATGTTTTGTGAAAATGTGTTCTAGTATGATTCAAATGTATAACCATTCCTGGTTGGAATTTTAATTTGCTTTGGTGCCTCTTTATTCAGCTTCAGATAAGGTCCCAATAAAACTCTACATCTCTTTCTTACTCTCTCTCTTGCCCTGTATTGTCCCGTCACCCTGTCTCTCTCCCTCTCTCAATGATCCAATTCTTCTGTTCGTGAAAATAGTCAACAAAGCTTAGCTCAGTATAGCACAAGGTCAGATGGTGAGAAATGGACATAGGAAGATTGTAACATAATCTTGGAAATCCAAGCTATACCTGTCTCAGACTATAACTTATTGTTTTGAAAATCTGTAACTATCTCAGCTATGAGACAGGCTACCAATTCCTTTTCTTATCTTCAAGTAGTGTCTTGTAAACCTGACACACATAAAAAGAAAAAAAGAATTAGGCCTGGGGTGTTATTTTTATTTTTAGATGTACTGTATTGTATAATTTGATAGTGCTTAAAGATTTAAATAGAAATTGTATTGAAATATTCTTATCAGATGGTCCACATCATTCTTCAGTTTTTTCTTCTTTTTTTTTCTTTTTTTATGTATCAAAATCATTAATTCACAAGTATATCTACAACTTGAATTTTCAGATTTCTGTAATTGTTGAACAGGCCTTATCTCAAACATCGATTTTTCACTAGTATTTCTTTCATCTCAATTTTGTTTGCTTTTCATCACATCAGTCAGTGGCTGGGTAAACTGCACAGATAGAAAATAAACACTATCCGATTTGAACTTGCATTCATTTCACCTCTGGCAAGTGATCTACTGATAGAACTACCAGAGCTCTTACAGCTCGATCACTTAGGCTGTTGCTTATACATAGGCAAGCCTCCTTTGATAAAGGGGATAAGAGTTTGAGTCTCGATTTGAGCTTATTCTTATGCAATGTTTTCTCACTGCTATAGACTGATAGTCTGAGTAGTTGTGATAAAATGCAACGGAAATCAAGATGAAAGAAATACTAGTCAAAAGTTGATAATGGTTGACAATGCTTCATCTGAAAAAATAAATAAATAAAAGCTTTATCTGTTATTGAAAGAACTGCTGATTATAATCTGTGTTGTCCTTCCCAACCACATTTAACATTGTCTGTGTGTCATTTGAGCTTTTAGCTGTTTGACTGTGACCATAAACTAAATGTCAGTTCTCACCCTAATGTAAGGCAAATCAACAAAAACTAAAACTGGTACTTGAGGGCTTTGAAGCCTCAACAACCACCAGAGGCCTTATACCATCCTCCATCTCAACATTACCCACACACGCTCTTGGCCTACTCTCTGAAATACAGTTTGTCTGTAACTTGAGCCAAGTATTTGATTTTAAAGTTCGGTGCCAGGGACTGAGGGTGGCTGGTTGGCTGTGTCAGGTCTAGGGGCATGTGGGGTATCAAAGAGGGTTGTTGAAGGGGTTGTGATATACTTTGATTTCTCTCTCTCTCTAATTGGCAGCATCAACATATGCTCATTAGAAAAGGTTCTTGGAGACTACAAAATTTAAAACTATAAGGAATAAAGAAACTAAAATCTGCTTGGCTTTAAGCCACTTTGTATTTTGTTGATGTTATAAAAACTGCCAACATGAAATAAATTGGTATTGTGTTCTTTTCCAAGGCTGCCCTATTTTTGTCTTTCTTTTCCTATGAAAATTACATTTAGATTGGTTAAAATTTCTCAAGTTGAAAAAGTTGGATCTTACTGCTTGCTTCTAGCGTTCGTTGAACAAAAAAGGCCATATTCAATTGCATGATTTTCTATAATATGAGACTTGGCATCAGATATCATGGCTCATCTGATAAAGACATTTGATGAATGACTTGTATTTTAGCCATCTAAATAATACTCCCCCCCCCCCAACTCTATGTTGACAAAATCTTAACAACATCAAGAAATTGAACTCGTTCACTTTGTTGTTCCCCCAGCATTTTGACTCTGGCCTTCTTAAGGTGTGGATTTAGACACATTGTGGCTTTCACTGCTCAACAAGGACTCGGTATGGAATTTTTTATGTGTGGATACATCACCTGAAGAAGCCGTAGTATGCATCATCAGAAGATATTGTGAGAACAAAAATGAGGTCAATTGTCCTGAAAACTCTTCTAATGTTAATGTAATCTTGAAAAAAAATGTTAAATTTTTTCATGCAAAATTTCTTTAGCTAGTCCATCCAAACTTCATGGAATCCTTGATCCTTCTGCAACCCTCAGGCAGGGCTGCCTAAAGAAATTTATCAAGTGTACTAATACCACCTCATGGTGTATAATTTTATATCAATTGGTCTCATAATAATAAGTTGGTCTATCACATTTATTTTTTGACTTAAAAAAGTTAAATAGACACCTCCTGGCATTTATCAACCCCCTTCTGACCCCAAGGCAATCATCAACCCCTTAAATTGTCTTGTTAACACTCCCCCAGAGGTCAGTCCATATCAACCCCTTTGATGACCTCTGATCCAAGGGAAGGTTATTCTGAAAAATACCATAGCTTATCCTAAGCTCAAGTAAAGGAAGGTTAGGCATTGAGTTAGCAACTCCACCCCCTAATCTACTTTCTACTTGAACCTCAGGAGATAAGTTGTGACTGTATTCTCTGGAAGGAGTCTCCAAGACTAAGCAATAACAACAGTTGACTGAAAAATGTTTTGTATCTACCTCTCTTCAGCAGGCATAATGTTTTTGATTTTCTTACATCCCTCTAAAACATGTACTCTACTATTAAAAGTTTCGTCAATACCAGTAAATCCGTCAATAATTCTCTTCTTGGGATGGAAAACGATATCTTTCAGATTCAGTGACTATAAATAAGGCTCGAGGCATATTTTTCAAGGAATTTTGGATCATCTTGCCTCAACAAGTATTTAGCCACTGACAACTTGATATTTTACTGGAGTCAAGGCATTTAAAAAATACTCAAAAAAGTAATGCTCCAGTAGAGAAGAATGTATAACGCAGTAAAAGAGGAATACACTTCACAGGGAATACTAGTTTTGAAAATGAGTTTTCATTTATTGCATATATAAATTTGGAAATAGATCAGCCAATACTTGAAATAATTTTTTTTTTTTTTTTTGATTATGATCAAAACATTAGAATTGCTTTGTACACTACTCTTAAACTGCCTTGATTCATCATGAGAATTTATAATTCGGATTGAAATTTTGTGGAAGCATGGGCAATAGATGTAGGAAGATCTGATTCAATTTTGGAGCAGATATATGCACAATTTCTTTCCCTATATTGTAACTATTTGTTCAATGGTATGCAGCATATACAATCATATTTGATGAATAAATCTCTTCTGAATGAGGGCATCTCTGTGAAAATCCACTATTATCGCACTAAAATTTTTAGCAACTGATCTGGAATATCGGAGATGTTCTTACACACCGAAGATTCCTCAACATGTCCAATTGGTTTCATTAGTCTGCTTGAAAATTCCTACGGTACTCTATTACAGTGCCAGGACTGACTCTTTTCTTTTAAAGCTGATATATTTACGGCATAGATTTATCTTTTTAATTGTCTAGATTAGCCCTTAACATTACCTTTTTTCTTAGAAACATTCATATATCTCTCTATTTATCAACTAACATGCAACAGTGACTGATTGAACTTGGCTATCTAGAAAAAGCGGTTGATATATATACGTGTTAACTTGGATTTTTGTTGTTGGGGTACCAGCAAGTTAAAGGTCACAAAACTTCTAAAAGCTGTGGTAAGTGCAATGATCCAAGAGGAAATCTCTAATGACCGCTGCATCTGCCTCTTCTGAAAGTCTTCAGCCAATATGATTTCTCAGATGGAATGTTAACATTTTCCTTCCTACTTTCATTTTTGTATCATTCAGAGGCACCATTGACAGGCAGGCTCCAACAGAATTTTTTTTCCCTCGAAACCCTGAAAAGATTCTCTATTATTTCCAGATGTGTCACTGTTACCTTGGCAACTATTAAAGACAGTGTTTCTCCCTTGTACATATTGATGAATAAGAGATGCTTCAAAATGTCTATTTGTAATCGGCCACATTATGTGTTGTGCTGGTATATTATCCAGGTTAAATTTCCTAAACCCTGCAAGATCAAGACCAGTGCAGAGCTGACTTTTGAATTTGCTGACTTTTAAAAAGCATAAAGACGTAACATTTATTTACCAGTTATTAAAAATATACTCTGGATGTGTACCAAGTGTGGTACACATAACCTAGGTGATTTCAAAACAGAATGTTGTGAGCACCATCAAATCACAATAGAAGATTGGTAAACTAAAACAACACAAACATGGGCCACCACCGAGTATCAGGTTTGCCGAGTATCGGAAATCACTTGATATCAGCCAGGTTTGAGAAGTTACTGAGTTTTGGATTGCCAAATTCGGAAATTCAATCAGTATCTAATATATAAGAATTTTCTATCTATATATGTATCAAAAACACTAAAAGCTCCCTAACTCTCAGGTAAGTTTTCAGATGAATATCACACATGAGTATGAGAAAAACTTTTACCAGAGAAAAAAAGAAATGAATGTCTGGTTCTTGACCCCCCCCATCCCTCCAGCTGCATCACTCCATTTCACTCAAAGGGGTGGGGTCAGGATTTCCACCCCTGATGCCTGAGGCATTACAAAGGACAGAGCTGAATGAACTAAACAATATCTAGTGCTACTTACACCTACTCGTGAAAGTCTCAATATCAAACTCTATGGCGAGGCAAATAAATATTGTTTTTAACTGAAACGAAGAACTAGTAGTGCTCTGTAAACTAAAGAGATTTCTTGGATACTAGAATTTTTAATGCTTTTTTGTACTTGTAAGCTTGCCTTGCAAGCGTATTTCTCAGTGCTGTGCCTTTATTAGACTAGATAAGTAAAATGAATATTATATTGTAACAGGTCTTGTCAGTCACTCAATAGAAACCATCACATGACCGACATCTTTTAGTCGCATATTTTTGAAGGGATCAGTTGAAACATTGAAAAAAGGGTAATCAATGAATAAGTTGTTTTGCATTTTGTTTGGCAGTGATCTCCAAAATGTTGACTGTTCTGGTAACAGTTTCTAATAATGAAAAATTTGTTTGATAAAATTGAGGTTTTTGAACGTTAACTGATCCCCAAAATGGTGATGATAGGATGGTAGGCAATTTTGTCTGTCAGTAGTGCTTGCCTTGATTTCTGACCACTAACAATCCCTTTTTTCTGGATTTTTTTCAATGCACAACATAGACTGAAAAGGATCTGATAATGTTCAAAAGCCTTTCTTTTATCAAGCGCAAAGTGTCAGGTAAAAATTCTTGAGTTACCTTAGTTTTTGCTATAGTTTCCAAGTTCAAATTAGAATTTTTTAAAAAAACAAATGCTTGACTCTGTGATAGTTCTGTGTCCCAAAGTTTTTAGAGCATTACTAAAACAAATGAAAAATTTCAATTGATATTTTGAAGCATTAATACAGATAATACAAAACAACTAAAAAGTTTAATGATACGATGTTTATGCTTACAAATCAAGTTGATGTGCAAGTGAATAGAAGATTTTTTTACAAAAATAAAAGATTAATTACAAAAATCCCACCATCTGGTAGGTGAGAAAAACTGACTTATTTAAATATCAATGTACTGGGAAAAAAATGCAACAGGTGGTGTGTGGAAATAGATTAGGGCATTTACCTATATTCATGGAAAATTAACAATCAGTATTTTTTTTAGATAAAATATGTTTTCGGATTAATTTTTCTGATGGTTCATCTGTTATTTGGTTTCAATTGAGTTGCATTATGTCAGTAAATATTAGGCAGACCCACAGATTTTACTGAAATACTTCACCTGAAAAAATGTCAATCATATGAAATTTAATTCTATTGTCAGAACCTTAGTGGCATTAGTAAGAAGAAAGATTGGAAAAAAAATCAGAGGTAAAAATTATTTGTGTACACTTAGAAAAGAACTGGAAATATTTTGAAAACAAATAGTGGAAAAAAGTTGTAGAAGTGTAAACAAAAAATAATATAATTTATATTTGAAAATTTTCCAAAGTTTTCAAAAGCAAAACCCATAGATTATGAAATCTCATAAAAAAAATCAAATTCTTGTTGAATTCTGATGAAATTTCCAGCACTTGTATAATAAAAGCCATTTTTTCTCTATAGAAGTTCCCATTTGAAATTGGGGGAGGAGGGGCTTTTTCTTTCTTTTTTATGTGATAATCCTCGCCTTAATTCATTTGATTTATTTTCAAATTTATAATTGCTGTTAAATAATGAGTTTTACGCACTTATAAAGATTTATTTTCACAATAATTTGGACTTATCTCTCTATAACAAGAAAAAACCTGAGAACATATTATTTTTTTTTTTTTTTTTTTTAATATTTTGATCATATTTTGAAATAAGGTGCCAAAGATTTCAAAACTTCCATGGTCCTGCCTAGTAAACATAGACATCGGTCTTGTTTATGAGTGGAGGAGGAACTCTGACATACGCGAACATATTTTTTGGTGGGGGGTATTTAAAATATTTAAAAGCTGCATTATTTTAGTTCATTTTATTGTAAATTTTTACGTTTCAAAGCTCAGGTAAATGAAAATGTTAATAAACAGGATTAGAAAAGTGACATTAATAAGACAAAAAAAATGAAAAATGAATATTGTCAACATGAAAATTCAATTTAGTACTAAAAGTGGTTTTGGCAAATAGATTGTAAGTGGAAATGAAACTTGAATTTGAATCTCTTTCTATTCTGTTTCTATGTATAAGCAGGCCCCCAGAACGTAATTTTTTACCAATTTTTCTCCAAATTCACCCAGAGCACAATTCTTTGATATATCTTTTGTGGATTCACAAGAAAAAATTTTTTTAGAGGGGGTGGGGGGCTCTATTTACAAAGTAACTAATGCTAAACTGGATCCTTACTTTGTTCAATAAAAAATTCAAAAACATATGTATGCTACATTTTATTAGAAAATATTTGTTGCTTCACTTGGGCACACACCTATTGAGTTGTGTGTCTACTTGATAAATTGATGGTAATTGCTTCTTTTCTTCACACCATTTCAGTTAATGAGAGGATTTTGTAGGAACACACTTCTTCTAGATTGCAGAGTAGACCTATAACTTTTTGAAAGGGCGTCAAAGTTTTACCAGGCTCCTCACTGATGATTACTTTATTTGAAAAATCTTCTCACTTATTTCAGTAACGTTAGTTTTTTAAAGAATTATCACATTTTATAATAAAGTTTTCTCTACTAAATATTTTTGTCAAATATCCCAGTCAAATTGCTGTTTTCCAACAGCCCAGTCAAAACTTCTTGGAGGTATATATTATCCAGTTTTGATGTCTGAACATATCACTCAGTATTTGTCCTGATTGCATAAAAACAATCCATTGTTGTATACCCAAACAGAGCAAAGGGATAGAATGATTAAAGTCACTGTAGAAGTAGGTAGCTGAATCAACCAATTTATTTGTAACCCAGTAATCATCATTATTAGGTTGCTTGTACGATTCTCCCCACCCCTAAAATGTGAGAACTGTTTACCTTTCATTTTGTGACCTTGTGGCTTTGCTGAGCTATTGTAAGCTTTTTTTCCATTCAGCATGCACAGGTTCTTCCTGTGCCCTGAAAGTATAATCGCAAGTTCCAGGAGACCCTATCACCCAGGGTGAACTTCCCCATTGCACCTGAAGGGTTAGGCAAAGTCATGGTCACCTGAGGTTTTTCTAAAGGGTAGCGCCAGAGAACTAGACAATTTTTGTTCAACCTCCTTGTATCTGTATGGGCACCACATTAAATCCCTACCTTGTGTCAAATTTGCCCTTGTGGAGAGTTGAATAAATATCATTCTACCTCACCTAAAGTCTTAATCATGTTTTGAAAAATCTAACTTACTGAAATTTCAAAGTAAATTCAATCATCATTTGACTCAGATTTGTTAAATTTTTAGGTAACTTTTTGAAATAGTTTATGTATTTTGTTCTGTTATTTTCTATAAATTAAGCAAGTTTCATTTATTACTATTAAACCAACCTCTGTAGTGAAGACAACATTCAAGTTAGTACTTGATCTTTCGCTAACATATCCAATCATTTTTGACGGGTATTATTTGTATGTGGATTGGCACTTCTGCCTTGGGTCACCGTATCTGTGCGCTTTGTCTAGGATAAGTGTCACTTCTCTGCACTTCTGCCTAGGACCACAGTTTAGTATCTGTAAACCCGATGAAGAATTTCACTTGGAATGTTCAGTTTAGCTGTATTTGTTGGCTAAAATTCTGCTCTTGATCCTTCCTGTTTTTCTTGAATTAACTCATGGCACCTGCCATTGCATTAATTAACTAACCTGTCCCAACTCTCCGACTAAAATTATCTCAGCATGCACATTCAGCCATGGTATAATATTGGGCTGTCTGTCTGAAATTTTATACCTGGTACTATTATGTTGGTTAGACTGTTTGCTGTTGCTCTATGCTCATCATCAGTTATACAAAACATTCTACTTCCAAGTCATGACCAGATAATTTCCTCTTCCAATCAGATACTTTGAAAATGGTGATATCCAAATAGAATGAATTTGTAATATGTATTGTCTGTTACCTTCCTATATATTGTCAGTGTTGCTATGCAAGAGAACTTTCTCTTTGTAAAATAATTTATTTGTCTCACCACATCCCTCCAAAAACAGCTTCTTGCAGTAGAATTCATCAATCTTATGACTTAGGGATCGATTAATGATTCTTTTAGGAAGGAAGAACTCTTGTTCAATTCAGTGATCAAGGCATATCTTTTGAGAAGTTTGGGATCAACTTGCAGTAACTAATATTTAGCCACTGTCAACTTGATACTATTTTTTATGAAATCAGGGTATTCCGAAATGTGAAAGTTGAAGTAATGATCAAACAGAGAATAGGAAGAATTTCATTCCATTTGGTATTTTTTTTTTCTTTCTTTTTTGTGGTGTTGCTTTAAATGCGTTAGCCAATAGTTGAATGTAAATCATGATTGATTTATTATTCATTATGTGAATTGTTCATTTTCTAAATATCTGGGGTATATTGTGTCTAGCTATGTTTTCATCTCAACAAAAATTAAAAATAAAAATATCTTTTTTCAGATAACTCTCTGTGGTTCCTTGAGGAGCATTTTAAAATGTAAACAGGACAATTCTAAAAAATGAAAATTCACTTGTCTCATTTTTAATGAAAATTTTAGATGAAGAATTTTCACATTCATTACTTTCTTTACTCTTATCTTTTGATGTTACTTTTTATCAAATCATTCTGGGGTTGATAAACTCTTCAGTTGTGAGAGAAAATGGTGAAAAATCAGAAAGTAACTTCCAATGAGACTTGAACATTCATCCCATACCTCTGGAATTTCTTTCATGGACATTACCTTTACCACTGGAGCCACTGGATGAAGTGAGAGTCTGTAGTCATTCTACCACCCTGTCCTCTGATAATCTATTCTTTTTCTCGTTTTGTTTTTTTTTGTTTACCTTACAATCAAATTTTCTCTTTAATTTTTTTCATTTTTTTAGATGAAGCTTTTTCACTGTTATTTTATTACCAGCTTTACTCCTTCATTTTTTTTTCATTTCTTTTATCACAAGACTGTGTTGATAAACTCTTAGTCACAAGAGCTGATAATGCATATTTTCGGAAGCTTGTCTAATATGCTGTTTGCTCTAACAGCCAATGAGTTTACTGACCCAGAGAGTTGTAATAAAAAGCAACAATAACATGATCTAGGTCTTCAGCAACATGCTGTGCCGGGTGTGATCAATTAAAAAAATTGGAAAAGTAAGTGATCTATGAATAACTTACTATTTTCACCTTTTGTTGGCCAGTGATCACTTGGAAAAAAGTCTGAATTTTCAAAAATGAACATGAATGCTGCTGGACACAAACTAATGGATCAATTCAGCTTGAACTTACATTGGAAATTGAACCACCCTTTGAAACCTATTACTGGGAATGATTTTTCTTAAACTTTTTTTTTTAGACATAATGAGTAAATGTTGTCATTTTCAGTCCTCTAGAACCATTAGTGCAACCTATATGCATCATACATTCATAGCCAGCCAACTAGCCAGGTCAATTCAAGAAACCTTTGTTGACAGTTTCAGTTGAAGAGTTTCTAATAAGGTAGAATAAAGTTAATAATTCTGTTTATTCCTATAAACTCCTTGTGGAACATACAGTTGCAACCACCCCCACACTTACAGACTACCCTCAGCTAGGCCATGTCAGTCTAGCTACCCTTGCTTTTGCCTCACTTCAAACTGATCTTTTCCCAGTCTACTTCGGCTTCCAAACAAGTCTGCTTCTTTCACCGCAGCCCCACAAATGATTCCCCCACTCCCCAACCAGTCAAGTGGGTTACAGATTCTTCTCTTTGTAGGTGTCTCTAGATTATCCTGGTCACATTTTTTTAGGGACAGCAACCTTGAAAATGTACATGAGTACATCATCTGGCACAATCTAAAACCTTTTATTTCAAAAAGTGCTTTTGTTTTTGTTTTTCAGAAAGTGCTTTTTTTTTTTTTTTTTTTTTTTTTTTCAAAAAGTGCTTTTTATTTTCTTTCTTTTTTCTTTTTTTTTTTTTTGTCCCTATGGTCATTTTGGATCAACAATGCTCAAATCTTGTGCTGGTATATTTCAGATACATACGCAGCTCATGGTGATTCATTTATGCGAAACATTTTTCATTTTTCTACTATTTGTGTCAAGGCCAGCCGTGGTGACTTACTAGGATTCCTGTTCTTTGAATGAGAAAGTTATAACTACATTTACCAAGCACAGCACTCACATGTTAATATGCTGAGTATATGCAGATCACCCTAACCAATGGAATAAACTTGCCACTACCTCAGTATTTTGAGAACTTGAGTTTAAACATAGTGTTGAGCAGTGATTATACTATAATATTAGGAACCGTCAAATCAAAACTGTCAGAATAGGTTTGCTCAGTTTTTAAGTTGTATTGGCTCGCTGGTTGTGTAAGTATGATGCATACAGACTGCACTAATGGTGCTAGAGGGCTGAAATTTTCAAAATTCACTTGTTTTTTATTGTTTTGTTTTGTTTTTAAATCCCACTCCACCCCAGGATATTCGTGGTTGGTTCAGTTTGCGATGTAACTTTGTGCCTTAGTTTGTGTCCAGCAGCATTCACGTTCTCATTTTTTTTTAATTCAGACTTTTTTAGTGATCACTACCCAACAGAAGGTGAGAAAAGTGACTTATCCATTGATTAAACCTTTTTCCAAATTTTTGAATTATCACTCCCAGCACAGTATTCTGCTCAAAGACATTGGTCATGTGACTGTTTTTGTCGATTGACTAATCAGATCTGTATATATATTTTTGGTTCGTCTAAAATAGAAAAAAATATTTAGTGCTACATTATCTATACCTAAGTATTATATGCTAGAAAATCATGTTTGGTAATATCGAAGTTTTGCTATAAATTTGGCAACTTTTTTTCCTCAAAAAATGACTAGGCTAATTAAAGTGAATGTCATTTCAATATTTTGAGTATAGCTTGTAATGTACTCTCTGGAATTTGTTTATTGCGCAAAATGCTTCCAGATTTGAACATAAAATTGTGAATATCCAAGAAAAAAAATTATTTCAACCTATAATTATTTCAATTCAATTTATGCTTACTTTCCTCTCTCTTTTTACAGGTGGCTTTGCTATTGTCTTCTTGGTTCGTGCTCAGAATGGCAACAAGTATGCCCTCAAACGAATGTATGTCAATAATGACCATGATTTATCTGTATGTAAGAGGGAAATACAAATTTGTGTAAGTATTGAATTTTTTTTTTGGCATTTAATTGTACGTAAGAGAAAAGAATAACTATGTTTTGTGTTAACGTTTCAGTTTTCTTTGTCATAAAATTTGACTACAGAAAAATAGTCTTCCTTCTTTGAACAGCTTTTTTGTTGTTGCTCAGGTTTGGGTCTAAATTCTCAGCTGGATTTGAGCATGCGCTTTCAAATTTTACATGTCCAGCCAACTGGGTGAGGGGGAGTTGCTTGAATAATTTAAATATTTTGATGGAAAGACACAATAAAATTGTATCACCTCTATTAACAAAGTTGGAAGAGTTTTCTAATATACAAATCAGAGATGCAGTATGATATAATACAATGTATGATGGGATTATTTCATAGGGTGCTCAATTCATTCAACTTTGAGTAGAGCTTAAAATAAAATGGAGTAAGGATCAGCTGCACAAACTCATTTATGTTTCTGTCCAGTTTGGGCCTCTTTAAGTGGAAGATTCGGTTTATTTTAGATTCCTATATATATGTAATCATGTTTCTTCATTTATTCACTCAACTTTTTCAAGATTTCTCAATAAATTTCAACTATGTTTTGTAGGAAGTTAGGCCATGGGCTTAGTAAGAATTGATTAAATCTTGATTTCAGGACTTTTTTTTTTTCTTTTCAAAAGATATTTTCGTATACAAAATATGGGAAATTGAAACTCAATTACTTCCCCTGCATTCCAGCTATGTACAACCTTATTTTCAGTTAGTTTTTTTTCTTAGTATATGGCAGAATTGGTAGAAGTGTGCACTCTGATTGCTTTCTACTTATTATTTGTATTTCTCCATCCACTCATGCATATTTTATAAGACACATGTGTGAATGGAGAATATTTACATTCCAAATTGTTTCATATCTGGACCACAAATGTATTGCATCAGCTGTTAGAACTAACAAAAAAAATCAACAGGTCTGGTTAGTCACTCAATAGGAACTAACATTGCTTTTGTAGCAATCTTGGTGTGTTGTCAAAAAGTATATTAACCTCTTGGACATTATTATCAATAGAAAGTCTTTTGGGGATTCTTAATTAGTCTCCACCAAAATCTATCTTCCATAATTTAGAGTAAGGTAGCCATAGAAGAAAAAAGGTCAAGCAATTTTTTTCCTCAATGACTAGAAACACAATCCATTATGTTCGTCATTTTTTTACAGCAATTTATTCAAAACATCAGTCTTGTATAACTTTTTAGTTGGGTTCCTAATCAAAATGTCAGGTTTTTGCAACTTAACCCGAGGAAACTAATACCAGCAAATGTTCAAAATAAGAAAATAATTGCAATATGAGCATAAAAGTTGGGGACTTTTTCATTAGTCAGACCAAAGTTTCCATAACCAGTGGGAATCAATGTGCTAAGTTTATTTCATTATTCCGCCCCCATCTATGATTAGGGTTTCTGTTTTTGTGGTTGGGACTAACAAAATAGACCCAACATTTTGGAACTTTTTCAGTGAAAAAAAAGAAAATGCAAATTTTTCTTCCTATTGGTAGGGACTTACGAAAAGAGCCCGGTCTTTATAATCATTTTTTTTCCTTTATTAGTGAAGTTCAGCCAAGAGTTGAAACTGCTAACCTGCTGTTTTTCTCCTAAATTAGATCACAGATTGTCAAAAGTCAACTTCTTGGCAATATATGAAAGCCAACTCAATAGATTAAATTTGTAAATTTTTTTTGTCCAGTTACATTTAAGTCTATATGGGTTTCTATCAACATTTTTTTTTTCATTTCAAGATAATTGCCAAGATTGAGAGAAACGAACATTTGAATAATGTAGGTAATCTCAAGTCTATTAGAAATGAATGGTTAAAGTATGATGCTGAAAAAATCTTTGAAATCTAAAAAAAAAATCTCCAAATTTTATCATTTCTTCATATTTGTTTTGAAGGAAAATTAAGCATTTCTTCCACGTGAACAATGAGCTTGATTTTTGCAACCTAAACTAAATTTGACTTTTAACTAATGAATTAGAATGAGCTCCCTCTATCAAGCTACTAATACAACACCAATGTTTTATAAAAGTACCATATTTTTTGTTTTGTTTTTTTACTTTCAAATGGTCAACTGATAAAGACATCTGTTTGCAAATGGAGACCAAAATGAAAAATTTCAAAATATAGCATAGGCTTGAGTAAGTTTATTTACTTATTTTGCAATATGAAATATAGCTATTTCAAGACAATGAACATGCAGATTCATATGTAAAGAAAGAAACAAAATGAAAAAAATATCATTCTTTCTATAAAGTTTTCAGTTAAATGTCCATTTTTAGAAGGTCTAAGAACCATGCCATCAAGTACGGTATATTTCAGTGTGTATTGAAAAAAACTGGGCATTGCTATGGATCCAAATTGTACAATTTGTGGTTTCCACTCAAACACATAAAACACTTATCTATTGTCTGATACATCACTTTATATTGATAACTGATTTCTATTTTGAAGAAAGATTCTAGCCATTTGTCTTTTCCTTTGTGAATTGATTGTAAATGGTCAACAATTCAAGATGTTGTTGGTCAATTTGTTTTTGAATTGAAAGTGGAAATAATTCCATTTAAACCCTCTGATAGAACAACTCAAAATGATATAAACTTTCCCTGTCTGTTCTGTACAAAACAGAAAAGCTTTCACATCTTGCATTAATAATAGACCTGGCAATGGTACGACTGCCTCTTATACCATTCGTGATTCCTCTCCATTCTTTTCCATTATGAATAAAATATTTCTGTCATGTAATCTTCTTTTTTTTCCTCTACTATTACTGACACCAAAAATTGTGGCAAGCTGCCATACAGCTTGGTCATGCCCCTGAATTTTCTCCCTAGGATTTCATTTATTATTGGTGGAGGCTCTACTATAAACATCACCATATTGTGTCCATTTTAATGTTTTACTGCTGAAGGTTGTGGTAGCTATAGATTGTAACCTTAACCAGAATAAAACTGTATGCTTTTTTAGATATATCTAACTCGCTTGTTAGTAATATACCTAACTAGCAATAATACCTGGCCAGGCATTGCATGGGGGAAAATAATTGCAAATATAACACTGTTTCCCCCTTGCTTTAGACCCTTGACTTCCCAAAAATAATTGTCACCAGAATATGATGTGTAAAAAAAAAAAAAAAACTCATCCAAAAAATAAATGTGAATGGAATTAGTCTTCTAAAATGACATTAAAGTGTTGTCTGATTGGGAACACAAACTTGGGGTCCAGTTTTGTATTATAGCCATGTGGTAAATAGATCATTCTCTCAAGACCCTTTAAAATGTTACTAATCTCCCCAGAATTTTTTTTTCATACTCTAATCTTGAACATTTTTAAGGTACCTTGAATAACTATCTCCGGCTGCAGTGCACCATTGGGTAGAAGACAAACATAGTCACAAACTTTCTCTGTCTTTTTTTAAATGATCACCTGTTATAACATGATGAATGTACCATTTGGCCTCAACAATGTAAATAGAATTAACAATTTTTAAAAAATGGGTCTGTTGCAGAGGTTGCAATTTTCTTAGTTTGTTCTATTTACATTGTCTTGGCCAAATGATACATTAACCCTGTAATAATGGGTGATCATTTCAAATAAGTTTCTATATAATACTATTTATAATCATTTTGTGGAATTATGTATCCATTTCTTATAACATTTTTATGTGTGTGTGTATATATATATATATATATATATATATATGTGCGTGTGTGTATATATGTGCGTCCGTAAATAATGATAATAAATTGTGTTATAATATATTGAAACTCTCATTTGAATTGATCTCCCATCATTACACAGTTAATGTATCACATGGCCTAAACAACATAAATAAAATAAACAATTAAAGAAAATTGTACTGCTGCAGGCAAAAAATTCATGTATAACAATTATCAATGCCTTATATTATTTGAAAGTCTTATTAAACAACCTTTCTCATCTCCCCTCTCTTCCTACAATGCCTGCTACACTTTTAGTATCAGTAGCAGCAATCAGCTAAGTCTGTTGTAGTACGCTAGTACACTTAACTCTCATGGACTTCGGTAATTTAGTGAAAGTTGTAGGGGGGGAGAAAAAGGGAAAAAAGACTGAACAAAATCTGAGTCTTCCCTGTCCCGACTCCCTAACCAACTGTTGCACACTGCCCCTGCAACTTTATATTATGGGTGGGGCTAAAATTAACCATTGTAGATTTTTTTTTTTTTTTACAGCATTCAGTTTGACCAAAAATAGTGTTCTTTATAATTTCCAATAAGTGTTGACATGTAAAACTTGCATGGCATTCAATATAAACACTGACACAAGTATACTGGTATTTTCGTATTTATCAAGTAAGTTTACATATATTTCTATGTTAGTGTAAGTTCATTATAAAACACTTCTGAGAATGAGAAGAGCCACGAGTTCAATGACACATCCATCATCCATGGTGGAAGTAGCAGGAGGAGGAAAAGCAAGTAGTCTTTGTTTCCATCAATTGATTCTCATACTTGAAAAATATTGTGGTGTAGAAATATTCTATAAGTATTATTTTCAATAATTTTCAGTTAGCTAATAATGGCCATTATTAGCAAGGTTGGGGCGCTTTTTGACTTTGTACATATACAAAAATGTGGACTTTAGACTTTCTATTAGGACATAATTAGCAACTGGTGAAAAGAAAATGATCAGAATATAAATTCTTTTAATCTTTTAATGACATCACACCCCCTACCATCCTATTTCTGTTGTTACGCATAAGTGGGACGGACCAACCAAAAAGCATCTTATTGAGCTGTGTGGACACTTCTATAAAAATAAATCTCCTGTTTGTACTATGATGGTCCATGAAGAAGTAGGAAATTGATCAATAGAATAATACAATTAACATATTGAATTGGTTAAATGAGACGAAAAAATCATCTTTTTTCTTTTTTTTTTTTCTTTTTTTTCCAAGAAATTTTTGATGCAATATTGATGAATATAATTCTGCATGTTTGAATTATATACATCCATCACAATATCATGGGCAATATAATAAATGTCCCAAAATTGTTTCGACTAGTTTGAAAAAGGAAGAAAGAAATTTGCTTTAAATTTAGGTTAACAATGATAGTAAGATTTGACCAAGACAGTTCACTCTACTCTATCTACACTTAACAAAGCAGATTGAATGCACGTATGCATGTATTATATCTGCTCATTGCCCATTAGAAAGTTGAGAGAGATTAGCTATATATATCAGAATGAATGGCTTTAAAAAAATTAACTCTTTATGTATGCTTCTTTTTCTAATTCATTTGAGGTTTTGAAGTTGTTACTATAATTTTGTGTACCATTACCATAGACTCAGTATAAATCAGGCTCAAATTTCTATAGAAAAAAACTGTTTGGTTTGACTCATTTGTTTATTTTCATCTTTTGCTCCAAAACTGTCTGGACAAGACTTTTATAGTTTGATATTGTAGGCTTTTAAATAATCTCTTGCTATTTCTAATGATCTGAGTAAGTTGTTACGTCAGGGTTGTGTTCAAGTGTTGGTTCAGTAAATTATTGGCCAGACCAATTTGATCATTTTCTTCATTGACCTGATCAAGTGTTGAAATCGGCTTCTATAGGAGAACAATTTCCTCTTCAGACAGCCAAAGCTTTAAATAGCTTTTTAGACTTAGGTTCCCCTCACTTGTAATGCTGTTGGAAACCTCCATTACAGTGGGTTAGTTTTGTAAGTTTATAGAAAGCAATATCAGATATTTTAAAAATTGTCTTTGTCTTTTCATTTCTTTCTTTTTCTTTCTCCTTTCCTCTCTTCTGTTTTTTCTTTCTCCCTTTTTTTCTTCTTTTCCTTTTTTCTTTTTCTCTCCTTTCTCTCAAGGACTCATATATATAATCGACACAATGTATGTCCATAGAGTGTATATACCAGTATCCATAAACTATATATGTATATACAAGTATTGCAGACAGTTGTAAGGCTTGGTTGGATGAGCTGCAGTGACTTGTAATCTTTCAAATATCCTTATAAATAATTAGCCTTATTGTCCAGCATTTATATATATATATATATATAATATATAATTTCGGTAGATAAGGCAAAAACCAAATTTCAGTTTGCCTTAAACTATTGAAAATTTTTTTTTATCAAATTTTCATGTTGTCACCAGCAAACTGAAGGAAGTGTGATTCAAGTTTTTAGTTATTTTGAGTGTTCAAATGATATATTGGAGAATTCATGAAGTGGGGGGGGGTGATTTTAAAACCTTTCCACAAATATTTTTTACAAAATAACTTGTTCACAAATGAATTCATTCATTAATATAGAAGTACCAAACAATCTTTTGTAATCTGATAATCAGTTGATTTTTGGCAGATTTTTTGGATGATTCAAGTGTTGTCTTATCTGCCTAAATATATCGTGTGCACTTTCAGAAAATATACAGTAAATCTTTTATATTTTTTTGTAGTTTCTTCATTTAAAGAGTGCTCAGTGCTTGGTGCGGAGACAATATATCAATAATACATGCAAGTTTGGCCTATGACAGTGTTTGTTAGTGCTGTTTCACTGTACAAATAGACCTCTATTTGATAATCTTGGATAGTGACAGCGGTAACCAGTCAGAGGCCAAACGTCTTTGTAATATATGTATATATCAAACCCCCCCCCCAGCTTTCTAAAAGACAAAACTGATTTTTCAAGAAAACTTCCCAAAACAACTGAAAACAGTATCCTCTTAGCCTCCTTTTATATGAAGTCCTTATACTCAAACATGAGAGGCATTGGAATTCTGGCTTAATAAATACGTCTATGAAATACTGAACAGATTTAATGAAAATTTCATGTATAAATCCATGCAGTTTATTTTAGAAAACAACCTTCCAATTCAGCGATAACTTTTTCAAACAAATTAAAGGAACCGCAATGGGAACGAAAGTCACACCCACTTGCGCAACATTAACAATCAGCTATCCAAAAGAAAAATTATATACGATGGTATACGAAAGATTTGGAACTGAATTTTCAGAGACTTTCAAAAAATCGTGGACTCACTTTTTAGACAATTGTTTCTCAGCACAAAACAAATCAAAAGAACTTCTACATCACATTAAATAACCTACATGAGCACATCAACTTCACAATGGAATTTAATGAACACGAAATTCCATTTTTAGACTCTAAAAGCATAATCAGTAGAGAAATCCTAATCAACATACTTAACGAACCCATAGACAGTAAAACTCACTTGCTATCTTCTTGTCACCCTAAATACACAAAGGTCAATATACCATTTTCCGTAACTCGATACTTGAGAATAATATCTGAATAGAGTGCTCTAAATCTTAGATTCGAAGAACTAAAAAAATACCTACATAAACTATCCCCTCTCCCTAATTAAAGCTTGAATTGTAAAATCTACACAATTTGATAGACAACAATTACTAGCAGTAAACACTAAAATTGATACAACCATCATCATTCCATTCATCAATACCACAACCTTTTAAACCCTGAAATTTTTCCAAAAATACAAGACATCCACATCTTAAAAAGAGACCCCTACACGAATGAAATCCCCACTAATTTTTCAATAATTGAAAGTAAACGTCAACCTCGAAATTCAAAAAGGCTACTGACAAAAGCCACGTACTCTGAAAAAACAGAACCAGAGAAAAAGCCAACCAAATGCAAAAGACCAAATTGCAGCTTATTCATACCTTTAATCGAAGGAGATATATATACTTTCAAATGTGGTAAAATTTTTAAGATCAAATCCAACACCTCTTGTGACTTAAAAAACATCATCTATGCCATTATTTGTCTAGGTTGCAACAAAGAATATATATGGAAAACATCCCACCTTAGAAACAGGACCACTGTACATAGACAATGAATAAGAGTTCCTCTATAAGGATACTCAAAGTTTGTTCACTCATTTTTCAGTGTTCTCCATGAGAACCAGAATTTTCAGTTTTCCGTTTCTACAAACTGAACACCAACAGTGTTGCAGAAAGAAGGGAAACACACATCATTTATTCTCTAAAACCCTAAATTTAAACTACTTCTACAATTCTTCAATTTGGAGTTGGAACTTCAGCTCTGTCTCCCTTGGAAACATAGCTCCTTTTCCCTTCCTTCCAAAATCCTTCATACAGTGATGCATTTGAAAGAAGATTCCACTCATTCATATCAACACTACACAAATCCACAATCAAATATGTATACAATTCTACTATACTGTGAAATCACACTTACAAACATTGATTCTCTCATTCACACACTCATATTATCATTTATCTCATAAATCTGCTATCATACCAGAATACAATTCTACTTTACTGTGAACACACATATTTGCACAAATGGATACTTCACCCCTTCACCTCTCTGCCGAACACATTCACACTCTCTATATCAAAATACAATTCAAACATACTGTGAACACACACATTCACACATCATCCCCTTTACCAACAGAATTTGAATCCTAATCAAGATTGATATACTAATGATCTGAGTTTAACCCCGTTTACTGGACAGTGGAAAATGATGACCAGAAACAAAATCACATCAGCCTTCTTAAGCCATGTACTGTACAAAACTGGTTAAAGCTTATTAAGAACCACTACCCAAGAAACCTCAACAACTATTGGCTTATAAGCCTACTCAACTGCATATACAAACTTGTCACAAAAATCATCATCAATCAGATCATTAAAATAAGAGATGAAAACCCACCACAGGAACAGGCTGGATTTAGAAGAAGCTGCTCGACCATGGATCATCTCCATTCAATGAATAAGCTGAAAGAGAAAGCAGCTGAACACAAAATGCCACTCCATGTAGCATTTATAGACTTCAAGAAGGCATTCAACTCTGTGGAAATTTGTATGGTTATGAAGGCCATCACTCTACAAGGTGTAAACCCTGTATACTACAACATATATACAATCACAGCAACTTCTTTATCAGGCTACTTAACGACTCTGAACCCTTCCAGCTCTAAAAAGGAGTAAGGCTAGGTGATATCAGCTTACCCCAACTCTTCACAGCGATATGATCTTCTGAAACCTGGACTGGGAGAACAGAGGAATCAAAATAGACAGGGAATATCTGAGCAACCTCAGATTTAAAGACGACATTGTCCTTTTTGCAGAGAACCTCCACGACCTCCAATTAATGCTAGATGAACTAAATGAAGAAAGCAAAAAAGTTAGCCTACACATGAACTTCAGTAAAACAAATCATGTGCAACAATTCTATTGAAAATAAGAACATAACTGTCAAAATTGAGGATGCAAAACTTGGGAAAGTAGACCACAACATCTACCTAGGACAACGAATCTCTACGAAACCCACAAAAGAAGAAATCAAGCAAAGAATCACCCTAGGATGGAAAGCCTTTGGCAGAGCAAGCTCAACTTTTAAAAACAAGAAGATCCCAATAATCTTAAGAGAATACAACCAATGCATCCTCCCGATAGTTACTTATGGAGCTGAAACATGGAACCTAACCAAGAGACAGACCCGCAAACTGAGAAGCATGCCATACGCACTAGAGAGAATCATGCTCAACCTCACTTAGAGAGATCACAAGACCTCACAGTACATCAGGAATAAAATGGGAGTCTATTAGAAAACTTGAATGGCAATGGGCAGGTCATGTTGCAAGAATGGTAGACAAGTGATGGATATCATGACTCACAATATGGATACCCAGAGATCACATGCAAAACCAGGGCTGGCAGAATACAAGATGGAGAGATGAAGTAGACAAATTCAGAAAATGCTGGCTCCGCGTCACCCATGATAGAGAATTGTGGCAAATCCTAGGGAAGGTCTGTGTCCAATGACGAACGATGCAAGACTAATGATGATGATACCTAAAAACTTTAACTAAAAAGTTTGGCTTTCCTTTTTTACCCTTTTCTCATATTAATTCAACCCTTATAGCAGACTATTTTCCTATATATATGTATGTATATATATATATATATATATATATATATAATATATATATATATATATAGCACTTTTCAATGAGTGCACAAATACTGCACTCTGATCCTAGGTAGAAATGCCAATCCATACATAAATAATCCCATCATTTTGTGCAGTTACTAAGCTAGTATTGATAAAAAATATGTACCCTTTGTACATATATAGTTCAATAGGCTACTTTATACATGCCTCTGCTTATCTTTTGTCTTCTACCTTACCTTTAGGTTTAAAATCAAGAAAATTATAGCATTACTGCTTCATTCCTTTGTAACTTAGATTAAAATATGTACTTGCATGAATAAAAAAAAAAGTGTAACCCTTATATTTCATGATTGAATGTTGAAATAAGTGTATGGTTTGTCTTCATAAATGTATTTAGTTCAGTGTCATGTATTATGATATAAGTATTGCAAGCTAGTTGAGTAAATAGTAATTTTTTGGATGAGGTTTATTAATGTTATTTAGAAATTTTGCTAGGGAGACAATTCAGACAGATTCTGTACATGATTAGCTACTGCTGCTTGACTATTTTGAATTGCTGAAACTGGCTAGATTTTTATAATTGATCTAATAATGGTAACTTCAATCAGAAGGTACTATTTATTTACAATATGGCTGGCATGTGCTTAGGATTAATTGGTAGGTCTGGGGTTAATCTTTCTAATTTTAAAAAAATAAATCTAGCCACTTTTAACCATTCAAAATGGCGGTACCTGATGCTAGTCTAGCCAAACATGTTGAATATTTTTTCTGTTGTTAATTGCAAACCTAGCTCTTTGAACGCTAACCCTAAATAGTAGCGACTTAAGCGCTAGCCCTGAATGCTAGCCATTTAAACACTAACCCTAAATGCTTTAAACACTAACTCTAAATTATATCTTTTGTTGTTAAATTTATCAAAATAATTTCAAATGTTCTGCTTTCATTTTGTCATACACAAGTGCCTCCCTTGCAGAATATATACATAACATTTTAATGAACCTATTCCAAAGAATTTTTGTTTTACTAGAGATTTACTGCTTTCATGAAAGGAATACCATCTTTTTAAAAAAAATGTTTGAATGCATTCACTGCCACATGCATCTTGTGTATTGCCTCTGATGCACATGTGCATCCATTCCACAGTTTCATTTAGAACAATATAAATAGCTACAGCAATGCATTACTAAGTTACTGCCTTGCAGCACTGAGCAGAGGACATGATTATTTTGTTTTATTGTCCAAGGTTGCAGTGAACATGCATGAAAAATTGACCAGTTTGGATATCTAATGTGAACCAAAAAAATCTTGAAAATGATTTATTGATGGTGAAAAATAATTTTCTGTGTAAAAAATTCATCACTAACAGTGGATTATACCAAAGTGAATTTCTTGCTACCACCACACTTATAAAAGTATTAACTGGGCTTGAATCATAGTTATTTCCTTCTTGGGAAAGCTTTCTCAGTCATATTTCCAATTACTATTTGTTTTAATGATTATTTTCAAACTCGGAGTTGACTTCATTATCGCAATTAGTCAGGCCAGGAATTTAGAATGTCTGAATTCTGGACACGAAAAAAGAAAATGATTTTGTGTCTTGTCAACTCATGTATCTGAGTTCTCAGTATTTTTTTTTTAATTTTTAACATTGAATTTCTACTGTGAAAAATATTTTACATGACAAGGGATGTACATGAAAACTGATGACAAATTCACTCCCACTTTTAAAGCCCAATTCAGGTTGACTTGTTCTGCAAAAGTAAACAAAACTGTTATTTAAGAAGTTGAAATGAGACTTGTAGTTTTGGAGAAATGAATTCTGTTTTGATTACTTTTAGATTTTAATGAAGCAAGTGAGTTCGCAGCGAAGCTTGTTTCTTGTTATATTTTTGTAGTATCTTTCACTTCTGATTTCATCTGTATTAGTCTGTTCGTTTTTTGTTTTTTTTTCATCTTTCTGAAGTGGTGGTACAAAAATACTAGATGAAGTTTACTTTTTGTACCCAGAGATTGACTGAAAAAAAAATTTTTTTTTTCTTTTTTTCAAGTTTTGGAAGTTACTTATCAGAAAAACAAAAAAAATATTTTAAAAATTTGATTCATCATTTTCCAAAGTTGCTTACCCTTAAAAAAGGTTTTTGGTGCTTTTAATCCAACCGTATAGAATAGTTGAATATCAGATTAAAAAAGGGTAGGTTTGAAAGATACTTACCGCCAGAAAAATAAGAAAAACAGTATGTGATGGGGACCGTTATATATTTTTGTTGTATACTTATAAAAATAATGTTTGAAATAGAAATTGAAATTTTAAATTATACTTAGAAAACTAGGATAATGAAACAAAATTTAAAGATTTTTTTTTCTTCAAATTCCATCACCTAAAACCTATGCGTCACTGGTTCGCCATCATTGTCTTTACCCAAAAAACTTTTACAAAAAATAAATAAATACATAGTTTCTATTTGATCAAAAGTCAATTTAATCAGAACAAGGATAATTTTTTTCAAATCAAAAAAGGACTTGTTCATCTGAGAGTAAATAACTTCTGCAAACACATTATTTGTTTACATTTTTTTAGACAGTGACATTTGAATAATGTCATCTGGTGTCAAACTTCGTCCCAAATACTGGATGAAATTTTTAAAACTGAATCAAGCGAAAAACTTGATCAGTTAGTGTTAAAAAAGCAATAAAAAGAATCACAGCTCTTGTTTTAATAGTGTGCTTCTCTATATACACTGTCAATCATAGCAGTCAAGGTGGCAATTTAAATCTACCTCATCATGACTAGCAAATCTTTTAAATGGATGTTACTTTTACCTCTCAGTTACTCTATAAATCTAAACTGTTTACTTTTTGTCCTTGACGGAAAAAAAGCTGTCATTATCCTCAATGATATATCCCATGCTTGATCATCATCTCACTTTCAGATACCATCTTTACCCGTAATGTGCTCGACCCCAAAAAAGGGTTGTTGGTCCGTCATGTGGCCTAGTATCCCATCAATAAGGACTGGATGTAGGCTGTAGATTCCAGTGACTTGGCCCATACCAAACTTGGACTTGCATTGGACATGTGGGGTTTTCACCTAAATGCCAAGTGTAGCCTTTGATTCTCTGCAGGATGTCCACTTTGAAGATGAATGGTCATTATCTGACTAAGACTCAGCGTGTCCATGGAAGTATCAACATCTCTGCTTTTTAGTTTCTCTGATACTTGACTTCTGCATTTGTTAAACTCAACTCTAATATCAAGCTCATCAATCTTGAGTGCCACGCACACCGTTATAGTGTGCTTCACCCGATACATTGATGCAAACTCTGTCTATCTCTTTGATGGTATCCTTCCATAGAAGGTCAGATCCAAGCTTTTTTCCTTCTATGATCAACACTTCAAGAGGGTTCACTAAGCTAAACTCTACTGACACCATGGCACTTCAGAGTCATACTGCTGTCGCCACTGATAAGTACTTTTACCTCAGTCTTTCTCCAAAGGTGACACCCGAAACTGCTGATGAATGTTCAAGGGCAACCAGGGTTCACTAATGCCATACACTTGGTTCCATCTAAGCGTGCGTCAATTACAGGATAGTCCTTCTTTGGGAAGGTTACTTGCACTGATGACCCCCCCCCCCATCTCATCTGATCTTCTCTGACACTTCATTGCAAGCGTGCATGCTCACCTGTAGCAGGTGGTGTTGCTACGACAAGTGCTGGTAGAAGGTGTTTCAGTGTAGATGATGAACCAGTTGAACCTCTGCCACAATTAGCTTTCCGGCCACTGTTTCGTCTTTCATTATGAACCAAGCACTGTCCAGCAACTGGTTCAGCGTTATGTTATCCATTCTTGACAAGGCACTGGGAAGCTGGTAAACAGGGGACATCAATCTCTGAATAAATGCACCTGCCAGGCTGTGATTGGACATTCCTCTAAACAGTACTGCAGGCTTCTGCAGCTCTGCTAGGTAAATATCCACAGATTTGTCTGGATGCAGATGCTGTATAACAAACTCTTCATGAGCCATGAATGAGTCTGTGGCAAAAGTAGTGAAGAAGGCATCCTTTATTTGTTCAACTTTGACTCTACCCTCAGCACTCAGTTGTCGATAGATTGTGAATGCTTCAAAAGTCAGGTGCAACGGAAGGACCCACTCAATCATCTTCACACCACATTGGTTGCACATGAATGTCAATTTTTCTATCCATTTGACCAGGGATGGCCAGGCTACCAAGCTGTCAAATTCAGGAATCAACTTGAGGTTAAACATTTTGTCCCCCATGCTGGTAGCTGGAATAGTTTTAAGTAAAGTAAAAAGTAAAGATTCAAACAAAATGAACAACAGGAATAGACTGCAGCAATCTGGAGTTCAAAATCCACTTCGACGTTCTTACCGTCCGTTTCCTACCTTCCCTCTCTGTTTCATTCTTCTTCCTTCTTCCTTCTCCCTCTCCTTTGTCTTCCTCCTTCTCCTTTGTCTTCCTCCGTCTCTCTTTCCATTGTCTTCCTCCGTCTCTCTTTCCATTGTCTTCCTCCTCCGTCTCTCTTTCCATTGTCTTCCTCCTCCGTCTCTCTTTCCATTGTCTTCCTCCTCCGTCTCTCTTTCCATTGTCTTCCTCCTCCGTCTCTCTTTCCATTGTCTTCCTCCTCCGTCTCTCTTTCCATTGTCTTCCTCCTCCGTCTCTCTTTCCATTGTCTTCCTCCTCCTCCTCTCTTTCCATTGTCTTCCTCCTCCTCCTCTCTTTCCATTGTCTTCCTCCTCCTCCTCTCTTTCCTTTGTCTTCCTCCTCCTCCTCTCTTTCCTTTGTCTTCCTCCTCCTCCTCTCTTTCCTTTGTCTTCCTCCTCCTCCTCTCTTTCCTTTGTCTTCCTCCTCCTCCTCTCTTTCCTTTGTCTTCCTCCTCCTCCTCTCTTTCCTTTGTCTCCCTTCTTCTATCTGTTTGTTTTTTTCCTCCTTCTGTATCGCAATTTACACCACCAACTCCTGTGTTTGACAAACTAAGGTAAGCCAGTACTGATTCATCGTGGCTACCCATTTTCCATAGCTGTGCTCTCAACGCATTCAGGCTCATCTCTTGCTTCCAACTAACATATGAGTCTTTCATGGAAATTTTTTCCATTTATGTTGAGGACCTGCTATAACTTGTTAACCCTGATGTATGCACGCCTCGCACATGTATACTAGGGGCCTCTTTCAAGGTACGTCTGACATTTTCTCCATTGCAAACATTTATTTTTGTATGAAAAACAATTATACAAATTGAATAAGCACACATCACGACAATCATATTTGCATTTGTGTAATAAACATCATGATTCTTTTTGAAATCATTTACATCTGTTAATAGCACTGCATATTTCAGTAATCTATTTCATAGTCCCACTTATTCTATTGCTTAAAAAGAATTTTCCAATATTCAATCTACCATTTACTTATACCATAAATGTGTCGGCTCTTTGTCTTTTGTACCCCTATATATTGAAAAATAAATTGGGTCTTCTAATTCTTTTTATATTACTATGTTATGGTAAGTTCTTTAGTTAAAACTGTTTACATTTTTTTTCTCTGAGTTAAATGTCCATCATTTATATACCAGCATACATGGTATTTTCCGAAGAATACCTATAACCTAACAGTTGACATTTGCAAACCAATACTTTTATTTCAAAAACATATATTGATGAGCTAGAAAAGATAAAAACTGTAAAATTATGATGTACTACTAGATTTGTTGACAAACCATCTTAGACCTTTCAGCTGGAGGACTCAACATAATCTAATTTTATAGATGAAGTAATTTTTATTAAACTCCCAAGCACTTCCTTTTTCCTTCTTACCCTGTATCTTGAGTAATTTAGACAGCTTCATCTCAAGATGTTTTTAGAGCAAAGACTTCTACTTGATATTTTGAAGTGTAACTCAACAGTTTGGGAAATATCTTATCAATGTAGCCTTATTAGAATTATTCCTATTCTATAGCAATTATCGATATTTTCTTCAATGGCCTCTTGTGTAGGTGTTTTGTGTATGTAATTTTTCTTTATAATCCATGTATATAAAACACAATGTGTGTACATGTGTGTCTGTGTGTTTAGTGAACAATGTATGTGCATCTGAATTTTACACAATGGCTAATCGTTAATTTGGAGTAGTTATTGAAGAAATGTCAGTATATTTCTTCATGGTTACATTACATGAATACAAAACTCATTGCTTCTTATACTGAATTATTAGGTAAATATATATTTGAAATAAGCCTTTTCTAAAGAGAGCTAATATTCAGCATATTTCCTTTATTCCATTGGCATTGTCATTGTCCTCAGACAAACAAGACATCTTCAGTAGCCTAGTAATATATATATATATATATATATATATATATATATATATAATTTTGATGAACATGCTACTTCATTTAGTTTTTTCTTTATTGGTGATATTTCAGCTTTTCAATATCTTTTTGTAAAAGGGTTTGGCCAGCATGGCCAAAGTATTATCAATAAAAAATTAAATCGAGTAGTATGTTCATTAGTAAGAAAAATAAGTTTTCTTTAATTAGTGAACTATGTTCCTCTTATTACGTTAAAGTATCTGTTTATAGATTAACTATCAAGGATACATATCCATCTCTTTTGCTTATAAGTAATCTCGAGTGAACTATTTGTGTGTATTAATCATATCTAAAATATCTTAGAAGGATTAGTATTGTTCCAAAATGTTTTTACTAAAACAGTTTATTACACCAATTTTTTTTTTCTTGGTGTTTTTTTGGTGTGGGGGGAAGTCCCGCCTGATCCACACCATGCCTTGTACAGATTCTGTGCTTATTTATTTGATATTTGGCATGGCTGGCATTTAGAAACTGTAACAATTTTCTTAAAATTGGAAGTGTAAAAGAAATTTTAGGTCACTGTCTCACAGGAATGAAGTCTGCTCAAATATATTGCTTTGTATGCATTTCAAAATGTCAAGAACAGATAACGGTTGTTAAGATGTACAAAAACGCACAAAAGATTCTGAATTATTATAGACCAAAATGTCAAAAGGAAATGTTTGAATAATTTATTCAATATCTTATCAGATGGAATATTTAAAACTTATCCCTCCTGGTTAGGTCTCACAAACCAAGTTGGCCTTTAGAAAGAACATGTCAATACATTGTCTTAGTAATTTCATAAATAGTTCATTTCTTCTTTAAGACATGATTTTTATTGTGCAAATTTTTAAAAAAAACCCACAATGAAAAAGATCAATTAAATATTTATAAAAATGTTGGTATGGGTGTTTCCATCCTCAAACAATCTAGTATGACAAAATGGTAAGTTGATTGGATGGGGGAAAATGAGGTGAAAAAAAAATTGAACATTTTACAGCCTTTTGAAAATATTCCCACAACACTGGGGAACTTTACTTTCTGTCATCTTACAGGAGGTTAAAAGGGTTTTTTAAGAAAGCAACTGAAGGGAACTAAAAAAAAAGTTGAGAGGGGAAGGTAATGACCACATGTTTTCTAGCCAAGTTTTAAACAAACTTCACGACAGACCACAACTTATAACATTCTCTCTTTAGAGTTGATGCTTGTAACTTCTCTCAGGCACTTTTAACCATCCTAAGCACTTCTTATGTTGAATTCTTTGAAGCTTGCCAGAATTTACCATGCCTAACAGTCACTACATGAACATTGAGCAATAGCCTTCCTAGAGCGCAATATTCCTTGGTCTTTGGGTCGGATAAGTCAGGTAGAGTTTGGTGGTGAGAACACTGTACACATTCTCAGCTAGCAGTTAGGCTTTTGGATGGGCTGAACGGTGTTTGAGAATTTTGCAGTCTTCTAATAGGCCTGCAGAGGTGCAATGTGCTTTGGCTTCTGGCATGAAATACTTTTCAAACGGCTCCATGGTATATGCAGTTTTTAGGCAGCTATTTTAGCTAGTACAATATGTTACTGGATAAACTGTTACGCCTTCCAAGGCTCTAGGGCATTCACTTTTTCCAATCACTGAGGGCTTACATCTGTGGGTGCCATTTGTGTTGGGGCATGCTAAGATAGTGACTCTCTCCTTTGATTGTTTGAATCATGTTGGTTGTTCTTTATCCTCCATTGATGAGGTTCTTGTTTGGGGTGCATTGCCATTATGAAGCAGTTTCATCTGCATTGTACACTTGCTCAGGGCTGATTTTCCCATCTCTACAAGCTTAGCTACTTCATTAACGTACATACTCAACAGCTCCTTTGTGGTCTGCGTTTTTTTTTCCATACAACATATCGAAATTCCTCTTTCTTAAATCTTTGCAACCATCTTTCATTTTACTCGTGTGCATATTCTAATTCAAGTTCTTTATGGAATAACTTTTCCTGTTCCATCTACATTTTGCCCAACAAGTCTAATCCATCACTCCAACATTGCCAAAACCATTCAACCAATACTTGATCAAGTTCAGTACTTTTATCAGTTTTCATAGTTTTTCAAACAAACATGTGTTTCTGGGAATCACTGTCTGCAACAAATGGCAAAATTTTCTCATTGTTTCTTTACATCATAAACAGTTGATCCAATATTATACATATCACATGGCTTCCATACTGAAACATTGCAGTCAAGTTTTTTCTACAATACTTTACTTTTTGATGAACTGACATCAACTAGTGTTTACACTTGACACTACCGTGAACACTTGCACTTTCCTTGGAAGCCATAATTAGGGTTAAATGTAATCAAAAGAGGCTAGGAATTGGACAAAATCTATGTGAAAACAAGTCAATGTCTGTGCTTTACAAACAATGCCACTTGTGGCTGCTTGGTAAACTAGTCTGGCAAGCATGGGAAATTATATCCAGACTAAAAGAGGTGCAGGACCATCAGTTGTTGGAAAATCAGTATTATGCCTGTATAAATGATTTTAATTTCAATTCTGAGGGTTGAAAGGCTTCCAATTCTATTTTCTTTTTGCCATCTTGTTCTTGTTTATTTAAATAGATAGAAAGACTCATACATTATATAAGAAAATGTATCTTGATATTTAATTACATAAAAAAGGGTTTTCTTTTCTTTTTTATTTTTTTTATTTTTGGAATAAGTATCTGATAATGAGTTTCATTAACCAGGTATAGAATAAGTGCCCATATGAGTAATATTTCACAAAATATCAAGTGGAAAAAAATGACAATATAATGATGGATTTTTTTGTTTTTTTTTCTTCTTCTTCTTTTTTCTTCTTCTTTTTTCTTCTTCTTTTTTCTTCTTCTTTTTCTTCTTCTTTTTTCTTCTTCTTTTTTCTTCTTTTTTCTTCTTCTTTTTTCTTCTTCTTTTTCTTCTTCTTTTTTCTTCTTCTTTTTTCTTCTTTTTTCTTCTTCTTTTTTCTTCTTTTTTCTTCTTCTTTTTTCTTTTTTTCTTCTTTTTTTCTTTTTTTTTCTTCTTTTTTTCTTCTTTTTTTTCTTCTTTTTTTCTTTTTTTTCTTTTTTTCTTTTTTTTCTTCTTTTTTTCTTTTTCTTCTTTTTTTTCTTTTTTTTCTTTTTTTTCTTCTTTTTTTTCTTCTTTTTTTCTTCTTTTTTTCTTCTTTTTCTTTTTTTCTTCTTTTTTTCTTCTTTTTTTCCTTCTTTTTTTTCTTCTTTTTTTTCTTCTTTTTTTTCTTCTTTTTTTTCTTTTTTCTTTTTTTCTTTTTTCTTTTTTTCTTTCTTTTTTTCTTTTCTTTTTTCTTTTCTTTTTTCTTTTCTTTTTTCTTTTCTTTTTTCTTTTCTTTTTTCTTTTCTTTTTTCTTTTCTTTTTTCTTTTCTTTTTTCTTTTCTTTTTTTTTTCTTTTTTCTTTTCTTTTTTCTTTTCTTTTTTTTTCTTAAGAATAACTACTGACACAAAACTACCAGGTTTTTCACTCGCTAATTACTATGAGGTGGATTCAAACTTATATAAGCACATGCTATTTACCCAAAGCTCCATTTTTAAAAAGTTGATATTTTGATCATTTTTAGAATTACAATGATTTTGTTGTTTTTTGTTTTGTTTTTTCAAAGTTTGACACTTTATGAATCATTATGTTGAGTGTTCAAGCTTCAAAATAGAATTGAAAAAAAAAATGAGCTTTTTACCTCTAAATATGATGAAAATATCAACCTTTTAAAAAGGTGTATTGGTCTGTCTCTCTCATTCATATATATACATATATACATATATATATATATATATATATATATATATATATATATATATAGTTACCGATCAGTTTCACACCATTGTAATTGATGGATAACTATTTTTTCTGTTACCATCTACCTTTATATACAACTTTCCATCTATAGTTATTTTTTTTATCAGGTATTTTTTTTTTCTTTTTTTTTTTTTGTCCTCCCTTCCTCCCATTATCGCTTTTTGTTCAGGTGTTTGAGTGTTGAGGTGAGGCCAGCTTTTAATTGGGTTTTGTTAGTTGTGTATGATGGATTGATATTTTTGATAAGTCTGATGATGGAGGTGGGTGTTAGGTTGTGTTATCTTCATGGAGAGGTGGGACTTTTGGTGTTTCGGGTTTGGGTATATCTTTATCATTTGTGAGTGAGTAAATTTTCAAATAGTTTGAAATTAGTTAATGATAATGATGTTGAATTTTTTTTATATATAAATCTTTATTATTATTGCTGTTGTTGTCGTACAATCGTAGCCAATAAAGGATTGTATCCCTTTTTATATTTCTGTTCCATCGCTCATGGCCTTACCATTTAATCATTTTGGCATCAGTACTCCACTGTTTTGTTTTATTTTCGTAAAAAGTGCTTGAATAATTTAATTGGGTGGGAGTTTTGCTGCGTATCATGAAAAACTACATCATAGAAAATATGCTTCACAGTATAAACAAAGCATGAAAAGTATAGGAAATTATAAATACATTATCATAACAATCGTGTCCATTTAATCATGTAGACAACATAAACCTGATTTTATACGCAGATCAAACACTCACAAATAATTTAGTCAAACGATATTTTGGACATGGAATTTTTTTCATTTATATACTTCTAGAATGAAGTGTAGTTTAAAAATTTAAGATATTTATCATATGATTTACTGTATTTATTTATTTGTACAATTACAACTGGACTAGGATAAAGTGTTTTTGGTGGGGGTGTTCAACAAAAATTATTTGGATTTTCATATTTTCGGCCCACTGGTACCACTAACCCCAGTGACTGGGTTAATTGTACGTGTGGTTCACCAACATTTCAGTACAAGTCGTCTCGATGCATGATTACTGAGCACATATCAGTGCAAAAATAAGTAAAAAAAAATAATTTTGATATTTTGTAATGAATTGTTTCAGAGTTTGTTTGCAAACTCATTCACCCATATTGTGAAGTAAAAGGTGATTTGATATTCAAATAAATAGTTTTATAATCTCATCTACAGCCATATTACAAATTGTTTGAAAAAAAATTCTTTTTTTATAATTGTTATAGTTTGATAGTTCGTTCCTGTTAGCTATAAACTATCAAATTGGACTTCAGAAGTAAATTAATTCACTAAACTAATTCAATAGTTTTGATTTTTGTATATCAATAAATTGTTTTTATTCCATATTTTGCTTTTGGTGGTCCTTTTTGAACTGAGATGCGCCCAGTTACCCTTGATCCTAGTGGTGTTAGTATTCAGATGTCTGCACTGGAAGAACTTGAGATGTTGCTGATTTGTTATTTTTTTTTTGATTTTTTGTTTTTTTGTTTTGTTCTCTTTTTCAAATGAGACATCTTTACTGTTATCATTTCATTACTTATTTTACCTCATCTTATTTTTGCTTTTTACTATATCAGTAAACTCTTGGACCACTAGAATGAACTGCTTGAAAATAGAAATACCTTCCCCTGACATTTGAACTTGCTTCCCACACACCAGAGCCTGTTTTTCATACCACTTTAGTCAGACTATGGAAACCTCATGAAATTATTAAGTAGAAACATTCCTCTTCACCTATTCTCGATGCCATATTAGTTTTATTATCTAGTGATTGGAATTTATTTGGAATTTTTTAGATGGGATATTTTCACTGTTATTATTGTATTGCTTCAATAGTTACTCTCCACCCTATTTGATGCTTTTTATTACTCAATACTAACGACAAAATGGAGTGTAGTAATAATAGTTGGAGTTGGGGGGTCCTCTTGTATATCCAGTTTTCTGTAAAAATCCCATGCTTCTTATAGTTGCCTTTTTGAGGATTATTTCACTATTATGCCTCCCTGCTGAGACTTGCAACAGCCAAGGAAAAATTATATTGGAAAAAATGGCGTGACTCAATAGTAGTTTTGCAGCAATCAGTACAACTATTAATTTCCTCCTACACTCTTTTGTAGCTGCTCTTTATACTACATAGTCTTTGAAGGAATTCTGGAAATTTCAGAAAGTCTTTGAACAATCACATTATCAGAGGAAGTGATTTTTACCAATATTATTTTTTAAACAAAATAAACTTGCAAATTATCGACATAAATTCAGAGAAAATTGTACAAGTAGCATTATTCACAACCATCTTCTATTGGCATAAACATAAGCTCATTTGTTGAGCAGAAGGCTGAAGTTGAAGATCTACTAGATTTGAATTGAATTACTTGGTAATATACCATAGGATGACTGAAGGGGAAAATACATTCTTAAGTCTTTTTTAAAAGTGGTAATAAAAAATCTGGGTTTACTCACCAAGTATTCTTTGTTTACTTCACATTAAATATCCATTAATTCTTATTTTTTTCCTTAACAATTTTAGTGTTAGATGTTCTACATTTGTAATACTGTGAAGAATTTTGTTTTTAATGCATTTATCGTTGGTCTGAAAAATCTTTGCCAACAGGTTCATTAACATATTCTGCGCCAACGTACATTAACATTTTTGCTAGTTTACCTGTGAAGCACCAAACAATGTTGATTATGTCATGCCCTTTTTTTGAAATTTGCACCCAATTTTCATTTTGTCCTTCACACACTGTTATTTAGTCTGTGGGGAATCTTCAGTGTACTATTCTTGAGCTACCTACACACATCAGAGAAAAAAACTTGAGTGCTGAAGGTGTTTGCAAAAGGACAATCATGACTGGTATGTTTTATCAAAATAAAACAATCGTTATGTATAGTGAATATGGGTATTGTCATATTTTTTTTCTCTTGTTACCATTCAGTCACATTTTAGAAGCATGAATTTTAAGCCAAAGCTAAGGTATTCTTCCCATCCATTATCAGTTATATGCACACAGAAAATTTGCATGCTATAAGCACACATCTGCCATCTTAAATCATTGTTGTAGTTACACAGAATTAATGGCGTCTATACATTGAAATATTTCCATAAATCATCTGGTGTTGGATCAACTTTATTAGACTATATTCTAGCTCCATTCTTTTTAAAATGGTTAAAAATTTGCAAAGCCATATTTCTAGTATGAAATGTAACTTATTCTTTGAAGATCATGTGTACAAAAAGTTGAAAAGGATTTGTATCAAAAACTGATTTCATGTTCAGTATTTTTAGATCCTATTATATGACTGGATAGGTAGAGAAAAGCTTAGTTCATCTCCTATGCAAAATAAAATTGAACTTCCAACTAAGTCGAGATGTCTGAACAGTAATGCACAAATGTAATAATGTTTGCTTATATAGAAATAGCTAATGAAAGGACTAACACACCATCTGCTTTTTTATTCTAACATAGTTTATGCAATATTGGCCTTGGTCTGAGTTAGAAAATAGTATCTACTAAGATGCATAGCACAAGAATTGATGACATCTCATCAAGAATAGCCCAGTGGTTACAACATTGCACTGGAAATATATGTTCAATTCCTGGAACATGAGAAGTTTTACTGGGAGAAATGTATTCTCTACTTTTGGAAAAGAAACAGGACAACTCATTCCTCATTTATGAAATTTAAAGAAACTCTTTCAACATGTTGGCATTCCAAAACTCAAAAAGATATTCATATGCTTCCTTGTATTTGTGACAGGAAGATCATCCAGCTGTAAAACGTTTTGTTTTTCTCATTATGAAAGAAACTTTCTTTGGTCTTTGTTGTTATTGGTTTTTTCCTATGTTTTTTTGTTTCTTGTTATTTATTTGTCATTGTACATTACTGGATCAACTTAGAAATGTTTGCTCCCCCTGCTACTTCTAGGATCTATGAGCCTCACCCTAGAAAATTGAATGGTTAAATCTCATACCACTTGTCTCCCATGCTGTTCCTTGTTGAAAATTCCCAATTTTGACTTCAGCCACTGCTGATAGTAGTGGTAAATTCTCAATGTTCATGATTTTCCAAGTCTCTCTTGGTTATTTTCATACAGGTGGTAACCTTCTTAATTTGAATCAATTTTCCATTTGGTATTCAAATGTCTATTTCTAAGTTTACAAATTCTTCGATTAAATTACATTCAAACTAGTACATGAGCCATTACATCAATGGCAGTTATCATAAATGATAACAACGGGTTCAGATGATAGCTGCTTCTGAAAGCGAGACTCTGTTGTTATCTACACCATACTAAAAGTCTGATTTTCATTTTCTGTACGCGACATCCAAGTAGCTGTAACATTGCATTATAGCCAGAGGTATTGCATTAATGTATCTCTAAAATGCACCAACTTGAAGAATGCAAAAAGAATCCTGGTGATTTGCAAATGAATAATGATAGTGTGGGGTCTGTGGTCGTCCTCACCCCAATAATGATGATCTGATCTTCATCAATCTATGTAATATTGAAATACTGATTTTGTTTACTTGTATTTGATCTCTAAGTAAGTGAAACAGTGCATTGAAGCCAGATGTATGAAACAAAGTGCTTCTAAGATTTGCTTACTCAGAGAATGCAAAATGAAATCTGGGTGATTTGCAACCTAGTAATTGTAGTGTAGGATTTGCATCACCCCTACAAAGGCATAATAACTTTATAGATAATGAAATAGAAATTTTATTTTCATTTATTTTTCGATTAGAAAATTTAATTTGTAAGTCCAAATTTGAAAAGTATGCCTGTTGTTCGCACACTAGTGAGATGCAAATGTCCAAGGGATACCAGTGACTGGGACGTAGTTGTACATGATGCAAATGCTCTGGTACCCTTTTAGTCTTGTATTATTAATCATAACTAATAAGTAAAAGGATAGATATACTTTCTGAATAATTGCTTACTGTTTCTCTACTATCAACCATCTGCATTCAGTAAACTAACTAAAAGAGAAAGCAGCAGAATACAGAATGCCACTCACTGTAGTATTTGTTGACTTTTAAAAGGTCTTTGACTCTGCTGAAATCCCGTAAGTCATTGATACAATAGTACAAGGTGTAGCCCTTGTATATGTCAGAGTACTGTAACATATCTACCGACATACCAGTTACTTCATCAGGTTTAAGCTAAAGAAAAGAATAAGACAAGATGATACCAACTCACCCAAACTCTTCACAGCCTGACTTGAGAGGATCTTCTGAAACCTAGACTGTGAACACAAAGGAATCAGAACAGGTAGCAAATATGTTACCTCAGATTTGCTGTTGATATCATCCTCTTTTGTAAGAACCTTCAGGATCTCCAAATAATGCTAGACATACTAACTGAAGCCAGCAAGGAGGTTGACTTCCACATCAAAATGAATGTCATGTATAACAAACATGTTGAGGACCAAGACACAACAATCAAAAACGCAGAGCTGAAGAAAGTAGATCACTACATCTACCTTGGACAATGAATCTCCATGAAATCCCCAAACAAAGAAAAAATAAAGCAAAGAAAAACATTCAGTGGGCAAACTTTCGGTTGGGCAAATTCGACTTTGAAGGACACAAAAATTCCACAGGTCTTAAAAGGAAAGATATACACCCAATATATCCTGATAGTCAGTTATAAAGCTGAAACATGGAACCTAACCAAAAGATTGATCCTCAAAGTGAGAAACATGCAACATGCACGTGAGAGAATCATGCTCAATCACATGTGGAGAGATCATATGACAGTAGAGCACATTAGAGAAAAGACATGTTCAAGATATCACAGAAACGATTAAAAAAAAACTCAAATGGCAACAAAGTCTTAGACTGGATTATATGATAATATCTTCTAATACAGTTCATAGAAAAACATTTGTATTATCTCAAACTCATAAAATGTGGGGATGGGGAACTTCTTAATTGCCATTCATTTACAAAAGAAATAGCTGTATGATCTATTAAAAATCTTAGTTGACATGTATTTACAGAAGAAATGACCTTTGCAGATGCTTACATGTCAGAAAATTAGCAGTCCAGAGCATAATGACCAAAACTAATTTGGTTTGGTACTGGAAGTGTGCAAAATAACTCTGACTGGGATAATGGAGCATACATGTTATATGCAAGAGAGTGGAATCCTTGCTGCAGAATTGATTCTGTTAGTGTTACAATAGGCTCTAATTTTGATGGCAATGTCAGTCATTCTTTATTTGTGTCTATGGAACTACCACTTTCCTTTCTTGGCTGTTTTCCTTCAAAGAGGTAAATGACTTGGCTCATTTGATAGAAATGTTGATTCTTTTGTTAATCATGTTGAACATTTTATTGACTTCCATTCAAGCCTGAAAGCAGTCATGTAGATATTTTGTAAGTCTTTCTCACATTTTCATTTGTATACTTGTAAAATCATTGATATAAATATTCTATAGGGGTGGTTTAGTTGGTAAAAATGTTGATTCCCAAATTTGCAATGCTTCATATCGTTGGTTCATTTTCAGCGTTGGAAGTGAGCAATAGACCTTGGGTTACTCTCCTGTATTCTGCCAATTAGAATTGATTTATTTACTTAACTGCAAACTCTGTATTATCAAAATTTCTTTAGAATAGAACCTATGGTTAATGTAATAAAAAATAAGTTCTAGTTGTTTAATTATCATTTCCTATATTTTTAGACAAATCTTAGTTGTTTTCTTCAGCCCTTTCTCTATGCAATTAGTTATAGTTTATTCTTAAAAATCTCAATGTCCAATTTATATAAATATCTTCTTCATATTCTGTCCAAAATTTGGGACAGATTCTCTTGGATTGCTAATATCTCGTTTTTATTTGATTTCTAATTTTGATGGTTCAAAGTGTTAGACATAATTCTCATGTGTACACCAAATATTAGTCAGGGCAAAAGTAGGAAGTGCTCTGCACCTTTTAGATTTTTCAATTTTTGGTATGAGTGTACTGCCAAAAATATTAAAATCCATGTATTTTAATTGTATATTTGTTTAAATCGTTCCAGAATTGTTTGATACCAGAAATAAAAATGAGCAGTTAGTACTGACTTTTGCAATATTGCTGATACTGACAACAAAAATGACCAGTTTTTTTTATGTTCTTTTGAAACCACTCTTAATTGAACCAATTTTTCTAATTTTTGGAAAAAAAAGCTTTTTGACCGGGGGGGGGGGGGGGGGCTGATCTATCAATGACATCTAGATGCTCCAGTTTTTTTAGTAATGTTTCCACTTGCTAGAGACTTCAAATGTATCATTGATAGATTGGCTTCACAATTGACTTTCATTCTTTATTAGTCTCTCTCTAACATAGTGTATCTTTTACTGTAGAAGACTGTTTAAGACATGTCAGATGTTTCAAACAAATTGTTTAACACAAAGCCCCAGAAAACCCATCTGTGACTAATTTATTTTGCATATATATATATATATATATATATACACACACACACACACATACATATGCACACACTGAGGAAGAAAAATCAAGCTGTTACAAAATGATGATACTTACTTTCTTATTCAGTTTTTTTCTTCATTATTTAGCTTTGATACAATTGTTCATGGATGACCTATGTGTATTTTGATATTGTGTGAATGTATTGAAATTGATGCAACAAGTTCATATCAACAAAAATGCAAATATTGCAGTCAATTTTAAAGACTGAATTTGATAGAATGTATGGATGATTGATCATAGGATTAAAAGTCCTCATTAGCAGAATTTCATTTATTTATTCTTTTTTTTTTTTTTTTTTGTTATTCTGAACAGCAAAACCTGATTGAATGACTGGTCATTTGCATTATTTTTTTCTATTCATTTATTTATTTATTCATCTATTCATTTTTTAAATCATCATCATCAGCAGCATCTTCCAATTCAGTTAAATAGCTGTAATATGAAAGAGGGACATAGCTGGAGAGTAGGAGTTTGGCTCCGTGAGGGACTCCCTCCAACATACAGTGATATATGTTATTGTATACTGTCAGTAGAAATGCAGTGACTGAACTATTATTCATGGAGGTTTTGGGAGACCAGGAGGCAATTTGAAATTACACTCCTTTCAGCTACACCTCTGAGAATTATTAGGTGTGGGCTAGAAGATAAAAAAAATGAAACAATTAAGTTTGAAATCTACAAGATTTAGATCCGTACCTCACATAAATGAATCACTAGAATCTGTGCGTGCACCTGCACTAATTATCTAAAAGAAGGGGTCTTTTGTCTAGAACCATCTGAAGAAATTAAGTTTTAAAAATGTACCAGCACAAACCTTCGATATTGTTAGTTCAAAATGACCATAGAGAAAAAAAAAACACTTTTTAGAGGGGAGAAGAAGTTTTGTAGATGGTGACTAGTGGTTTACTCCTGCAAATTTCCAAGGTTGTAGCCAAAAAATATTACCAGGAGTACCCAAAGACACTTACAGACACATAAAGAGTGAAGAATCTTCTGCCCGCTTGGTTGGTTGCTTGGTCAGGCAGGCCATTTGTGGGATTATGGTCATTCGATTAAAGCTATGATATATTTCTGTCACCTATGCAGGTTTTGAACAGTAGAATGTGTAGAATAATTTGTCAGCACTTGATGTTAGTCACAATATTGACTAATCATTGAGTGAATTAGAAGAAAAATGTGTATCTGTGGTGGTAGATAGAGAAAAATCACAAAGGAATCAGGGAATGTTATGAATAATTGATTGAAAAAAAAGTGTTGTGGAAGCTGATTGGAAATCTTTACTAATATAATTACCATATCTCACTTTTGGTCGGACTTAGTTAATCCTCCATCTGATTCTTTTATTTATGCACAAGAACTGAGGTTTTACTTTCTTATCTGCATATTCTGTGAGACTTGCATGTTTTCATGTTTGCTTGTTTTTAATAAGAAACAAGAGGGGGTATTTATAAGTAGCAGCAGTTGGTGATGGTGAATAACATGAAGCAAACAGCTGTAATACAAAAGATGAGTGAAAATCAAGATAAAGCTGATATTTATTTTCATCTTGGCATAGTACCTGTCAAAAATGAGTGCATCATTTATGTATGGATCAGCTCTTCTGCCTAGGATCAGAGTATCTGAGTGATCTGCTTAGAATTATAGTGCCACTCAGCCACCACCCCCCCCTGCCCCCCAACTTAAGATCAAAGTATAATACCTGTATGCCCCAGTGGAAGTTATGGACAGAGAAACAAACTGAAAAAGTCACACTGTTCACTTTATAGAAGTTACGTAGACAAATAATATTCTGGGAAGCATAGTACATTGTTCCATACCATATAATATTTTTGAGAGATAGTTATATTCTCAAGTTTGAATTCACTTAAGTCATTAAAGACTGAAAAACTTGTTTGCATGCTTGCGGAAGCTTCAAAGAAACAAGCAGAAAGTCTGACTGCTCATTATATAAGATGGATTATTTTTAGATTGCCTATTTTATTCCTCTCATTTTATGTTGCTTTGAATGAAAAAAACTTACAGGCTGAAGCTACCACAGATGGACTATGATTTCTATTCAAGTTATTTGTTTTGTTACTTGTTTTTGGGGGAGAGAGGATCGTTAGGTCCAATCATTAAGCAAAAAACCGTTTAATATACAATAACAGTGATATTTTTTGCTTGTATTTTCCTCTTATCTCACATAATTTAGCTTTTCTATTCATTCAAATTATATCCACCCACACACGTGATCTTCCCTAGCTCTCTCTTACACATACTCTATAACAGTAACTTTCACACTTAATAAGTGTTAACATATCCGATCACTTCCTATCTTAGATATCAAGCAGTGCTTGCACATATGAAGTAGAGAAAAGTCTGCACAGAACCTTTACTTCTTCCCAATATTTGATTTGAGAAACTAGGGCTAATTAAGATTATTTTCTTTGATAATGATAATAGTTTATACTTCTGTAAAGCTTTCTCTTAATGACTCCTATTGTAATTTTAGTGCAAAAAGTTAATGAATTTTAGGCTTCTGAATCTTGTATTATCTAAAGAATCACTTTCATATCAGCAACAAGTGTGGACTTCCTTGACATATATCTTGATCAGGTCCTTTTGATTTCCTTTCATATCCTTAGCTTAATATGCTGCCTATATCATTGATTGATTGATTAAATATTTTTAACTAGAAATTAGTTTTGCTGTGTAATTTTACCAAACTTGCTCCAACAGGCCTTCACCACGTTCTGAGTTTATATTTACACGCCCATCCATGTATCTTTAAGTGTGCATTGTTTCATATTGTTCCTATATTTTTTCATAAAAGTTCGGCTATTGACATATGCAAAAGGACTACTTCTATTTTTTCTATTTTTTTTATTCTCAAGTTTTTTCTTCCGTTTTCAGATGATTAGATGTATTTTGATATGAATAAGTAAATGCCGATATAGATATATTTATCTCAATTTCATTTTGATCTGAGATGGTGGCAGGTAAAGTGTGAGAAAGAATGAAATTGTATATATAGTGCACCCTTGCTATAACAAACTTCAGCTTTAATGAACATGTGGACCCTAACAAATTTTCTTATTTACCAAACAAAGTTTGATAAATGCGTTGGTCCCGTGGACCATAACAAACTTGGCATTTTCCTAGTTTCATGGTCCAGCCTTTTACAGCCTTTACATCAAGATTAAAGTGTAGTATTTGTTCTTCTCATGTCAACAAACATCACAGTGAATTCCAGTTTTCAATTTTAAACATTATTATGATTGTATTTTGATTGTTTTCTTCCTGGATTTTGATTTATTTTCAATATCTTTTTCAATTGTCAAAGACAAAAGTTGCTAAGAATCTTTTTTATTATCATCACTGAAAACAACGTAACTGAGCTTTCCCATTTTTAAGTTGTCCCCCTCGCATTTCACACTGTAAGTTCATGAAAAAAAACAATTGAAATATAAGTATAATAATGTTTAAAATAGAAAACAGGAGGACAATGTTATGTTTTGTTGGCATGAGAGAAACAGATACCACAAAAGGCTGGACGATGAAACTAGGATAGTGCTACAAATATTCTTAGGCAAGGAAGTCGGCCTTCATGTGAACTTCAGCTAAACAAAGGCATGTACAATAATCACGTCTGAAATATACAAAACAATCAAAATCAAAAACGTAAAATTGGAGAAAGTAGACTACTACATCTACATAGGACTAAGAATCTCAATGAAATCCTTAAAAGAAGAAATCAAGAATCACTCAAAGATGTCAAGCCTTCAGCAAAGCAAGCTCAACCTTCAAGAACAAGAGAAGAGTATACAACCATCCTCCCCATAGTCACCTATAGAGCTGAAACATGGAACCTAATCAAGCGACCATCAAACTGAGAAGCATGCAATGTACACATGAAAGAATCATGCTCAACCTCACTAGACAGTGCAATATATCAGGAGAAAACAGGAGTCTGAGACATCATATGAGAAAACACATTGGCAACGGGCTGGTCTTGTTGCAATGGCAGACAACCTCTGGACATCATGACTCACAACATGGATCCCCAGAGATCACATGCAAAATTGAGGCCAGCAGAATACAAGATTGAGAGATGAACTTGACAAGTTGAGGTGGATGCAAAAAGTTACAGCTTCCCTCTATCTTGTCTACAACCAAATAAAAATGTTACAAAAAAGACAGTCTGTTCACAACCACTGTTTGCTATCTCTATTATGAAAATTTTTTTAAATCTTGATCATTGTAAGATGAGATGTTTTTTTTTTTTTTATTGACTTGTACTAATATCATTTAGTCAAAAAAGCTTGTCCAGATATATATATATTAGGGAAAATTGAGAACTCCACAGGAATTGAAGGTCTACCTATCTGAACTTTTTCTTTTCAGCCATAGAAAGTACTATAGTGCATTGAAATAATTAGAGAATTGGTAAAATGATTTAAAGTCTGTCCTTGGCTTTAAGTGAAAGTTCATGAATGAAAGAGCTTCAGGTCATCCCACGTTGGTTGATTTGGGTCATTCTAAAAATTAAATTAGTTTAAATATTTGAGTGTTTTTATCATTTGAAAGCTAATTTGAAGATGAAAACTGTTGGTCAGTGTTATGAAATTTCGGTCATGATAGGTGGAGTTTGGTCTTGACAAATTCCGGAAAATATAAATTTTTTATGGTTGAAAAGATAATTGAATCAATAGCCATTTCTAATTGTATATGTATGTTGGAGTGTAAAATTTGATGCCTTTTTATGTTTAATATCTATATGTGATTATATACTGATATACACACACACACACACACACACACACACACACACAAAATTCCACTGAAAGAAAACTTTGATCTCTTGAATTCTTATGTTAGTATAGAATATTTCATATTTTTTTCTTTCTGTTAGTCTAAGAAAAATACTGGTATACCTCTTGGTAACCAGTTTACAAAGCTGGTTAGACATAGTGAGTATCCCAATGAACTGCAAGATAAGGGACCTGAACTGAGTTAAGCAAAGAAAGTAACACTAAGTTTGGTAACACTTGAAAATTGTACCATAAGCAGATAAAAATAGCAGGTTTGTTTTGCATTATGGAAGGTTTTTAAATCAGCATTTTATTTTCTGGGGTTTGGTGTGAAAATAATTTTCTCTAATTGAATATATGTATTTGTGACTAAAAGCCTCTCCCTGCATACATACACTCACACACACACACACACACACACAAAAGAACTTAGTGACCTAATATAATTCCTTATGGGAGCTGTCTCAACTTACCAATTTGATTATTCTTATGTGATATTATGTCTTCTGCAGATAATTGACTATTTGCATTCATTACCTTTCGCACATTTAATAGAAATGTTTTCAATATATATAAACATAGGTTTCCAGTTGCCATGTTATTTTCCCAGTGACATTAAGCTTTACTGGAGAAAACATTTTAAATGGTCTTCCTGCTGCTTTGCAAAATTTAATATCAAACACTTTTTTCTTTTTTTTTTTTTTCCACTAGAGCTTGTTTAGTTTCAGATTCAGTTACACTGTTTTTACGTAAATTATATTCTTGTAGGTCATATAAACATGGAACAACAGTAGTGAATTGAAAGACCAGCTCAATTCATGTTACGAAGTTAAATGACTGGTAATAATTCTTTATTGACACAGTTTAGATTTGACCCATCAACAAAGCAATCTTGAGAGTGGGGAACGAGTAAATTATTCTCTGGTGGGGAATGTATTTATTTCCTCTTCCTTGCCTTCTTACCTTGTCTACTGTTATTAACTTTGACATTGTTTCTTTGGTGTTACTCATGTGTGCCATGTACCTGCTGGTGATTTTACAAGGTAGAAAACTTATTTTTCGAAAGAAAAATATTTTTCCTGATTGACCAATACTCAAACTTAACCAAAGCTGTATTGATTAGATATTTATTAAACATGATGAATTTAGTGATGTGCATACTGACATTTTATCATAAAATGTCTCCCTTTATTTGTAAAAGATGAAAAGTGTACAGGAATACCTTGAACGGTGCAGTTCTGATTTGTGCAGGTTTTCATGTTATATAGTTATAGTATTGCTGTATTAATTAACCAGAGGCTGAATAAAAAACACAAAAGACTATAAAAGACCTTGAGCAGTAAATACAGTTCTGAACAGCACAGAAAAGTTTGGCACTCATTAACCATACTATTCAAAGTATACCTCTAATATACTGTTCATCATACTCATGATGTAGTAAATACTCTAGCGATTACCTTTTTTTTTTTTTTTGAGTATTTAGTAAATTACAAAAACTAGTCTTTACCATGGTTTTAGGTTGGTCATTTTTTCTTGGATGAACTTGTAATGAACTACACCAACCTAGAACAAGAGAAATACTTAAAGTACACTTCAATTGTAAATGGGTATTGTGGTAACATTGATTATTATAGTGTGAAATTTGCATCTTTGCAGCATGAATGTCCCCATTGTGGTCGTTATAGTACTCTTTTGAAGTGCCAGTCATATTCAGTAACATTCTCTGAACTCTTCATTCAATCTATAGGGGTAGACTGTTCCCATCCCACTGTCCATGTGAGGGGATGTCTGTTATTTCATCCTTTTTTCTTTTTTCTTTTTTTTTTTTCTTTCTAATTAGTCCTTATGATTTGGCCGAATCAAAATATGTGGATTCCATTGCCTGGGCCAGGGAAGGAATTTGTGTCCACCACATAAGCTGCAACACTTATATCCATTAGGCCATTGACCGTAGGACAATCACGTGTCACCTTGGAGCCTTAAACCTAATGTCTGTTCTTTCCTATCCAAAATCTTCCGTATGGTGTTCAATTCTATACTAGGCCTCCTAAGAAGGTTATCAGAACCTGGCATATGTGCTGATTCTTTCAATTGCCCAATTCCCCAATTCTGCTCTCTATCAATTTGATTTAATTCCATAGAGTTTGATACCCCCCTCCAAGTGTGATCAGCTATACCTGACTTCATAGTGTCTCCATGGATTGTCTTTTCAAAATAAGAGAGCTACAAATAAGAATCAGGTTATTGAAAGAATCATTGCATATGCCAGATGCTCATAAACTCCTTAGTATACCTGGCATAGAATTGAACACCATAAGTGATCTTTTGATCAGGAAAGAACAGGTTCGAGGCTCAAAAATTACATTAAATTAAATGAAGGGTTTGTATTGAAATTCCAATAACATAGAGTACTATGATCAAAATGTTATAACTATGACAATCAAGATAAGGATAAGAGTTTGAATGATTCAATGTATATCAAATCAAATTTGGTAATTAAATATTGATATACTGGGACTTACTTCTATACTGTTTTAAAAATTGATGGCCAAAGTTATATCTGTTATGTTTATCTAAGTAAAGTATTAAATGCTCTCTACATGTTTTTGTTAACATGTAAGGTGTAAAATTAAAAAAAACAAACTGTCTTGATATTTCCATATTAAGCCCAAAAACTAGTTTATTTTTGCTAAATAAACATTTATTGTTTTGAATAGTTGGGAGAGAAGTAGCTTTTTTGTGAGGTATAAACTCTACTACTTTAATTCAAATGCTATACTTAGAGCAATTTATGTACCATTAAAGATTTTGAATAGCTAGTCATCATTTGTTGATTTAACCTGGTAATTTCAAGCTAAATTGTTTTGGCTTACATTGAACAAAAAGTGTTGTCTTCTGACTTATGTAAATATTTTCATTTTTTTCCAGAAAACGCTGAGTGGGCACAAGAACATCATCAAATATGTAGATTCCAGTATTACTGTCACCCCAAACAAAGTGTATGAGGTCTTGATATTATTACAGTATTGTCGTGGTGAGTCTTATTTTCATTTTTCTTCATACATTAGTTTTTCCCTGTTTGATCATCATAACTGTATAAATGTAAACTTGCATGTATAAGCAGCATATTTTTCTCACTCTGTCATTTCACTGTTGTCTTTTTCATTAAGCCACTCTTTGTTCTCACTCCTTGCTATTCTGTATTTCTTTTCCTAGTTTTACTAGCACTTTTTCCTAGTCTTCTTCCTTGGGCTGAGCCCACTCTCTTTCCCTCCAAGAACAGCATTACTTGTCCCTTTTTTGCTCACAGTTTAGGTTTTAGTTCACGCTATGATTGCTATGCACTCACGGCACCTCACCTTGAAACTCCATCGGGCTGGCCTTCGTGCTTTTCATGTACAGGACCTACCAGCTTGGGACATCTAAAGATATGGAAAACCCTCATGAATCTTCCATTGCCAAGCCATCATTATCGTTAGTGATGAGATAATAACTTTGTATCCCTTCCCTGGCAGCACTTCAAAAGAATATTTGTTTTGTTAGAAGCTGGTATGTTCATCATGATTTGGAGCAGTGATAGAGTAAAAATATTTTCTCTGTATTTGCATGTGCAGCTGACAATTGCTTGAAGATGTGTAGTTTCAAAGTCAACTGCTTAAACAAAGAAATAGCTTTCTACAGAAAGAAGTATTTTGACACCTGGATATGAAATAGATAAGATTGGTCTTTTGTCTAGGTTGTCAAAAGCTGGATCTTGGTACAATATGTAATACTACCTGTTTATGTAGTCCATGATTCAGGTAGGATTTATTAAATACTTCTAAACTTTCATTAGCTGTTAGAGAAAAAAGTTGAGACAATAATAACAGTTGTATTTTAGTACCAACTGCATTTGAACCTGGTATGCTTGGCAAGATTTCAGCTTTTTTTGTAACTGCCTACTGATTTTACCGATACTACATCACTCCTCTGCTAAGCTTTAGTCATTGTTTGCGAACAAACTAAATATTTCTGGTGATAGTGGGGAACAGAGATATGATTAAACCTTGAATTCTGCAATTTTTTTACCTCAAGTTTGGTCAGGAATAAATGCAAGTATTAGTGATAGAGTTTTAATGTGTTCGAGAGGTTGAATTCTTGGATAATTTTTATGTAGGAAGATTTGGCTGTTACAGTTCTAAATGAGAATAATTGCAAACATTGAAATGCACTGCTTGAAAGCAAATACGCATGTATTCAATGATAGTTAGTTTTTGTTTTGTTTTTTTCTTTATAAATCTGCAAGAAGTGTAACAAAAAGTTTCTTGTTTTTTTTGGGGGGGGGTTCAAGTTTTAATTTAATCAGAAAAATATTTCATAGGGACCAGGTAGGCTCTTTGAAACTTTATAACCCTACTTTATAGTTCTAAACAAAATTTATCACTAATCCCAATTTTTGACCTGAGGCATCAAAAACTGGGCTGCTGTAATCGATTTTTATTTTATTTTATTTTATTTTTTTCTTTTGTTTTTTTTGGGGGGAGGGGAAGGTCTGCTTTATGTATAAGCTTTTTTCAGCATACCCTGAGGAAAATTAAAAAAGGTTTTGGTTGAGAAAGATCTAAAACAATATAATGGCTCTTGTGGAGAAATAATTTCAGTTTTATTGAGAATTTTGACACTCCCAACAAACCTTTGAGCAGTTTCATGAGTGCTTCTTTTCAAGTGGTTTCTTCATCTTGGAGATCTCTCTAAGCTGGACATGTACTGAAATGTGTGCGCACTGTGGCTGCATCAAAGGAACAAACAATTTTATACATCAGCTGTCTGAAAATACATCGATGTTCTTTGCTTGAAAACCAAAACAAATCACATAGAGGGGAACAGAGAGTGACTGGTTAATCAGTCCTTCTACAGCCAACCTTGGTCTGTGGCCACTGTCGCTCTACCCTACTACTCTCTGGTGACCAACCTTTGGACTCAGGCAAAGGTCCTTTTTCTTCTGCTTTACTTAATTAACTTACCCTCTTCAATACCTGTTACCAGAAGTAAATGATCTCTTACCCTTTTTTTTTCTATTTTCCTTCTGATTTCTTTCATTTTTCACGCCACTATCTTTCTCACTTGATGAAAATCCTTTTTTTTATCAACCCCTTTTCACTTTTTTCTCCTTATGTATTTTCAATTGTGTGGCTGGGACTGGCTATCTATCTACTTAAGATGTTTCTATCATTCCTTTGGCAGCTGAAAAGGGTTACTCTGTTACATGCACCCTCCCACATACATACATATAAGTAAATAATTTATCAATGACTAAGTATGAGTATAGCACACATATAACCATGCAAAAAGTATCTTTTAACAAGTGTTATTTGGGAAAAAAATATTCAAGAATAAAAATGAAATATCCAATTAGACATTCCCTATCAGCCCTCATATTGTAACAAACTGTATTGTACAAATTCTGTTCAAGAAGTTTCAATTCTTTCTGGTGATTGTAACATTTGCCATACATTCTTGAAAAAAATTAATTGTATCTGAGAGATAGATTATTGTATATGAACTTGTAGATCATAAAAATTACTAAACTGAAATGTGAAAGGTATTATGTTCTTTATAGAAAACTGAAAAGTCAGCCACTGATTTATTTGTCTATTAGATAATGTAGTAATATTTCTCTCACACTCTCTCTTTGACTCATGCAAACACACACACACACACACACACAGAGCTTAGGAGTTGACAATGTTTCATGAATAACTTTTCATTAGAGTATTAGTTGATACCATCAATGGAATTATGATGCAGAAATGTGGCTAAAAATGGTTCCTCTCCTAGAATGCTTTCTTAGTACAAAATGGGGATTCCTCCATTGTCCTTTGCTCTATAAAAATAATTTATTTCTGCGGGGAAAACTATTATATTTTACTTACATTAATGCACAATAGATGCTTATTGCATTTATTGAACATTTTTAATTCAATGTATAACAAAGAGCCACTTGCTGTGAGTGTTTATGGCTTGTACAAATTCAAAAGTGACCATTTTTTGAATGCAGAACATGTAGTTATGTATTGGAATGATTAAATGCCATTAACTGAATTATGCCTGTGATCCTATTCTTTGCCTTATTGTAACCTTCTTATATTATCTACTAAAAGAATGCCCAGCGTTGTTCAGGCTGAAAATTAGCTGTAAATGGCCCAGAATTGTTGCTAATGAAGGCTTATTCAGCATAATAAAACACTATTGGATTCCCTTTCTACTATGTTTATGGCCGTCTTGTGCCTAATGCATTCTCCAAGTTACCACATTTTGAATATTACCTTAATTCAAAGCCTCTGGCTGAAACTTCCTCAAATATATATTGATCAATAGATAGATAGAAATCAGATGATTATTATTGGGATTTCCACGAATGGGGACCCTATTCTATTATTAAGTTGCAAATCACCCTGACTTTTTTGCATTCCTCCCTTTATCTCATTTTAGAGGTACCTCAAACAAATATCTCTGGCTACCATGCACCGTTTGGAAGGAGAAGATGGACATGTAAACAAACTTTCTCATATATATATAGATTAGATAGTTGCTTTCATGTGTATTCCACAATATCTCGTTTTAAGGGTGTGAAACATGGACCCCCCCCTGTCGAGACATCAAGAGACTTTAATCAATCATGAACATCAAATGGGAGGACTATGTCACCAACTCAGCAGTCCTTGAGAAAGCTTAAGGCAACAGTATCAAAGCCACCATCATCAAAGATCGACTCAGATGGACAGGTCACATCGACTGTATGAGTGACAATAGACTTCTCCGATATGTCCTCTACAGCAGACTGAGCACTATAAGAAGACCAGCCTCTGTGCCCTCATGAAGACCAACCTCAACCCAGAAACCTGGAGAGAACAAGCAGAGATCACACTCTGGTGTTAAACCCTCTCAAATGCTGCAGAACTGTTTTGAACATGAAAGTTGAAGTAAAGAGGACACAGACAAAACATCCACCACCGAGCCCAAAAGAAATGAAACATTTAGAGACGTGAATAGAAGACTACTACTCAGTAATAAAATTGTTTTACTTGAATTACGTGGTGTTAGCAAAATGATTAAGACAAATAGATTTGATATGATTTTAGCAAAAAATCATTATTCAGATCCAAGTTTTATTGAAATGCTTAAATCTATGCTTAATTCTAATTCACACAAGCATATGTTCTAATGATGTTGTGTATTTTCAGAAGTTGAATTATTGTGTTTACATTCTGCAATTCCAATTTGTACAAACATTAGCGTTAGCTTGGTTAAAGCCAGATCTTGTAACCTAACGAAGCAATCAATGACACTTTTTAATTACCTGACTACAGTATTGCTCATTACAAAATGTATGTATATTTTTACACTTTGGTATTGCTGCACTTCTCTCTTCTCATTCCCCTCAAATGTATGGTATTATGTGTAATGACATAGCTTTAAAATTACATTTTGTTTTGTTACCTGATTTCCTGAGAACAACAAGCTTCTATTTCCACAGAGTTGAACTATAAACCTTGTGATCTCGAATTTAGTACTCGAACTACTGAAACATTTGTGCTATTCGGTTAACAGTGAGTGCACTAATATGCATCAAGGCAATATTCCGTTTAATTGAATGAAAGTAAATATTAGCTTAGCATCCATGAACCCGTTTGTGATTGCTTCCCCTGTGGCAATGTGTGCTATTTATGGTGAAAAGAGAGACTTTCCATAATTTTCCACTTCTCCATCAACCCAGTTTTATCATTTTACTTACCTGCTGTTTTTCATCCGCTGTTTGACAACTCACTGCTATGATGCTTTTGACCAAACTACCAAGTGCCAAGCATGTGTATGCTATGTAAGACAGCTAACTTTGAACACTGGAAAGTAAAAATCCTCAATGGTAAATTATTTACTTAACCATTCATTAGTGAATCTTCATTGCAGTATACTTATTGCAGCCTTCTTTCAAATGGTTGCATTGGAAAAAATAGAACTATTTTGCTGTGACTTTGTTTCTCTAAATGTAGAATCAATGTATACAGAGAAATCAAACAATACAGAAAATAGCTGTAGAATTCAGATCTTGCAATTTGATCAGCTAAAATGTTCCATCTCGTCCATTACACATGACAGCTTTCATCTCTCTGTATGACTACCTATGATCTATGGTTTAAATTTCAGATTGAAATGTTTCATATAAGGTATGGTGTACCAATGGAACCATGCTAGATAATAAGCACTCTTCCCACAGAACTGTTTGGTCAAGGCTGACGAGGGTTGATCAGCTATGTGTAATCATCAATTTCCTTCTTAGTAAAGATTGACATGTTGCCACTTATTGCCTTCTTTTCAGTATTCTTACATGCACTTTATCTTCGTATCACTAATTGACCCTAAACACCTCTTCATCTTTCATCTAATCACTTTGCATTGGTCTCAGTATATAAATTAATTACCAATCAAACAGTTCATCCATCCTTTTATCTTTTCTCTCTCATCAATTTGAAGCAGTAACCCTTTTAAAAAATAACCCTTTGGCTGATCTTTTTATTGATTAAATGTTATGTCTGTTGCCATTTCTAATCACATCAGTAAACTTTTAAAAAGTTGTTCAATTCAAGATAAGTTGATTTGTCAACAAAGGAAAATTGAATAAGAATCAGAGATCCCCATTTGTTAAATGTAGTTAAAACAAGGAGGAATTAATTTGGTTGAAACAAGTCTGGATACTTACCTAGATCGTTTCTAGATTTCATTTTCGTAGTGCAAAGACGAAATTGAAAACCAAGACTCCAAGAATAATTGGTGAGGCTCATTTCTAGGGTTATCATGAACCACCAACACTATTCAGTATTTTGGCGACTACCACTGGTTAGATGAGAATAGCATGGTACAAAATTGAAATGAATTTTTTTTTCATTTTTTTAATGAAATCCCTCTATTTAGCTTAGCAGTTTTGAGTAACTGATATAGTTGTACCTAGAATAGTGCAGTTAATTTGTTCCAAAATTCTCTGTACTGTTCACAACTGCACTTTTTTGTGTTTTCTGTTTCAGATTATACTTAGTTATATTAACTTGTACAGTAATCACTTAACCATACTACATCAAAACCAGCTCTAATAAAGGTATTCCTGTAATTTATTTTTCTTGTTAGTTAGGCTATATTGGTTTGTAATGCTTTCAAGAGAATGTGAAATATAACTATTTGGTGACAATTTAATTTTTTTCCTCCCCAGGGTGTGTTCATGAATTGTTTGTTTTTTTTGTTTTGTTTTTTTTTTTTTTGTTTTGTTTTGTTTTGTTTTTTTGTTTTTTTTTTAGATTAAATACAATTAATGTTGCATTTTTTTTCTCCTCTTCTGTTAATAGGAGTTATTTACGATACATTGAATGGTTATAATTTTTGGATAATTTCAGAATACATATGCAATACGATATGTGGCCTATTGAATTACCAGGCTTGGCTTATGGAATCAAACCAGGGCACGCATGCTAAACTTTGTGGTGTACATTGACCGACGGGGAAGCATAAACAGCCACTGAAAGTTTCAATAGGCTTGTCTTCAGATCACGTTATACATCACTTGAAGTAGACATGTTTTCAGTTGTCGTAAAATGGTCTGTTCAAAACTCTAGCAACACGTCAATTTGAAATTGGTAAAATTGAACAAAACAGCTACTGAATCTTTTTGTATGCTAACTGAAATTTATATGGAATAATAGATGTTATGTGCATGTATGTTTGAATGGCATGATTGATGTGTTGCTAGATTTTAAATTACCTTTTTTACAATACATCAGGAAAACATGTCTACTTTAAAAATGCATTCTAGCAAACTGAGATAGCAAACAAATCAAAACTTTCAGGTATTATTTATGCTTGCCCCTTTGGTCAATGTATACTTTGTGGTTTGATTATCGTGTGTCTCGTTTAGTAGACCCACCTCGTGTGCATAAATTTATAGAAACTGTTCATTTTAAAATTTCAATTCGGAAAAGATAGGAATTACTTTACCCGTGGATGTTATACTAGTTTGATTTCATTTTTATATCCTGTACTTGATGCAGAAGAAATCTGTCAATACATTTTTCATTTTTTTTTTTTTTAAATTCCCAAAGTGTTTAATAAGCCTACTGCTGTGCTGAATCAATGAGCTTGTATTATTGATCGTAAACCCTTTTATTAATCCATTATTTCTAAGATGCCTCTGTACAACAGGATGCAATCAGGGGGAATGATAACACTAAACAATTGGTTAGCCTATCAGAGTTATGAGTGTATTATTGAATTTCCCCAATGTAATCAATTTGACCAATTGATTAGAAAATAAAAATTCTGAAGCATATATATTTGTAAGACAATTTAATAAAAAATATCAATTGAAGATGGCTTCTTAAGCTGCAATTAAAGTAAACTTTTTGAAATTATGAATAAAATTGATTTACTGCATGATTGTATTATAATTCATGATGTTTAGATCATTTTATGGTGTAAACAGTTTTCTTACCATTCTCATTCAGAATTTAGTATGGCTATATATGGTCAATGGTTATATTCCAGGGAAGTTTTAGTGATTTTTTTTTTTTTTTTTTACAGTGCAATACCTACTTCTAACTATACTACAAAATCCATACTGAAATAGTTTACTCATGCGGTCAAAAATGACAGCTGAGACGAAATTTATGTAGATCATTGCAGTGAACTTGGAGAGTAGCATTTTGTTGATCACAAATGGATTCTCATTATTTAATATTTTTGTTTTTATTACTTTTTCTATTTTTATTTTTTATTATTCTTTAAATTCAGCATTTTCATTATTTCATTAAAACTTGAATGAAATTCTATTTTACTATGTCTTTTGTATGAATTATATTCTATACATCGGTTGCTTCCTTTAGCATAACAGAAGACTTCTGAATATTGCGAATTATTATATATGTTAATGAATCAGCCTTAAGCTTACAGAAAGGAATAGGGGGAACATTTTTATCGTTATAGAACATGAACTCTTAGAGCTGTTTGTTGATCAGTATTTTTTTTGTTCAATGTGATATAATGACTTTCGTATTTTTGTTGAAGATAAATTCAATAATTGTTTTGGTTTTGTTTTCCAGATAACTCTTCTTTGAAAAGATACTTTTGAACTAGTAGACACATTCTTGCTTGTAATTTGGTGCCAGGATAGATTTGGGAATTTTTCCAAGTACATTGTTTCTATGATTGCCTACCATGGCGGATTTGGCTCTGGAACCAACTAGTTTAGAATAGACTACAGAAGTATGCATCTAATTCATGGTTCAGTCTTACATTTACCAAACTTACTAAAATCAGTCATGTTTTCAAACTTTAACAAACTGAAGTGCCCTTTGGGGTAATCGGTTTGTTTAATGTATTTTCACAATAATGTTCATTCAGATTTGTTCTATTTGTTTCGGATATACTTGGCTCTATCCAATTTTTGAAATTGGAACAGATATAAATAATTGCTATTCTACCGCCTAATTGAATAAAAGAAGTAAATAATTTCTTGCTCAATTTTTGAAAGCTTCATACACTCAGCTTGAATTATCATTGTTTACTGACTGCGGTTTAATTAATGAGCTATTTTGCAGTATATTTTTTTCTTATTTATTTTATGGATGACTGGCATTGTGAGTTGTATATCTGCTGTTGAAAGAATAATGGCCATTTATTTTAAACTAATGATAAATGTTAACTCTAAAGAAACTATTTGATACTACATGACTCAGATTCATATAGATGTTGACTAACTGAAAGGTCAAAGCTTACATTTTACAAATTACAAAACTAGCAAGAGTTAAATCAGCCCTGATAGATATTAGGTTCTGTATCTGGAGTTTTCATGTTGTAATACAAATTCTATCTGTTCGTATGAAATGAAATTGAATTTTTTTTTAATTTTCAACCTTTAGCCTGCCATCAGGATGTATATCATACATCCTCTTAACTAAGTTCGCAATGCCCTTTATATCCAAAATACACACTTTCTTTTATTCATCCAGTATAGTGAAAAATTAGACCCTCTTGGTAGCTCTGTCTATTTCTTGTAAATAAGATGGGTTATTTCCATTTGTAGCACTTTTTTTCTTGTGAAAAACTGACAATTTATTCTATTCACCATTTGCATCAAAACTATCAACATGATATGCATTTGTGTTATTTTGTTTTTTTCTTTCCTTTCCCTTACATTTTAAACTAAATATTTTTCGTTATTTTTCACTACTTATCATACATGTGAAATCTTTGTTCATTGTTCTTTCATTTGATGTATACTTTTATGGGTCTAGTCTAAATACATTTAGGGATTATAAAGAAAACAAAATAGTAAATGTGAATTTTAAGGTCTCCTACCCTTTCAACTGCGTATTTTTCATCTTGTTTATCATTTTTCACTACTTATTATTCCACATGAGAACTCTTTATTTTTCTTTCATATGATGCATACTTACATGGGTCTAGCTTGAATAGATTGAGAATTATGAGAAAATTGTTGGCGTGAATTTTTAGATCAGGTCAAAAATTGTCTTGGCATACAGCATAGGAAAATCTTGTGGTAGGCTAAGGATTAATTGATTGTGTGGGAAGTAGTAACAAGTAATAATACTATTCTACCTGTTTGTATGTATGACCATTACATTTTTCTGCCTAGGAGCAGAGTGTAGTATCTGCCCCATCTTCAGGCTTTCCAAGCTGGAATCAGATACATTTCCTGACCAAGAAACCTACATGAGGATATTAAGCAGGAAAGATTTGGGAAAAGAGGACTGGTTAGAAAAAGTTATGAAAAAGGAAAGGTAGAATGCTAAAGAAAAACAAAAACCAGGTGAAAGTAAAATGTAAATGTAGAGACAGGGGAAAGGGATGGAGATTCAAGAAAGATATAGAGAGACAGGCTTACTGGCTGGATATCAAGATACAATGAGCGAAAGATTGAAAGGTTGCTCCGGATGGAAAGGTGAAAAAATTGTGATACATTGAAATTCTTTATGGAGAGATAGAGCAAAAGAAAGATAAGATAGATGATGCAGTAGAAAATATTTGAATTCCTTGTTTGCATATGAAACTGATCCATATTAGAAACCATCAACCAAAACTGTAAGCATAGGTTTCTTCAGTTTTTTAAGCTGGTCATGCTGGCTATCTATCTATATACTTATGGCATATAAAAGCCATACCAATGGGACTAAAGGGCTGAAAATTTTAACATCTCATGACTTGAGAAAAAATGTTTTTTGTATTTTTTGTTCTTGTTCTTATAACACCCCCCCACACACACACACACACACGCCCAGGTTTTATGTGAGAAGGTTCAATTTGCAATGTGCGTTAATGCTAACTTTGTCCTTCCATCTGTGTTCACCAGCATTCACACTTTCTTTTAAAAAATTCCCATTTCCTCGGTGATCACTGATGACAAAAGTCAAAATTAACTTATTCTTTGATCACCCCTTTTTCTAATTTTTCAATCAATCATCCCCCAGTGTGGTGTGCTGCCTAAAGACATTTCTATTGATTGGCTAACCTGATCTTTTGTATAACATTTAGATAAAAATGTAGATGGGCAACAAAGATTAGAGGGGATAAGGGAGAAAATGAGAAGATAAAGGTGAAGGGTGAATGAAAGGCAGAGGCATGAGATAATGGATAATCTTAGTAGTCAACACCCGAGGAATTTCCCTGGGTCTAGTTAGTCTTATTATATTTATCTATGAAAAATCTCCAATTTTTTTTGTGATAACCTGACATTATCATGTTGGCAAACTTGAAAACTAAATATAAAATGTTGGGCTAATTTTTTAATTCTATTTATCTTGTAAAAAGATCTTAGATCATTTTTTGAACATCTTTTTATGCTTACCGTGGACATTATTATCTTTGGTTTAATATACCACACACTTCCCTGAGAGAAATCTGTATTATTTCAAGAGAAAAAATGTCAAGGGGGCAAAGTATTAAGATATATGTTATTTTGGTTATCCTTTTTGAGTTTCATAGATTAGTTAATTATCTTACTTTTTTTTTTTTTTTTCTCTCAACTTTAGTCATGATAATTTTTTATTTGTAGATCTATAAGAAAATTAATTTTTCAACCAAATGGATGTCAGTTGCTTATTCTAACTGATCTTATTGTAGCAGAGGACTTGAGGTTTAAATTAGTGGTAAAGATGTAAAATTGGAGATTCTATCTCAATTAGATGATTTAAAATCTAACTCAGCTGATCCTTGGAAACTTTAATACCATACTGTAAGAGAAAGATGGAGGTATATAAATAATGATATAGCAGCATATCAGTGTTCAGGAATAATGGAGAATAAAAGCTTCATTTAAATGACTGCACCTCATTAAGGCAGGTGCCATGGAAAAGGTAGACTCCTGAGTATAATGTATTTAAGTTTGAATCTTTTTCTTTGTTCTAACAACAAATACTTATCATGTCAGTACTGTTTAGTTTGCAACAGAACCACTTAACAGATTGAAGAATATGAGGTTAATATTACATTATGTGATGAAAAAGAAAATGTCAGTTTTTGACATGGTTATTTGTTTGTGAAATTTCTCTTTTATTGAAAAATCCATGGATACTCTTTTGTATCCTTTCACAAAAAAATTCTAATGAATATGCAATGTTCATGTACTTATATTACTCTGTATATTAACCTGACATAATATCATTAATTTGAATTCAAACTTTCTTTTAGCATACAGTACTAGAAATCCTCACTTTGATTTTTGCCAGGTCATGCTTTTGCTGCATCTCTGATTATGCTTGAAAATCAATCTTCAAGATATTTTTGAATGCAACTGAATCATTTGAGGAAATTACATGTATTACTGGCATCATTTCAATCTCAGCATCAAATTTTCTTGAATAGAATAGTTACAATTAAAGGATTTATTCTGTGGAAATGGTCCTTATTTTCTTAAATATTAGAAGCCACAAATCTCATGAGATTTTGCTGAAAACAGTGTCGACAAACAATGGGAAGTATTCATTACTTTGTCACAATGAACTTTTCCAAACTTTCATTTACAGACAAGTTGCCATTTTTTACTTTTGTTCTTATTACTGATTATTTTAGACAACATTGTCTTTTGAGAGAACTCATTAAATCTAAAACAAAAGGTGGTCTGCTATACACTAGAAAATAAATTTCAAAGCTGATTGAAAACTAATTTTTTATTTCTCTGTTTTTTGTGGGGGTGTTGTGTTGCTAGAAAGGTGGAAAATGAATAGAATAGTTGCCTTTAGTATTGTCTCATCTTGATCATTAACCACCTGTTTTTTCTACAAAATGTAAATTTTTTCTGTGAAATCTTCCTGCTCTACATATCCATAGTTCCATACAATGAAATGCACACCACATTTGATTTTTGTCAGAACATCTGAGATGAGGAATTTTCATTATCGTGTACTACAGGACTCATGGCCATGGGCATAAAAGCATCAGTTAAGCATATCTAGTGACCTGCCTGTCAGTTGTAAGTTGATGCAAAAAAAGTCATGTACTATGGTCCAGTGAAAGAGTAGAAAAGTGACATCACAAGGACAAATCAACTTATACAAGATCTCCTCTAGCATGAACAGTGAATTGAGAACAATCAACCTCTGCGAAGGTTACCAACTGTGACATGTCAAGAAGGCTGGTTAGTGATACAGCCAAAACATTGTGACTATAGCTAACCAAAATGAGAGCACTAGTCCAAGTAAATCAGTATATGATAACATTACATTTACTATTGTTTTTATGCAAAAGTGGCAGCTTCTCAGTGCCCAGGGGCAGCTATGCTATATCCTTGTGAGAAGGGAGCATAAAAAGCATTATAGGCCAGAGGGAATTCTGTGCCAGTTTATACATGCACCCTGGGTGGGGGGCCACTGCTCTGTCTCTCACCACTACTGCTATACCACTGCCACATAAACTAGATCATTTCCTTATTATTATTATTGTGAAAAGCTGTGATTTCATTGTGTCAGCTGACAAGCACATTGGCATGTGAATGACTGCAGCAACTTCAGTATGAAAAAAAAAATGCTCTTGTGTCTCCTAACCACAAATAATACAGCATTGTTCAAGTTGAGCTTCTTATACCAAACATCTTGAAGTCCTGCACTTTATTTCAATATAGTTGGGGCAGGGATTGCTGACAGCCATCGTTTCTTAACTTAATTTTACAATTCAAGTGCTTGCAAAAAAATTTCTCAGATTTCAGCTGTGAGACAATGAACAAGTTCTAAATACTTTAACTTTTCCTAAAAGAAAGAAAAAAGACATCATGGACATTTTCTGTTCTGATCTTTTTTTTTCTTTTTTTTTTTTTTAATAAATATTTCTCTTGATTAAAATGTTTAAATCACTACTTGTTGTCAGTTGACCATCATTCCAATGATGTCTGTGGCTGTGTGGAGATTAGCATAGCAACCAGTGTATGAATTTTCTTAAAGTGGATGGTGTAGGCGTTGTACAGAGACCTTCCCACTATCTTGGCTTCCAAGGTCGTTCTGTGATGGTACAATGAGATGTCATGACTGGCAGCCTTTTGCCTTCAGGAATTGACAATAAGAAGGCAGAGTTTACCACTAGTCCACTTCTGCATTGTTTTTTTTCTGTCAGAGTAACCTCCTCTTTATTGGTCTGCATTACAGGGCTAAAGGACTCCAACTACCCTATTTATTCATAGCTTTGGGATTAGTAGATTCATGCCTTTGCCAAGGGCCTTAGAGCAAAATAAATGTAAACAGAATTATTCAAAACTCAGTTCAACGATTCCGTTTTCCATGCCAGAAATTGTTACGCTACCCTATACCTCCTAAATCATTAGCAGTATTAGCATAGTCTTACTCGGGACTTTGCCAATCATTGTACTCTATAGAAAAAAACAGCTAGATGCCACCACTATTGTCTGAGGCAATTGTATAATCATGTACTGTTGACTCTTAACTTGCGTTGTCTGGAATTCTCATGCTGAAGAAGCAGAACATGTCTTATACTCAGTGATCTGATTGGAACGGTGATTTTTTTTTTTTTTTTTTTCACTTTTCACATACCATTTTTTTAAAAATGGTATGGAATCTGAGTCTGGTTTTATTGATAAAATTAGGAATTTACATTTTAATTCCTCCCCCATCCTTTCTTGATATTTGACAGTTTTATTCAAAATTTATGCTTATACCAAATTGGGAACTAACTCCATCTAATTAAAAACAATTGTAAGACTCATTATTAGTTTTTTACTTATATTTTCTTCGATCTTAATTTTTTGTTGCTTTTAGTTTAAAAGAAAAAATACTGATGCTTCTAGTTAGCAAAATAAAATTACAGAGCTTTTTTTCTTTTTGATCTAAAATCCTTGTAATTTTATAGAACATAACTACTAATGTGAATTCCTCATAAAATCGTGGTTGTTTATTCTTCAACTCTCTGAGATGTGATAATATTATGTTTAGTATCATGCTATGATATTTCCAAAAATATTTCAAATGCAAGAGTGCATCTAGTTGACAATACAGCAAAGTTGATAAGGATCAGTATAAACTAACAATAACTGATGCCACTTGATCTCCTGTCCTAGTGAAAAGTTGGTTAGTGTAGCAGGAATATTATTAGAATAACAAATAATTAAAAAAAACTTCTCTCTTCTTCTAAACCTCATAGTTCTTTTTCAAATGTTGTTTAATCTACAGTTAGACCTCCTTCAGATGTTCAAATAGCAAAGAAAACCTAGATGTTGTGAACATGTGTATCAGTTCATCTTTCACAGTCGTAACATCTACTGCTTTTAAGTTATGACATGAACTCCAAAATATTTTGTTCAATGATTCTGTCCTTAAATTGACATTCATAGGCATGAAGACTTATTTTTATATAGTCATGATTTCCACCAGGAAATAGTTTCACTATATCTTTAAAAATCTCTATTTAACTTTTCCAACCAACAAAACTCTTCTTCTCATCTTTGGAAGTTGAAAGAAAAGTTATTAGACAATACTCTGTTTAACTGTTCTAGTAAGAAAATGATTGAGTTATTTTGTATATTTTTTTCTCTTTCTTTAGGTCATGTGATGCAGATGATGTCTGATAGAATTGGGACAGGTTTCAGTGAGAAGGAAGTTATGAACATTTTTTCTGATGTATGTGAAGCTGTCTCTCGGTTACACCACTGCCAGACTCCAATTATACACAGAGATCTCAAGGTGAGAAATGATCATTACTTTCCTCTATCTTAACTCTTAAATTCATGTAAAGAAAACTCCAAATCAAGACATTTTTTTTAGTTTTTTTTTTATCATCCAATTCACAAACACATTCTTTTTTTAATTTTTTTTTCTTTCTAAATTCTATTCATTGAAGTCCCATTGTGTTTAGGAGCAGTTTCAAGCAGTTCATGAATTTAAGAGTTAATGACACACTTCGTTTACCTTGTATATTGAGTTTCTAAAATAGGGTATACAGTACAAAGTATATAAGCTGTTTTTTTCTTGTTTAAAACAAAAAACTGTTGTAGTTGCTGTAAGCTGATTGACACAAGAAATGCTAGCCCCACTCCAAAAGAACTTGAATCGGTGCAAAAAAGGTAGTTATGGGTGTGCCAAAATACCTCTTCATTGTTTCCTTTCACAAAAAAATTCTAATGAATATGCAATGTTCATGTACTTATATTACTCTGTATATTAACTTGACATAATATCATTAATTTGAATTCAAACTTTCTTTTAGCATACAGTACTAGAAATCCCCACTTTGATTTTTGCCAGGTCATGCTTTTGCTGTATCTCTGATTATGCTTGAAAATCAATCTTCAAGATATTTTTGAATCTTCAAACAATGGTAACCTAAGACAATATCAAATTGTTATTAGTGTTTGACTCTTCGAAACCTCATGGATTAAACCTCATCTCACTTTTGGAATGTTGATATCTGCATGGTGGGTCATTTTTAAAACCACCTTTTTATCTTTATATATCGAGGGATGCAAAGGTTTATGTTCTGTCCCACCATTTTGTTAAGTACTTGAGCTGGTTAACAGATGGTGGAATAATTCAGAGTGGAACAAAACGAAATGTGCCTCGGAGAGTTAATGTTCTCTATGACCTATATAAAGTGAAAAAAAGCTTCATTATTAATCACCACTACCCACAAAACTTGTTTAAATACTGTTGCTGGATTTTTAAATACTGTCACTGGTTATTCATGTGTTCTGACCTTTATATGTCTCTATCTATCTATCTATCCAGACTTCACTCAGCCCTAACTGTTCATAGTAGAAACTTGAAATTTTGTGCGCATGTGCACACACACACACACACACACACACACAAACGCACCTCTCATTGAATAGGGAAAAATTTGTTTGTTCAAGACATTTCTCTCCTCCTCAGGTTTTCAGGGGGGGTTCAATTTTCAATGTAAGTTTGTGGTAAATTGGTCCCCTTAGTTTATATCCAGTAGCATTCATGCTTTTATTATTTTTTTTTTTTTTTTTTTTGTTCAAATTTGAATGTTTCAGTGCCCAATAAAAGGTGAGAAAAGTAACTTATTCATTGATCATCCTTTTTTCCAATTTTAATTGATCACCCTTACCGTGACATGCTGTTTTTTGTTATTTTAAATCATAAATTAATGATACTGGTAGTATTTTCATTGAGGTAACTTAATTTTATCACTACCAAAGCTTAATTTCCGTGATAAAAAAGAAACATATATGGGTTGCAGTGATTCATTATTTCTTTTGGAATGCTAGTTAGTACTACTACCACCCAATATTTTCATTGTCCAGAATTGTATTTGAATATTGTGCTCGATCAAGAAAAAAAATTGATGTTTATAATTTGCAGGTATTGACAATTGCTTCAGTATTAGTCTGATTGTAATAAAGAAAAAGCACCTTGAAATTTGATTTGATCATTCAGAGTGGAAACAAGTTTCAGCTGTAAAGTTGGTTTCTTGCTGCACTCTTTCCTTGTCTGCACTGAAGACAAGGTTTTGCTGGTTGTACTCTTTGATTGGAATATAGATTAACTCAAAAAGTTAGACCCCATTATTATTCAATTTTTTTTGCCCCTGATCACTTTTTCTTTTTAATAAAATTGCTCAAGAGGGAAATCTCAGTTAGATCTGTTGAAAAGAGATGGTGTAAGATTTAATCTTGTTTTTTCTTTTTAAGTAGTCATCCTCCATAAGAATACTAAGAGAATTTAGAGGACAAATATATACTATCAAGCAAGTTCTCTAACATGAAATTTGGACCAAGAGTATCGATCAGCATTGTTTAATATAATGCTATATTATCTTTTGCAAGGTAATTGCAAATCAAATAACTCTAAAATTATGTGTATACATTTGATGAATTATTCCAAGTTCCTTTCTTTTTCTATACATCAATGAATTTTGACAAATTCTTCATATTTATACCTAGCTATCATTCAAGTATAAAACTGCTGAATAGAATTATCAATTTTTTACTATTTTCTTTCATATTGAATTTTTTAGTTGCTTTTTATGACAACTTATCAGGACTCAGTCTACAGCAGTGAATAAATAGTGCGGATCGGAAATAAAGAATAGCTTCAAGTGAGACTCAAACTCTCATCCCTTTCACCCTAAGGTTGCTGGCTATGTACAGCACTGCTCTGCTGACTGTGCTACTAAAGCTTTTATGCCTGGCAGAAGATCAAATCTAACAGTTAAATTCACTTTCCATCCTTCCCCAGTTGTTTTTCACCATTTTTATTATTTTTTTTACATACACTAGTGGTGGTATTTTCTACTAGTATTTTCTTTCATTCTAAATTTTATCGTTGCTTTTCATCACAACTTACTCAGACTGTTGGTTTATAGCAGTGTGTAAGCTGTAAAAAGCATTGTCATTTTAACCCCATCCTTAGCCAAGATATGACTACCAGTTTTCTGCTATCCCAGACCATTAATTTATTCATAATGTTAAAGTCTAGTGTTCAATGCACACAGCTACTGTTCCTCGTCAAACTTCAACATACTTCAAAAGGCCAATTCATTGTTAATTACTCGAGAAAGACTACAATCATGTTCATTAATATGAGAAACAGTTTTATTAAAAGAAGAATAGTTAATTTGAGCAGTCTGTGCCAAACTTATCTTCCTTTTACACTTTACTTTTTAATTTAGTGTTCTTAAAAGTTAACTCCTTGTATCTATATTTCTTATCTCTATTACTTACATGGATTTCGATAACTCCTTATACTTGTACCTTTTTCTTTGGATTTTACTGATTCATCCTATCCTGGGTGAAGGCTTTATGTTTGTCAATTTTTTTATCTCCTAATCTGTTAGTCATGATTAATAAGCTGCAGTATCATCATCTTAATCAGTCTTTTAATGTCCGTCGTTGGACATGGACCTTCCCCAGGATCTGCCACATTTCCCTGTCATGGACGTCACGGAGCCAGTATTTTCTGAATTTGTCTAGTTCATCTCTCTATCTTGTTTTTTGTTGGCTTTGGTTTTGCATGTGGTCTCTGGGGATCCATGTTGTGAGTCCATCGGTTGTCTTTCATTTTCGCAACATGACCAACCCATTGCCATTTGAGTTTTCTAATGGATTCTATGATGTCTCTAACCTCCGTTTTCTTTATGATATATTGTGCTGTCTTGTGATCTCTCCATGTGAAGTTGAGCATAATTCTCTTATGCACACGTTGCATGCTTCTCAGTGTGCGGGATTCGCCTCTTGGTTAGGTTCCATGTTTCAGCTCAATAAGTGACCGTCGGGAGGATGCAATGGTTGTATACTCTTTTTTTAGGATTATTGGGATTGTCTTGTTTTTGAAGGTCGAGCTTGCTTTGCTGAAAGTTTACCATCCTAGGGGGATTCTCTGCTTGATTTTTTCTTCTTTTGTGGATTTTATAGAGATTTGTTGTCCCAAGTAGATGTAGTGGTCTACTTTCCCCAGTTTTGCATCTTCGATTTTGACAGTTATGTCCTTATTCTCAATGTGATTGTTGCACATGACTTTCGTTTTACTGAAGTTCATGTGTAGGCCAACACTTTTGCTTTTTTTGTTTAGTTCATCTAGCATTAGTTGAAGGTCGTATCCAGGTTACAGGAGATCGTCCCGAAGCAGGCTGTGAAGAGTTTGGGTGAGCTGGTATCGCCTTGTCTTACTCCTTTTTGGAGTTGGAAAGGGTTCTGAGTCTTTATGTAGCCTGTTAAAGGAGTTGCTGTGATTGTATACATGTTGCAGTACTCTGACGTATACAGGGTCTACACCTTGTAGAATGAACTCTACTTTCACCTCCCAAATCTTAATTTTCAAAGCCAAGGCTTGATGTTCAGTTAGCTTTACTTAGCTTGAAAATTATTTTTTATGGCCAGTTATTGCTCAATATAATGAACTCACTTTTGTAATTGCATTTGAAAAATATCTTCAGATTCAATTATTTATGTTTGATTTTCCTGAAAACTGATAAAATTTTATGTCATGTGGCTTCCTTAGATTAATTTCCAGCATTTTCACTGAATAGAAATGTCCGAAATGGAATGAGAAATATGGGTGAAAATCAATTAATCTAATTAGATTAATTGAAAAGACATAATGACCTTACCTGAAAAGCATTTCAAATATAAGAAATAACTTCAGGAACATGGAGAAATGGATTGACAGTTGCTTGTTCATATCAATTTCTTTAATAAACTAATGTATTATATCTTATTTCTTATGAAAACAATAACATTATTTTGAAAAAATGTTCATTCAACTACAACAATTAATAAACTTCCTTGAATTTATATGACACGAATTGTTTTGTTTTTTTATGCTCTAACATTGTAGACTCTGCATCTTGTAGGGTGGCAAATACAGTAATTTTTCTGTTTCTTTTGTAATTGTTTCTTTGGACAAGTCTTTCGTATGTAACATTGAGATTTTCAAGAACAGTCTATTACATTCCTCATTTCTTTTGATGGTTTTTTTTTTTAAATTTAAAATGAAAGAGCCTTCTTTCTTGTTAGATGCTACTGTCTAATCAGAGATATATAGTCTAACAATTAGCAGCATAGAAAATAAAATCAGCAAACTATAATAAACTCTGGCCATGAGAGTTAATGTTTACTTTGCACTGATGCTTTTGGGAAACACATGAATCCATATCTTCTCTTTCCAGCCATAGGTGAATAGCAGGGTAGGCTCTGCTATTCAGCCTTGGCTGGCAACCAGTGTAGGAGATGAACTATTGTTTCCTAACCAGGAAAGTCTGACCTCTTGTTCAGCATGGTGAGAGGCAGGCAACAGATATAGTAGGTAACATGTTTCCTGAAATGTATAGTTGATGGGGTTCTGACAAGCTGGTTGTGGATTATAATGAATTTCTCAAGTAAAATAAAGGAGAATAACAATGAATGAACAATGCGTTGAGTACAAGTGGATGATTTTTTTTTTTTTTTTAAAGACTTTTCTAATCATTCTTAATTCATGAATGATTTTTGCCTTCTGTAAATCTTCCATTGGCAAATGTCCACCTCTGTATTATCTCTGACCCAATTTCCCAGTATTCTATTTGGAACAACACAAAAATGCTACATCTGTCTGCTTAGCTATTTTACTCTTATAAGCTTGACAAATGCCACTTGCTACACTTATTTTTTTTCTCAAATCTAATTGGAGTTTAACTGTATTTCAGTGAAAATTTTTATCTATTTGTTTTATCATTAAATATCAGGTTCTAATTGGCTGAATAGCTCTTTCCTTAACTGGGATATCTACCTCAAAGAGTGAAGCTAGTTACATTTCCAAGTTTGATATTTCCCTCCTCTGTTGCTGATTGTTTAGGTTTCTTTAGTTATGCAACACTGTTTTATTATTCAACTACCACTTTTAAGCTTTATCAATTTCTTGGTGCTAAAGACTTGGTTTTATTTTGTTTTTAGAATATTGTCACCTCATTGAATTTCCTACATTTTAGAGATTGGCATTTCCAGTCAGTATCTGCATATTGATGTACATTTTTCTGAAGAAAAAAAGCACTTGAAAGTGAAAAATGAATTAGATTAATTAAGCTGTTTTTGTTGTTTTTTTTAATAAAATCTAATTGTATAATTCTTGGTATTCTCCGCTTTGTTTAAAATGAGTATCGAATACTCTTTTTGCACATGGGTTGAAGCATGACCAAAAAAATAAAATTTCCTTGTATCAGAATCTTTTTCAGTATTCACATTTAAGACGCTAGTTTGTGCCTTATGAAATAAAGTATGTTGAAGCATTTGTTAAAAATATTCCTAAGAAGTGCTTCAAAGTATGAATTAGGCTAGATAGCAAATAGATTAATGAAATTTCAATGAAATTATGTCACTTCAATGAATCTTGTAAAATTTATTTTGAAATTCTGCCTGGTTTATTTAGAGAGGTTTAGGTGACCTAATGTTCGTAAGTACAGAGAATTGAATCGGTGAATCAAATCACTGTGTTCAAACGTCTTATGGGAAGGTCATAAAAATATCCTCTCTTGCTATGAATGAATAGCAGGGCAATTGGAGCCCTTTAGTCCTGTAAGACAGACCCTCCTGGGCATTGTGCTTGCTCCCTGGTCTCATAAAAACCTGTACTTACTGCAAACAATGATTGGGCCTCCATGGATTGTTTGAGAAATAGACCAAATCGTTGTCTTATGTGTTGTGACTCAGGAAGCAACTTTGCTTTTTTTTTTTGGTCACTTTAGGTGGAGTAATGTCTACCATAATATTATGGACTTAATCTCTCACAGATCAGGTCTATGTAGTTTAGATTGTTCTTGTATAGTCAGTTGCAGCTGAGAATGATGAAATTGCACATAAAATAGAAGCATGACTTAATAGTGTCAAGCTCGTATAGTGTGTCACATAAAATGGGAAGAAATTGAATTTACAATTTGCCATTTATATGTGTAAAGATTGATAACCACAAATTGCCCTCTATTTAAGCAAAAATTACTCGAAACTTAATTTGAAATAATTTAATAATCGTTCTTCTAAGATCAACTGGATTCTTGTTTTCTTTTCTGAACAATGATATTTAGAAAAAATAATAATTTATCTACTTTATGGAAAGAGCAGGAAAGAATAGTTTTCATTTAAAGAATTGATAGAAGATCACAAAAAACTGATCTCATTTTTACTAATTGTTATTTTCTATCTTCATCTAACTACAATTGAAAAAATCTGTATGTATCTATGTACTATGCTTACTCGATAACTGGTCATTATACTAAGTTGACATTTGCCAGATATATAAATCAGCATGCAAGGCAGTGCAGTGTCGAGTTTGAGGTTTGTTTTTCTTTTTTGGTTCACTGGTTTTCAAGAAATCTAATGAGAATAAATAGAACATTGAAAATTATAGATCTTCCCAAATAGTCGACATAAATTATCTACCTTGATTTCCGCTCTTTATAATTATATAGATTTAAATATAAAATATCTAAATTGGCAGCATTGAAAAGAAGTAACCGAAATACTTCAAAGCCATAGTTTCATGCGGTGGACAGACAATTATTTTACATGACAATTATGGCAAGCTGCTCCACACACCTTCCAAACATGCACTTTTGAAACGGAACTGCTTTAGTAATATCAAAACTTTGATTCTTTTTGTTTGTGCCTTCTAAGCAGCCAAAATGGTTCATCATAGCCAGGTTTGAATCAAAGTACCTCTGTACTGAGCTTACAGAATTTTTTAAAAATCCTAGTGATTTGTAACATTTCAAGGGTTTCAGAGTGGGACTTCTATTTAATATATGACTACAATTCTGAGCTAGAACCTCAGTTTGTGTCTGGCAGGGGAAAACGCTACTATGTCATAATAGAAGATTTATTCTGACCACCCTTATTCTTTGAAATATTTTTCTTTTTACATATTCTGACAACACTTTTTTTTTTTTTTTTTCTCTCCAAATTCTTTTTCTGGCACTGAATCTGCTAGTGATTGAAGATTTTCTGACTGGACTTGGTGAATAATTCCAGAGCAAAGAATATTTAACATACTTATTGAATCGAATAGTTCACTCAGTTTTTGCGAATCCTGTGAATTCAGCCTACTTGGTTACAATAGCTAGTGAGTGTGATAAAGTAGTTCCTATACCAGTTAGGTAGTTTTTGAGGTGAAGATTTATTGATGTTGAGTGTTTTTACCTTTGTGTTAAAATGTTTCAATCAATAATCTCTAAACAGTTATATATTCCTTTACCAGGGATGGATCAAATAATGAAAACCATACTACAGTTGTCTGAATAATGCTACATTTTAGTTGTTATTTGTTTGAGGATGAGGGAATTCATTCATGCTATTCTGGTTGTATTAGTTTAATTTTGTGATTTACTACTGACAACAGTGAACAAATTTTCACCTGATAAAGACAGATTACCAAATAGAAAGTTGAGTGAAATTGTACAAAGAAATTTTTAGTATTGTCTAAATTGGTTGAAGTGTGAAGTTTCAAATACTTCAAGTTTAGCTTGGAACAATTTCAGAAAAATCTGAAATCCTACTTTGAAAGCTTAGCAGGTGAGGCTTACTATCAGCAATCAGCCTTCCAAAAAATAATTTCAGGCCTCAACAAAGGAATTGTCCTCTTATTAATATGTATAGTACTTGTTGAGCTACTTGAGACTTAATATTCATTCACTTGATAACATGATTTAGATATGCATCCGGGCTTTTTTGTCTGCAGGCATCAGTGAGATAACCATAGGCAAATTTCATTAATTCATTTATCCACAAGGAAATGTTTCTTGATGTCATGTGACTATCATTGACATTCAAGAAAAACCTTTCACTAGTAAGGTACACTCAAGTGAAAATAAATAAATAAAATGAAATTTCAAAAATTTTCTAGTGTTTCTAGATTTTTTAAACCCACTCCTTTCATTTTAATCATTTTTCTATTTTCATTGTTTTCTTATTTGTACAGTACTTATCTCAAATGTTTCCTGCTTTCTGGTCCATCAAGGATAAATTAAATGAATTTCTTCCTTTGACCATTATTATTTCCTCAATCATTTTCCTTCATCTTAAATTTTTGGTTGCGTTTTATTGCTATTTACTTAGATTGTCAGTTTACGGCAGTGAGTTAACAGTGCAGATTAGGAATAAAAATAAGCTCTCGGTCAGATTTGAAGTATATTCTTTTACCCCCAGAAGTTGCATATATACAGCAATGCTCTAATAGAGCTCTTATAGCTGACAGAAGATCAAATCTGACTTTAAACTCTTCTTCAATCCTCCCCCAATAACAAATATGGCACCAAATGATTAGTGCGATTATGAAATAGATGGAAAATTAAGGGTTGACAATGCTTCATCTAATCAAAAAATAAATTGGGATGATATTCCTTCCCTTAAATCAACAAACTACTCTCTTTTCTTCCCAGTTAGTTGAAATTTCTCTTAGCTTCATGGTGTGCATGACTTATGTTTTTTAGTATTGATTCTGACTTGATTTGACTTTTGAAAGACAGGTCCCATCATTGTATTATAGGTTCCAGATATTTCTGTTTCATATTACCTCATATTTTTACTTATTGGTAAAGTGTAGTTCTAAACGTATATGAAGAAAACATTTTCCCTCAAAAATATTTTTAATTTGAATAATCAATGACAAAGTTAATAACTGAAATCTTTTCCATTGTTTCAGGTGGAGAACATTTTGCGAGAAGATAGTGGAAATTATGTCCTCTGTGATTTTGGAAGTGCCACAGCAAAGTTCTTGAATCCTGTCCAACATGGAGTCCGTCAAGTTGGGGAAGATATTTGCAGGTGAGTTTTGTAGCTTTTTTGTGGTAGGATTATACTTTTGAAAAAAAATTAATGTCAGCTGTTAGAAGACTCCAAGAAGCATGGGTATAAGTAGGAGACTAGTATGTTTTGGCTGTGGAAGCTCTCGGTGACAATGTGAATATGAGGGTCAGTGTGGGTAGATGAGAGATAAAATAGTGTTGTTTATTGTACACTTATCAGCACAAGAAAGCATGATAGTTATTAGTTTATGATCCATAAAGATGTTGAAGTGCAGAAAACCATTTTCATTTGTTCAAAGTAAATGTTTTTTCACACTTGTATGAAGTAAATTGTAATTCATATTGATATGTGTAACCAAAAAGAAGATATGAGGGAGCAATTTTATATAAGACATGGCTGGATGACCAATATATTTCCTGTTTGAGTGAGATGCCAAGGTTTTATTGCCAACTCAATGTCAGCATACCTAACTAAACTCTGATCGTCATCTACAGGAAAGAGGAAATATATCAAGAGGTCTCAAGATCTGGCAGAGGCTGCATCCATATTGATATGGCGATCCCAAACTGTGACTTAAAGCCAACAAAACCTGGTGGTAACATGATACTACCTGGGCACCTTTGGCTAGTGGTAATGATATTTTGGACCTAAAACTATACCTGACCTCAAGGTCATCATCAGATCAAAGCTTTGTTAGAGGCACTGCTGCTGCTTTCTCAGTAATTGTTATATGAATTTATTTATTTAGTAAATTACTTCTCCGGTTCAAGTTGGCCCAGTGTAATGTTTAATTACAATCATCAAAATGATAGAAGAAAAGGTAGAACTGCAGCATGAAAAAAAATATTGAAAAGAGAAAAGAAATAATGATGACTTGATATTCACCAAATGATATTTTTTGCTAAAATTCAAGATTTATGTAAGTATTATATTTGTGGGATGTAGGTCAGCATTCTCTATTACAAGCTTGCAAGTCAACATACGGTAGAGTCCTTGGCCAACTTCGCACTACTATTCTCTACGTAGTCCTGGATGTCACAGTCTTGTGTACAACAGGCTATAACCCAAACTGTGTCACAAGATAAAACATCACTAATGGGGAAGTATATAAAGGGAAAAAATTTTTATCAGCAATTTTTTTGCACCTAAGGACATTAACTGACATATGGCCTTCTTTACGATTTTAAGCACTAAACAACTTAAACATTTCATTCTTATTTTTTTAAATTTATTGCTTTATTTTCATTTTGTTCTCCATGCACTGCTATGACCAATTAGTGCTTTCCAGTAATGCTATGTAAGACTCAGAGAATCCCCATCGTTTTATTCTTGGTTTTCACATGCTTGTGCTAATTTCTAAACATTGGTGCTGAAGGTGTTAAAAATCAGCCAAATATTGTTTGCTAGCCTCTCGACAAGCATTTTATTCAGTAAAATTCATCCTGACTAATCTGACTTTTCTAGATGTCAGCGTTCTATGATTTGTTGAAGGTTAACAAGTATAATTACCATAAGAACAAAAGTAGTTGACCAAATATCAGAAGTAATTGAGAATTTAGAGGGGAAACAAGTATCAGATTGGAAGAATTCCCACTTTTTCTACAGGGTTTTATTACTGAAAATATAACCAAGGAGGAAATGATAATAACAATCGATTTTTTGTTGACTAAAAATTGTTAGAAGAATTCTATGGTATTTTTCTTTTACCTTTCTAGAAGTAGTTCATCTTCTAACAGATATTATATCAACAAAAAAAAGAACTATAAAGAATTATATTTAGTACTGATCTAATTGGACAATCAGCATTTTCGTCCACTCTCTGCTTAACTCTCTTAGTTTCTCTTCCTCCCCACTCATGTTTTATTACTTGCTCTGGCATTACAACTGGGGAAGGTTCGTTCTGACTGACTTAATGGCATGGAATTATAAGCTGAGCACCTGCAACTTAACACATCTTAAGATGAGTTAATGGTGTGCTGTCTTTTTTTTTTTTTTTCTGTCTTGACAGAAAATGGTGTGACTATGACTGACTGTTTCACTCCCAACCCCCATTTGTATGTGTGTGTCTGAACTTATTAGAATATTCGTCCCATTTTTCTGCCAACTGCTATAAATTATAGTTGTGGGTCTTCGTGAAATGACTCCAGATTAGAATCATGGTTCACCTAACAAGGCCTGATTCACCAATCAGTTTGATCAGATGTCCACCTTCTGAGGTTTTTGAAAGTTTGTAGTACTCTCTGCCAGAGATGCGAGTAAGAGACTAAAGACTGAAAATCACCATTGTTATTCAAAGAAAGACATTGGCTCTTTGATCAGATGACTGTTTTCAAATATATCTATGGATTGTAGATTGTCTATTATGCCTCCTGTACATTATGGCTGTCATCTGTCTGTAAAATCTGTTATACCCAAGCAGTATAATCTTTTTCCTGTTTAAGGCTTCATGCCTGAGGTCATTTAATAATGGTATTGGTTCTTTGAATTAGCTCAAGTTTCCAGGAAAAATTTAAAAAGTATTACATGCATACATTTCTATAGAGTCACTTCGGTCATTGGTGGTTATTTGATATATCAATAACAGCTTTTATAAGGATTGCGGTTCAACTACTTAGTTTATTTTTTTATTTTTTAAATATTCTAAAAATTTGGCTCAATACCTAGACTTTTTCACATGTTTGTAATTAGACTGTCTTGAAATTGTCTAATCTATATCATGCAATGATATAAATATCTACAACTCAACCCCATGAAACTTACTTGCTACTGGAACTGCTGCAGAGTTGAGAAGATAAATCAGACCAAGGCATTTTACAAAATCTTGTTGACATTTTAGAAACTGTAAATATCTATATTGTCAACAACATCATGGTGTTGTTGTTTTTTGGTGGGGTCAACCCCCAGTTTTTAGTGGAGGGTTCAGTTTACAATATAAGTGTATGCTCAATTGGTCTCTTAGTTTGCAGTTGCGGGGGGGGGGGGGGTCTTTCAATTAGGACTTTTTTAGTGATCACCACCCAACAGAAGGTGAGAGAAGTAACTTAATCATTAATCACCCCTTTTTCCAATTTTCGAATTGATCAGCATGGCATGCTATCGAGACGTAGGTCATGTGACTGTTTTCATTGAGTGAGTAAGCAGACCTGTTTTAATAGGTTACAAAATTGTCTGTTGATTCCTTGTTTTCCAATGACCAGACTTATGAATGATTGCTTAGTGTTGTAGATTTTTGGAATTTTGGAATGTTCCTGTATTGCTTTTCAATCCTTGTTAGATATTTTCAAGACGATTGTTTATTACAGGATTAAAAATACCCATACAGGATCTTTCCAAACTGTGTCATGATACTTAAGTGTGTCGCTGATTATCTCTAGGTTTGTCATGAAATTATGTACAATTATGTATATCTTTCAAAAGATACTTTTTTCGAGTCAGTTGAACTGCTGGGATGATGCTATATATTTGGCTTAGATAACAAAACTTAAATAACATGTCACGAAAAATTAAGTTTATAAAATGTGTTGCCAATGCAAAAAGTTTGGAAAGCTTTGATCTATACCATTTGAATATTGTTGATATTGCAAGTTTACCAATTACTGCAATAGGTTGAAGATGTGAACACCTTGTCCAAGGTTATGTGTATTTTTAAATTGCAGTCCTAGTCAGCTTGTTCACTAATCATTGTCTGAATGAGATGAGCCAAAACACCATCCCAGGTGTTGTAATATCTTGTGCTGACTAATAAGTTGGCAAGCTATATATATATATATATATACCTAACTATGAACTGTAATTTAGCTGTGCACAAATTATTTTGGATTATTGTCACTCTTATTCTATTATCTTCAATTTAATTATGTCTTTACTTGAGCGATAAAAACTGCTCCAATTGGTTTTGTAGTGAGTATTTGTTAGTACTTCCAGGAAATCCTAATTACTGGTTATTTGCTCAATGTCAGTGACTGGTAAAAATATACCAGGTTTCAATCATTACCTCCCTTTATGGCCATAAAAGTGAGATCAGGTTGCAAGGCTAACTAGGGGAGAACTGCTCTTTTTTTCTTTCTCTTTCATGTTCAGCTCTTTATAATTTTCTGTTTTATTGACTTTACCCATCTGTGTGTGTTTGTGAAGGTTGTAATGGTAAAAGATATATTTTGTAAATGAGTGCAACTACAGACAAAATAACAAACAAAATAAGTAATTCTCATTGACTGATTACACTCCTCTCTTTTGGGGTTCAGTATTAAAAGTGAGTGCGCTATGAAAATTAGTATGCTTTACATACTGATTACATTTCATAACAGATGGGCAAATTTTGATTTGAACAGAAGATATTATTTATAACTAATAACTAAAAATATCAATTTTTACTGAGATTTCAAGAGCTTCATATGTTGTTTTAATTAGGAATATACTAACATTTTTTCATTTAGTATCAGTCACGTACCAAATTTATCTATAATTAGTATTCAATTATTTTTTTTCTTCAAATTTTAAAAACAATATTATACTCTTGAGATATATATATATATATATATATATATATATATATATATATATATATATATATATATTGGTAGGTAAGTATAACACAATAATTTTATTTCATGCATTGCAGTCCATAGACCAATATCTGGGATAATTATAACAATTTTTTTATGGTGGCATCTGATTATTTATCATATATAGAAGTGCTCATCAATGTACAGTGGACATTCTGTAGAGCTATAATCTTTGAAGAATGCAAAACATCTGAATAGTTTCCACTTGAGACAGCATAATTTTATCACTAATATTATCTAGAGTTCATAGTTCAGACTAGGCAGTTGCTTATTACCCTGCTCAAGTAAATGAACAAATAATCTTGGGTATTTACAAACTTTTACTTTTTTCCTTTCAAGTAATTCCACTCTAATATATTATTGCCAAGGATATTGAAGTTTATTGTACACAGGAAAATATTTTAGAAAGTGAAATGTGTCTGATTACACGTACAAGCTAAGCTGGTAAGTATGGGTAATTTGATCATGAAAAAACTTACCTTAACACTTTGTTTCCGCTGTCTCTTTCAAAGTATTCCCTTGCGTGGTGTTTGAACATTGCCTTGCAAAGAGTAGCGTCAATAGTCTCAACTGCATTTGGTTCATGTATACAGTTCAAATTCCCCAGAATGTAGTGAAATGCTTGTATGATTTTTTTCACAGGAAATTATTCTGAAAATTAGGAAAGTGTTACAAATAGTATCTTCACTGGAGTATTTTGCTTAAATCTTATTCTTATACCTTTTCATCCGTTCATGCAAATAGGAAAGACCCTTATCCTTAAATCAAAGAGCTAACCAAAAATAACAATTCTCAAAAATGTATATTTCATGCTTGTAAATTTCTCAAGTAATAAAAAAAATGTTAATAATTGCTACAAATAATGTGATTTGATCATCTGATATCTCATCAATAACATTAGTAGAGAAATAGAATAAACCTAGGAAAGAAAGAAAGCATTAGGTTTTACATATGTCAGTGGATTTATACATGACAGTGAAGCTAGTTGTGAAATCTTTAAATAAGGCTTATCCCTGAATGAGACAAAAAATAATAATGTGATGAGCCCCTTTGTCAGTTGGTTAGGATGACGCTGATCAGGCCGTAGTTGACTGGTCGCTGTATCTCTGCCTCTAGTCATCCCTACTTTGCCTACATTGTACCCATATCCAAGGATGTGCAACTATCAACAAAAAACTCTGCAGCACTGGAACAAAGACCCCAGAGGCATCACAAGTTGAAAAGGAGCAATTGACACTGGGTGTCAATATGCAACAAGATTTATGTCAGTATTATTACAGGTTGACTGGTCAAAATATATGCTGAAGCAGGTAAGGACACTATGGAATGACTATCAGTCTGTTTTCGGGGTTATCTACTTGATATCTCTTGGCATGTTTGTTGGTATAGCTTCAACAAAGTTCTCGAGTCAAAATTATGACTGGATCGGGCAATCTACTTGATGTCTCTTGGTATATCTATCAGTATGAATTCACCAAAAATATAATCTTCTGGGGGTCAGGATATTCATGGTGACAAGGAACGTGGAATTCTATGCAGTGTCCTGGCAGCTTCTCTTCACCCAATTCTGTCTACTCAAAAATAGGTGGCTTATATAATAGCCATCAGCTCCAATCACAATTAATCCTTCATCTTCGTGTCATTTTCCTAATTAACCCTTCAATTCCATAGTGTCACGATTATAATAAGACCTTAGTGATGGCCTCTTGTACCAGGTTCTAACATGTGTCGATCACTTGGTATCACGTTCTGCAATCAAGTGACATTGCATAGATATTTACATTAGGGCCGTAAAAAAATTTTTAGCTCCCATAGTCTGTCCAGGCGGTTTTTGGATGCATTCAGGCTCAGTGCCTCCACTAATGCCCTTGGAAGATTGTTCCACTAATCAGTGTCTCGGTACCTTCATCAATAAAAATGTGCAATAACTTACACGTTTCAATTGCCTCAGCATCTGCAGTAGCATAATGTTGGTAGTCTCGAAACCTGTAACCCCTCCTTACAGGACAAGTTCGCAAATCCAGGGATCATCTTTTATGCTTGTTGTTCATTTTCAATTATCATCTTTCGTGTCTTCTTGTTAGGGTTCCAAACTAATACTCCATCCTAATGCAGTCTTACCATTGACATGGATAACTATCTGAACATATTGATGTCAAAATTTATGAAATTTCTGCAAATAATATCCACCTCCAGGTTAGCCTTTTTTACAATCTTGTGAATGTGTTCATCAAAGTTTAATTTGCTGTCAAAGAATATTCCGAAGTCCTATTTATTTATCTTGTAATACTTCTCAGTATTGGTTATAGGGATATAGTGCTTGATTGATACTAGGGCATAACAAAATAAGGATAGTCATACCTTTATTGGTTTATTATAAGTTGCTTAACTTGTCAGAGGGTTCAAATAGTGGATAGCAACAAGGTTATAGGAAAATTTATTTTTCTTTTTGACTCCAATGTTAAAGGCAGACTCTGGAAACAGATGTATTAGTGATTTTTTTTTTTTCCTTTCCTTTCTCAGGTACACTACACTTCCATATCGAGCCCCTGAAATGGTTGACCTCTATGGTGGCAAAACTATAACAACAAAATCAGACATTTGGGTAAGTACAAAGTATGACTTCCAAATTGGAAACTGATAATTTCAACTAAATCAGTTTTTAAGGTTTAATATTAGAACTAATATTCAAACTGTTGAAAATTATTAGCACACATTTTTTTCTACTGTTGAATTTGTAGATCTTGTATATTAGACCTTTTGATTTTTTTTAGCCACCAAATGTTATGATATCGGGAAGGTTGCAATGAACAGTTCTCAGCATGGAGTGGATGCCACTTTTTTTCCATGAGCATATTTTATATCCGATCAGTTCTATGACACCACATTCCATCATCAGTTGTACACCTCACACCAGTATTCCCCTAAGCCTACGTTGTGTAATTTTAGATCTAAGTACAAGTAAAATTGGAAGAAAAAGACCATGTGACAGTTTTAAAATTAACATATAATTTCTTGTGTGGATATATGCTGCTTCAAATACAAGACAACCTCAGGCTCATATAAGGCCCTTCTGGAAAAAGGCAGCGGCTTTATGAAATTGTGCTTGTTCTGATATATGAGAGAGGGAATGCAGTCTGTTCTTCAAGTTGAGTTAATCTTTCTTTTGACTGCAAGTTTGTGGTTCAATCTAAATTGGGCTGTCTTCCCTCTTCACTGCCAGTGCCCACTGTCACATGTGTTTTCTGCCCCAGGGTTCAACCTCATTCTCTCCTTCGGATTCTCAGCAGTGACTCTTTAACTGGCAAAATTCTCATATACTTATGAGAATCTTCCAGGTGGGGAGAGGATGTCTTAGGGTTTTAAAAATACCAAGGAGCATGTGTTATTAGCTCAACAACCAACCCAACTTTAAAATGGTATTTCAATTCCTACTTTGTCTTGTTTACTGACACCTAGGTCATTTATACAGTCAGCATTGTCTTGACTCCAGTTCTATGGAAAATTTGGTTCTACTCTACTGTTCAAAATTCAACATATTTCTTTTTAATTGAAACCAAGTGCAACTTCATAATTTTACATCTGTAAAATCAACACCACTTGTTTGTCACAATACTGTAACAAACACCTTCTGGTTACTTAATTCATAACTCTTACTTTCCACTATGTGTCTCTCAAAACTGCTTTGACAGATCTCTTAATCAAACTCTTTACTGATATCCCGCAACTCCCTTCCATTTTTATGTATACACAGAAGTGGTAGGAGGTGATATCACTGTAGCAGTGAGAGTAGTCTCCATTCAACTATCCAAAAGAAAATTATGCAAAATTATAAACCTATACTCTTTAAGTCTGTAGAAACCCAATTTTTGAAGCTTTAGCTATTCAATCCTTAGTGCTTTCATTTCTTCTCTGGGGTCATCTCACACCAATAAAAGTTGTAGATTTATTTGTTTTATATATTGAGTTTTATCACTCTTTTTGATTTTTAATTGTTTACAAAGTGATAAACCCTTATAATGTAATGAACAAGGGTAAGAATGGAAGAGGGATTTTATGCTTGGATAGAAGCAAAAGGGACTCTAGCATTACTATAACTGTCATTTATTTGTTCATTATTCCTTCCTCGTGAGTCTGAAATTTAAAAATCAAGTCAAGTGCTTATGATTCATTCACTCAATTATAGTTTGATCACATATATTAGTTTCATTCACCTTTGCTTTTTTTGTTAATATAGATTTATTCTGTAGGTAATAGATTACTTAAACAAAATTATATATGTGAGTGTAATGATATCTTTGTCACCACTTGGTAACGTCCCTTCCATACCTAACAAAAACACAATTGTGTAGGAAGAAGGCCTAGAAGAAAATAAATACTACTGGGCAATAAATCATCCTATAGAACATACAGTACTGTTGGCTGTTATTTTGTAAGTTCCTAAAATCCCAGTGATAGCCACAGGTATAAATTAGTATTGTTCGTATCTGTTGTCATTCAGTGTATTAAAACCTGAAGAATTGATCAATCCATTCTCATCTTTTTGTTCACTTTTGAAGTGTTTGATTGAAGAATAGAATATATAAGATTGAACTTGATAAAATTATGAGAGAATAACATAACATTTCAAATAAAAAAATCTCATCAGTTTTTACCTTCATCATTTAGAGATTTTTTTAACTGAACTCTGACCTTGATTATTAGCTGACTTGAGTATTGAACATTATAAAAATGTAATTTTGAAATCGCAACAATGTCAGCTATATTTTACTGTACATTTGAAAAAATCATATAAAAAATATTTAAAATAAGCTAACCAACTTTCGAACTGTTGTTTGCTCAAAAATAGCACCTTAGTGGTCAACCCAAATCTGCCAAGTAGTTTTAAAATAACATAAGTCCATTTATTCTTCTCTAATTATAAGATGTATTACATTTTTATTTTCAGTAATATTTATTAAGATGAACAGTTGAAGCAACAATTATACACAGCTGTGTTTTTTTTTTTGTTAATGTGACTGTGTCCCACACCTATCCCCACCAAAACTCATTTTTCTGGTAATCCTTTCTTTTGTGAAAGTTAAGATTTTTTTTTAAAAGCAAAAAAATGCTAGAAGATGGAGTTATGAGTCCTTATTGGTACTTATTAATTACTTTTTAAAAAAGCATTTTTGGCACTTACAAAGTGACACAATCATCACTTGGGGATGGGGGTATTGGCTTGATATACCATTCATGAAGTTTAGAATGGTTTCAATATGTTGATGACTGCTTTGGGATAATAGATCCCCCCCCCCATCCTATAATATATAGTATTCTGTCCATAAGTGAGATGTAAACAGAATGAATCCCTCAAATAGCAAAAAGATCACTTTAGGTTAGGGTGTTTGACAGTCATATTAAAATGGAGAAAATGTACATACAAACTTTGAAAAATTTGTTCTGCTGATAATTGAGAGCAGCTGTCTGTTTTCATTTGTTTTCCTGATAAATTTTTTTTTCCCTATTTCACCTAGGCTTTGGGATGTCTACTATATCGGCTATGTTTTTTCTCATTGCCTTTTGGAGAAAGTGCTTTAGCAATCCAAAGTGGAAACTTTACTATCCCAGATAATTCAAGGTATTCAAAAGAACTCCATTCCCTTATCGGTAAGTTTTACGCTACCTTTTTCTCACCACTTCATTATTTATTCTTTCATAAGTGTTCATATCTTTTAGATGATATCAACATTTAAAAAATTATTCTTTATTATGCCTATTATGATCACTTAGGGACAGAGTATTTGAGATGAAAATAATTGATTGATGACATTGAGCAGAAGATATAAAAATTGGAGCAATTTACATTCATTATTATGAACAATTTTACATTATGAAAAATAATTCTGTTATATTTTTTTCAATGGATTTTGAATTTATTTTGAATGTTTAGGACCAATTGATTTTGATAAGAATGATGATTTTATAACATTATCTGTGATTGCAATAGATGGCCTTCTTTCAATGATCAGCATCTTCTTGCTTCTCCGCTCAAGCAATGATTTTAGTTGAAAAATTTCTGCAATTCTTCCCCCGCCCCCCATGTACTGAATTTTAGTAAAATTTTCCCAGATTTTAGAGAGGAAATTTCGTCAAGATTTCAAGGAGATGAAGCATTGATGAATTGTAAAATAGGCTTAAGTAACTTCCATCAAATCCTTACAAATTCCAAAGTTGACATTCAGTAGATTATGATTCAGAAGACATGAGTTTATTATAAGTAATGGTGAGAGCAAACTTTTTTAATCGTTTCAAATGTTTTCATGGTTGCAGATATTAAACACTGAAAAGATCACTTCCATTAATTTTCAGTGAATCAGCATATTGAAGTCCAAAAAAAAAATTATTGTACTAGCACACAGTATTAGAGCAAAGTAGTCATGTGAAATAAACATATCAATATTTTCTACATTTAATACAAACTTTTTCTTTTGATATTACTGATACAGTTTTTGAAAAATGTCTGTCTTGAACAAAAAACTTGATAATAATTGTGTACATAAAACATACCTTCCTATCCTTCCTCAATACACCACTACCCATAAGTGGCCATATTAGTTGCAAAAAGGAATGTAATATTTTTAAAAAACTGAATACATGATTTCTGTTTAAATTACTTAATATCTGTAGGAATTGCTAATTTTAAAATCAATTTTAATTCATACTGAAGTTTTATTAATTCTGAGATTTTATCTAAATTTGACAATTTTTCATTGGACTTATGCTACTCAATGAAAATGATTTTTGCTGCATGATTTGGGAATTATCTTTCCTTGAATAGGTAACGACTGTTAGAGTTAACTGCCCTTGTTGACTTACGACCACAAATGGAACCGAACTTTTTTTTTTTTTCTTTCTCGATATGTTTTCATGAGGAATTTTTTCTCTTCTCAAAATAGACTCAAATCACATACATGAAAAATTTCAAATTAGAAAGAAAACTTGTTCTTGGATGTGAGTTGGTATTCTTAGCTTTCTTTTCTACTTGAAATGAGCAGATCTTCACTAATGAATTATTATACAGCAGCATTCGTCAACTAGGGATTCCATGGAACTGGTCAGCTGCCATTATATATAATATATTGTTAATGATTGAGTTTTTGAATGTATTCATTAAAATTGAATATTTTTTTATAAATCTTTTAGCATTTATGCTGGAGGTGGATCCTGAAAAGCGCCCTGATATTTACCAAGTTTCTTATGTTGCCTTCTTGATCCAGGGCAAGGATTGTCCAGTACCCAACATGAACGTAAGTCCTAATAAACTTATTTTGTTTTCTTTTGCAGTTAGAAACTGTCAACATAGGTTTCTCCAATTTTTAGTGATTCTGCTTGCCTATGTATGTATGTGCCATATGTACAGGCTGCACCAATGGAACTAGAGAGATGAAAATTTAATTTTCTCCATATGTATAGAAAAAAAATGTTTGTTTTTTTTGGGGGGGGGGTTACTCACACACATACATACCCCATGTTTTTAGGCAAGAGGTTCAATTTACATTGTAAGTTTGTGCTGAATTTTCTTTTAGTTTGTGTCCAAAAGCATTCACACTTATCTTTTGAAAATTCAGTCTTTTAAGTGATTCATCAAAATGTGAGAGAAGTAACTTATTCATTGATCATCTCTTTTTCCAATTTTTCAATCATCCATGCTACCAAAAGATGTTGATCACATGACGGTTTCTATGGAATGACAAATCGGTCTTCTATTTATGTTCATTCTTGCTTTTGCATAAATATGGATTTCGGAACTCAAATTCAGTTTTCTCTTTTGTTATTTATCTTTGCAGATGTTTAAGATTTATTATCTTTCAAAAGTCCAACGCCCTGTTAAATACTTCATTGGGAACTTTAAAAAAAAGATAATATAACGTTGAAATCATTACAAGTGTCTAAAAACAATAATTCCACAACTTTTTCCAAAAAAAAAAAATGTTTGTTTTTCAGACTTACTCTAAAATTAATTTCTTTTTCAGTCTGGCGAAAAAATAAACACACAGCATTAATTAGCTATCATATATTTTTTCAGAAATTCATTAATTGCAAATTTTATGAGCAAGGGAAAATATTTGATAATTGAATGAGAAATTAATTGCAATTATATTAAATGTTTACTATGGTGATGTAGCTAATCATGTACAATATTTTTTTAGAACATTGTTATAAGAACATAACCCAATTTTTTTTGTATTTTATATTAAAAAAAAAATCATGTACCTCAGAACAAACTGACCTTCCACCAATGGTTTGAGAATGCTACCCAAAGGATGTTGCAGCTTAGCTGCCGATGTAGGGGGAATAAGGAGGGGTGAAGGTAAACAAAATTTCAGAAGTTACCTGTTTTCTGAAATTTTTTTCCAAGTATCACAGGATGCTAAAGTAGGATTAAATGAAGACGTTCTAAGGGGTATTTTCTAATTTTGTTATCTAATTTCTCTCCATTCTGGAATGAGTTAAACTGCTAATGCTTATTTTAGAATAAGTGAAAAATAATGTGTTGTTTATAACTTTGAGATGAGTCAGAAAAATTCACAATTTTATTTAGATAATCTAATCCCTCCTTTGAATACTTGATGTTGTTAACACTATATTTTGGTGTATCTATTCCTTAGCCCTCATAAGGTGTATAATCATTTTTCCAACCAATTATGGCAGAGAAGAAAGTTGTCCTTAATATGCCAACCACCTGGGGGAAAAAAGGTCTCTAGAATTACACACCTGATGAGGGCTGGAGAATGGATCTACCAAAAGGTTGTATCAACAACATCAAGAATGCAAAGAAGAAATTCGATGATCCAAATAGATTTTGGAACGAAAAAAAAGATCATGAAAGCTAACAAAATAACTTTGTCATTTTTCTATCTTTAATCACCAAGTAATCCATTTCCTATAGCTGTTGAACCTTTTACCAAAATGAATAAAACTTTGAGCATAAAATAATCAATATATTTAGCTCTTGCATTTTCCTTCTTATTGTGAGTTTACACAATTTGATTTTGCACTAATATCTGCTTAAAACCTTTAGTGATCAGGACATTGCACCATAACTACCAAATCAAACCACAAATATTCTTTTAAACATACTTTGTTCATGTTTCAATGATCTTCATTTTTTCTCCTAGTGTTCCCCAAATCCTGACATAGCAAAATTACCTTGTCCATTAACTGAACAAGAATTCAAGCAAGTGAAGACAACAACCTTCAAGTAACTATTCATTATTTTTTTTTTAAATCTTCTTTGTGTCTAAGAGATGATTACCATTATCAAATTTGGTTTTTGTTTAAATCATTATCAACTTTTAAATTCATGAAAAAGATTGTGGTCATTCCCAAGAAGAATAATTCCTGATTAAAGTGTCCTTTTGACCTTTTTGGTGTTTTTTTGTTTTTTTTTCTTTCCTCTATCCAATTCACGGAGGAGCTCCATTATTTATTGAAGTGTTCTTCTATTAGTTACAAGTTGTCTATAAATTTAAAAGTTAAACCTTTGTTTTATGCAGTCACCATAGAATATTTTTATTCATTGGGTGATTAAATTGTTAAAATATTTTCAACTTCAGAACCGTCACAACTCCAACCATTGAGACGACAACTGTTACACCTCGACAAAGACCCAAAGGACAAGCTATGCCACAGAGTGGTGCCCTCGGTCTGCCTGTCCACACTTCAGCCACGTCTAGGAAACGTCCAGGTACTACTAATCAACTAACCACACCACAAGGAGGTGAGTTGATTCTAACTGCCCCTCATAAAAAATATAATTCATAGGATATTCATCGCAAAGGTATCTTTTGAGGTCAGCAAGATGTGAAAGATAGTGCTATATCAACAAGAGAAAGTAGCATCGGAAGGTATCTTGATTTGAAATTTTTATTTGTTTAGAGCTTATTGCATCTTTATTCTAACGAAAAAAAATATTCCCACTGTGATGGGTAAGGCTTGAAAGTATACATCTTGATGAATTATAAAAAAGTGGAAATTAATTATAATTTTAAACTGAAACCTGCATTTTGCAACTTGGGTTCTGAGATTCCCTTTTGAATCATTTTACCAATCTGAAATGGTTTACCATACCAATACATTCACACTAATTATTACCTGTGAAAGAATCAGGATATATTTGAATTTCTATGAGATATTTTTTTTTTTTTTTTTGAATACATATGTATGTCTCTTTCTCTGTCCCTCTCTATATATAATATATATATAATGGAGTAAGGATTCGTTACACAAACACGGTTATGTTTCTGCCCTGTTAGGGCCTCTTTAGAGAGGAAGATGTTTTTCCAAGATCATATGATCCCAGAGAATTTTCTGTGTGCACACATATGACTTGAGTGAGATTTTTAACAGACCAATTCTTGAAAATTACCTCCCTCAAAAAAATTTGGGGTAAGTGTTCTTATTCACGATGTAAATTCATGCATAAAATACACATTTTTTGTGACTGCTTTTTTTGTTTATTTTTCTAAGCTTTTCCAAGATATTAAGAAAAAAAACTGTTTACTTCCTGCCAAGTGTACATGCGTACATTTTCCCCAATATGAAAAAAAAAAAATTTCAATTCACAAATATCACATTTTTAAAACAAATTTAATCAAACACAATCTGATTTCCATTTTCTTCTCTTCCTCTTTTGCCACAGAAATACAAGATTGACTAGGCTGGTATTCAACTAGAAATATTAAGCTACATACTAATTTTGATGATAGTTTCAGAACACGATTCGACTTGAGCATGGGTAATAGCTAATTGGTGCTGAATTAGATGATTTTCAATTTTTTGTCACTTTGTCTTTGCAAGTAGAATGAAAGTCAGATTTGTATTAAAGATTCAAGTATCACTCCTTTGCATCTAGTGCACTCAAAGGTCCCATGACATTGAAGATTTCTACTCAGAAAATATAAGTTGGATAAAGAAAAAAGTGATCACTTTAATACCAACTAATGCTAAAATCAACTGCTTCAATACATTCAAATTGTTTCTTCGTATATTTACTGCATCTAACTCATTCAAATTTCTTAAATGAGGAATCCACAGTTATTGGTTTCTGACTAGTATTTCTCTCATCTTGATTTCAGTTTCTTTTTATTGCAACGCGTAAATCATCATTCCATGTTCATTAGAAGGGAGGGTGGATCAGAAATAAAATTTGCCTCCTGCTAGATTCAAACTCACATCCTCTACACTTGATGGGTCCTTTTAGCCTAATTGGTAAAACAAATACTCTGGAAAGTTACGCTCCCAAGGATTAAGGATGCTAGTTCAAAAATAGCTGGAGGCTTCTATGCTGCATACTAACAATCCCGGAATGATAATCTGAGAGTTGCAATGAAAAGCAAGTGAAACTAAGATGAAATACTAGTCAGAAATTTATAATATAGTCTAGCACAAAATCACAGTAGTGATGCACCCAGTGAGGTTCGATTTCACTACACTGTGAGACAAGCTTGCTAACCAACACTTTATGGTAGGCACATATCTAGATATGTAAATTTATCATATTTTATGTCACATGCATTTGTGTGAAAAAATAAAAATGAGCGCTACCTCCTACAGTGAGAAGAGAATTGCACTGACTGAGGGTTCTATCATGAGTTGTCTCCGATTTTTGTCTGCTTCTGAGAGTTTTACACATAAATTAATTGACTGTCACAAATTCTTGTCTTAAATTCTTCCAACTATTTTTCCCAATCCACCATCATGGAAAACTTTACAGCCAATGAGGATGATACTGATGATCTCCAAAGATCCACCTTCACACTTTATTAAATGATCATTATTAGTCAGCTCTCTGTTTCTGTTTGCATACAAGTTTCATTACCAGGAAGTTTAAAAGTATCTTATTATCTCTGAATAATTGTAATTCAATACAAATCTGGTTGTATGTAAATAGATAATAACATCTAACATAAATATGGATAAAAAATATCCCATCTTAGTATTATTATTATTATTATTATTATTGAATTTGTGATTTTGTTTTTCTTGCCAGAGCTACCACAGACATCTCCAGCATCAAATGCTGTGTCCCCAATGCAACCATTTCCTCAACAAGGGGCTGCACCTCCAACACCATCTTCCATAACAACCTCACACCCAGCATCAGTAGTACATCAGTTTGATCCTCGGCAACATGCAACTGGACAGACGACTTCCACGACTTATAACCAAAGCCAAGGACCACCAGCACAACAACAACAACAGCAGCAGCAGCAGCAGCAGCAACAACAAGCACAACAACAGGCACCAACCCAATCCCAGCCATTATCGCAGCCCACATCGACATCCCAAGTCCCAAGTTCTGTTAATACAGCCAGCATGAACCCCTTACAAAATCAATCCATATACATACAACAACAACAACAACAACAGATGCAATCCGTGTACAACTTACAACAGCCGCAAATGACGCCCGTCTCCCAGGTATTGCCTCACCCACAGCAAATAATTCCAGCTGTTGGACCCCCTGGGGGACAGGCCCTGTTTGCTGCCCCTGCATCTCTTCCACATCAACAAAAAAATAATCAACTACCAAGCAAGCAACAAGTGACCCCTCCAACCTCAATGCAAAATCAATTCTGTGCCTCTGGCCTTCCCCCGGTGACAATGACTAGGGGCCAGTCTCAGTCTAGTATGGTGAACGCTGATGGTGGTGCCTACACCTCGCCCCCTACTGATCTGCTACTTTCTGAAAAATCTCCTGTGATTAACCGTCCAGTGACACACCTGCTGCCACTGGACGCAGGTGGAGGAGGTGCTGGCAAACCTAAGGCTGTGGAACTCCCTCTTACTTTGACGCACCAGGCCAAGGAACCCCATCAGGCAGCTGAACATCCTGTTAGAAATGCTGGAATACCAACGACTGCTAAGGTTTGAATCTGTCTTTATATTATGTATTTATTCCAGTATACATTTACAAGTATAGGCAAAAATATACTGTATTCTTATTTCTAGTTTTTGTTTCTGAATTTCTATGACCTATTTTTGATTTTCCTTAAAATATAAAGGAAATTAAAACTTTCACTGTTCATGGCAGAACTTGTTGATTCAACAGCAGTGTCCTTATTATACATGATCTATCAAGTTACCATAGCCTCACAAATGGCCCACCTGATCAACAAGCCTAGTGGGCTATAGTTTCCTCTCTTTCTGTGCATCTCCAAGTGCTCCTGGTCACATTTTTGGGCTGCAACCTTGAAACTTTGCATGAGTAAACAACTAGGCACCATTTAAAGATATTTTTTCCTTTTTTCAAAAAGTTTGTTCTAGGATCCTTATGCTCATTTTGGACCAACAATGCTCAAATCTTGTGCAGGTATTTTTAGATAATTTTAGGTCTGTTTTTTTTTAAGATTATCTTTTTAGATAATTGGTTCTGGTACTTGCACAGGCTATGGTGATTAATTTATGTGAAGTACAGATATTCAGACTAATTGTTATGTTGGATTAGTTTACTCATTTTTGTTGTTATAGTCTAAATAGATCAATGAATAATAATGATTTCTCACATCAGATAATAATATATAATTTATTTACTATCATGAAAACTTTCATCATAAGAAAAAATCATAATTATTGAAGAACAATCCATATAGATGTCCCTTTGTCAGAAATTTATTGCTAATCTGAGTACTAACTTGCCTGAACCATGAAAAACAATCTTTCTGATGTAAAACTGTTCAGCAGTATCATTTATAGATTTTCAATTTATTTTAGTTTAGAGGCTTCATGGATAATTCATTACTAGTTACTTATTCTTCTTTATCAGTCAAAAAGATTTGCTCATGTATTTTTTTTTTTTTTTTTTCTAAAATAACATAATACCATATAGTGTCAGATTAGAGTATGCCGAACGCCTTTGATCTGGTATTTTGACTATGTCTATGCCAATTACCTATAGTATACTTAATGGGCTCAAATGAATCTTCTGCTAGCCCCAATATTGGTCGTTTGTTCTCAAAGTTTTGCTGGCCTTCACCAATGGAGCTGGGACTCTGTTCTATGGGTTTACCATGTGACATACCAAGAAGTGCTGTCAAAGATTTGTATTAGATCTGAGTTTTTTTAGTTAGAATACATGATCTCAGCTGGTGCTTTTGCTTTCCATAACAAGGGGACTGTCTACATTATATAATCTGTGGGTGAACTTATGTCTCTATTATGTCTCCCTAGTACAAAAAAGATTTGGCATTACTTATAGATGATGTCAAAATAAAGCATATTTGTTGGCATTTATTTATTTCAGCAGGGTATATTAAGAAAAATACATTTCACTGAATTCCCAATTTTTATCTCCTCAAGTTCTGGCCAATTTGGGACTGGATAACAAAAGTTACGTTTACTATTTGAGCCAGGGTGGGGGCTTCTATGCCACCAAATACAGTACATTTGTCCATTTCTTAATGAAGTGTACATATCTTCAATTTCATTAAAGTAATTTTTATGCATTGAAATATATTTTTACTGCAGCTTTTTTATTTCTGTTTTAAGTGTCAGATCCTGAATAGTATTTTTAAATTTTCAAAAATTGTATGCTTTTGCTTTTTTTTATTTTTTAGCATGACAACTACAATTCTTAATTTTTTAGAAATATGAAATTCCTTGCGTTTTTTATTTACTGCATGTGCTGGTATATGAGATGGATATTATATTTTATTTTTCTATTTGATAAAACTTAGGACAATGGTATAATATTTGCAAAGTGCTTATTTTATGACTTGAGAGCCATGTACCAAAGCGCAATGTTGACTGTTATGAGGGTTTGAATGAATTGCAGTGTGCAGTAGTCCTCCAAATTCTCTTGTAAAGTATTCATTTTCTAGTCCAGCATTTGCAGCATTTCTGTTATTTATTTTTCTGGGAAGATTTTTACTTACATCACTTGAAGTTCACAACTCAAAAATGGCAAAGTTTTTGTGTATATAAAAACAACCCCCATCAAGTTATCCGTTAATACAATTCAAATTTGTATCTTGAACATTGTATTTCTTCCTGGTTCAACCTATTCTTTTTACAGAGGTAGCATTTACAAATTTGATCACCAAAGCTTCAGTTTTATGTATTTTTGTCTGATCTGATGTATTCATTTTGCTGTTTGTAAAATGATTTTAAAGATTTTCAAGAATACCCCTAAAAAAATTAAGGTGCATCTTTTATGCAGGAAAATATGATAGATAGAAAATGTGAATAAATAACTCAGAAAATACAATACAATATTTGTTTCAGTTCAAATTCTGTCGGACAGAACAGAATATACCTCTCTGAAATGCATATATCAGAGCTATTCTTGAATTTTATTGTAAATGTGTACTAATAAACTGTAGACCTGTAGATCCACATCTATTGATGAAATTCAGATGCAGTTGAGCCAAAATGTCTAACTTCAATTGAATAAATCTGTCTATATATGTGCTCCAATTACTGAGGAAGTGGCCATTATACAAAGTTAACAATTGCCAGATATATAAGACACCGCACAAGGCAGTGCTGAGTTGAGTTTTTTTGATCAGCAGTTCTCAAGAAATCAGTTAAAAATCAATTACAAATTATAGATTCTTCTTCGTAGTTTCTTTAGATGATCTCCCTTGACTTCCACTCTTTAAAATTATCTAAATTAAAATATAAAATATCTAAATTGGCAACACTGAAGAAAAGTTAACAAAATACTCTGAAGCCATAGTTTTGTACGAGTGGAAAATTATTTTACATGAAAATTATGGCAGACTACCCCACACACCATGAAGTCCAGCCCCTTCCAAACATGCACAGCCCTAGTAGTGATAAATTGAATAATGATCAGCTGTAAGTTTAGATTGTTCCAATAGACTTGAGCTTTGCTCGCAGTTTATTCATTGATTTGTTCTTGAGAAAAATTTGTTCTATTATGAATATTTTGGTTGGTATGTGCTACACAATTAACTTTTTAATAAATGTGCTTCCTGCTGATCTATCTTGAGTTATGCTGTTACCAAATACCGTGAGCTAGTGTCAGCTTTCATGTTTGTCATTCATATTTACTCCCGAAGAATTTGATTGTTTCAGAATACTCATTACTTTAGTTTATGTTCTGTTGCTGAGTGGTTTAGGATTTTAAGAATGGGTTCTATATCAGATTTTTAAAATCTTTTCTGTTTCGATGTCTTAAAATTATCAAAATATGAAGAGTTATCAAAAATTTCAAAAAAAGAAAATTTAGCTCAATGTATACATTTTTTTGATTGCAATAAATAAATCTATAATTGAATTATATTTGTAAAATTTATCCATTTGTAAATAATTTCGTCATATCTATTTCCCCACAAATTGCCCAACCATCCAGCCAATTTAGCTAAAGAATTTTCTTTCATTTCTCATCTGTGTCAGTGTGTGTGGTTGAGTATCCCAGTGCTCCTTATCCCATTTTTGGGGCTATAAGATTGAAAATTTGCAGTACACAACTAAGCACCATCTAAAAACGTTTTTGTTTTTTTGTTGATAATTTTAGATAATTAGTTCTAGTACAGGTGGGCTACAGTAATTTATTTATAAGATACTGGTATTATACTATATCTTTAAAGCTGAAGTATGCATCGAGCAATTTATCTTGCCTATTAAGGCTTATTCTAAGGCTTGAATATGTTTTACCTGTTGCAGCCATCATAACAAAATATTTGCTTCTTTCCACCAAAAAGAGATGAAACTAAAGCTGTATTTGTTGCAAAGATAACATACAAATTGAATAGAGTACTTGCTTTTCTTTTACTGAATACTAGTAAAACAGATGTTTGTTCATGTCTTTCATTTGACAACATTCTGTGAATGTTGTCAATAAATATCAAAATTGGATAAAATTATCAAAACTTGTTGGTTAATGAAATATTGATTATCAGCATTATTTTTTTCTCCACTTTCAAGTTTTGTAACATTACATGTAAAAATCATTGTTCAAAAATGAGTGTAGAACCTAATGCAGCTGCTTTAATAAGCCCTTTCATCTTTTTCGGCAGTCTATTTTTTCTTTTGATATATGTCCATCTCTGAACATTTTCTACCAATATTGATGATTTTGTAGATGTGTCTATTTATAGCAAGCTTTTATCAATGAATTTTGGTGATGAATGAATCCATATTGATTTCTCTACAAAATCTCTTTATATCATATTGATATTTGATTTCACAGGTCAAATATTATTCCTTTTCAACTTGTTTCCTTTATGTATGCACACTTTCAGTAAACTTAGGTTTTTCCTATAAAATATATAAGTTCTCTATTATATTCGCACTTCTATTCTTCAAATTACTATCTGGGGTACCAGGCATTGCCTGGGAAAATAAAACATGCACTCACTCAAACCCTAAAACAAATGAAACCAATCTTTTTATGCTAATGTCATGAATTGAAAAGGCAAAATCTTTATCACTGCCAATACCAGACTCTACATGAAAATTTTTAATATCTTTAGAAATAGCTTGCCATTTCTCTTGGTTATTTTTCCAAGTACAGCATTCAGTTTATTTCAGTAGCTTTACTACAAAAATAAAGATATACATCTATTACAGAGATGATTTTTCAAAGATTTCCATAAAAGATATATGTGATAAAATTCAGATTCTATTAGGTTGATACACATGGAATGTATGTGGGGGTTTTTTGGTTTGTTCTTTTTTGTTTGTTTGTTTGTTTGTTTGTATTGGAGGGGGGGTCTTTTTTCAACATCATCTATATTATAAGAGTTCTGTGTGTTACCATAAGACTGTAAGAGGTTTTGTCAAAGAATTTCATAGTTGTTGGGCTAACTTAGAGATTAAAACAAATCTGGATGATTTGAAACTAGAGGTTTTCTGTGATGTAAATTTTTATTCTGATCATACTTCTTTCTTTTTTTCTTTTTTTTTAAGTTACTTTTTTCTACCTGACCTCTTATCCTTTTTCATTTTTTTCTGAAAGTTGGGTTAAAAAGTGAGAGGAATCATTTTTTCTCCATTAGGGGGTCAAAAGTGAGAGGAAACAGTTTTCTTCCCTTTTAGGGAAAAGTGCTAATTATAAAGTAGTTCTATTCATTTGCAAATAATTAATAACAATTCAATACAATGGTAATGAGTTGACGTGAGTTTCATCATCATCATCATCATCATCATCAGTCTTTTAACATCAGTCGTTGGACATAGACCTTCCCCAGGATTCACCACGATTCCTTATCATCGGCATCGCAGAGCCAGTATTTCCTGAATCTGTCAAGTTCATCTCTCCATCTCGTGTTCTGTTGGCCTCGGTTTCTTATATGATCTCTGGGGATCCACATTGTGAGACGTGATGTCCATCGGTTGTCTTTCATTCTTGCAACATAGCCTGCCCATTTCCATTTGAGTTTTTAATAGTTTCTATGATGTCACGAACACCTATTTTCTTCCTTATATACTGTGCTGTCTTGTGATCTCTCCATGTAAGGTTGAGCATGATTCTCTCATGCGCACATTGCATACTTCTCAGTTTGCAGGCCTGTCTCTTGGTTATGTTCCATGTTTCAGCTCCATAAGTGATTATCAGGAGAATGCATTGGTTGTATACTCTTCCTTTTTAGGTTTATTGGGATCATCTGGTTCTTGAAAGTTGAGCTTGCTCTGCCGAAGGCTTGCCATCCCAAAGTGATTCCTCTTTTGAGGGTCTCATGGAGATTCGTTGTCCGAGGTAGATGTAGTGGTCTACCTTGCTGAGTTTTGCATTTTCTATCTTGATAGTTATGTTCTTATTCTCAACATGATTATTGCACATGATTTTTGTTTTACTGAAGTTCATGTGTAGGCCAACTTTTTTGCTTTCTTTGTTTAGATCATCTAGCATTAGTTGGAGGTCGAGTTGGTTCTCTGCAAAAAGGACGATGTCGTCTGCAAATCTAAAGTTGCTCAAGTATTCACCGTCTATTTTGATTCCTCTATTTTCCCAGTCCATGTTCCGGAAGATCATCTCAAGGCAGGCTGTTAAGAGTTTGGGTGAGCTGGTATCACCTTGCCTTACTCCTTTCTGGAGCTGAAACAGTTCAGAGTCCTTATGTAACGTAATGAAGGACTATGAACCGTTTCAGCTCGGTTGGCAAAAGTGGCCTTTAAACAAGTAGAGAATAATGCTTCATGTGGAAGATTTACTGCTGAAGGGTACTCAGTCAGAGTTTCATTGCGATAAAAAGCAGTAACAATTAAGATGAAGTAAACAGTAAAAAATCTAATTATAACTATGATTTAAATTGATGTATTTCTGTTTTTCTTTTGGTAATTCTTTTCCTTTTTTTCTTTAAATTAAATGCCATCTGATTTCTATCAATCTATATCTTTATTTTATAATAATTTTTTTTTCATTTGAACAATAATTTACTCTAACTGTTAGGGCAGATATTTAGTCTACTAGATGTGATTTATTATTGGAGTAATGTTGCCTACCCAAGAAGTATGACTAAAATTCAAGTATGATTTCAAATTAAGACATAAAGCTGCTCAAATTGCTGATAATGTAAACAGCATTTAGAGCGAACACTACTAAAAACTGATCTTAATGATGAAGAATCATCAACAGTCGCCTACAAACTTGGAACAACAGGTCAAGCACTTTCTGAAGATTTTAGGACTTCAATAGCAACCATATCACGTCATCTCAAAACAATAGGAAAGGTTGAAGATTTGGAACCACATGAACTAAGTAATATCCAGACCTCATACCTATCAGCTAAATGTTTCAAAGTTTAGAGAATTAGAATATGAGGTTTTGCAGGATCCTCAATATTCACTTGACATTTTCCTACAGGTTATCATATTTTCAAACTTTTTGAAGTTTATATTCACAACAAAAGGTTTAATTATAAGGAAGCCATAAATCATGAATTTCTGACCACTAATGGTATATTGTAAGAGAATCAGTGGAAGTAGGTTATTACTTTAAATGGTTCATAATTTGATTACATATTTAACATTTGTATTTTTTGTCGTTTATATCATCTTACTATTCAAAAAAACATTTTGTATGTAACTACTTAATATACCACAAGTTGGAATGGGACCTGGTAGCCTAGAGGTGCTCACACCTGATGATGTAAAATCTTTCATGTTACTAGCATCTACCATTGTGAAGTTAAAATACAGATAGTCTTTGCCCAGAGTTGGTCGTAAAACTTCTTTTTTTTTTTTTTTCAAAATGCATCAAACAGAAACAAAAATTTTATATATTTTCAGTCAAAACTTGAAGGGTTAGTGCTCTTTATATGCAGTTATTTACCAAAGGTAGCTTAGTTTGGGCACAAAGCCACCAGCATGGGGTACCCGGTGAGGATAGAACTAGCTGCTCAGTAGTAATAATTAGTGAGACCAGCTTGTTAACCATTACATCATAAGGTTCCCTTTTATTTATCAAGTGTAGCTTTGTTTTGACTCTAATCCAGAAGTATAGGGCATGTAGTGAGGATCAGTATTAATGATAAAAAGCAGCTTGCTAACTATCAGCCCACAATAAGACACCTCTTTGTGTACAGTTGATCTGAAATTATCTTGTAACTAGTGAAAGTAACCCCTCTAACACCTTGGGTAAAAAAACTATAAATACTAGAGAGTATGAATAGCACTACTACAATGGTACAATTAAATACCAATGAAATTGATTTTTTTCTCCACATAATATTGGAAATTATTAATTTTTGGCTCTAGCTTTCTTACTGGAAATCTTTCAATGTTCTAATTCTTCAGTTAGAGAAATTTTATTTATTTTTGGCTCTTCCTTTATTGGATAGAAATCAAAATATATTATTATAAATCTATTAAAACTAATTTGAATGTTAGATAGCTATAAAATGTCTCCCATCTAGATGACTTATGTGTGTGTTGGTTATTGATTATATTTGAGGGTAATTTAAGAGCTTACTTTCACACAAATGAGAGTCTCCATTTTGAGCCAAATTATAACTCAAGATTTAACTTTTTTTAAATTTATCATTGTAATCTTAGCTATCCCCCAAAATGTTATTTTTTTTTCTTTTCTATTGTTCTTATTCAACCTTACTTAGATCAGGTGTAATGAGTATAATTTCTACATTTTTGTTAACTCATGAGCAGTTTGAAACTAAAAATAACTTCTTTTTTTTTTTTTTTATGAATGGAAAGAATAACCAACATCAATACAGTAAAAGATGAATGTCAAATATATGCAATAAATTTTCATGCATGACAAATTTTAGTTTCTTGCTTTCTTTCTCTTTCTTAAAAGAATGACGGCCAACCGTTGATCTCAATCACACCACCTCATTCTCCTCCACCTCCAACCCGCTCTTCAGTGAAAGGTCATCGGCGTAATGTTAGTGACACATCATACATTACAATGGGTGGCAAAGGAAGTGCATTCAGGTAAGCATTTATCATTTTCCCCTACTTACATATTTGGTGTATAATTCTTTTGTCTTATTCTCTCGGCTTAGTACATTACTCTCAAGTATCTTGAAGTGCAGATTAAGCAGAATGATCCATCTGTTTTTATAGTTGCAATCATTATTGAATTTAATCTATACAATTTGCTTCTCTTGGGCCTAAACTTGATTTTTTAATATTTGGTCAGATACAATCAAAGAACATAACTCTTTATGACTTACAATAGGTCATTGTTTTCATCCGCTTGGACATTGCTATCAATTGTCGACAAGTTCCTAATGCACTGTTTCTACTTGACCCTGTTGAATGCCAGATCTTTCATAGTTGTCAGACAAGTGGATGGGTCTTCTTCTTCTGGACTCACTCCATAGTTGGTTATAGCTTGTAATACCCAGGTATCAAAGCAATTGTGCCACTAATTGAAGATAGTAGTTAAGACAGTGTAAGTCCTAAGAGGATTTTTTTAATGGGTTATTCAAATCTTTCAAGCTCTGAACTTATATTTGTCACACAAGAATAATATGCACAATTCCATCTTACATTGCAATGACATTCCAGTGGGTAACATGTCTAGTTTCAAAGACTCCAAAGTGCATTCCTGATATTTTTTCTTCTTATAGGATTGATTGATTACTTCAATTTAAATTGGCTTTTTCACATAAGGGACAGATTTTTAGATATCTAATAAAAGCTTTGAGTTGAGATTTCAGTCTGAGAAAGAATTCTCTCTACATTTGGAAATGTGAATATGGATACAATAGCCAAATATATAGCTTATAAAACAAGAAAAGCTTTGCTTTTTTTGAAAAAAAATGTTTTAGTTTAAAATTTGTTTTATAACATTCATATAACTGTCGTACTAAATTCTTCTGAATATTATAAATAACCACATTGTTTTGTACCCAATAAAATTAGGAGAGAAATGTTATTCTTTGAGGACAAAGAAGATTTGGTGCATCAACTCTCTCAGCAGTTAATCAGAAACTAGACTTTGTTCAATCTTCAGACTAAAATTCTCTCATATACTTATAAACTACCAAACTTGACCCTAACACCCACAATCAAATTACAAACCCAAAAACTGGTGATGTTGATAAAGTGATAGATTCAAAGTTGTTTTAACAACGCATTTACTCAGGATGCCAAACCTATGACCATTCAAGTAGTGGACTAGCTTATGATTCAAAACAAGTTTGTGTGGCATAGATACTTGTTAATGCAATGATATATCAATGACTATACTCAGTCATTATGTGCATTGGAGTTGAAAATTAGCATTTGCCTCATGGAGAATGTTTGACTACCAACTGGAAAAAATACAGGGAAATTCCATCTAGGTTTTTCCTTTCCCTCTGGTTTTTCAGGATGGAAGTCAACCTGTCAGATTCTGCAATACAAATAGTTTTTATGGTAAATGTTGAGTTTGCATACATTGGATGTGTCCTTCAGATATTTTACATGGGTGTTCATGAAAGCAAGCAATCCTCTACAGACCCTGTGTGTACTCTATAATTTTCAAATGAAGTAAATAGAGAAACGGTGGGTTGGCTAGCAATACTCGATTCAATTTATTGAATAAAGATACGGCAATTAGCTTTATTGACAAGCTGTTTTGTTCTACCTTCTACTATCTTCATAGCAACTTCATAATTCTATCTTCCAAAAACTTTTTCTTTCTTACCAAAGATCTGCTTTAACTGCCTTTTACAAAGAATTAATTTTTTTTTCATTAAGAATTTCCCAAAGAACAGAATAAATGGTAATTCAAAGGCAAAAAATCTGATAAATATAGAAGATGTGTTGAAACTTTCCAGCCAAGTTGTAGCAATTTTTGCCTTGTGGTATAAATGAATGGTGGTTGGAAAAGAGTCGCTTACCTTGTCCACAATGACAACAGCATGCCTGCTATTGCGAGCAAACAAGAAAACAATAGCAAGTCTGAATATTGGAGTTGAACCATGAGAGAACCTTGTGCACAAAAACACACCTGATCCAAACCTTCATAAAATCATGAGGGAAGAGAAACTTACTGCTGATTGTTCAAGCTTATATTCACCAAATTTTCCCCCATCATCACTTCTTTCCACCTTCCATGCATGCCCCTTGTGACTAATGGCATTACACACATAATTTGTATCACAGCCACCAAAGGAACATGTGGTCTTGCATTATCTTGATGAAATATTACACCCTTTCTATTAACTGATTCTGGATGCTTTTCATAAATTGCTACCTTCAGTAGGTATAATTTGGAACAGTACTTGTTTGGATCCTTCGTTTCATTCTGCAGAAAGAACTCATTGTAGAGAACTGCCTTCACTTCCCACCCCATACACAGCATCACCTTGTTTGAATGACAACCAACCTTTGGTATTACAACTTTTTTTGAAAAGATATGGTCCAATGTTTGTTTTAGTTTCGGGGGGGGGCTCTGCTACTGAAATCTTTCTATATGTCCACATAATATCTCTGAAAGTACCTGATGAATTTGTATGTAACTTTGTGGAAGGGTGGGCAAATCGTTTAATCTTTAAAGCAGATCCTGTTTTTTGGGGTTTTTTTTAGAGAGAGATTTATCTGTTTTGTTCTTTTTTTCATACATTTATATGTACAGTCATGACAATTTCTGAAGTTCTCAATGAATTTCAATTGAGT
>OY735210.1:30075315-30080315 GCA_963457665.1 Thysanoteuthis rhombus | reverse complement strand
GAATTTTTTTTTTTTTCTCACCTACTTCAATGAAAGAAGTAAGGAAACTAGCTGCAAAAGTAATCACAAAAAGTCTCATTTCTTACTTCAACAACTATTAAGAACGGGAATCATTCTTATTTTGACCAATTCAGGTGTTTTTACCCAAGGATATCATTTGTAATCAAATGTTCTATCCTGGAGAAGTTTCCATGGTAATTTTAAATGTGATATCTCTCTGATCTGAAGCTTAATGCTCAAATGTGCTACCTACTATCATAATTAAATGATTATATTTCAATCATTTACCCGTCAACAAGAGGTATATGTTTTTTGGTTGTTTCACGGCATCTTTTGGTTTGTTCATTCTTTTGTTTACTCGTCTATTGGTTTGTTTGTCCACATGATATCTCTAAAAGTACTGAATGAATTTCAATGAAAATTTTATTGAAGGGGGGATCCAGAGATTTTTTTTTTTTGTCAGGTTGTTTTTTTGTTTGGTGTTTTTTTTGTGGGGGTCAATTACATTTATATATACACATGGCTGTCTACACAATATCTCAAAGTTCTAAGGAGTTTCTATGAAATTCTGTAGAGAGATGGTCAGGCTACATGGGAACTGATTAAATCTTGAAGTGGATCCAGGCACAATTACCCTCCCTCACACGCACATTACAATCATGTCAAAATCACATAATAATACAGTTTGTTTTGTTTTTTTTCCTATCTACATGATATCTTCAAAAAGTTATCTATAAATTCCAACAATGTTTTGTGGAAGTGTGATTAATAGTCTACAAAAGAACACACTCAATTTTGGAGTTGATCCATGCACAATTACCCCCCCCCCCCGTCATTATTTTACGTCCACATGATATCACCAAATTTTTTTGTCTGTTCATCAGATACCTCCAAAAGTAATGAATGAATTTCTATGAAATCTCACAGAAGGTTGGACACTGGGGTTCAAAGAGGCTGATGAAATTAGGGGCAGAACCCTGAAATTATTTTCTGGTTGAGAGATATTTTCCCTTTTTTTTTTTCAATTACATTAACGTAGATGCTCATGACTTCAACATGATGTCTACAAAAGTTATTAATGAATTTCAATGGAATTTTGTGCAAGGGTGGACAAAAGGCTACAGTAGATGTGATAACATTTTGGAGCATATCCATTCACAATTATCTCCCCTTGGTCGTAGTTATGTTAAGAAGTTCTCAATGAATTCCATTTAATATTTTGTGGAAGGGTGGACAATATGCTAGGGAAGAACTGATTGAAGTTTTTAGTTGATCCATGCACTATTACTCCCCCTGACAATGCCATTGGCAGAGGTATGCACTCTGAGTGCTTTCTAGAGGGATAATATTTTCTCCACTTACTGCAGTTACGGTGAATACCGTCAAAGTATGAAAGCTATATAAAGAATCAATTTAATGAGGATTGTTATGATTCTGATGCCTTTATCAAGAATTTTAAATATAAGGCCAATTGTTACCCTATTAGCATAGTACCCATCAAAAACAATGGGATGTATGTATAGATCAACATTTCTACCTAGGATCAGAGTGTAGTATCTGTGCGATCTGTCTCCAGTGTCACATACAGCCACACTAATATATAATATATATAAACAAACATACACACTGCATTTTAATTATGTGGATATGCCATTTTATCATATGAACAAATAATTGCTCAGCTTGATAAATCAACAGATTATGCAATGTATCAAGTTCCCTGGATTATCTTCTAAGAATTTGGTTTTTAACTCATGACATGACCCATTCTTAGAGGTGCAGAAGTTTTCAAAGGTATACACCATTCTTGTTTGTCGTTGTTTTTTTCTTGTGTGTGTTTTAAACATTCCCCCGTAAGTAAGTTTTCAAAAATTAATTTTAATGCCACTTGTCCTGGAAAGGGTTAATCTAAAAATAATTAAATAAATCATTCAGCATTATAAGTATTATAAACAAGATGCTTCACTACAAAATTCAATATGTTAACGCCACAATAGTTAATATTTAATGAACACTTTCTTTTATGAATATAATGATTCAACCTATTTAAACTTTACAATGCACACAGACTTTATGGAAACCCTTTATAAGCTTAATTATATAATATTTTATATAAGGTATATCAAATAAAAAAAATAAAAAAATTAGTCATTGCCCTTCTTCAATTTCATAAATAAAGTAATCCAACATGCACTCTTCCTCTATGCACTCACATTTACTCCTCCTGATGAGGATTATACTTCCCAGCCCACCTCTGATCGCCATGGTCAGCATCGCTGTGAATTTGATTTCAGGGCGTACAGCGGCAGCAGTGGTACTGGTAACCTTTTGGATGCACCTGGACACGATGTGAACAAGTCCAAATCTGCAAGCACTTCTCCTGTGCACTCACCTCCCAGGTAGGCAGACTTAGCTAGCTTCCTAGTTTGGCTGTTCACCTGTCCAACAACTTCCCCACCCACAATCACCCCACCTACTGCTGCTCCTCATCTTTATTCTTTATCTTACTTCCCACCGCCCCCTACTGGCTGTTGCATCCAATCATTTAATACTTGAGTTCTTCTGGAAGGATGCTGAAAAATACTGTGGTAGGGAGCAGAGATTCTTCAGTAAGTAAAGAGACAGATGTTCATAAGATTTAATGATTTGCATAGAATGAAATTAAACAAATGATATGGCAGATTCTCGCAAAAAAATGGAAGGAAAAATAAAAGAAGAAATATATTCCTGCTGGCTCATCACAGTCGAGTTTCACTCTTTGATAAAGATCAGTGAATTGTTAAAGATAAATGTTGTAAACTGAAAACTTATTAGTTTTTATTTTTAGGTAAGCGTATAGTGTGAATAATTCTTGCTACTGAAGACTCTCTGGTTCGATTACTCTTTACATTGTAAGGTATCTTTTTTTTCCTTCCTTCCGCTGTCTCTGTCTACTAATGCAAGTTTTTAACATTCTTTTAGGTTTTTTTTAAAGTTATGTAAATTTCTTTGAGTCTTTTTTAACATATTTTATATAAACTTGTGGTAGATTGAAGGTGAGAACATTCAACTGAAACATGAATCTTCTTTCAACTTTCATTGCCTCCTGAATGATCTTTATGGAGATGGAAAAATTGTATTTTAAAGCAAGAACATGTTGACAAAGGTATTAAATAATGCATTGAGTGCAATGGTCATCATATGCCAATTATAGAAAGGTATTATTCTAAGCTTATACAATTCAGAAATCAAAAACTCTAATGCAGTTGTTCACTCCTGATATTATGCAAAATTGGGGCTTTCAACTGATGCATGGTTTTACACATTATTAAAGAAATTTTCGGACATTATTTCTCTCATTTTTCATATCTGCAGATATGACAAATCAATATTTAAAATGGCTGCCAACTTGTATTCATATTGAGTAATTTTTTGCACTTTTCAAAAGCTGATGTCACAATTTTTGTATATAGATGTATGTATGAAAGCTCTAAATGCAATACATGAAGCATTGCAAATATTTCAGTACAAGAAATTCTAAAAATTAAAAAATCCTGTAACCAAATGGTTTTGAAGTTTCAATCCTAAATTACCATAATTTCTTGATTATGATTTTCCCCCATTATCCCTTCAAGAGCCAAATGTTGTCCAATATGAAATGTATTGCCCCATTTGAACAATAAAAACCCATAAATATGACATTCGATGAAAAAATGTACTTGAAATAATGGTACTGATTTTAACTACACTGAATTTTTCGCTCCCCATGTTGCTGCAAAAATTAAAGGAACCTCTGATTTCAATGTCTTTCCTACTTTATTTTAACCTACCCTAAATGGTTGGGAAGTGATGGGTTACATACAATCAATATGAATTTTTTCAAAGTACATATATAAGTGTCTAGTAGTAGATAAACTCATTTTAGTAGAATTAATCCATGATAAATAAACCCATTTCAATGGGGGAAAAATCCTCACTGAATTTCCTCCAACAGGAAAGAGAAATCCCAAATCTAAAACAGTACCTCGGGCAAACCTATGCACACAAATTTTGTTAGGTGGGAAGTAACTTTTATTTATTTTAATTGTGGTATTAAGATGACTATTTCTGTCTGTATGGTTTTGTAGAATTAGATTTTTGTGACATCCTGTTGGTGTTATTCTCTTAGTTTTAGCCATTAGGTCTTTTAATGTACACCAGTATATAGTTGTCTTATTCATTCATTATAGTGGCAAACCAGTGTTTTTATTTTGGCCACTGTTGTATTATTGACAAGCATGCTGTCTGTTTATCTGCCTGTCTTTTGCTGTTACTCTCACTTAAAACTGCCTCTTAACCCAGCCCCATCCTCGTTACCCTCAATGCACCAATTCTTCTTCTTGTCAATGAGTTTTTGTGCATCTTATGGCATTTTCTCCAACCAGGTATGCATAATTTCTTTCCTTTTCTTTTCTTATTTCTTTTTTTTTTCTATTACTGTGATAGGTACAAATTTCTTCTTTGGGGTATTAACTTCTTGAAATTAGAGCTTGAATGACAGATAATTTTCTTATACTAACTCCCATTCCCCCACTGAGGAATGAGTTGTGAAGCATTACTCTGTGCAACTGTTTTTACACTTTTTTGTTCCTAGGTAATAAGCATTATTTTCAATTGATTATGTCTGAAAAGTTTTTAAATGTTGATTATTCCCTTCAATGCATACACTTAACCAACACTTATATCCATGAGACTATTGTTCGGAAGGATCAGTTAAAAACGAACATTGGGTATGAGGCTCTAAGATTTTTGCATACTTCATTATCCTATGGGATATTAACATTGGTTAAGTGTCTGCAGTTGGTGTTCATGAGTTCAATCCTTGGGTCATGCAGTGAAAGTCATATACTGTGTTTGAGTGGACTGTGAAGAAGCGACATCAAGATATCTTCTATCTATCTATCTATCCGAGAGAGAACAACTTCCATCGGCAGAGTGACACAAAATTCAGTTGCTCCCCCTGAAGATGACCACTGGTTAAA
>OY735210.1:30062815-30070315 GCA_963457665.1 Thysanoteuthis rhombus | reverse complement strand
TACACCTAAATATATATATATATATACACATACACCTAAATATATATATATGTACACATACACCTAAATATATATATATGTACACATACACCTAAATATATATATATGTACACATACACCTAAATATATATATGTACACATACACCTAAATATATATATATGTACACATACACCTTAATATATATATATATACACATACACCTAAATATATATAAACATACACACCTATACATATATATATATATATGTATACCCACATACACCTATATATATACTTATATATATATGTAACATACACCTCTATATTTATATATATATATATATATACACACTTCCACCTATATATAGAAACTTCCACCTGTATATACACACTTCAACCTGTATATACACACTTCCACCTTTATATACGGGCTTCCACCTTTATGGACACACTTCCACCTATATGGACACAAATCCAACTATATACACACATATCCACCTATATATGCACAAACACCTTGATATACACACACACAAACATATATATAAATGTATATATTTAAATATATATATATGTACACATACATATTTTGAATATATACACACATGTACATATCTATAAACATACCAATTTATATATATATGTAAACTAAATATATACATAATCAAATATATCTATATCAGCACATATAAGTATATGTTTACGCATACATACACACACAGGGATATATATATATGTATATATACATATATACATATATGTATCTATATATATATATGTATATATATGCATATACACATACATTGACATATGTATATACACGTACATACATGAATACATAGATATATATATGTGCACATATAAATATATGCACCTACATACACAAATATATTAAAAACATACATACGCAAAAATATATTACGAATACATGCACAAATATATATTACACATACGTACACATATTTATTACACATACATAAACATATATATATATATATATATATATACGCATACATACACATATATATAAGCATACACACACATATATATATATATATATACGCATACATAACACATATATATATACGCATACATACACATATATATATATATATATACGCATACATACACATATATATATATGTACTCATACATACACATATATATATATTTATACACATACATACATACACATATATATATATTTATACACATACATACATACACATATATATATATATTTATACACATACATACATACACACATATATATATTTATACACATACATACATACACATATATATATTTATACACATACTTACACATATATATATTCATACACACACTTACACATATATATTTATACACATACATACACGTATATATATATATATATATACACTCATACATACACATATATATATATACTCATACATACACATATATATATATATATACCCATACATACACATATATATATATATATACTCGTACATACACATATATATATATACTCATACATACACATATATATATATATATATTCATACATACATATGTGTAGATATACTCATACATACATATATATATATATACTCATACATACACATACATATGTATATACACATACATATATATATATCTATATATATATATATACATGCATATATATATATATATCTACATACATATATAAATATGTACACAAATAACACGTATATATATATATACACGGACGTGCACATATATACATACACAGACGTACACGTATATATATACACAGGCGTACACCTATAATTATACACAGATGTACACATATATTCATATACACAGATGTACACATATATTTATATACACAGACGTACACATATATATATACACAGACGTTTGCATATATATTAACACAGACGTACACATATATATATACACAGACGTTTGCATATATATTAACACAGACGTACACATATATATATACACAGATGTACACATGTATATAAACACAGACGTACACATATATATATTCACGGACATACACGTATATATATGCAATGAAATACATGTATATACATATACACAGACATACACACATATATATATATATAAACAGACATACACACATACATATATATAAACAGACATACACATATATATATATATATATATATATATATATATATATATATATACCGACATACACATATATATATATACACCGACATACACATATATATATATATACACTGACATACACATATATATATATATATATACACCGACATACACGTATATATATATATACACCGACATACACGTATATATATGTATACACCGACATAGACGTATATATATGTATACACCGACATAGACGTATATATATGTATACACCGACATAGACGTATATATATATATATACACCGACATACACGTGTATATATATATACACCGACATACACGTGTATATATATATACACCGACATACACGTATATGTATATATATATGCACACTGACATACACGTATATATATATATATATATATATATATATATATATACACACCGACATACACGTGTATATATATATATACACACCGACATACAAGTATATATATATATATACACACCGACATACACGTATATATATATATATATACACACCGACGTACACCTATATATATATATATACACCGACATACAGTATATATATATATATATGTATATATGTATACACAGACATGCACGTATATATATATATATGTATACACAGACATACACGTGTATGTATATATATGTATACACAGACATACACGTGTATATATATATATATATATATACACCGACATACACACATATATACATATATATATATATATATATATATATATATATATATATATATATATATACATATATGTATACAATGACATACACATATATATATACATATATATATATATACACATAGACAAACACGTACACAGACATACATACATATAAATACGTAGACATACACACACATATATATACACAAACATACACATATATATATATATACACAAACATACACATATATATATATATACACAAACATACATATATATATATATACACAAACATACATATATATATATATACACAAACATACACATATATATATATACACGGACATACACATATGTATATATATACACAGACATACACATATGTATATATATGCACAGATATACACACACACACACACAGACATACTAACATATATATAAACACAGACATACTAACATATATATATACACAGACATAGTAACATATATATATACACAGACATACTAACATATATATATACACAGACATACTAACATATATATATACACAGACATACTAACATATATATATACACAGACATACTAACATATATATATACACAGACATACTAATATATATATATACACAGACATACTAATATATATATATACACAGACATACTAATATATATATATACACAGACATAGTAACATATATATATACAGACATAGTAACATATATATATACACAGACATAGTAACATATATATATACACAGACATAGTAACATATATATATACACAGACATAGTAACATATATATATACACAGACATAGTAACATATATATATACACAGACATAGTAACATATATATATACACAGACATAGTAACATATATATATACACAGACATAGTAACGTATATATATACACAGACATAGTAACATATATATATACACGGACATAGTAACGTATATATATACACAGACATAGTAACGTATATATATACACGGACATAGTAACGTATATATATACACAGACATAGTAACGTATATATATACACAGACATAGTAACGTATATATATACACAGACATAGTAACATATATATATACACAGACATAGTAACATATATATATACACAGACATAGTAACATATATATATACACAGACATAGTAACATATATATATACACAGACATAGTAACATATATATATACACAGACATAGTAACATATATATATACACAGACATAGTAACATATATATATACACAGACATAGTAACATATATATATACACAGACATAGTAACATATATATATACACAGACATAGTAACATATATATATACACAGACATAGTAACATATATATATACACAGACATAGTAACATATATATATACACAGACATAGTAACATATATATATACACAGACATAGTAACATATATATATACACAGACATAGTAACATATATATATACACAGACATAGTAACATATATATATACACAGACATAGTAACATATATATATACACAGACATAGTAACATATATATATACACAGACATAGTAACATATATATATACACAGACATAGTAACATATATATATACACAGACATAGTAACATATATATATACACAGACATAGTAACATATATATATACACAGACATAGTAACATATATATATACACAGACATAGTAACATATATATATACACAGACATAGTAACATATATATATACACAGACATAGTAACATATATATATACACAGACATAGTAACATATATATATACACAGACATAGTAACATATATATATACACAGACATAGTAACATATATATATACACAGACATAGTAACATATATATATACACAGACATAGTAACATATATATATACACAGACATAGTAACATATATATATACACAGACATAGTAACATATATATATACACAGACATAGTAACATATATATATACACAGACATAGTAACATATATATATACACAGACATAGTAACATATATATATACACAGACATAGTAACATATATATATACACAGACATAGTAACATATATATATACACAGACATAGTAACATATATATATACACAGACATACTAACAGATATATATACACAGACATACATGCAAATATATATACACGGACATACACACATATATATGTATACACGGACATACACGCATATAAATGTATACACGTACATACACGCATATATATATACACGGACATACTTGCATATATATATACACGGACATACACACATATATATATACACGGACACACACGCATATATATATACACGGACACACACGCATATATATATACACGGACACACACGCATATATATATACACGGACATACACGCAGATATATACACACACATGCACGCACATATATACACACACATACATGCAGATATATACACGGACATACACGCACAGATATATACACACACATACACGCACAGATATATACACTCACATACACGCACAGATATATACACTCACATACACGCACAGATATATACACTCACATACACGCACAGATATATACACTCACATACACGCACAGATATATACACTCACATACACGCACAAATATATACACTCACATACACGCACAGATATATACACACACATACACGCACGGATATATACACACACATACACGCACGGATATATACACACACATACACGCACGGATATATACACACACATACACGCACGGATATATACACACACATACACGCACGGATATATACTCACAAATACACGCACGGATATATACTCACACATACACGCACGGATATATACTCACACGTACACGCACGGATATATACTCACACGTACACGCACGGATATATACTCACACGTACACGCACGGATATATACTCACACGTACACGCACGGATATATACTCACACGTACACGCACGGATATATACTCACACGTACACGCACGGATATATACTCACACGTACACGCACGGATATATACTCCCACGTACACGCACGGATATATACTCCCACGTACACGCACAGATATATACTCAGACATACACGCACAGATATATACTCAGACATACACGCACAGATATATACTCAGACATACACGCACAGATATATACTCAGACATACACGCACAGATATATACTCAGACATACACGCACAGATATATACTCAGACATACACGCACAGATATATACTCAGACATACACGCACAGATATATACTCAGACATACACGCACAGATATATACTCAGACATACACGCACAGATATATACTCAGACATACACGCACAGATATATACTCAGACATACACGCACAGATATATACTCAGACATACACGCACAGATATATACTCAGACATACACGCACAGATATATACTCAGACATACACGCACAGATATATACTCAGACATACACGCACAGATATATACTCAGACATACACGCACAGATATATACTCAGACATACACGCACAGATATATACTCAGACATACACGCACAGATATATACTCAGACATACACGCACAGATATATACTCAGACATACACGCACAGATATATACTCAGACATACACGCACAGATATATACTCAGACATACACGCACAGATATATACTCAGACATACACGCACAGATATATACTCAGACATACACGCACAGATATATACTCAGACATACACGCACAGATATATACTCAGACATACACGCACAGATATATACTCAGACATACACGCACAGATATATACTCAGACATACACGCACAGATATATACTCAGACATACACGCACAGATATATACTCACACATACACGCACAGATATATACTCACACATACACGCACAGATATATACTCACACATACACGCACAGATATATACTCAGACATACACGCACAGATATATACTCAGACATACACGCACAGATATATACTCAGACATACACGCACAGATATATACTCACACATACACGCACAGATATATACTCACACATACACGCACAGATATATACTCACACATACACGCACAGATATATACTCACACATACACGCACAGATATATACTCACACATACACGCACAGATATATACTCACACATACACGCACAGATATATACTCACACATACACGCACAGATATATACTCACACATACACGCACAGATATATACTCACACATACACGCACAGATATATACTCACACATACACGCACAGATATATACTCACACATACACGCACAGATATATACTCACACATACACGCACAGATATATACTCACACATACACGCACAGATATATACTCACACATACACGCACAGATATATACTCACACATACACGCACAGATATATACAAATATATATCTGTATATATATGTATATATATATATAAACACATACATATATATATACTCAATCGTGAACATATATATATACATACGCATACACATTTAAATATTCACTTCCATAAACATTTTTAAATTTACATGTCTACACATATGTATATACACACGCATACACATATATATATACACACGCATACACATATATATATACACACGCATACACATATATATATACACACGCATACACACATATATATACACACGCGTACACACATATATACACACGCGTACACACATATATACACACACGCATACACTCACATATATACACATGCGTACACACATGTATATATACATGCGTACACACATG
>OY735210.1:29875940-30043440 GCA_963457665.1 Thysanoteuthis rhombus | reverse complement strand
AGTAGTGTCCCTTACATCCTGAATCAAAAGGGATCCTAACTGAGACGTCAATAGATTTGGAGGTAGATCTCTCTGTCAACCACATTATCAGAAACCATCAAACAAAACTGTCAGAATAGGTTGCTTCAGTTTTCACTCCATTTTACCTATATCTATTTGTATCTGGAATGTCTATTTGACTGAAAATTTGCATCAATACTCAACTAGACCCGTCTAAAAACTTTTTTAGTGGGGTGCTTCTTTATTGTCTAGAAAAAAAACAATTTTTTAGAGTTTTAACTTGTGTAGATTTGTACAGAATGCATTTTTCCTTGCTGCAGCCTTGAAATTTGCATTAGTAGTCTCCTACATACATTTTGGGAACATTCTTTTTTTTTTTCCTCTTCAAATCCAATGCTGCCAAAAAATAGGTCATATGTTCTTTATTGAGTGGTTGAGTTGTCCTACTCCTCATTTTTTTTTATTTTTGAAGATTTCTTGAGCCACTATTATTCAGAAATTCATCATCTCTTTCTATCTCTCCTGCAAATCTTTGCTATTATTTATTAAGGCTTCTTTGGTGATTTTGTACTGGTAAAATATCAACACAAATTAAGTGTTAGTTATCTCCCTTTTCCTTCGGTAATTTTGGTTGCTTTTTTCCTCATCATAGTTCCTTGCTTTGCTTTGTGTAGCAGCTACTGTGTAATGTCTTATATGCATTTTTTTCTTTTTTCCATAAATCGCTACTGCTTTTACATTACTACAATATTTATTTGCAATAAAATATAAATAAATTCAGCACAAGGCCTAAGAAGTTAGAAAAGGGTGATATTGCTGTAAATGTCCTACTGTTAACTAATTTCATTCATGACACATCACTACCTGTGTACAATGACATTCCTGCAGGTTTTGACAAGAAATGGGATTGTGGTAAAATACAGGAAGTAATGACAAGCAAAGCATGTCATTTTTTCAAAAAGCTCACTTCAATAAGTCTCTTGAATGAATTTAGTTCCTGTCTAGACCACAACATTATAAAGAATAATAAATAATAATGTTATTCATATGTATAGTATTTCAGATAGATATCAGTATACCAGAGAATTTTGGCCCATGTTAAATGTAAATTTAAAGCGAGTGGAGGAATGCAGACTTCACTAGCATTGCAGTAGTGATACCCACCTTGAGGCTTTCATTCTATATAGAATAAGGTGATCGATAAATACAGTCTAGAAGTCAACTCCAGCCACCAACAAGTTTGACTAAGTCCTAATTTTTTTGTTGTGTTCATTTCATCCTAATTTAAGTTACCTTTCATATCAGCTACTTGGAAAGATTAAAAGCAACTAAAATCAAGATGGAAGAAATACTAGTCAAAAATCAATTGTGGTTGACAATGCTTTGTGTAATAAAAAATAAATTGAGGCAACATTTTTAAAACCTATTAAGAAAAATTTCATGAAGCATCTGTTTTGTAATTCTATGATAATAGTATATCCCATTGATACATTTTTATTCAGTGATATATTTTTCCAAGTATTGCTTTCTGTCAGAAAAAAGCTTTGAAAATTTTATATTTTTTTTCTGATTCTATAAATTGGATTCCAACACCTAGACCTTGTTTCAGGAAATGCACATTTTTCTCTTTGATTCCGTTTGTGTTTCTCTTTCCATTCTTTAAACCTTTCAAGATTCTTGAGACATATATATTTCATATATTCAGGCATTAAGCACTCAAATAGGATAGTCTTGAAAGGGTTAATGTTTTCATTTAAGATATTTGCTATCCTGCCTATTTTCTATACTTCCTAAAAAAAATAACTCAACGCATTTCAGAATGCTATGCACTAATACTGGTTACTCCAATTATATTCAACTAATCTCTATTGCTTGTCTTTCAAAATATTTTTCCTCCTATCAGCATCTGATATTGATAAATAAGGATGTTTCAATTTTTTTTTACCAAAACAAAAAACCTTATTGATTTAAAATTATAGATATCCTTAATATATTGTCAGTTTTTTTACATCACAAATTAGGGGATATGAAATGAGGTATTTTTGCTGTTCTTTATCTGTTGGGTGATATGTCTGAACTTTTTCAACAATGTAATTTTCAATCATGTCTAAATATGTGAGATCTGACAACTAACCAATTGAACTCTTAGAACTATTTAATCACTTCAATGACCTTTTGTCAATCCTTATATTCGCACTAACCTAAAATATTTCAAAGGTGTTCAGGGTTTTTTTTTACCTCCAGTTCTGAAAAAACTTCCTTCAATCTATTTATAGTAACTCTGTTTAAATCTTCTGTGTAATATTTTTATAGTAACATAGTACTCCATAAAAATGACAGGATTATTTACGTACAGATTAGCATTTCTGCCTAGGATTAGTGTATCTGTACATCCTGCTTAGAGTCAAAATGTCACACCACAGCACAGATACTTTGATCCCAGGCAAAAGTGCCAATCCATATGTAAATAATAATCATCAATCATCATCAGTCTTGACATGTATGCTAGTGAGATATATATATATGTGTGTGTGTGTGTGTGTGAGTGTGTGGCTTAGTGCATTACAATGATTGCATGGTTTTGACCCACGGAGTCTAATGCCATCAAAAATTTTCTTATGAATCATTACATAGAACAGTATATTATGTTGGTACTATGATTTGTGTATGTATTGACGCTTGTTTTGTCTTCGTCTTGGAACATATACTTTCATTCTAATTGAAGTTTTCCTTCCAAAATATGCTGATTGTCCTACAATGTACCTTTGAAATTGCATGTAATCATTCTTCAGGGTGCCTTAACATGGAATTTACTCTAAAAGAATGACTGACCAAAGTTGATAACATTATGTTTCATAGAATGCTGTTTCATTTCATGGACCCCACCAGAAATTTTGACATAATTGACAATTTTAAAGTTTGAATGTGTACTTGGGCCACAATCCTTCATTGATCATTGTTTAAGTAAAGACTACAGTTGAGAATTCTTTTTTCTGCCAAATCTTCTTACCTAAACTTTCCTGTTTCTCTCCAAGTGAACTTGCATCAGCAGTTCGTTCATGTGAGAACAATTCAAAAGTTTTTAAATTTATTTTAAGCACTTTCAGACATTCATATAACCATCAAAGAATTTACAGCCCATAAAAACAAAGAGGAATGTCATGATTTTTTTTTTTTTTTTTTTTTTTTAATTTTTAATCAATGCACTTTTTGTGTGAGGATGGGTCCTCTTTTGCATGCCAACCAGGCGATTAACTGCAAAAGATAATAGTCTTTGTGGCACTTCTTCCTTCTCCTGTATGATCTTCTCCATGATGGCTTTAGCCTGTTCATAAAAAACCTCTCAGACAAGATCGGTAAAACATAATCCAGCCATTCAAATCTTCTTTCAAAAAAAGTCACCAAAATGAATATTACCTGTAATTTCATTAATTTTTTATCTTTTTTTTTTAAAGAAAATTAATCAAGTTTTTAGGATTTGGGGGGGGGGGGAACAACTTCTTTTTGTATAATTTGACATTATAAACAAAAACTCTTGGACTCAAAATTTTTTCAGTATACATTTTCTGACTTGAAAATAATTCAGTGATTAAATGAGAATCTCAAAAGATTTTTATTGTTGGGATATAGCATTGCTAATTTCATTGACTTTTCAACTTGAGCAATTGGCTGCCAAGTGCAATGGAAATGATTAAAAATGACATGATAATCCAAGAAGAGGAGCAATTTCATTTAGAACATCAAGCTTTTCAAAAACGTTACCTACACCACAGAAGCTTATTTATTATTTTACAGTGGAATTTTTCATTTTAACCACTTCCAGTTTATGCAACAAGTTTTTCTGGTTTTTTTTTTATTCCAATGCTTTCTTAATATTACATTATTTTTAGCCCACATAACTTGTATTTTCATGTCTCTTTCTTTAAAATAAAATTAGAAATATTAAATGTGGCATGATTAATGATGCTGGCATCAAGAATATTTGACTTGTGTTCAATAACTCCAAACTGGTTCCTTGTAGCATACGAGGATTTTTCTACTGTTTACCATTCTTGTGCACATATTATGCATTTGTTCCTACTTGTGTTGTGGCATGCTATATATATTTTGCAAATGTTCTTATACTAGTTGTGTTTGCATGTTATAATTATTTTGTATATGGCTTGAAAATTGATTCTTATATTTGTGTATAAATGTAAGAAAAAAATTAACTCTCCTTCATTTTCTGAGAAATATGCAATAAATCAGAATTACTAAAAGAGTTGAAAAAAATTACACAGAGGAAGCTACTTATTATAATCACATAATGTTATCAGTTGAACGTTGTCATCAAAATCGGACTGTCCCAAACACCTAATTTGAAGTTATCACAATAAGCAGCTATTCTTCGCCTAATTTTATCAGTCAATTATTATTAACTAAAAGACTCTGTCCTAAAGTTATCACAATAGGTGACTTCCTCTGTTTTTTTTGGTTTTTTTGTTTTTTTTTGGGGGGGGGGGGTTATCCCTCTGAGGATTTTGAGGATAACAAAATAAGCTTTTATCTCTCTCAAAAAAGTTTTGGGTTGTAAGGTACCAAAAGTTTTGATTGAATCATTGAATTTGATTTTTGAGCCTTTTTATTATTTGCAATAATTTCTTTGAAAAATTATCTTTCCATGTCTCATTGCATTGATTTTTGATCATTCACTTGAATTACTGGTTAGAGAGTTGAATTAATAATACAATCATATAAACAGAAATATAATTATATTTAATCAAGGCTGAAGCAACATCTTCAGAATCAATGATGGACTGAAAAAGTTAACTGCAAATATCCAAAATGTTTACTTTTGTGAATGGACAATTAATTCTTAACATAACTATATATTATAATATCCTTCAATTTAGACTAGTTTACTAATGTTTTATATGTATTGACACTTGTTCATTCTATGTAGTACTTGTATTTATTTTATAAACAGTGTACATTAAATTTCACAAATCTTTGCCTATCATTATCAAAACAAATTAAACATGGTGCTAGATAAAAAAAACAAAACATGTATAATGATGTCAAAGATGAGACGTCTTGCTCACTATTTTTCAATAGGCTGAATTAACCGAGGTATAAAAGACTGGATGTCTGCTTCTAATTTAGAAGTGTTTCTTTCCAGAAGATTTACACAAATTGTATGAAAAAGTTTGGTTAAAACAAGCATGCAAACTTTATTTAGTAGATGTAATTTTCATCAGGTATTATTACAAATGGATTTAATTTGAAATCTTTGTGGGTATGAAGTTTCTTCATGGTCATAAAATAATTACAAGTATAAAAAAGAGACTTGAAAAATTATAAAGAATATGACAAAAGTAAATAGACACCAATTTTCAGCAATCTAGACAATTGAAGAACAATGGTCAAATCTAAATTTAGATTTACCATTATCAGTTTTTAAGGTTTTTATTCTGAGGCATTGAATTTATCAGATCTGCTATCTTCTCTAGTGGGATATCTGATGAGGTTGCATTGAAAACATGAGACACATATTGTGGAAGGTTTTCTGGACTTTCCTTATTTTACAATCCAAAATCGCCCAGACTTGTTCAATAGGATTTATGTCAAGAGTGACTTGGTCAAATTTACTGTTTTTGTTCAACAAAATTCATCAGTGAATATTGGGAAACCCTTGTGTAAAATGTTTGTGCATTTTTCTGAATTCATATTCCTCATTCTTCTGGGCAACCCATCCTCATCCATTCAAAATTGAGCAGGTTCAACTGAAAAGATGACAATGTATCAAGTCTCCAGAGGTCTGTCTGCTATCTCAATTACCTACTGCTTTCTCTGGCAAATGTTAATTGGTTTAACTAAGTATTTTTTTTCTCTTGATTTGGACATTCCGCCATTCATGCTGCATTGCAAGAGGTCTCCCCCCCCCCACCTCCCTCCCTTTGTGGAGGTGCAGATGGGCATATTGTCCATTGGCATGGAAAACGGAATCAGTGAACTGAGTTAGTTTTGATCAAAGCTGTTTGCATTCACTTTACACTGATGTCCTTGGGAAAGGCATGAATCTACTTCTCCTTGCTATGGGTAAATAAGAGAAGGTAACTCCGACAGAAAGAACCTTGGGCATAGGGTTAGCAAGTCCATCCCATAAAAACCTATTTGCTACTGAAACCACAGCAGCATCATATATGATGTTGTTGCAGCCGTATGCTCCACTAAGAGTCTCCAGTTTTAAATGCAATAATGGTCGTATATGTATGCTGATCAATCTAAAATTCATCAGATTTATTTTGTACCATGCTTATGAGTGAAATTGTTCATCATTTAAAACCACAACATTCTAAACATCTAATCAGCAAATTTCTTTTCTCATTTATATCAAATTCTACATTTTCAATTTTCATAACATGTTTGAATGTGAAGGATTATTTTGATATAGTTTCTTAGATATGACATTACCCTCATCTTCCATAGTACTTTGTGTTAAAATGTTTCAGTATCTTAGATGTTGATTTCATCATAAAACCAACTATCAAGATGGATCATGATATTTGTTGTTAATGTTAATATCAGCCACTGATTATCAAATAAATCAATTAAATGATTTTTGATCACATGGTCCAATCATCCAATATTAGCCATCATGCACTTACACACTGCAGTTTTCAAAAAGTGCAAATCTGAACACCACTATCTTTTTCTGATTACATTGAAAATCTTATTACCAACTTTATTTTATGTCTCGCTTTCAATACTTTAATGAAAGTAGTTTTATATTCATCATCCTCCTCTATTATTTTTTTTTTTTTTTTTTTTTCCTTTTTAAACTTTTTTCCAGGTCCCCTAATCTCTCAAGGCCATTATCTATGGATATGTCAGAATGGAATCCGTTTGGGGAGGATAATTTTAGTTCATATACAGAAGATATCATCTTTGGAAAAGAATTTGACAAAATTCGAAGAGGCTCCAATAGTAGTAAGTAAAACTGGTATTTTTGAAATTCTTATAGCCGTATTTGTATTTATCTTGCAAAGTAAAAAGAACACTAATAAAATGCCTATCTTAGAGTATAAAACTTTGTATTAACTATCCAAGTAATAACTAAATCATATCAAAAGTTAACCTAAAAAAAATATACTTATTGTGATCACTTTAGGACCAGGTCTTCTAGATAACAATAATTGGCTGATAACATTAAGCAATGGATATGAAAATTGGAACAATTCACATTCATTGTTATAAATTCATTGTTAAATTAATTATGATACACCACTTCACTTTGAGAAATTACTATGAAATTCATTTTTGAATTTTTATTTCTTTTTAAATCTAGTGTTTGGGACAAACTTATGCTGATAACAATAGCTGTTTGATAACATTATCCATTATCATAATGAACAGCTTCCTCTGTTCCACAACTTGTGAGAAAAACAATTATAATCAGTCCTTGATAGATAAATGATTAGCTAATCTTTATTATTTGTGGGATTTTCTTGTGATGAAGACAAAAAATATACACTCCTTTTATCCATTGGTTTGTGAGAGTATCATATACTTTAGAAGAAAATACTTGTCTCATGCATATCTAAATGTGGAGGAAACACATAAATCCTAATATCTGAGCTTTCCTTGTAGTATAGTAGATAGTACATTGGTTTCACAAACCATTCTTATGATGAATTATCATTATTAAAAAAAGATCCAGCATAAAACAATTCATATTCTCTAATATATATTGTATCAGGAGTTTTTTTATCTTGAAAAAAAAAAACCTCTACAGACTATAGGCATTAATGGGCACCTGCTGGTTCATTGAATCAAAGGTTTATTGTATTTATAATCTTTGTTACTTCAATATCTGATTACAGAACTTTGTTATATTCAAGCTGGTAATCTATCAGTTAACAGGACTTCATGTTCACTCTCATTTTCCAAGTTTCGTCAGAAGAATCAACATCACCTTCTAAAACTGAAAGTTGTCAGTAAAACCATGTTCGTATGTTATTGTTCTCCTTTTTTCATTCTGCCTTCCTTTGGGACTGATAAGATTATCATTGTATTTGTACTGTAGGTATATCCAATGTGAAAAGTAGAGAAGATTTGGTCATGTCTGGCTCGGATTCTTCAGATCCTTTCTCCAATGCACCTTTCAAGAAACCAGGTAGGTGGCTTGTTCTACTTACATCCTCCTGTTTTTCTTCTTTTTTTTTTTTCTCCCCCCCTCCCTTTGTGTATTTGTTGCTGCCTTATCATCTGTGCATGGTGCTTCTCTCCTCAGTGACAGTGTGTTTCAGCAATGTGCTTGGAACCTTACACCTAGCAATATCTCCCCATCTGTCTTGGAGAGCCAAGTTGTCCAGGTCATCTTGTTCAAACCTTTCTTTCACATGTACACACAAACACACACACTGAGACTCGCAATCATGCACATTAGCACACAAAGATGGAAATGATTGAATGGGAGATACAAACTACCAGCACCAATCCGAAGAAGATCCAATATCTCAATTGAGTTTATCCATTGTATCTAACTACCAGATGCTGTTTACTAGTAGAGAGAAGCAATCATGTAGCCTGAATTGCTTTCCTTACATGTCTCTATATTTTCCTGACCATCACTACTCTAAAAAGCAAACTGATAAATGCAGCACAATGTTATTTTCTTCAAGATTAACCGTATAATCCTGTCTTCTACAGTTATCAGGTATGACACTCTGGAGACATTAGATGTAGTAATGTTATTCATTTCTTTTATATAAGAATGAAAGTGTGTGATTGTGGATTCCTATGAGATTCCTGAGCAAATTTTAGCGTATTTATCCATATGTGTTGCTCTTGTTTCATGTATCAGGGTCAGAACTGGTCAGATCATGTTTAAAGAATTAAACCTGCATGCCGATAATGTTATGAACACTTGAAAGGCAAACTCCGAAGTTGAATCTTAGTTTTGTATCTTATGAAGTTTTATGATTCAAAATTTGCCAAAATGATGTCTCTATTGTAATCCAATATTATTTTCTCTACTTGAGAAAATAAGATCACTTCAAAAAGTTGGTTGCATTCTGTCAGGACATAAGGTACAAACATGCACACACATTCTTATAGATGAGCTGTTTTTCTAGTGTTCACTTGTGCTCTTGTGGATCATGAATGCTGCTTTGAAATTTTATGTAATTCATTTTCTTTGTTGTGAACTTGTTGATGGCTAAGTCATGCCTGCGTGGTCAATTACAGTGCACAATTCCTGATCACGTGTAGTGGTGGATTTTTATTTTGATTGTATAGCATAATATTTATTTAATTGCAGCATGGCAACTTGGTTTTAATTCTAATTAAGAGAAATCTCATTATATCCAAGTTAAAATAAATTTTAGGATTATTTTCTTATCAGATCCACTTTATTATAACAGTAAATACGATTGATTAAGTGTTTAGATTTATCTATAAAAGAAGTGAAGAAAGGATTTGACCTTTTAGTGCCTATTTTTAAAATAGTGGGTGGCCAAAAAGTTTGTTCAGTTTATCATGTATATATGAAACAAGTTTTTTTCGATATTCACTTTGACAAAATATTTATCAATTTATTCTATTGTCTGCCATCCTTCAGGCAACTTCATAATTGCATCCTCCCAAAACTCTTTATCTTACAGCAAAGAACCGCTCTAGCTGCTATTTGCAGTTGAAATTTAATTTCCTGAAGACAATTCTATAAAAAATGATTACCATTTGGCAATTCAGAGGTGCAACATCTGATGAAAATAGCATGGTGTGAAAACTTCCCAGGCAAACTGTACTATTTTTACCTGGTCACCCAAGAAATATTACCTGGTCACTTGAAGAAATATTATACCATTTCATTTAACTAATTTTGAATACGTGCTTTTTGTCAATTGCTACCATCAATTGGTCTGACTAGGAGCAGTAGTTGCTTGAATCAATCATTTGGTTCTCTGGATGGGGCTCATAGTAGAGGACTACCTTTTTTGGATGGATTCCTACCTTTGGTATTGTTAGTAAAAATTAATTTAGTTTTCCCCCTGATCTTTTGCATTCCACATTAGTGTGGAATATCCACTCTTCATCGCCTGTCACAATTTGTTTCAAAAACAGAACATTTGCAGAGTTTAAGTGCTTTGATTTCCAATGCTTGATCTGAATATTTTGAGTAAGTTAGCTATATCTCCTGCATTTAATGTAATGTCTTCATTTGATTGCTATCAACCTTTATTGGTTTACTTGACCATGAAGCATTATTCAGCAAGAAATTTCCAGCATGAAGCTTTGTAAACCACTTTCGACGCAATTAATCATCCACTGTACTTTCTCTGTAAACGGCACAAGTCTTTTTACATTTGAGTCACATTTTTACTTTTCTTAAAAAAAGCGTAATATGCCAAATATGTTGCTTATTTTCTCCAATCTTCAATGTTTGAATCAATAAACAAAGATGTCATGTTTGACATTTTTGTAAATGAAACTGATATAACAGTTGCCACAATACAATGAAAAGTATCCTTTTTGCAGTAGAGATAATTAAGACTGGATGCTTCTAATGTCATCCAGCAAAAAAGTGAACAAATTTTTGGCCATTAAAAAAGTAGTAATATTTCATAGTTTAACAGTAAATTGAGAGAGAACTTATAAAAAAAAAAAAACTTTTGCCGAATGAATTTCAATAGTATCAACATAATCCATGTTCATCTATCCATTAAAATAGGTTTTTCTATCACTGGGGTGATGAATTATTGTGTACTAATCTTCAACCCATTACTTGTAATAACTAAATTCAAACTATATGGGGAAATAGTCTAATTTTAGAATTTTTTTTCTGTAATATTGGGCTATCAGGTTATGCCATACTGCAGTTTTGATTTTCACTTTTGACTAATGCATTTGTTATATCTAAATTCTATGAATGTTTTCTTCTAAATTGTTCTTTCAAGATCTTGTCACCAACGATTTCTTTACTAGATCCACCCCACTCTTAAACACTGAGAGAATAATACCTGCTCATGCTTAAGTTAAAAACACAAAGTATCTTATACAGCTCTTAATTGCTCATAATTATCAAAATGGCTTTTTCTCACATTTCAGTTTGTTTTTGTCACAGTTAAACACATGGTCATAAAGAGATGTATATTGATTTTATACCTATTTGTAAAATCAAGTTGCTATGAAATTATAAATGTATGTATTGTACAGTGATATTCTTGTTGAAAGATTTTGTTTCCTGCTGCTTAGATTGTTTCTTGCCTTTTTATTATTTTTATTATTCTTTCTAGATGAAAATCTACAGTGAAAATTGATTCAATATCTATTCACACTATTAAAAATAAATTAAACTTACAATTTTTATCCAAATTACCTTAAATAGCAAATGAGATATTGGATACTCTCTATTTGTGCTGCTGTAGTTTGTTTTGTTTAGTTGGGGTTTTTTTGTTGTTGTTTTTTTTTTTTTTTTCTGACAAGTCTCATCCACTGACCACTGGTCAGTAAATTCAATTTCAGGACCTCAACAAGACCTGTTTGATATGAAAACATCCTGTGCTGAACTTTATATTCAGTTTCTCCATGTTGATGATTGATATTTTGATGGACCTTTTTTTAAAGGACATTAAATTTCTTTTTGGCTATTACAACTAATTCTCTCACAATTCATCAAACAAACTACTGCAAATACTGTTTGTATTTTTTTTTTTTTTTTTTTCATTTCGGCCTCTATCATTTCTTGAATTCCTCTGGATTTATCCCACCAACAGAAAGACTCACTTTGATAATTAAACTAGTCATTTTCATAATGCTCAGAAGCTAAAATTATTACAATTAGCTTCTTTCTCTGATGAATGGAACTCATCAACTTTATTTTATCTTTTGCTATATTTTTAAAACAATGAAATAAGGAGTTCTATATTAGCTGTTTTTTGTATTGTCTTTTTTCATTGGATAAGGTGGGTCGTCACATCAATCTCATCTTCATTTTTAATTTAATTTCTATTTAGAATTTTGGTTTATCAACTTAGTAGGTACATTCTGTTCATTGTGGTTGTCATCAATCCCATACTAATAGATACTTTTGCCAACCAGTTCATCACAAAGTGAACTGAAAAATATTTTTGCTTAATTAAATAACTTGTCATCACAAGGTTATTAGATTACTAGCAAAAGTAACTAAATATAACACAGGAAAAATATGTCCTTTTAATATATTTCTTCTTAGACAACAGCGAATGAAAAAAGTGTTATTTACACTTTTCGCGAATGAAACAGTGGCTGTTAACAAAAAAATATTCTGCTGCACAAATAAAAACAAATGATGTAGTCCCTTAGTTTAACAGGGCTTCTAGGTACTCTTTTCCCTCATGGTACCTGTGTGGAATTTTTTTTGATTTTTTAGTATTTTGGTTTGAAAGGAACACTTTTTCTGCCCAATTTAGTCCTACATAACAATTTATCTCCTACAATAGAATTGTTTGCAAGCAACATGGCTGGGAAGAATATTTTAATCCAGTTAAAAATAGTTTCAATTGAATAAGAATTACCTCTGGTGACCTTTTGTTGACCTTTGAGGTTTATCTGACATTATGGCGTGCACTGAGAGGAGGTGTATCCCTATGCTAAATTTCAGCCTCCTAGATGCAAAATTGTGATCAACAACATAGAAAATTGAGTAGAATTGACCTCTGGTTATTGTCAAATGCCATCAACCTCATATAGCTTATGATCTTCGCTATGAGAAGATGTATCCCTATGCCAAATATCAGCCTCCTTGGTGTCAAATCGTAGCCGACAATTTGGAAAGAAATTTGGTTAGAAGTGAACTCAGGTGACCTAGAATGACCTCAGAAGTCAACCTCACATAAACCCATGTCACAAGTGAATGTTTTGTGAGTTTCCATGCCAAAAATTAGGTCAATAGGCCTTGTAATTCTAGTGTGATAGTCGCATGAACAAATTAATACAAATAAACAGAAAGCTCAAATATCAGTATAAATTAATTCATGTTCTGGAACATTATTGATAATATTCAACTGAAAAATGGTTGATTTGATCAAAAGTGGTGCCTACTCTTAACTTTTCCTGAAAAAAACAAATCTAGTCATTTCCAACGACAATTGGCTTTTCAGTTTCAAGTTAATGTTCAAGTATACCTTTGATGTCATTTACTGATATTCTGTTGTCTTGTTTGATATAGTTGAAAGTAACCACCTAGTTGTTGTAGATATAGGTTTAAAATGTCTGACTTTCTTAGATGAACCTTTGCCATTATCAATAGTTTGGAACTAGTTTTTCATCTTGTTGCTCTTTATTACCACTCTCTGGTCATCTCAACATCCTATAACGATTAAGCAAGCAGCATGCAATGGAAATGAAGAATCTGCTTCCCACGATATTTGAACTCTCATCCTTCATCCCATATTCTTCATTCAAGCTGTTCAACTAACAGTCATAGAATGTAAAAATGACCTGAGTGTTCTGATAAAAAGAAATAAGAATTATTAAAAAATTAACCACATACGAGAAAACTCAATCAAGAGACTGCTATTGGATGAGAGAGAGAATCTGCTGTAATCTGCATCAGTTCCATGGAAGCCTCTATTGTGAATATAAATTTTGGTATATATGGATTTAATGTTTTCAGTTTTTTGAAAAATTCTTTTCCCCACTATACGGCAATATTAATTCCCTTTTTGATTGTTAGCCTGTCTTTCTATCTTATGATATCATAAATAGATAATAAAAAACATTTAATCATTTTGGGTTAAATTACAGCTCTTTTCGAATGATTTTTATGTGAATATTCATCTACAATTGACAGTTTTTGTTTTTTTTGCATGGGAATAGCTGACACTTTGTATTCTGGTCAGGGTTGCTAGACTTAACCAGAATGGGAGTTGATCCAAGCTTTATCTCAAAGACTTACCGAATACAAGCAGGTCTCAAGGTAGAGGCTCAATGCCTGCCTTCAAGAGGCTACTATTGAACCCTTGTTGCAAGACTCACTTGATTTCCAAATTCGATGCTATTCTAATGCCTGTATTGGCTAAGTCTCTGAGATAAAGCTTGGATTATCTCTCCCTCTGGCCAAATCTGGTAACCCTGATTCTGGTCAACATTCCTTTTCTTATCTTAGAATCCTAACTTGATATTATTAATATTAATTTTAGTTGCCTTTTATCGAAGTGGCAGATGACTTATAGTTTTGAAATCATATCTACATTAATTTTTTTTTCATTTTTTTTTTGTTTTTTGTTGTTTTTTTTTGTTTTTTGGCATCAGCCAATATATTTTTTTCATTGCTTTAGCATTTTTAGTCATTATAGAATGTTTTAAGTTTTGTGAAGGATTTGTTTCTATTGAAAATATATACATTCTTAGTATCATTAACCAAAGTATATAACAAATAAAAGATTGTTATCTATTCTGCAATATTGAGTTGATGAAGCTGGTCCATTCTCTCTCTTAGACAAGAAACTTGTTTTAAATTAGTGGATTTTATTGGATAACCCACGTAGTTGAGATAGAGCTGTTCTTCATGGGCTGAAGCAGATTGATTGATCTCACTGTAGATTTGTCTCTCTATTGTTGACTGTCATTATTTATTACTGACATAGATATCTATTCATCAATCATTTGGATCGAAATGACCACCAAAAGATCTCTATGCCTTTGATTCCATGCAAAGACGTGTTTATTATGAATTTTCAAGTATGAATTTTCCGGAAGACTTTGTCTTTAAACTATCAATCAAGAACATGTAAAGTATGTTATGATGAGGACAAAAGTCCGCAAAAAAACTTTACATAATGAGTTATTTATTTCAAAAGTTTATAAACAAGTCCATGACCTATCACTTCGCTGATGATTATCAAAAGTGTACAACAGGCTGCTTCTAATACTATGTATGATATGCACGGTAGGGAGAGGGGAGATGATAATTATTTTGATGAGAAAGTAGGAAGGGAGAGGTGAGAAAAGGTAGTTAAAGAGGTAGGAAGTGAGAGGGGCTGACAGATGCTAATGAAACTGTGAGACAAGGCTTTTTATCTATTTTATGTATAATATTTACCCTTTGAAATCCGTTAATTCAGCTGGGATAAAAATTCTAGTACTATAAATACTTGAAAAGCATCTGGAATCATTTACCATTGAGAATATTGTCTTGATTCTTCCTAACATGTAACTTTTGAACGGTTACTGTCCTAGTTTTTTGTTAATTCTACATTTTTATCATATATTCTCTAATCACACTTGAATGTTCAACAATTGATGAGTGAACTCATGAAATTGAAGAAGCTGTCACTTTTCAGAACTTTTTTTAGTGTGACATAATTGCCAATGTCAAACATTGCATTCCAATTGGAAATGAAGAAAATGTAACTAATGCTAAAATGATTTCTCCATGCTTGTTCTGAAATAGTCCTCATGATGATTGGTTATTATAAGATATTTTGATGGAAGGTTTGATTTGATATTGAAGCTTTGAACAGTATTCAAATGTTGATGCTCAGTAGGTTAGGTTTGTTATCTTGACTTGGTTGTTTTTTAATTATGTTGGTTTTATGCTAGTCATTCCCATGGAAATTGATTTTTTCAAATCAAATACAGAAGCTGCTTATTGTTCACTTTGATAGGGTCTTAAAGATAAGAATTAGTCTGATAACATTAAGCAAATATATAAAAGTTGGAACAATTTATATTCATTATTATAAACAATTTCATATTATAAAAAATTGATATGAATTTTTGATTCATTTCAAATGAAGTGTTTAGGACCGACTGATTTTGATAACAATAACCATTAGATGATAATATCCATGATTGTAATAAACAGCTTCTTTCTTTATTTTCATTATCTAGCCCTGTTTAATGGTTTAGTGTTAAAAATAGTGAACTATTAGCCACATTCATTATCTATAAGTCAGCCAAAAAAAAGATTCTTAAACTAGAAAGGTATTTTCTTTAATAATGAGCTTGCAATATAATTGGTGTAAATATCTGAATTTCATTGACCCTGTTAGGATTTGATTCCTTTTTCTCTGTCAACAACTTATTTTTGTCTTGAGTTCCTCCCCACCTCCAATCTAACCAACAAAGAGAGGATCTTGCTGTATCTGATAGTTTTGTGCCAGCTATTTTATATTGGTGTAATCTTGATTGGATGATTCTTGTATTTATTTCTTTGTTGTCTCTGATCAACCAAAGCTAATGAAATAACAAGTTACTTGAGCCATCATTCAGTTCACCATCTGTCACTCAACCGACAACTTACTTTTTTCATTCCTGTTTACGATATGGCTTCCGACCTCTTGCATACAGAATGAGGCTTACATACAATACACATCTTGTGAATGCGAGACTTAGCATTCAGCCGAATAAGAAGTGGTAAGAGGTGACATCACAGTGGTTGTGAGGGCAACCGATAGATCTGAAGTATCAATTTTCTTAATCCTTTTGAGATAAGACTAATGACAATTTGTGAGATTTTTCTGTTCTCATAATCCCTTCTATTTTTTCTCTTTCTTCTTCTAAAGTGAATTTTTCTTTTTCTTTTTTTCTTTTTTTTTTCCCCACAATCATGAATTGTGAGACATTTGATGTGAAGAGTGTGGACTTATCATCTAAATAAGGATTGAAAGTGCTGGTGTCTGAAATCAAGATTTTCTACTGCTGTTTTGCACAACTTGGAAATTTACAAATAATCCAACCCTCTATCTAGTCTGCAGGTTTCAAGAAGGTAACAAAAGGACAATCACAAAATCACTGTGCAAAGATTTTGGTGCTAAAAAGCAATGTTTAACAGAGAATGTTAGGCGCTAGATGACCTCCGTAGCTGTTGATCTGCCTGAAAGTTATCTTCCTCTTCAAAGAAATCTATTCACTTAAGGATTCATCTCTCAAATTACTTGTTTGTTACCCAAAGTAACCTACTCTAAATAAACACAGTTGCTCCAGCATTACACAACTCATAGGGCAGTCAAGGTGTTCAAATATATATGGTCATCAGCTAGCCTGCTAGTGGTGTTCTACCTACTGTTGACCAGTCGGAGGTCCCTCTACATTGTCTCATACGTGCTCATCATGAGCCACCCTTTGTTTCATTTGCCTGTTAGTATTCATTTAACGGCTTGATTTGCAAGCATTGTTGTAGGGGATCTTCAGAACATAGCCCAACCAGCGGAGGCACTGTCTGCAAATGGTGGTTGATACGGGAGCTGTTGTGATCTGTCTCTGTCCTTCCATTTGATGCCCAGGATTTTACTCTGAATAGGTTTTATAGTAAACAGCTCTATTTATGCCAAGAGGGTTAATCTAATATTGATTTCTCGCTTAAAGTGTGCATTTTTTGTTATTGTTTTGTTGCTTCCTAATCTGACTTGCATGTTTAAATGATTACTGTGTATTGTGCATGAATATATTAGTCAATTTTGTATTTTGTCTCTTTTTCTGTTTCTTTTTTTTTCTGTTTTATTTGATGTTTTGTTTGTGCCTCTTTTTCTTATTGTTCAATTGTCTTTAGCACTTCACTGTTAAAAAGAACAGAAAATAATTTGAAAATTTTGGCTGAAATATCAAAAATTGAAAAAAATTTGATTTCATTTGAATCTACTCTTTCAGTAATCACCTTCACTTGCATCAAAATACCGTATTTGATCGAATATAAGACACACCCCTTATTTTAGCAGTGAATTTCAAGAAAAATCTCATCTCCCTGAATTCTTTTGTTTATCACCCAGCTCCCAGTTTTCTTTCTGACCAATGTTGGGGGTGGTCAATGAAGGTTACATTGACCTTTTGACTTTTTCTCTCTTTTTTTTTTTTTGAGGGGTCTTATATGCTGTTTAATATGGTATTTTATCCATTAATTTCATGCTATGACCTATTTCAGTGCTAAAAACAATTTCTTTATTTTTGCCACTCAAAATCTTGACTATTAATGTTGATATGTTCCTCTTCTTTCATTTTTTTAATGTCAGACATTATTTGGACTGTCCTGTTTTAGGATATGTCCAGTTAAGTAGAATGAAAGTCATCTGATTGAATGATTATAATACTATTGATTAGTCATGTCAGCCGGAAGAAATGAATTTATGGTTATTTAGTGCTAACATTGCATGTTCCTCTTCTACATTCTCTATCTTTCAGTGCATGACCAATATGCACGGTAAAGGTCTTCACAAAACACTATTTGCTCTACCCCCATGCGAATAAAATCGTTTGATTTTTTTTAGGCCCTGATTAATGTCTTTGTATTTTTTTTTTTTGTAGATCTTTCCATTATTATCAGAACACTTTTAAAATGGAAGTTTATTTTAAAAACTTTATATTACATATATATGTAGGTAATGTATAGCTTAACAATGCGGAAAGCATTTGTTTTACACAACAAATTTTTTTCCAACATAATCTCCTTCATTGTGAGTGCACTTGATTCATAGATCAAACATTATACAATGAAACTAATAACTGTGCATCAGGCTACGCGCATTGATCCACCCTTATCTGTCCAACACTTGTTAAGGTTAATTTGGGAGGAAATATATTCAACTTGAAAATGATTTTCACTAAAAAGATTTTTTAAGACTAATCAGTATCTCCATGTTATTTTTAACATGGCATTTCATCAGTAAATTCCAATCTGAATATCTCTTTCTGTCTATAAGGCACAATCAAAGGAAAATTATAAGACTAAAAAATAATGATAAAATTACATAACTGCTAGATGATCAGTCCATGGATACAGGAAGAGAATTGTCACTTGTGTATGCTGAGGGAAATATAAATGCAATAGTTTTTTTTAGTGTATTTCTTGATATCTCATGTTGCCTTTTTCTCTATTACATAACCAATCATCTTCATGATGTCAAGATTTCTTGTTGGAAACATAATTGCCAAGAAAACTTGGAACAGTTATTCTATAGTCAGCCTCCAAAAGTTGAATATAAATGTCAGCCATCTTGTATCTTATGATAAATCAAAATTTTAAGAATTCAGGAAACCCATCCCATGATTATATATCTCAGGTATCAGTAATATTTTTTAAGGCCAAATCTTTTAGATTGAGACACCATGGGTAAGTTTATCAACTTTTTGGTATTAAAGATGTCATACATTACTTAAAATAACTTTTGGATAAATTTCTTTTATATTACAATTCAGGTTTTCTTGCTATCAGAGAACATTCCTATTGGAATCTTCCATAAACCAAAATGGTGTAAAGTGAAGATGCAATTACCATTAAGTTAAGTTGTATGAACATTCCAAGACCAAAATACTGTGATGATGGTATGTTAAGCTGAGTTGTTAGAAGTTGGTATGATAGGAGGTACAGGAGACAGGGTTGTTGGAGATAGAGGAAATTTGTTTTGCTGCCTCTAGGAAGGCTGATTGCAAAACAAATGCTGAATGCTATTTTCCACTTTATGCTATCGAAGCATAATAGTGGTGTAAAGCAAACTTTCAAAAACAGGGATGCTTAAATTTTTTTGATTTATCTATAGTGATTTAATACTCTTCCTAAAATGATGTGTATATTTCAGTGGAAAGAAGGATAAAATCAGGAGAAATATCAAGAGATATGACTAATCTCTATTTGAATGTTTTTTCAATTCAAAAAAAGTTATATGATAATATTCTATTCTAATTGACTTGAATTAATAATTAGATGTGAATATACAGATTTTTTTTATGAAACTCCTGTTTTAATGTAAGTGCTGTAATAATAAATCTTAAATATTTTTTACCTTTTGACACACAGGGCTTCAGACCGACTGAGTATCAGTTTATAGGAAAAATAGGTGGATTTTCAATAAGTTTCCCTGAAATGTTTTATATACCATAAAATACGATGCTTTGTTATCCTTATTTGTTTTCCCATTACCCTAAAAAACTAGTTTTTGTGTCCATGAGTCATCATAAAGTAATGATTTTATGTCCAAAAATCAGGGTTCAAAACAAGATCAACAAACTTATACTGTAATGTTCATCAAATAAATGACAACCCAACAGTTGCACCAAGATGATAATTACATTTTTATTTTCCAATTATTGATTTTTTTTCAATTGTGAGATACTTCTTTTCATTCTATTAAGAAGTAGTAAACAATCATCTGAAATATAGAAAAACAAAAGAAAATTTCGCCCCTCTTCATCATAGTCATATATGAACGGATTCTCATTCAGTTTTCATTAGTGTATAGTGTTGGAAGAGGTATACTCACTCTGAGTGCTTTTTAGTTTGTCATGTGTTCATAAAATCTTTCATCTTATCAATTTTGGTTCCTTATTTTCTTGGAAATCAAGAAGTGAGGCTGAGTAAATCTTAAAACATTAAGTGCAACATGGCTGCTATTTAGATTTTTAGAATTGATCATGGAGGGTAGCTTTGGGAAGCAGTCATAAAAAATTGTATGTGCCTGTTTTGTTGGATTAACATTTTTACTGAAAATTTTGGAGTATTATCTCAACTAAAAGATGACTTTCCAATATTTGAAGTTGGTAGATATGTAAGTAGCAGTATGTGGTGGTCCTCCAAAAATACCCTTGTAAACCATTTGTGTTATATTCCAGCATCTATGATACTAATGGTTACTGAGGAGTTGTAATTAGGTTGAAAATTATCATGTCTCACATTTTGAAGGGATTGGCAGTGTCAAGTTCACGTCAATTTACATGAAGGAAGGATGAAAGATGATTAAAAATGGGGAATCAATTTTAAACAATAAATATGCAAATAAACAGTTTAACAGAAATAGATCCTTACTATACTGAACATAGATTAACAATGAATATGTAGATTGTTTTACGAGAAAGGATAGCAAGGACATATTTTATGATCCTGTTCATTATCTAAGATATTTTAACAGCTTTTCTCACTTCAGTAAGTAACCCTCACAACTATCCCAATGAGTTTTTTTAAAAATTAAATTTTTTTTATCACCTACCTAGTCGGTGTAAAACTTGGTATTAATAGGGAGTCAATATTAATGTACTGATAATTTTCATATTAGATATTCATATTTTACTTTGCTCAATTACTATTGCTTCATATTAGATTGGAATGATCTATAGTGAATATTTTTATGAAGTGCATTCAATTGAACAACTGCATGAGTTGTCCCTTGGTTCTTTACTCCTTCATCAGTGTCTCAACTATTCCTCTGTTCAGCTCCTCTAAAGTGAGTATCTTATATAGCAATGGTGGTAACTTCAGGTTCTGGTTGATTGGCCAATGACTCCGTAGCACAATTGCTATGCAAATTAATCACCAGTGCCATCTACCCAGATAAACTCCAGTCAATTACCAAAAGGAACATAACTCATCAGTACTTGAAAATTGGTAACAGCGTCATCTGCTCAGAAGCATAGATTTCACTCAATACATCTGTTTGGCAAATATGGGATACTTTTTATAGATAACAAAATTAGATTTTGAAAATTTTCCAAATACAATCCTAATTTGAAAAGTTTTAAATTGTGTTTTCTCCCTTCATGTAAGTTACAATGCTTAAAGGAACTTTGATTCAATGCCATTTATACATTCTGAAAAATGATGATTGCTGCAGACTATATTTCTTTTAATTCATTTATTTACAATGCTAACCAGAACTAAATCACATTTTGTTGAAAGATCTGCTGCAAGAAGAAGTCTTCAACTACAATTTTCAACCTTTTTATTCCCTTTGGGCATCCTGACAGCTCCCATGTACCTCTACAAAATTAAGGATCAAAAATTGATAAAATTTTTCTGATTTTAAAAAGAGCCTCATTGAATTGATATTGAAAATTTATGATGATCTCCTTCAAGTTCCTCATCCAGCTCAGTGATGAATTCTTTTAATATGTCAGTATTAGGTTGAGATGATTGAGCCTGTTCTTTGGCAACAAGTTCATTAATATGAGGGGAAACCTTAATAACTGCATAACAAAGATCACGTTCAGGTTTTCTGAGATTTGATCAGTGATTTGATTCAATCCACAACTACACTGAAAATGTTGACTCACAAAGCCATATCGATGGAAATAACAGCAGTACTTGACTAGCAGGTTCAGTAACCATGGTTATATTTTGACCCTTCATGTGCCACTTGAGAAGAGCAAATGTACTGCTAGGAGAAACCATATATTCCAAATTGGGAACCTCTGAACTGGAAAACCAATCCTGGATAAAAAATACCCTAATTCTATCCAGAAAGTAGGCTTGGAAGTTATACTAGTTAACAAGTATATTAGTTTTAGTTTGCAGGTATCATTATTCTTCAGATTGTATCAATGGCCTTAAATCAAATGCTGTTTTTTATTTTAATGTAAACATTGCATCTATCATGAAATGGGGGGGGGGTCAATTTAAAACATTTCAAATTAATCATTCCTCAGAATCCTGATATTTTCTCAACTAGCTGCTAAAGATGCCATAAGACTTTTCAAAAGACTGCTTAGTTGTAGGATTATCCAGAAAACTTATCAAATTTCATGGCAGTTTGCTGTGATATTACAATGTCTGATAAATTCATCATAATAGTATTATCACTGATTCTAATCCTATGAATGGCATATTTTATTAATTGGTACTGTTGTGATTAAGGTATTAATCTGAATGCTGCAAATTCTCTAGTGCAGCCCCAGGTACAAAAAAATTTGAGGTTCATTAATTAAAACTTGAACAAGAGAAAATTTCAGGCCTCAAAACCCATGCAAATAGGAGTTAAATCATCAAAGATCAATATTACACTAGCTCTAAAAACTTGAGGAAAATTGCTTCTGCAAATGTACTGTCTTTGAGAAAAGTTTAATTTTGTTTAGATAATTGAATTTCTTCTTTGCGTCTCTGATGTTGTTGACTGGGATAGGAAAAAAGGTTAACCTCTATTTTCAGACTATACTCTTGACAAGGGCTGAAGAATCAATCAACTGAAATGTGTGGATAGTATCAAGGATGCGAACAAAATATCCACTTGTCCAAACGAAATTTTGAATTACTTCTGCAAACTTAGTTGTCAAGGCACAATTTGTTATAAACATTTAAAAGATCATTCAAGATGCTTTAATTTATTACGTCAAGGATTTGAGTTTTTATACATTAAGGTGCCAACATACAAAAACATGAATTGGTATGTGGGCCATTGTCTAAAACAGTTTGTCTATGTGGACTAGAATTTTTGTATGCTTTATTTCATATAATCTCTCAAGCTTTTAAATACTTCAATATGTTATGACAAGGTCATTATTCAAAGTTATCTGAAGCAATAATAGCATGAAACTGTACCATCAAAAAATGTTCTTTCTTAAGACAAAGTGTGGTTATAATTCTCTGGAGTAATTTTTGCCCAACAAAGCTTTTTTTTTATTATCCCAAAGTTGGCTTTACTCTATGTCCCTCCCTTTCAATTGAAATACAAACCCCTGATTGTCTTTGATTTATGCTCATTACTTTCATTCTTTACATTATAACTTATTTTATTCTTGTGCATATTTTGTGAAGACCTTTATGAAATGTTTAACACTCTAAACTAATTCTTGAATGTGTGTGTTGCCAAGTTTTTGTGGAATGCCAGACTGCATGGAATTCTCCACTAAAAATGTAATTTTTCCTGTCTTCTTTCTATTTAAGTAATTGAAATGTGAAAAATGCTGGCTTTTTATTTCTCTTTAATGATACATCACATTTACTACAATTTTTTGAGTTTGGCTTGAACCATTGCTATAATTCCGTAAGTGCTGAAGAATGGATCAGCCAAAAATATGCATAGAAACGATTCAGTGGTTTGAACCAAAATTGCTTAAAATATTATGCAGAAAGCTGATCCTTTATAACCATGAATAAATACTACGATTTGTCAATCTTCTGGTTCTATCTCTTTTATTTTTGCCGTAAAGATTTTTCTCAACATTTTCATAAAAGTTACTGTAGGAGTATTAATCGCATTTCAGAGTGCTACATTAATGTTGGTTATGAAATAATTCAACAACCTTCCTTGCAATTGCTACCTTTTATTTTTTGGTAGACTAGCAAGAAATGTTTGATTCAGGGAGTGAATTCTGTATTCCTCATTAAGTTGGAAAAAAATTTTAAAAAATTAAATCTTTTTTTTTTTTCTATTAATATTTAATAGTGAATGTTAAGCTGGTTCTGTCACCCTTTACTGACTTACTTTGCTTTTGATTAAAACCTTTACCAAAATACAACTATTAATAATTATTTTATCCGAGGTGAAAGGTCAGCATTTTTCTCTCTCTCTCTCTCTCTCTCTCTCTTTTTCTCGCTCTTTTTTTTTTTTTTTTTTTTTCTTTTGTTGGTCTGTCTGTCTGTCTGTCTATCTGGTTGTAAGAATGACTGGGGTTGGGTGGGAGACGTTGGGAAGATGACTAGTTTTAATCTTTTGGCCAGCTGTGAATGAATTTCTGCTTTATCACCCATACCCAACTTGCACCTTTTTGGTGACCATCTTGCAGGCAAGAGCTCCTCCACCTCCAAGCATGTTCCTGGTCATCGTGGCTCATCCCACCACCATCACCATCATCATCAACAACAACTACAACAGCGGCGGCATGGGCATGGCCGTAGCAGTTCGGACAGCTCACACTCCAGTCTGGGAGGTAACAAACACTGACTCCTACTGCCGAATTGCCTGCTAACATCAATAATCTAACCACCACCACCACTACCATTGCTACTGCTATTGCTGTCATCTTCTTATTCATTTTTTTAATTCACTTACTACTACTACTACTACTACTACTACTACTACTGACTATACTGTGGTGCTCTCCCCTTCTCCCACCTTTGTTACTGCTGACAGTCTGCCTTCATATCAGTCAATCATGTTGCCCAAAACATTTGTTGATTTCTGTTTACAGGTGGCAAGATGAGGTATTGAGATGGTTGACCTACAACTACTACCAATGCCATTAGTGCCAAATTTAGCTCCTACTACTACCACTCACACTACTGCATCCCAGTGCTCACTGGCTGGCCATGTTCCAGTAAGGTGCACTGCAGCACAGTGTGCAGTAGAACTCCACTGCAGCCTAGTGTGCAGTAGAACTCCACTGCACCTACCTACCCATTTTGTCTTAGACATCAGGATTTACAGCTGACACCCACATACACTGCATCACTGACTTTTTATCATTACGGCAACAATAACTTGGCGGTAACTATTTGTTCGCATTGGATGGTTCCAGGATTTTTGCAATTTAGCAAATAGACTTTTTTTCTCCCAATTTTTCCCTTGTTTTTTTTTTTCTTTCATTTGCTAATCTTTTCATTTTTAATTTGAATTTTAAATAAGTTTTTTTAATTCACTTTTATGACAATGAATTAGTGGGGAAAATCATTTGTTCCTTTCTCTCATTCCTTTTTCTTCTATATGATTTTCTAATTCACATTTTCTGCAAAATCAGATGAGCTCATCATCTTGAAATGTTATTCAAAGTTTCACAGAATTGAACAGATGAAAGTGTAATTAGTCATAATCCAGTAATTTTAAGTTTATTCTTTATCTTCACTTAGCTGATAACAGGTGTGTGACAGAATTTTTGTTTTGGTATGGTATACGTGAGAAGCAGATAGATTTGTTTACACTTTCCTCTTTTGCTAATGGTAAGTGATTAACTGTTACTATATTGTGAAAAGACCTTCTTAATTTTTCAAAATATTCAAATTTTTATGGTATAAGCAATGATTTAAACATATTTAAAAGCCCTGATGATCATACTTTACAATACTCACCTCCAAAACCATGAATTCTTCTGCAACTAATCTGTTGTGGAGGGAGTAGGTAAATCATGACACATGGGTCAAGCTACCCTACAGGGTTTTGGGGTTTTTGGGGTTTGTTTTTTTTTGTTGTTTTTTTTTTTGATAAATACTGTAAAATAGTTTGACTTTAAATTAGCATCGAATAGCAATTTTTGAATTTCATTTCAACATTTGAAATTACTTTTTTCTTTTCTTTTTTTTTTTTCACAGTATGATACTAAATTGACATAAACAGTGATTATTAATCAAGTATCTTGTTTCAAATAAATGCAGTATTCACCTTGTATCTACAACTTCTGTAGAAAATCATTACCATCAGTCTTTCAACTCCTTAAGTGCACATTATTGTAATGTTTCTTTATTATTATGCTGGTTAAATTCACCACAAAATAATTGGTTGCTTTGTATTTATAAAATTGCATCTTATGCCTACACATAGGTTTTGACAGTTATTTTTGTAATGCATTGTCTATAGGAAATTGACTATCCCCACCCCCCATATAAGGCATATACGCACATACATTATACAGTGTTGCTAAAGCTCACTGCATTCTATATTTTAATTTTTCTAATTTTTGAATAAGCCACCAAATCCAGTACACTGGCTCTAAAAAAAGATTGATCTTCTGAATAACAAGGAGTTGAAATATGTCAGATTCATATCCCCATTTTCCATTATTTTATTTTCATCAGCACACTTATTCATCACATTTTAAGGTCCCTGTTGAAAACCTGTCCCTTGTATGCATTTTGTGACTGTTTTTAATATACAATCTAGCAAGGTGTTCAAAAAATTGAAACAAAAACATTCAAAGGTTCAGCCCAATTTTTTCTTTTTTTTTTTTTCGTTTATCAATGTATTATGATAGAGATTTGAAATTTTTAACAGCTTTAAATCTCAAAGAATCTTCGCAGATTTGAATTATAAGAGTGAAAATATATATATACCATTCAATAGCTATGATATTACTAAGCTTAGTATAGTACAAGGCCCAAGTTGTTGGATACCCAGTGAGGATCAAACCCATTACTTAATAATGGTCTATAAGACTGGTTAGTTAACCAATGCCCTACTGCAAAGCACCCAAATATCTCTATTATATTATTGTAGATTACTTACCTTGAAGCAAAAAAACGTAGTATCTGATTACGTGTTCATGTTGCTGCGAAGGTATTTGGATGAGATTTTTAAAAATCACTTCAGAAATTTTCTTTTTTTTTTTTTTTTTTTTTTTTTTTTCCCTTCCTACAATCTCCAAAGGACTATTAACACTGTCAGAAATTTTGAGTAGATATCCGCAATATAATGCATGGTAAAAAAAATCATTAACTAAGCTAGGCATTTAAAATATTTGTTATTTACTAGGCACTGCTTAGTTGTGGCATAAGGGCATTTGAGACACCTAGTGAGGATTAGACTCACTACTCAATATTATTGATCCACAAAACCAGCTTGCTGATCATTACATAATTTGGAGGTGTCATAGGCATTTAAAATAGTTGGGGACCAAAAATGTTTCATCTGATTTTATTTTACACCATTTTAAAGATGCACTAAAATTGAAGTGAGAAATATACAAAAAAATGTGATCAAATTGCCTGACTTGGTGATGCCTTTCCTATGAATTTTTTGTATTGTGAAAGCTTAAAGATGCTTATTGTCAGCTTAAAAGAAATTAGAAAGCCACAAGATGTATAATCAAAACAGCTTATTAAAAAATTTCTGTGAAGGTTCTTCTATTCCACATTGGAATGTTATTCATTTCAGAAATACCAATCCACTTTACACTTTGTCAAATACACATATCTTTACCTTAACCTGGAAATTAGTTTAGAGATCCACTCTTATCATGATTGTCATCATCAGCTTGGCCATTGCTATCAACTGTCAGCATATCCCTGATGCACTATTACCACTGGGCCTCGTTGACTGCCAGATTTTTCTTAGTTGTCAGCCAAGTGGATGGGTCCTTTTCTTTTGCACGCCAACTAAGCAAAGCATTGCGGCTAACAATGGCAAGAGGACAACAGTTTTTGTGGCACTTCTTCCAAGTCATCATTGGAGCTCCTTGTAGTCCACTCCATGATAGCTTTGGCTGGCTAATGTCATGTATGAAGCCTCTCAGATGACATCTGTAGAACATGACCAAGTTATTTCAATCTTCTTTTGGTGAAATCTGCACAATGAAGAAGACTTTTCAAAAAAGATTTGCTGAACTTCTGTGTTTTACATCTTGTCCTGCCATCTGGTCCAAATGTTTCACTCTTTCAACCACCATCTTTTTTTTTTTTTTTTTTGTGGATTATCAATCTGACCATTTCTCTATTTGTTTCTACTGCTACAAAGAGTAACAAATGAATTGGATATTGATTAGATCTTTAGTGAGATAAAATCCATCACATTAGCCAATGTGGCTGATTTGTCAGGTATACAACTAAATAACTAGCCTCTGCAATCTGAAGATATGTTTATTGATAATTCATATAATTTTTACAACACTAACCATTTTGGTTTATGTACACGTAAAAAGCAGAACAATTTTACCAGTTTTAAATATATATATATATATATATATATATATATATATGTTTGTATTTATTGAAACAATTAAAGATTTGAAGATAAATGTGTAATATCACTTGACAGAATAGAATGAAGACAAAACAATATTAAAAAAAACAGGTTGTCCTCTGTGTGTATGTATATGTTTGTATGGGTACAAGTTCATTGAGTTCCGTTTTTTCTTTTATCATGAAAAAGTGATTATATCTTGTTTATTTGGAATGGTTATTATCATTAGCTTTCAGTTTAAATCAGCAGGTAATCTAGAATGACATTGTTTTTTACCTGTAAAATTATCCTTACATATCAAAATCTACCTTTTACATATATTTGTTTATCTTGTAAAAATAAGATTGCTAAGATTATTTCTTTAAAGCCAAACATTTGGCTTGACCTATGCAAACAGAAGCTATATTTTTCAAAGAACAATTTTTGCATGATACTGCTATTTTAAAGCCTTGAATAAGACTAACGGTGTAAAATAATCAAAGTTTTCAATAACACAAACTTCATATCTTTTTGTAGCCTTAATGATTAATCTTTGCTATTTCCGGGACCAGCTATTTTTGTAATTCTTGGTGAGAGGATTTTGTGCAATCTGTTTATATTTTGAAGTTTGATAAGCATTTTTTTATTTCATGTGTAACATGTGGGTCAGTTATGCCACTTGAAAATGAATAGATATAATAGGCAAGATATTGAAATGAAAACATGAATGAGTTATGCAGCATCATAAACAATAATATCAATTAAAATCTCAGGGTTTAGAGTTGATTGTCATGAACACAAGATTTTTTGTACTTGTGTGTTAGTCTGCATTGAATAACATTTTACAACTTTCTGTTCTTTGTTAACAAATAAAACTGTAATTCGATGGAGAAAAAATTTTTCACAACTATTTACCCTAACTGACTGATAAACTAAATTTTTTGACCCTAATCCTCTATAAGATAACACCCGACTTGCCAAAATGTCTTCAACTTTTATTTTTCTACATTTATTTAGCTAACAAAAATTACCATATTAGTTACTCGTAATGAGATATCTTTTTACTCTGATTAACAAGGGAGTTAACAAATATCATAAAGTAGTACACTTTATTCAGTTTGGTTCCACAAAGTATTTCAAGATTGTTAGACATAGTAAGATAGGTTAATGCTATTTTTCAAATAATCCTTAACAGAAAAATTAAGTTTTATTTTTCTATTGCATGAACAGTCTTGATTTTTATTTCATTTTTTGCTCAATGATACTACTCTTATTCTTTTAAAATTTTGATGTCCATACATTATCCAGGAGTTGCCCTGGACAATGTATGGGCATATTTTTCTGGCTTAAAAAAGGAGTTGAATATTTCTTTAAAGCAGATATTTCTGTTTCTTACTGTTCTTTTAACCAGTTGTTGTAATGAAGCAAGTTATGCACTTTACATTGTGTCCAAAGCTATCAAAAATGATTTAAAGATAGGATCCTAGGCAGTATTACTCATACGGTCAATCATTGATTTGCTTAAGGTGCATTTAAAAATCCTTCTTGATAATTGCAATATTTACTGAGCATGTGCTGCTATTTTCTTGGCAAATTGATAGAATAATTATGAAAACAGTCTGCCCAGGAAAATAAAATTCCCAATCATCACTGACTTTTTATAATCCAATCTTATTAGGGTAATGGTTCTTGGAATGTCAGTTCCCATTCCTCCCCCTGTTTCTCCAATTCCTCCTCCTGTTTCTCCAATTCCTTTCCGAATCTTGAATCTTATCTAGTAATTTTTTTGACCTACGTACCTTCTATCATGCATTCCTCCCTGGCTAAAATTCCTCCCGTGGGAGTCAAGTGCCTCTCATTTGAGAATCTGTTAGAGGGATTGAAAAAAATGCCCCACATTAGTATTAAAGCATCATTGGGGAGATTTTGAAAGATGAGGAATTGATTACCAAATCAAACAACAAAACACCTGGAATAAGTATGAATATCAGTCGAAATTAAACCTTAAATAGACTCCAAAAAAAATTTCTTTGGCAAATATATCATTTTGACATCACAAACAATGAACTCTTATAAGGGGCAACAAAAGTCATTTCAAATATGAAAGTTTATTAATGCAAAAGAAATTTGATGTTATATGATCCATATCTCTAACACTGAGATTTATTCTAAGTTTATCAAAGAATAATCTAATCAAGGCTTCAGAAATACAGCAGAAGATGATTTTATATATTGATTTATCCAAATGATTTTTTTTTTTTTTTCATCTTCATTATTAAACTCAACATTTTGACCCTGTATCCTCTGACCTTCGGGTGCCTGTGTTGTTCTTATTTTTTGGCTATCCTTGCTAAGGGATATTGCTGGTTAAAAGTATGCAGTTACCTGGTGGTAATGAGTTCAATTCCTGGATCAGGTAGTAGAATCCATGTATATTCTGATTCAGCAGAAACAAGCAAAAATAGCATCACAGGAACAAAATAACACAAAAATCAACTATTACAGATATCAATCAGCATTGACACCAAAAAAAAAAATAAAGTATACGCCTGAAGAAGGATGAGTATGTGGCTGAAACATTGTCTCTAATAGCATCTATATCATCCAAGATAGGAACAATGATATTAAAGGATAAGTTTTCCTAAAATATTTGTGTACCTGAAATGTATTCAGATGTAAATTGCTGAAATCACCAGTTATTTGGTAGAGTAAATTGTGCTTATGGACAAGTGCACTAATTGATTGTAACTGATAGCATTTTTTATGCTGGGAATAACTGGTTGTCAATATTTTCAAAGCACTAGATAGTTTGGCTAATCCTCCCTTTCTTTTCAATGTTTCCATATTATCAAAGTTCTTTGATTTAAAATTAAGATAGTTTATACAAAAAAAAAATTATATACAATCATTTTTTTGTTTTTTAAATATAATGAAAAATCTCTCTTAATGAAATTTTAAGCTTGCGCATTGTCATCACTATTAACATTATGATTGTTATTAATCTGTTTTATTTTCGTGCTGTATAGCTGATATCATCTGTTTAATATTATATACCTATATTTTAGATGGATAAGATTAAATGCAAAAGCGTTTCATTGCATTTGATTTAAGTCCCTAAATTCTCATGTAGTGAAGACAGCTTCTTTTTTTTTTTTTACTGGTAATTAATAGAAACTATTCTCGAGGACCAGGCTTTGAATTATTTAGGATGGGATTTTACAAGATCAGATGTCAGTTGCTAGTGATCCAATATTTCTGTATCCTAGGGCAATGCCCATTCCAAATTTGCATGTTTGGAGGAGCCTGCCATAACAGTCATGTAAAATGATTTTCCGTTCATCAAACGAAACTACAACCCCAAAGTATTTTGAATTTAGATATTTATACCTTAATTTGAATCTTTGATTTTAGATAAAAGATCTATAATCTGTAATTTTTTTTATTTATTTTTTCATTAGCTTTCTCAAGAACCGCTGATCCAAAAAACTTGAAACTTGCCACTGCACTGCCTTGTGTGCTGACTTATACATCTGGTGAATGTCAGCTTCATACAATGGCCAGTTGTTGAGTAATTGCAATGCATACACACAGACAGGGAGGATTTTTTCAATTGTATTTAGATAGTAACATTTCCCCATAATGTTTATGTTGTAAGATCGAACTGATTCATGTACCTCTTAGTATTGTTCAGGTATTTGTCTCAGTTGTAACATCAGAGGAATTGCAGCCTGGAGGCTAGTTTCCGAATATATAATTGGTTTTTGAAGGTGATGAGAAAATTTTAATTTCAAGACGAAAGTCTCTTCAAACTTTGAACTCAACCAGCCATTCTCGACCTCTTTTGGCTATGGCCCCCTTGTGGACTCTTCTCAGGTTCCAGCCCCCTCTCCCATGTTAAACAGGGATACAACAAAAATAGATGAGCAAAATTTTTTTTTTTCCTCTCTATGGCCCCCTTCAAATGTTCCAGGGCCATATTGCTCTTGTTGAGAATGACTGAATAGGGTGTTATTCGTATCTGCCCCTCGTTTTGACTTATTCAACTTGCACTTAAAATTTCATGGCTTTTTCTACTTTGCTCCCTGGTCCTTTTTGCTGCTGTTAGTGTTCCCTTGTGACACTTGATCATACCTTTTTTCCATTCTCTGAACAACCACCACCACCACCACCACCACCATCATGTTGCTGCTGCTACCACTACCACCTTATTTGGCTCCTCTTTTTTTCTTCTCAAAGTGCTGTAATTACCTGCTGCTGCTGCTGCTGCTCTATATATTCAGTCTTTATTATGCTGTGCTTACCTCCTCCAGCCTTTTGGCCAGAACAAAGGGAAAAAAATGTATAGTTCCAGGGGGTCATCCTACCAGGCTGCACTCCCTACCTATTGCCTTTAAAGTAGTAGGGTCTGCATCAATCCCTGATGCCTCTGAAAGTAAACTGGACAATTTCTGGCGCTACCTATTCTGATGTATAGGGTCGCCACGATAGACTCTACATGGTGTCACATTCCACCCTTGTGGCAAGGCAAATAAATACAGCCCACTTATATCTATATATTTACCACCTTGCTTCCACAACTTGATGAGAAAGGAATTTTCCCTAATTTGTATGAAGTAATGCCTCAACAGTTTTTCATCAAATGTGGGAATAGATATACCTTTTGCACCCTAAGAATGACCACTTTGTAAATGCACAGATTTTGCCTTGATGTCATTCAGATGTTGTCCATTTTACATAGGTAAACAAATCACACGTTTTCCAAAGTTTCTCCCACTCGGAAAAGCAAGTCATTTTTTAAATTTTTTGCACTTTCAATCCAAAAAGTCAAATAAGAAAAAAGTTGTTTTTTTAAGTTTCAAAAGTTTCTTACCATTAGAAAAACAAAAAAATATTCTATTTTTTCTATCAAATGTTGATTTTTTCAAACTCCTACATTAATTTTAAAAGTTAACTACACTAAAAAGGAAAAAGTATTTTTGTGCTTTCAATCCAATTGTATAAAAAAAAGTCCAATATCAGATGAAAATACAAAAAAAAAGTTTTGAAATTTAATTACAGACAAAAAGTAGTTTTTTTGGTTTTTTTTTTTTTGTTTTGGGGGGGTATTTTTTGTGCTTACAATTGAACTGTAAGGAGACTTTTGAAAATTAGTTTTTCTCAAAACTGACATATTTATGGAGATAATGATTGTCTATATGGATAGAAAGCACAAAGAATATTTTTCATGGGGTCTATTTTTCTAATATATTTATAAAACTAATGTTTTAGTATAACTTGAAATTTCAAATTGTACTTACAAAACTAGGATAATAAAATAAAATCTAAAGTTTTTTTCTTCAAATTCCGCCCTGTCTTACCTAAAACCTACACATTGTAGGTTCACCATAACTATCTTTACAAAAATAAATAAATACATTTCAATTTGATCAAAAGTCGATTTTTCAAAACACGAATAACTATTTTTTTTACACAAAATTATGAAAAAAGAAATGTTCATATAACCTGAATGGAACTGTGGAGAAAGTCTCACAATATTTGAAAAAAACTTATGTTTGTATCTTACATGTCACATAAATTCCTTCAAATAATATTCCAAATGAGATCTGCACCTGATCATTAATTTCGTAAAACCTTTTTGATGATTCCAATAGCTCTCTATTATTCATATATGATATTCAACTTTTTTTATTAGATTGGATTGAAAGCACAGAAAATACCTTTTCATAGAGTAAGTAACTTACAAAAATAATGTATTAACTTTTTTTTTTAATTAATTTTGATAGAAAATAGAATATTTTTCTTTTTTTTTGTGGTAAGTAACTTTCAAAATTTGATAAAAAACTGGTTTATTCTTATTTGATATTTTTGGATTGAAAGCACAAAACATTTTTTTTTTTCATTATTTTTTTGATTAAAAAAAAAAATACTTGTATTTCAGAGGATAAAGTAACTTTTGAAAATATATTATTTGTTTACATTTGTAAATGACATCATATGGTGTCAAGGAAAAATGTTTTCCAGTCAATGTGTTCCAGATTTTCATTGTAATGAATTCTTCTTATTGTTGAACTTATTTATTTTTTCCATTTACATATCTTTTTATCAATTTGCCTCTTTTTTGTAAATTTACTTCATGTCATTTAAGGATGATATTCTCAAAGAAAAACAAATAGATGAAGTAGATCTAAGAGATCTTTGGTTTTGATAAGCTGTCATGAAAAGGCTAGAGGATTGACAATCTGAAACATTTTTTTAATAAGTCAGAAGCAGAATGAGTGCAGTAGAACTCTCAAGATTCACCCAAAGATTATCTCCTGGATCCTAAAGCTTGTCATGTAAATGAAATGTTTTTCTGCCTTTCATTCTTGTCTTCCTGATTCTCAACTTAATGTTATCAAGTACAAAACTGTTGGTTTAATGTGGCATTATTGTTTTCAGAGGTTGCTTATTTTGACTTGGAACCACAATAATGAGGATCAAAATCACAGACATGAGACTACAAAATTAACTTAGGTATTGCTCTAAAGCAGATGCCTTTGTTTTTCAAACAGGTGTCTGCTTGTTTATGATTATTATAATTTGCTTGCTATTAAAATCACAAATATATCCTAAAATTCAAATAAAGCAGATGCCATTCTTTTTTGTTTACATATCATTGGAAGTAGGTTTTGACAGAAGTTGAAAAAATGGACTTCGTGATAAATGCTTGAGTCATTTAACACTTCTTGACATATGTTATGATTTTATTGGTTCCCTAATCTGCAAACAGAAGTTTAAGCAAGAGATAATTTTGAGCAAGAATCAAAATCTTAGATAATTCTTTCAAAACCGCCGGAACCAGCACATCTTTAATAGCTGCTGTAAGTGATGTCTACAGCTGATGTGGCACAGACAGTTAACTGTCGGAGAAAAGTTAGAAAAACTTTGCTTGAATATAGTCAAGTCCTCAAAGCTATACCAAAACAAAAATTAAACTGCTTTTTGCATTATATGATTCATTCATAAAACCTGCCAACTGACTAATTTAACTCAAGAAGCAAGCACTTCAATGTTAAAAAAGCTCTTTTATAACCTGTATCTACTGCATTTTTCAAGTTACTGGCATGGCTTATCTGATAGTCTTGAGTCATATCCTATGAGCAACAATCTAAACCCCAGACCAATCTCTCACAAAATTATGCTCACTGTAGACAACCTTGTAATGTATACAAATGATCTAATGACTGGTTTATATATTCAACCCCTCTTTTGATGAGATAGATAATTGTCCTATGAGGATTGCTCCATTTTTATTCTTGGCACTGTGGTTATACCCTCTATGGTTCTTGAATTTGGCTTAACAGATGATGTTAACAATGAGGAAAAAATGCTGTTTGTTTTTTGTTTCCCGGAGGTTTTTTTTTAAAAATATGTGAATTGTTAATTTGGGGAATTGCTGTTTTAAACGACTGACAGAAATCAGAAATTGTGTCCTGCTTATGTAACTGTAAATGTTTTATCTGATAACAGAGATTTTATTTTACAATGTATTTCTTTTATGACTCATTGGGTCACTATCCAAGTCTCAAAAATGATGAACAAAGCAGAAGAGCTTGACTGGATTGAAATCGATCTTAATCAACTGTTTATGAGGTTTGTAGTTCATGAAGATTTATTTATTTTGAAATTTCGGTTTGGTGCTTTCCTGTTCCAGTTTTTCTTCTACAACTTGAACTTTTTTGGCTCTCAATCTCTACACATTTTTATTAGTTTGTTTATTGAAAGATAAAATCAAGGCTGTCCTGTCTTCACTTGTGGATTTGTTTTTTGTGATTAAAAAGACTAATAACCAAACTATATGACCATTTGAAACTTGATATGACAAACTAAGAGCCTATCTGTTTCATACTCATAAATCTGATATCTACGAAGTACACTTTGCTATTATAAATTAATGCTTTGTGTTTTAAAGAAATCGGTGTATTATAGTTTTAAGTAATGGAATTATCTAGAAGTTGCATAAATCTTTGTTCAATATTATTCTGTTCAATTTTAATTGTTGCTGTTGCTCACTTTGGTACCTAGACTTTAAAAACTGTTATTGCTTTGATTTTTGTTGTTGACTTTGGTAGTTTAACCAAAATTTCTCTCCCTTCTACCATTTTAACTTTAAAAAGTGTATTTGTATTTAAAATAAGTTAGAATTGGGTTGCAGGAGGGCCCCATTTATCTTGTTCATCTTCAGTCTTCATATCTTTTTTTGTATGACAATCATATATTGGTTTTATTTTGAATAAAACCTCTTGTGTAAAACTTTAGCTGGAATAAACAGGACATGAACAGCTAAATGTTTTCCATACTGAATTTTCTTTTGAATCAAGGAAGCATTTAGGTTAGAGAAATCCATTCCTTGGGATATCCACATATTTGGGACTTGGTGTTCTCTTGGAAGCAGCCAATGCACAATGTTTAAGAAAAGACCTTCTGGTCTTAACAGTAGTTGTTTTTGAAGTTGTCTACTTCTATGATTCAGTATCAATATACAGAGTTGTTTTCAAAAGAACAATTTTACACTATTTAGTAATGTATATTTAAAGTTGAATATTTTTTGTTCATTTGTTACTTTTTTGTTAACTTGTGCATTCAATGAAAACTCAGTGCCCACACACATGGATCTTTTCATATTCCTTCATAACTATTCGTTTAAGAATAAATTTTACACATGCACAAGTAAAATGACAATTTATGGCTACTAAATTAAAATGTGGGTGTCCTAAATGCACTTGAAAAATTCCAGCTGATGTTACCAACTATAACACTTGCAATAGTAGTGGTGGCAGTAGTAGTGGAAGTGGTGGTGGTTTTGGTGGTGGTGAACAAGTTTAATGTTTGGCCTTGGCATACACAAGCCGACTTGAAAACTGAATTATCAACCCTGGCTGACCCATACATTACACAGACAGACTTGATCTCTTATCAAATTGTATGTAGCAAAACAAAAGACCAATAAAATTTTCAAACATACATTCAGCTCTGTTATTTTTTTCCACATTTGGCATTTTGTAGTTTTTGTTCCTTAAGGAAAAGATTTTCAATGTGTATTTCCTCCCTGTTTATTGTTACTTTGAAAATTTCAAAACAATCTGAATTGAGCAAAAAAATCAGTTACCTTTAATTTGAACATTTTCTAAATTGCTGCTTTCTATTCATTATATCACTGTACTTGATATTATATAAGACCCTGCTCTTTATTTCCACAGGGAATATTAAGAAAATAACATATTTCCTGAATTCCTCTCATTTATCTCCCAGTTTTAACTCTTCCTCAAGTTCTGGACAATGAAAGTAACATCCACCTTCTTAGTCTTTTTTTTTAATTTTTTGAGAATAGGGAGGTCTTGTATGCTGTCAAATACAGTATATATAAATGTACAATGTGGCACTTTGGCTACCTTTCTTGATTTGTTAGTTCTTTCTGCATTCTAATAAATTCATTATTCTAGCTGCTGTCAGTTGTCATGGCTTAGAAGGCCAGAAGACTTTTTTTATTTAGCTTAGTTAATATTGTTTATTTACGCTTTATTAACGTTTAATTTTCAAATACTACTAATTTTTGGTCTTTGGGGCCAATAAGTATGTATGTTGCTACCTTTGAGAGATTAGCTATCAACAGTTAAAATAACACTGTGATGAATGTATTGTCCAAATAATTATCTTATCTAATGTTTTAAAACCATAATGTCTTAATATTATCCTGATTTATTTTTTAGTTGATGAAGCATCATCAACCATTATTGATTTTTGACTAGTATTTTCTTATGTCTCAAATATTTTAGTCACTTTTTATCACTATCTACTCTATCAGTCCTTGGTAGTGAATAAAAGGCACAGATTCGAAATAAAGAATAAGCTTCAGGCGAGACTCAAATTCCCATTCATTTTTCCTATGGAAATTACCTATGTAAGGCACTGCAGTTCTGACAGCCATAAGAGCTCTTATAGCTCTGTCAGTTGAGCAATGCCATACATTAGCAGTTTCCCAGGTAAAATGGATGCGAGTTTGAGTCCGGCTTTGAAGTTATTCTTTATTACCAATCTGTACTGTTTACTCACTCAGATCATTAGTCCATTGTTGAGTTGCAATAGAGAGCAACTAAAAAGTTTACTATAAAAGAGAATATTAGTCAAAAATTAATATTGTATTACTGGTATGAATTTTTTAAAAGATTCATACTGATGTTTTTAAAAGGCATTTAATTGTTACTTCTTGTGTTAATTGAACATTTTTGCATTTAGCATTTTCACAGATATTAACAAATGTTGTGCCCAGCACTAAAAAAAAAGATAAAAAGAAAATGTTGGAAAATGTTTTATATCACATCTTTTTTCTTTTTCTTTTTTTAATTCGTGCAGCAGGAAAAATATCCAAATTGCCGAATTTTTGTGATGGAAACAGCTTTAATCTTTTTTAACTGAACAGCTAATTCTTTGTCTAAAACCAATAATATAGAATCGTCTCAGTTTTCAAGGCTCCAATTTTTAAAGGGAAAAAACCTACTGGAAAAAAAGTGGCCACTTGTTGCCAATGAAATTATTTATCTGAGATGATATAATTAACTTCACTTTTTATTTCCTCTGAAAAAGTAAAGTATATAACTATGCAGACAATTACTGTATTTCCCAACATCAAAGACGCTATTTTTTTTCCCTGCAAAATAAGCCTTGAAAATTTATCCTTACAGACCAAAAGTTACTTTTTTCGTAGGTTTTTCCTATCTTCATTCTTTTTTCAAAATTCTGCTAGTTAAAATTGGTGAGTCCTTGGAGCTGAAGTATCCTCAACACCGAGATTACATTGCATTCTCTTTATTAAGGATAAAATTCTTCAATGGGTCTCTAAGTAAAAAATCAAAAGTTGATGAAAACATTTTTTGATTTTGAACATTGTGAAAAATGTTTTTATTTATTTAATCAGTTTAATTGCTTGTCAGATTCCAATATTGGATTATATGCCAAATATCTTTATTTTTAGACCTGTTACCACATGTCCAGTTAAAACATGTTACAATAATTCAGTGGTTAGAATCTTTAATGGATACACATTCTATCATCATGGATATAGAAACATTTTATGCCTTTAGTCTTAAATTTCCTTGAAGATTTACAATCCTCTCAGTTTTACAGTATTACTCTGAACAGTTTGAACATTTTCAAATTTATAATTCACTAATCTGAAATTTGTCTCTTCAAGTAAAAATATGATTAAGTCTCTAAAATCTATTGTGGATAGTTCTTCTTGAACAGCTATTCTCAACCATGATACCCTTACAAATTCCTCTTAGGTTAACAGGGATACAATACATATAGACAGAAATTTATTAATTATTATTTTTGTCTATGGCCCCCTTCAAATGTGCTAGGGCCCTCAATGAGAATGGCTGTTCTAGAGAATACGAATATACACAGAAATTCAGCATCGACTTTTGAAGATATATTGGTCTGAAATAGATGAAAAAGGAGGTCCGGAGCTAAATACACAACTAACAATAATTTTTCTTAGTACTCTCTTGATCATGAAATTAGTGTCAAGAAAATGTTCAACTGTGTCTCTAAATCATTATTTTCAATTTTTTGACTTCTTCTTACCTCCATCTTAATTCATTATTTGTTTTCTATCACAACTTTTACACAGACCTTATTTTCTGATCAAATATTATTTACTCACTGACAGAGGTAAATCGGTCTGAATAGAAGTTGCAATAAAAAGTAAATAATGAATTAGGATGAAGGTAAAAAGTAGTCATTAAAATTAATGATTTATAAGACTTCATCTGAAAAAAAAAAGTGTACTACTAAATTGTGAAAGAATATTTGTTTGTAGAAAATGGAGCTATGAAAATTTAATTACCTGCAATAATGCTTATACCTCACAAACTAATTTTTTTTTCAATTGCTGGCATGGACTAGTACTTTTATTGAGAGTCTAAAAATAGGTGTAAAAATTTTTCAAGTCCTATTTCTCCTGGTTTACTACTAAAAATGAAATATTATTTTTCAGAATTTGCGTTTTTAAAGTTTATAAAATGTCACTTATTGATGTAATCTATTCTAAAATTTTTATTCTGTTAAAATATCTTTTGAATTGGATTTTGAAATTTTGTTGTGCTTAAATAAGCGAAAAAGTCGGATTGATAAAAAGATGAGTAGTGTAAATCGAAAAAAATGTTTCAGGTAGCTCAGTGCCCCCCCCCCTCTCCATATGTCATTAGAAGTTCTTTCAAAAACATTCTTTAACTGCTTTTCTGATTGCTTATGTGTAAAAAGTACTGAAAATAGCTATTATTCCTTTCAAACTTGATTTTTGTGGCCAGGATAGTGATATTCACCTGTAATTGTTTTTCTTACTTTGCAATTAAAAATGTGAAAATTGCCTGTTGTTCAATTGAAAATTAGTAGATTTCAAATTATCAATGTCCTGGTCATAAAGCCAAGTTTGAAGGGAATATTTGACATTTTCTATGCTTTTTACACATAACCAATCAGAAAATAACACAATACCCAGGAACATAAAGAAGTGAGAAAAAAAATTGCTCAGTATTATTCATTTTCAACTAGATTACAGTATACCTGAGACTGTGCCAGTATGTTTACAGAGCAATTTGAAAGGTTAATGCAAGGTATCATTACCTAAAATACTTATATCCGTTCTGGTTAAAAAAATTATCAGTAACAGCAGTAGTTGTTAGCAGCCAATGAACAAACACAAGAACAAACAGCAAGAGAGCCAATTTTTTTATTCATGTATTTGCATTACCCTCTTCCTCTCTTTCTATTATGTCATTGGCAACTCAGAAATTATTATAAACATTACAACCCTTGTAATGTTTATTAATACAAGTCCATGACCCATCACTTTACTGTTGGTTATCATGAGTCTTACCAGAGCAGGTTTAACTGATGGTTGTTTCTGATATTTTGTGTGACAGACATGGTAAGAAGGGTGAGGGGAGAAAAAAAAGGTAATCTAATAGAAGGGAGAGTCACGGTGTGTGACAGACATGGCTCTTATATTATTATATGTATGATAATTAACCACCTTAGACAAGCAACCTAGGTACAAGCTGTGTAGATAGATTTTCTTTCCTTTTCTTTAATAGTTAAATCTAAATCATATGCAGATGGCTTTTTCTGTCATGAAATAAATGTTACTTGCTCAGTTGTTTTATCTAAAGAAGTCTTGAAAGGAAAATGTATTTCCTTCAGCTTTTTCTTTCAATTTTTTCTCCATCAAGAGGATAATACTTTCATGTTGCAAGCCTCTTGGTCCATAATATGTGGCTATTTAAAATTCTAATTTACATTTTTGCAGAATTAACTCCCTTTGAATTAGCCATTTCCTTGCTACCTTTTAAGCAGGTATGAATTTCAGTTGAGTTTTCACAACTCCGATTTCTCCGTCAATAACAATAATCTATATTAACACGTTCACAGCCACACTCTGCATGTGTGCATCATGTGGCATGTTGGCACCCCTTCCACAGTTTTATTTAAGATGATATAAATAACTGCAACAATGTGCTAGACTTGGTTTCTGCCATTGAGTGGAGGATGTGCTTATTTTGTTGCATTGAATTTTGCACTATTCAAGGTAGCAGTGAACGTGTTGAATTATTGGAATTGTCATGAAATAATGAATTTTTTTTTCCCTTCTCTATAACAAATGGTAAGTATCTAAGTGGATCCACATTATAATTTTCTACAATGTAATCTCAAACTTTTCATGCTGCCTTAAATACCTGACAAGAAAACTGGGTGACAGGAAATAGTATAGTTTTTTTTTAAACCAACAAAAGATTTCAGAAAATTAGAATTGATTTCTCCACTATATTTTTTTTTTTTTCAAGTTTATGCCAGGAACAGCTTCCTTGTTTCATGTCCATATGTATATATACATTTTAAAGAAGCTCAAAGAAAGGTGATGTAGAACTTGGAACAAAGGTCAAGCAGACTTCAGCTTCACTAAATTGAACTTACCTTCCACTCTGTTTGGTTAATCATACTAACCAATAGATCTTTCTTGAGTTTTTTGTTTTTTTTCTGTAATAACTGCAATTTTCTGTTATGAAAATGTTCAGTGTAAACTCTACAAATCTCTTTAATAATTAAATTTTAATCTACTTTAAATAAAATTGATATGAGTTTTAAAAAAGTGAATGATATTAGTTTTTTTAAAAAAGTGAATATTAGTTTGTTTTTTTTTTAAATGACCTGTGGTGAGACTTGATATCATGATTTGCTCAGATCATTTAACTGAAATGTTGTAATGCTGAAATGGGTTAAGTTTTAGGAAAATGAAAAATCTCTAAATTTCAATCAAGGAGTAACGAAGAGGTTTGCATTTTTTTTTTTTTTTTTTTACCCAGTCTTAGATTTAGTTACTCTCAACTCTATGTTGTTCTAATATCCTGATGTGTACATTACTAGTGTGTACAATAACAATTATGATGTCAAACGGTTAATGAAGGATGAGTTTAAAGGTTAGGTTTCTGCCTGCAATACAAGCATACACAAGCTTCCCAAGGTAAAAAGAAAGTAAGTTCCAATTTCATGAGAGCTTATTCCTAATTTTTTTTGTTCTGCACTGTTTGCTCACTGCTATTGACTGACAGTCTGAGTAAGTTGCAATTCAAAGCTACTGAACAAATTTAAAAAGAAAGAAAATAATTAAAAAATTGTTAACGGTTGACCATTTTGTTCTATCAGTAATCTTACTAACTTAATCATTTTCATATTAGCTTCTTGGCTTATTTCATTTTTTTTTCTTTTCTTTGTTTAATCATATTACAATGTCCTATGATATGTAGAGCCATAATTAACCTCCAACATTGGTGATGGAAATTTGATCAATCAAAGACAACAATTCGGAAAAGAGTTGCTATATTTTTATCATTTACATTTCTAAGTCTTTACTGTTTTTTGTTTGTTTTTTTTTTTTCTTTAAATATTCTCTTGCAATAAATCGCATGTTTTTGTTTTTTTTTACTTTTAGATTTTAATCATTATCTGGAAAGAGTGTTTTAGTGCCTTTTTCATAGCTGGCATAGCTTTTCAAAAATGTGGTAGAAGATTACCATCAATAAAGTAGATCTAATTTTATATTACCTCTTAAATTCATGCCCCCCAAAAAGTGTCAATTTCAAGGGAAATAAACTCTGATTAAAATTATCACCCTTTGACTATTTGCAGGTTTGTTTTTTTTTTTTCGTTTTGTTTTTTTTTTGTTTTTTTTTTTGCTATTTTTTTTTTTGCTATTTTTTAGATTCGGTTCATAGTTCCCTTTTTTCATACTATTCATTGAAGAGTTCCACTGACAACTATAAGTGGTTTATGAATTCAACAGTTAGCTTCTCTTGTCAAAAAGTGGAGCATCACAGAACCCAGTCTGGGCTTAACCTCTTCATTGCCAAGAATATTTTGTAGTCTAACTCCTGTGCTAGGGTTTTCTCATGAATAAATTGATGGAAATAGTTTTCATTGCATGTTTGAAAGCAATTCTTTTATTTTTCAAATCTATCCTCTAGTATGTATAACAGAATACCAAAAAATATTTATACATGAATGTGTTGTTGAGTTTTTCTTATATACCAGCAAATTGTCCAACAAACCTATTTGGTCATTTTTTTGTAGTATATCTAATTACTCAACCCCTGAGTTTGAGTAAATGATTATCATCTGCCTCCTCCTTTCTTGAAAGACAATCGATTATGCGCCAAGTATTAGTCTGTGATTGTGTTGAAGTGCCCAAAATTTTACAATCTCTAAAACGCTATATTTTGAATATTTACCGTATTATGTTTAATACTTATATACAATTATAATGGTTTTTTTTTAAATATATATTGATAGCCTTAGATTGAATAAGCTTAGAAAGATCACATTTTTGTACTTGATTAATCCATTTTTTTTATTTTTTTTAAAATTTTCACTGTCCAAGTAATTAGACCTTGAATGAAGAATGCCATCGCGAAGTGATTAACCTCCTAGCTCTTTGAATCGAATTTGGCTATTTTTTTTTTTTATGATGTTATTCTTATCTACAAAATAAGGCTAGGCACATGAGATTTTTTTTCTTTTTCTAATTCACCAGTATTTTTATTTTGAATTATATTTTGAGATAAGTCTGATTGTTCCATCTATCAGTCAAGGTAGGTACAGCTTCAGTATGCAGTGTATCTGCAGTTAGGAAGTTTTATGAATTAGTAAAATATTTTGTTCTGTCTTACAAAGCTGTGCATCATTTGAGTGTGCTACTAGTGATTTTCTGAAATCCCTGAACATTTCAGTAATTTCAGGATATCCCTAGTTTCTTAATTGATGCAGTAATGGTTAACGAACTAGTGATGCTGATCATTACGATTGAAATGGGTTCAATCCTCACTGATGCCCCTCCACTAAGCTATATATACACTGTCAATACTTTAGCAACATCCAGTTATATCTTGATAGTGCAGTTGATTCATTCCTAAATTTTCTGCAATGTTGAAGGTCTTATGATTTGATGTGTTTATTTTTTTCAGCTTATATTTAGTTCCAATGATTTGTTCAATAATACCCTAAACATACTATATCAAAATCCGTGCTGATCAAAACCGCTCTATTCATGGTATTCCTGTCATTTTTTTCCTTTTTCCTTTTTCTTTCTTTCTTTTTTCTTTTTTCTTTTTCTTTCTCTTTTTCTTTTAGAGAATTTCTATTACTATGGCTTTTAAAATATTTCAGTATTAGTTAGTCTGTATTGATTTGTAATGCATTCAAGAGCATGAGGAATATATTTATTGCTGTATACTTGATAATTACTAAGTTTAGCTTATAAAATCTCACTGCAAAAATGGCTTATTTAATCTCTCTGTCTGATTTAACGTGAAACATTTTTAAAATATAGTTAAGACAAAAGAAAAAACATTAAGCCTATCAGCATTAAATAAGTAACCATCTGATGAGGCTGAATGCTGTATGCAAAAATGTTTTCTTTGCAATCTCATTTATATTTGTGTTGCTTTTTTTCTCTCCATCTATTTCTCCAAAATAGAAAGCTGTTCATTGTTACAAATAAAGTTATTGCTCCTCATTTAATATTTTTTTCTTTGTCTAGCTAGGCAACCACTCAAAATAAAAATAGCTGACCAAAAGCAGCTGCACTTGAATGTTTAATCAAAATGTCCCACCTCCTTGAATCTCTACAAATAAGATGAATATTGAGAGACTAAATGACAAAAAAAATGGTTAAAATTCATGCTTAGCCTAATTCCTGAATTCACAGGAACAGTATCTTTCTCGCAGAAAAGCAAGAATATTACCAGAAAAACAGAACAAACACATTAATGTTGTCTAGGTTATGAGTTTCTTATCCAAAACCAATTCTTTATTTCAAATTCTCACTCTTTAATCTAATGGCATAAAGACAGATTAGCTGAATAAATATTGTGAAAAAAGCAGCAAAATTCATGAAGAAAATCTCAGAATAGTCTAATAATAATGGCAGACTTCTGCAATATGATATCAACGAAAATTGCTGAGATGAAGTCAGCCTTATTTTCATTAAGTGATAGAAGTGTACATTATATGAACATACCTTAAAATTGTGACTATTATTTTTAATCTATCATTGCCAACCAAAGCTAGAGAGTTCAGTCTACCCTGTTATTTTATCCAGAGCTGGGGAGGGGATAAGAAATGGATTCATGCCTTTCCCAAAGGTATTAGTGCAAAGAAAATGGAAATAGCTATGGCCAGAACTTGAACTTGGCACGCTGATTCTGTTTTCGGGGCTGGTGACCATTACACCATTCAAACCTCCCTACATAGTGCAGATACAGATAACCATAATGACCAGTCTAGTTGGAGAACAACTGTGAAATCAAAACCAGGAGCGAAATTCAATTTTCACCCCAGCTATGAGTAAAAATAGCAAAAAATTTTCTCAAAAATTCAAAATCTGTTGAGCAATGTTTTTTAGAATGTATTAACGTAAACAAGATGATTTTTGAAATAGTCAAGTTTTCATCTTGCTTTTTTCTCTTTTTTTTTGTTGCTTTTTAAATTGTCAAAATTGGAAATAGCTTCCAATACTGTTATATTGACAACTTATACACTTAATCTTAAATTTACACATTTGATAAGGTTTAAAATTGATGATCTAATCTTTTCAGATGTATCCAATATCTCTAAAAGTCACTTTATCTGTCTCCTGTTAACTGACATCATTTTTTTTTTTTTTCCATATCAGTTTTTATGATTGAAAAAAAATCTCCGGTTTTCTTTTCAGTGGTACGTTCGTTTTTTTTTTTTTTTTTTTTTTTTTTTTTTCATCAAAGAATTAATCATATATTCTTTTTTTTTTTTTTTAACCAATTCTCATGATAGATATTAAATTTGGGCGCCGACATTTATAAGCATGAGATTAAAGATTGAAATTTTTTAATTTTTTTTGGATATAATTCATAGTTTCTTTTCTGTGGTCCCCCTTCCCCACACTTTACCTTTAAAGGTCGCCCCCCCCCCTTCAATCTGCGGTTTCCCTTTCAGTGGTATGTGGACACATCATTCAAGGATTGTTCTAAATGACATTGTTAATATACCGAAATGTTGAGCATGGTATTTGTAAGGGAGATAACTAGAAAGAAAATGTCTCCATTGTTGCCTTGCAAGTTAGGCATTCAATATATTGTAATACAATAGGAAAAAAATTAAACCAATAGTCTTCTAATTTTGATTTTTTTTTTTTTCCATATAGTTTATTCTCTGTGGAAGTTGCTTTCCTGATCCAATTTGGCTTTATTAACTGCTCATTTTCAGATCTTTTTTCTTCCATGTTTGTTTATAACATGATGAAGAACAATACCTTGAATCGTGTGGTTTTGATTAGTGTGTGTTCTGATGATATAGTTGTACAAATTAATGTAACTAATTACAAGCTGAAAAAGAAAACATTAAATTATAAGATTACCTTGAAGAGTGTGGTTTTGAACTGTACAGAAAATTTTAAAACATTAACAACACTTTTCAAGTCATACCTGTAATATCAGTGTTCACAGTACTACAGTAGTTTTGGTAATTTGGGAAGGGGGGTGTATATCAGTTCTTGGCAATCCCAAGTTTTGTGAGGGAAGACATAACCATTGTCAATTTCGACTACGGATACATATAGGTGCAAGAAAATGGAGGTAACATGGCAAGCCATCGATTGTTGTCAGTAACTTAGTAAGTTTGTGTATATCTTTCAAAAGATATGATGACAATAATGAGTGAGAAAAATCTTTTATAATAAGTGGTGAATTGTAAGAAATCATTTGGGGAGGGGCAATATTAACCAATTGCTTGCACTGCGTGTGTATTCTGACAGAATTCAAATGAGTTACTATTTCATTTTAACTGTGATAGATATTCATAAATATAATTAACGATTAGTAATGTAAATATGTTATGAATTATTTTTAGAATAGTAATTTAGTTTAAATGATTAATTTAAATACCACGTATTGAATTGAATACTGAAAGAATATGTATTTATGTCTATAAGCAATTCAGGTAAGAATATAGCATTTTCACTTTCATCAATCATTTTTTTAGGCCCCTTTGATTTTTGCCTTCTGTGCATCTGCAGTCGGATTTGACAATGGTTAAGATGTGTTTGTTCACAAAACTTTTTCTCATTCAAGAGATCCACTGTCAATTACAAGCGGTTTATGAATTTACTTGCCCAGTAAAAAAAACTCCAAATTTAACAGCACTGGAAAGCATATATTTTATAGATATTTAATGAAATCAAAGGGAATTTATGAACTTACTTTTTGCATTAGTCTATTTTGACATGCAAACTGTTATCACATTTAAATTGTGCCCATGTTTTATTATGTTTGGATTGGAATTTGGGTTTGATGCATGGTTAGGGTTTTGGCTCCAAAATAAACACTTTGTCATGTTACGGTTAGATTCTGGCATAAGCACGGAGAGAAAGAGAAATCCACATAGGCAGTTACCTATGATGAATGGAACTTAGAGGTGCAGTTTGATATAGCTACATTGTAAATAGAACCCTCTCTTATAAAACTTTTAAATATTTCCTCTCTCAAAACTGACAATTTATCAGATTTCAAGACCTAATATATTGAAAGCACATGAAATTTAAAAGAAAAAAAATTCAAGCTTTCTCCAAGTTTTGAACTCTGTCCTGATAATATTTAGCTTGTTTCTGAACACTGGTGCATTTTTTCTTTCATTAAATTTTCTAGCAATGAAAGGTTTTGTTTTTTCTCATGAACACAGACCCCATAGAAATTGACCCTTTTTTCAAAATTTGACATAAGAATCTGTAGGGGAATTGAGACCCGCTGTTTACGAAAATTTTTTTTTTTTCCTCTGTGATGTGTAGTTAAAGTATGCAAACACACATGTACACACTCTTTAAACTGTTGACCGAGAAGTTTCTTGTTCTATTCATAGCCACTTGAAATCACCTAGGCAAAGAATCCTCCTCTGCGCACTCAGTCTTGTACTCAGAAAATTGAAAACACTCTTGGAATTTTATTATTTGGTCTGTTGCTCCTTTACTGTGACTAAAAGAAGGTTAAATTATGTGATGACAATTATAAAAAGAAAGGGACAAGCAAGTGGTATAATAGTTAACAACACTGACAATCGCCAAATTGAGTTCAAGTTAAGGCTTAGGTTGTTCACTTCACACTAATGCCCTTAGGAAAGGCATGAACCTTTCTCTTCTTTACCCAGCTATTGATAAAAATAACAGGACAGACTGGGTGCTCTAGCCTTGGGTAGCAACTGATCTAAAGGAGGGTTCCCCGACAGAAACTCACTGTCAACTACAGGCCAAGTGTGATAAGTATGGCACTCCCCTTAGCCAAAAACCATGACACCAGACATCTGTGGGATAGGATGCTGGAGAGCTTTCTCCCTTGGAAGTGAGAAAAGCTTAGTGATGATGATATAAAGAAATAAGAAGTAAATTCTGCCTTAATTCTATGAAAAACATATTTTGTTTTAGAATACCTGCTGCTGAGCAATGGTTAACAAGCTTGTTAGGCAGGCCACCTGATACTCAAGCATCACACTCATGACCCTGTTCCCCTGTGGAACCTTGTAGTCAAACAGTAATGGTGCAGTTTAATTTTTTTATGTAATCCCAACTTGATGTTTCTATATAAAAAAGACTATTATCATTTGCTGGTGCTCATTCCATCATGCCACTCTGAGGTCAGGTTATGCACTTCTGTCAACAATCATCCTTACACTACAAATTGTAGATGGAATGCCTATCATGTAACAGTTGTCTCTAAGATATATTCTGAATATACACCACGCCCCTGCGGAAATATATGCTATTTTCCCCGAAAGGAATGTGGCAGCAGTCACCCATGACTTCGGCATACAATATTTTTTCTTTACTCAAGTTAATAGGTAAAAACATTCACCTTTTTACTTTGAAGGAGAACCTTTTGATTTTTCTTATATCATATCCAATTTGAAAATATCACTACTCTTCCACTTTGGGTGCATTATTAAGAGATCTGAATGAAATGTTTATCTTTTGGGTTGACTTTGGATTAGTTAAACAACCAATGGGGAAACCACTGAATTGAAAATGAAAAATTGCATCAAGTTTTTTTAGGAAATTTGCCTTGTGTCCCTTGGTACTGAAGATGTGACTTCTTACTATGTAAGAAGGTAAGCATTGTTAGCAGGGAAGATAATTTTTTTATTGAGATCTACTGTGTACTTGACTCTTAAATTCATTAATGAAATTAACCATCAAAGAAAAATAAGATTTGATTAGAATTATCTCCCTTTGACCATTTGAATTTTGATTCTATTCAATTCATGAAAGTTTCATCATTTTTACTTCTATTCATTGAAGATTTCTGCAGTCAATTACAAGCGATATGTGAATTTGAATTAATTTGCATTAATTACTTCTATTTATAAGTTTATTTTATGGTCACCTAAGTGATACCATTATTTCTTTGAAGTCTGGCTGTCAGTAGCCAATAGAAATAATCATCAAATAGACCAACTCTAAGTTATATCATTACGTCCTACCATGAAATTGAAGGGTGAATTTTCTAAAGAACCGAAAATCCAATTACAAAAAATGAAGTTGAAAAAACTTAATCATTTGTCTATGTTAAGGACTCATTGAGTAATTTGACTCATTCTGGATAGTCTTGAAATATTTACAGGACTTCTAACATACTTTTCTTCTTTCTCTCAGTTTATTCAAGATGATTTCTTGAGATAAACGCTATTAACCTGAAAATTTATTCCAGGGGGAAGCTATTTATTATAATGACTGATAATATTATTAAATAGTTATTGTTATCAAAATCAGTTGGACCCAAACACTTCTAATCAAGAATTTTTTTTTCAAAAAAGTCAATTTAATTTTATTTATAATGTAGAGTTGTTTATGACAATGAATTTATAAGAATGAATGTAAATTGTTCAAATTTTTATATCATTTGCTCAATGTTATCAGCCAGTTATTGTTATCTAAAAGACCCTGTTCAAAAATGGTCACAGTAAACAGCTTCAATTTTATGAGAGTAAAATTCATTTTTTAGTATAAATTGTTACATTAGCATATAAAACAAAAATAAAAGTTGGTGATAGTATCCTGATTATAGTTTTTCAACAGTTGTTGACCTTTTTATCATTTCTTAGTAAGTCTTCTCATCATGAGCTTATAAAATAGATGATTAGGGTTGGAGATATAAACATTTAATGAGCAGTTAAATGAATGTGAAGTAATGTGTTTGTGCTAATTTCATGTCCATCTCTGATATTCATCATTATGTTCCCCACATTTGGTTGCTATAGGTATATTTGTCATTTTGTTTCCTGGGGATGGTGAATATTTTCTCTTCAAATAGGTATTTATTTTTTCTGAGTTTATGGTACTGATATCTGAGAATTTTTAAATCAATAGGAGTTTTGGAGTACATGCCTTTTTAAATGTGTGAAACAAGTAGTCAATCATAGGACTTGAAACTATTCTGCTTGTTCCATTTGTTGCCATTGTTATCTCTAGAGTATCAGCAAACCTATAGTGAGATGATACTCTGATATCAGTACATATGTCTGAATTCAATTCAGAATTGATTTGTTATAAAATGTAATTCAACGTATTTAGAAGTAATACTTACTCAGTCAATTGTCACTGGTAGAGATATTGAACAGGTTGTCCAAATATCGTTGATGGAGCCTTATGTATTTCATTTCATACCTTTTTGTTGATTTTTATTGAACCACTCATCTTATAGATTCAAGAGAGATAGGACTATTATGTTTACTACTACTACTAGGTGTAAACAAACATGGTATAGAAAAAATCGGAAAAGGAAAAATGTAATTGCATAATTGAATTTCATCTGCTTATATGTGTGAATCATTAAAGCTTCTTCAATATCAGATGGACTCTCAAGGGTATAGGATGCATGTTCAAATCAAGAAGGTTGCTTTTTTATTGCTTATCCATGCTGCTTGCTTAATGGTCATAGAATGTAAAACATTTTCAATAAAAAGCAACACCAATAAGATGAAAGAACAACTAATTTATTTTTATTAGATTAAGCATTGTCAACTAAAATCTGGATGATATAACTACTACTACAACTAGTGCAAGTAAAAATAACAAATATGGCACTGAATGATCAGAGAAGGATAAAGGAGGTGTTTGAGGATTAAGTTTGATCATCTGCCAGTCATAAAAACAGTGCTGAAGATAGTCGGCTTCTAAGAAAGAAATAAAAGGATGCCAGTTCGAATCTCACCCAGAGCTTATTCTTTTTTTCTTATCTTCTCTGTTGGTCTCAGTAAGTTGTGATGAGAAGCAACTGAAAATTTAAGATGAAAGTAAATACTAATATGGTGCCAAGACAGAATGAGGAAAAATGAAAAGTTGGTTTTAAGATTAGATTTGATCTTCTGTCAATATATGTACAGTACAGATAAGTAATTCAAGCACAGCATTAAAGGCTGAGAAGTCTGAAGTTCTGCCCACTTGCTGGAAGATCACATTTGAAAAGGAAAATTTAGTTTTAAAATCTAATGGTGAAACTGCTTCTTCTATAAAACTCCTATGATATTTATTTATGTTCATGTATGTCTATACAAATCTATTTGTTTTATGTCTATTAAAATATTTTTTGTACTGTATCTGCTGGAATACAAGACTAACAGTTTATAAGGGTATATGGAGGACTTCAACTCACTGCAACTTATCCATGCCCCATAACTGTCAATATTGAGCTTTGGTAGACAGCCTCCTAGTCATAATACCAGCACATTGGATACAGTCTGATGTCTGCATTTTTTTTATTTTTTTTATTAAATGTCTGTCTAATATGCCAGCATATATGGTACTTCATACAGATTTTACATTTTCTTTTATGTTTTTTTTTTCTTTTTAATACCTAAAATATTAGTGGTGGTACAATGTTCTGATGTTGCACTGCCATAGTCAGGTAAGAAATACAAAACCTGAACACCCACAATTATATTGCAAATATTTTTTTTGAATAACCCTTTTTGTGTCATTGTTTTTGTTTATATTATCTCAATCATATTATATCAAACATGTACTATGATATGCTCCAACTTCCTATTTTCTTTGAAATTTTCATTTCAAGCCACATTTAAAGTTATTCTTAATACTTCAAAGTCAAACAGATTTACAAAAGTTCATATGTTTTGTTTTTTTGCTTTTCAACACTTCAGAAAACTAACTGCTTTCAAATCTGATTAAAATGTTTATACAAGTTTTTATGTTACATGTTCAGATATTTATAATGATATTATTAATCAGAGAACGTCACTTGTCTTTTATTTTTTTTAAACTTATTTCTCATCTTCGTTGTTCTCAAAAACTGAACCAAGCTTACGTTTTAATTTATTCAAACAAGGTTTCAACTTTGTACCCTCCGGCCTTCTTCAGGTGCCTATTTTATTCTTATTTTTGGCTATCATGAATATCAAGAACCCCTTTATTGATAGAAACTATTTCTGCAATCATCGTGATGCTGAGTCATCCACCAATTGAACTATTGATGTGATTGGGCATTCAAAATGTTCATTATCTTTGACATCTTCTCAACCTTCTCAAAATTTCTTGTATCACTTGAACACACGTGCACGTTTCATGCATTATCACCTATAAACTTCAGTTTGCATGCAAAAAGATTCTATAGCCATTTTGTTTAATTTTACAAAAATTAATATGTTGCTCGATTTTTGAACAGGCCATTTTTACGACACAGTGAACTGAAGACATGAGCAGAATGATACTTTCAGTGGTGGTTTCTGCTTGCTCGTTGATCCACGTGTACTACATTGTTTGCCTATGTTGATGCAACTTACTTCCAACACTTCAGAGAGGAATACATGTACTGCTTACTGTTTTTATCTTTTACATGGTTGTCTGTAATCTAGATCAAATCACCATAACTTCAGAAATGGCCCGACCAACCAACCAACCAAGTGGGCTACAGATTCTTCTCTCTCTGCTACTCTGTGTGTCACCGGGTTCTCCTGATCACATTAAGTACACCACTAAGCACCATCTAAGTTCAGTGAATTTCTTGTTTTGTCTTTTTGGGGGGATGGGGTCTCTTTGGAAATTTTCAACAAACAATGCCCAAATCTTGTACTGGTATTTTTTAGATAATATCCAGATAATTAGTTCTGGTACCAGCACAGGCTTCATTATATCTAGGTAAGTCATATTAAAGCAGAAAAGATTGCTTATTCATATGAGAAATTACATTGCTTATTACCTAAGGACATTTTGAAGTTCAGAAATAAACACAAGGGAATTAACTTACCATCTCTAAGATGCATGATATACAAGGACCTTTTTGAGACTAAGCTTGAAGCCTCGTAGCTCAAGCCTTTTTCATTGGTCAGTTTCTCATACATAATACCTTTAAATTAGACACAATGTTACATTTGTGTATTGAGGAATGGGAGCATCCAGTCTCACAAATATAGTAGATTCAACAATTAGAAAGTTCTGTGCATACTTGTCTACTATTGCCCCAGATAAGAGGTTCAAGAAAAATATTAATTCTTAGATTATAAAGGAAAGTCAAGGTTACTAGAGTAATTGTTCTGCATGTTCAATCAATTCATGTATTATATACAAGGAGTATTCTAGAGCTCTGTTTTGTGCTCCTTGAATTTATCTGACAAATTTTTCCATGCTGGGGTCTAGGATGCATAAGCCTTTCTTCTGCCATTTGTTCTTTCAGTGTCACTAATCAGTTTCTTTGCTTTGGATCATTGAGAATAACAAAGATGAGAATGTTAAGTAAAATCATAATGTAACTTCTTATAAAATAGATTATGTATATTGTTATTCTGCATTATGTTATATATAACTTGATATCAATGCAGTAGATAATGGATAACAATGATTATAGTAAGTATTCGTTAGAATATATATGTACTCTATGCGCAACTAATGTTTTTAAATAGTGCTATGTAATACTAGTTTTTATAAGATATCTTTTTTTTTTTTTTTAAATATCATTTTTTTGTACTTGGTGTCCCCTTATGGTTAATACGGCACTACTTGAAATTATTAATAACTCTTCTCAAAATTATAGAAGGTATCTTTCCATAGCATCATGTTTCATGTTTAATACTGTATATCATTCAATCACATTATTTTAGATATATGTATATAGGAGTATTACAAAATGCATATTGTTCAATGACCTTGTCACATATGCAAATATTATATAGATTAATGCATTTGCCTGTTTTAAATTAAGTAGAATTATTATGAAAACAATTTTGTAAACCTATTTTATTTGATCTTGCAGATGATGTTGTCCCAAAAAGCCCTCGGCGCCATAGCACCGGTTCGGCAGACGTAGCACTTGAGCACACCAAAGATTTGATTGACTTCAACTCAGAGACAGGTGGCAAGTCCCACGACATTTTTGGAGGCAACACTTTGATAAAAGTGGCATTAGGGTTGGCTTCGAAGAAATACAAGCAACTCGTGGACACAGATGAGGAAAAGGAAAAGAAACGGCCTGAAAGCAAAGGTAAGAAGCTAGGAACCAAGCCAGCTGTTGTCCGACCTAAAGAACTTGTTGATTCAAGTTCTGAAGATTACCAAGGTGGCATCATTAACCAGGGTGCCGCTGACTTCAGCTACCAAGAACTTGATGACGAGTATGGCAGTCGTCCGAGTGCTGTTAAACCTACAAAACACAAAGAAGGATTTGAGTCTATTGAAGAATATGATCCAAGCAAAAGCAATCGAAACTTTCCAAGTGATCATTCAATTTCACATTACCAAGTACCTGAAGGCCAGGGAGATAGAATTGTTGGACATGAGTATGGTGTGAAACCCTTGCTTGATGATGATGAACTCGAAGATGCATATGCAAACGTTGGTGCTTCCCAAAGTAATAGCAGCAGTCTTCAGCACAAGAGACAGACTATGAGCCAGGAGAATATAGGCTGTGAGGCTGGCCTCATAAACTCTCCGTTTGACGAAGATGTATTTGCGGCAGCCCCATTTCCCATTAAATCTAATACCAAACGGCGACCTATCAGTGCAATTATAACGGGCTCAACAGCTTTATCCTCTTCCTCGTACCTACCAGAGGACGTGTTTGAAAAGGCTCCTTTCAGGGCAAAACTGAGTAACAAACTGCGAGGTGTTGGCAAGAGGAAACGAACAAGCAGCTCAACTCATTCACTGTCCACTCCGCACACTCCACCGACAGCCAACGATGATGTCTTTTCAAAGGCGCCATTTAGTGGCAAGAAGACCCCGAGCTCCATTCCCACTGCCCCCTCTTCATGTGCTGTTACTCCTGATCTGGAACCCCCACAACCAGTTCCAATATCTGAACCATCACAGACTGTTACTCCGGAGATAGAGTTATGCAGCTCTCCGAGTCAGGCAAGTTCAGTACCATCTTCAGCTGGCAGCCAAGATGTCTTTGGTGCTGTGCCATTTCCTGACATGTCTTCTGTATATCCTGGCGGCACATTACAGCAACATCTCAGCAGCAGCACCGAAGACATCATAAAGCTAAGTCCTCCCCTCGACGATCAGCAGTCAGAAGACTCGTTCCTCTTGGCACCATGTGATGCTGAAGCTCCTGCGGAGGGACCAAACCACACATGTGCCGAGAGCCCTTGTAGTGAGGACGAGGCCTTCCAACAGATGGCAGAGTCGTCGGCAGCGAGGACTTCAACTCAAGTGGCAGCCTCTGCTAAACATTCCAAAAGCAGTAAATCTAAATTCCGCAGAGGTCTGAGAGACATTTCCAGCTCTGCTTTTTCCAATATGAGCTACTTTGATGATGAACTGGAGCATGATGATGATCGAATGCACCCTGAACCTGCTGGCACTGGCTCCCAAGTGACGTCTGTGGTGACCCTGAAAGGCCCCACCGTGGCCAGTATCTGTCACCCTGCTTATTCCAAAGCCAACATCTCTCCCATCTCACACTCAGCTGCAGAAAATGTGAAGCAGAAAAAGCTGCCTGTTCCCTGAAACTGTTCAAAATGGATTCCTGGTTGTGACAGAAGGAATGAATAAATAAGAGATGTGAAAGAAAACCTTCACCCATCGCCTCCCCAACGCTCTTTTTTTTTTTTTCCCTTTCTTTTTTTGAAATGCTGAAATGAGCAAATACTAAATTGTTTCTTTTAATGTGGAGTAATAATTATGGAAAATTTTGTACAGGGGAGATAACTTTTATATTAATTTTTTTTTTTTGTCTTTCTTTCCTCGCTTATTCACTGGTGAATAATGCTTATTAGTAACCTTTTTGAGAAAAAAAGAAAAATATCAGAGCCCTTGGAATGTGCAACTATGAAGCTTATCAGATCAGAACTTGAATATTTTCCTACAAAGTCGTTTGTTTTGTAATTGTTATTTTCTTTGTTCTTCATATGTACAGAGTAGATCTTTGTGCTTAGCTCAGCTGATTGAATAATCTATTCCCAACCATACTTTGTCAGAAATTGTTAGTTCATAGCTGGAAAGTCATCATGCTTTTAGGAGATTCTTTAAGAGAATAACATTTTGATGATTTTAATTCTTAAAAATCAATATTAAGTTTGTAAGTTGGACATATTCATCAGTTTTAATTATTTTTATCAGTCTATAAACTCAGTCCTGTTAGGTAGCAGAAAATAAGATCTGGTCTATATTGAAAATTTTATGTAATTAGAACATTACCACATTATTTTATAGGATCTATTGAGTTTATTTCCAGGGTTTACAACTTGCCCATTAACCATTTCCTAGTGGAATTGCTATTTGAGAGTAATTTGCAGTAATCATTCCTTATTATATTGAAAATATTTTTTGATGAGTGAGGTTTACAGCTTTTATGTTGAATATATATTAGGTAATTTGTTACCATTTCAAAACTATCAAAATGATTGGTTTGCATATAAATCATAGCCTTTTATTATCACATGCAATTAGTTATCAACTGAAAGATTGCGTCAACAAAATAAGGATGTACATGGATGCATATACCGTCATGTTTGTTTTTCATGGTCGAAGATAATCATGGCTTCAGTTGTAAATGGTGCTTCAGCTGTAGTTCACTCCAAGATCTGAAGTCATGACTGGCACTTGACTTGGATTATAGTGAGGGAGAGTTGTGCACCATTAGCCTTACTTTCTCATCTCAGTCTGCCCAGGTCCAGTGGCAAGCACAGTCAGGATGACTGAGGACAGACTGGGATGCAGTGGATGACCAAGTTATATACATATAATGCAGGAATTGACTTTTTCTCTTTCCAGTTCTGTTATTTGTAAATCTACATGTACCTAATTTGTATTTTACACCAATTAAAATATTCTGATTAAAGTAGCTTTAGGTGATATCTGCTATAATCAAAAACAAGCATCAGTTTAAATTAGTACCTTTACTTTTCATGAGAAGTGCTATGATGCCCCCACCTCCATTTTTACTTGATTGCATTTTTTAATATTTTTTATCAGTTTGTTTTTTTTGTTGGTTGATGGAATTAACAGAAACAAAATTTCTCTCTCTCACTTTCAAACAATAAGTTTTCTGCGTTGTTGAATGCCTAGCAAAGATGACAACGAATTTGCTGTTGTAGAAAAGTGAACTGCATTATTTGTTACAATATCTGGATTTTTTTTAATTTTTTAAAAATTTATCTATTGATTTTATTTTTTTTCGTGTGAGAATTCTGACCAAAAATAAATGCTGCATTCCAAGTTCCATGAAATAGCAGGATTTTTTTTTGGGTGCGTCATAGGCATTTTCTGTGCTTGTAAAGAAGTTCAGATGAAAGAAACAACTCACTGATTTTCTAACAGTATTTTTATTCCAACAAGATGAGCATACTAACTTAGTATAATTTGCAATAGAAACAAGTTTTCTCTTAATAGTCAAATCAATTCTTTTGTCTAATAGTTTTACTAATTTCTGATAGCATTCAGATATTCAGCATTATAGAGAAAAAACTAACTGCACTTTTCAAAATCTGATTAATTTCTAACCTCATGTCAGATCTTGATATTTCTGATTGCTTTTGAAATTCCACAGGGCATACAGGTTGAGTACCCCTCGTCTGAAACACCCAGGACGAGAGGAGTTTCAGTTTTCGGAATATTTGCATGTACATAATATAAGTTATACTGGGGACAGGGACCTTTAATGTAAGGAGAGTAATCTTGGGTATGTTTATCTCCCATTAATTAGATAGTGTACAGAAAAACGGTTGTTGTATTTTGTTGTGAGAAAAAGGTTTCAAAATTATTTTAAAAGCCATTTTATTTCATTTTTATTGTTTACTGGAATTTTGTCGTGTTCTGACACAAGTGAAAGCAATATTGAATTGAGTTAGAAAAGAGGTGGCCAGAGTGAATTGGTTAAATTAAAATTTATGGATATGAATGGGTAAAGGAGACTTTATGGTGGGAAAAATTTTAAGGATTTATGAGAGAATTTCCAAAAAATACAGTGATTAATGCATGTTGGTCTGACAGTGAAAATAATTTGTATTGTTTGGGACAGTTTTTGTCTGTCACCATTTATAAGCTAAATATAATTTTATGTTTCTAAAAAGTAGAATAAAGATAACCCAAGCTCTTATTGTCATCAGAATTGATTAAATGCTTTGGAAATCGGCCTCATCTCATTTTTTTTTAATCATACTACTGTGAGGTCAGGCATGAAATTTTCCACTTGTCTATTGGCTTTTAAAAAGTTTCAGACTTCGGAATATTTTAGTTTTCAGCATTTCAGATGTGGAACACTCAATCTGTACAGGAAAATACTGTGCTTACCATGATTACTATGTTAAGAATGAGTGTTTGATCTCGTAGATTCCTTACAGAGCATAAAGACGCAATCACTCTGCTGTGTTTCTAGTAGCAAGTAGGGTTTTTTTTTTACGGGTTGGAGTTCCAAGCCCAACCACTTTCTTTTGCCTAGGCTTTGAACTAGCTATGGCAACTTGCAAGTTGTATGTTTTCTGTCAGACTATCTTTCACTTGGATGGTCTACTTTACAGAGCTAAAGGGCTTCAACTACCCTGATTTTCTACCCATATCTGGGAGAGAAATGGATTCATATCTTTCCCAAGGGCATTAGTGCAAGGTTTATATAAACAGCCTTGGGTGAAACTTGAAGTAATTCTGCTGAATCAGTTTCTTGCACAGATAACCATTATGCCACTTTACACCTCATATTTTTGGAATGTACGCCTTTGTAATCTTTTCATAGTCATCTTAAACTTAATTTATTTAAAGCAAATACCAAAATTACTACTCCAATCATTATAAACTACTTTGTATATCTTCCAAATCTTTGAAGGGCTTAACTTTTCAACATTAAACTGAATTTGGGGTTAATTAGTTCATATTTTGCACACTGCAATGGGAATGAGAAAACCATACATTTTGTCATTACATTTAGATGTTGACAAAAATACTTGAGTAATAAATCGATATTTGCTAAAAGTATTGTTTGGCTTAATCAGTCTATATACTGAAATATTTGCTGACTCATTCATAAATGCTTCAAAATATTTTTAAAACAAAAAGGACTTTTCACGTACTGAAATCGAGAAAACCATTAAAAATTTTCATTACAATCTACCCTATTTGGCGGCAGATGATACCTTCCTTTTTTTTTTTTTTAAACTTGGCTCAAAAGATAAACATAACCTTCATTGTCCAGATCCACATTGGTCAGAACTTGGAGTTTGTTTTTTTTTTTAAACTGAGTAATAAATGAGAAGAACTCGGAAAGGCATTTTTCTGGATATTCTCTGCTGAAATGAGGGAGGTCATATGCCATCAAGTACGGTAACTGAATTTTTTCTAATTTTTTATTCAATCAGTGGCTAATTTATTGATTGTTAGAGATTGACTTTTTGTGAGCTTCTAGCTTTTTAGAGCCAATATTAATATCTAGTTTGCACCAGCCTTGTTTTGAATCTTGCATCAATGCTAACTTTTGAATACTTTATCTGGTTTCTGCTTTAGATTAATGACATCATCTTGGCAAATCTTTACAACTTTGGCCAGTGGTGTCATTCATTCTGACTAAGGCCTTTTCTCTGTTTTTTTTTTTTTTTTTTTCTGTTGTTTTAAAAGCTAATCTTGATTGTATTCTTGGTTCTGATTTGGGTTGCCATTTGAACCTTTTGAGTAAGTTTTTCATGCACTCAATCCACTGCAGTCATTAGATTTGTTCTTGCAAAATCTATAATGCTTGATTAGCATGGCTTTTGAAGGAATTTAACTGATTCTACAGGCATTTCATCATCACCATGCTTCATCATCAATTTATTGGATAAATTTTGCATCCAATTAGCCTACCTAAAATTTATTCCTTATAATTTGAAGCCTAATGATGAACTTAATCTTTAAAAAGACTGCCTCTGTTGGCATAAATGAATGGGATGTTAGAAAGTAGCATTTTTCTATTTAATCTTTAAAAAACTTAGTTTGTAAAAAGTAAGAAAAGACAGTTTTGTTGGATGACTCAATTTATGCGGTATCCACATTTTTTTTGTTTTTTTTTTTTCAACTAAAAAAACTATGAGAAATGTCAGGTGACTTGAAATTCAAACTAATCTTTTTTGGCGGATGGGTGATAAGGACAAAATTTTGCTATGCAAAATGATTTGATATTTAACACTAAATTGTTTGTCAATGTGTTGAAAAGATTATGTCCATTAAGGTAGATTTCTTCTAATCAACCTCAGCGAGAGAAAATATCAAATGACAATTTATAATTAATAATGCATGTTAACGTTGTTTACTCAGATTTGATCCTAGATGCAATCTCATGGATTTGGGGTAAGTGTTTCAAATACTAAGACACTAAACTCAAATACATTTTTTTCAACCTTTAGAATTGACAGTACATAATTATTGTAAAAATCAATTAATATTAGTTTAAATTTGAATAAGAATTCAGTCCAGATTATAATTTATAATTAGACGTATCATTTACTTTCAACAACTGATATCCTAAACTAAGTCTTATATTAAAAAGATGGGTAAGGTTTAAATGTTAACTAGCTGTTCACTTCTAATCATTTATCATTGCAATCATTTTCATCAAATATTCTTGACCAGCAGCTGAAGTAGCAGTAGTAATAGTGATAGTAGTAGCTATCTATCAGTCTCTGTCCTGTCTCTCTCTCTCTTTCTCTTTTTATTTTTTCTTTTGCTGCCTTGTCTGCATAGGTTCTCTCCTGCACCATGTGCTAATGTGTAACTCTTGATACTTCCATGTCCATCTGTTCATCTCTTTCTCACATGCCACACTTACATCACCTCACGTTTCGTCCTCAATGGTTTGTTATTTCAACTATTTCTATTGTTGCTCTCTTTTAATATCCATAGTACCCCATGGCACCAACAATGTTGGCAGGCAGAGAGTGACTAAAAAGAAACCACCTACGTCTTTGCACAAAAGAAGGAACTCGAACAACTTAAACAACCAAAATATTCTGGCTAAAGTAAGGACGTTGGGAACTGCCCGTAGTGAGCAGAAAGAGTTTCGGAGGAAGAAGCTGATCAACTCGTGTTAATAAAGTATATAATCGACCCTCCCTGATGCAAGCCTCGTGTCATGGAATCACAGTTTTTAATTTCAACTCCACACTTAGTCTTATGACATTTTCACTTGAACAGCCATTTTCTTCTGTCATTCTTTTATTTCTTCTTTCATTCCATCTTTCAATATGTCAGCTTACTAATCTTGACAGACTTCATTCATATTTGATCTTACCACTCTGAAAGGGATTTTCAATAGTCCCTACAAGAAAGGATTCCATCTGGAATCGTATTATTTAAAAAGGAAAAAAAAGAAAGACAGAAAAAAAGGAACTTTCTTGATTTTTCCACACAGAAGAGCTTTCTTTTTGACTGTCTCTATGATATCAGTTTTTAAGTTTAAATGACTGTCAAGTCATAATTCAAAGGACTAAGCACAAGTAACTACATTTCCAGAAGGTAAAGAGTTAAAGATGGACCCTTGAGGGTTTTCAGTTATTGTCTTCTTTCACTGCTACTATGACTACTATTACTACTACTGCTGCAATTGACTTTTTTTTTCATTTTTGCTGCAATTCAAGCCTAAATGCAAATTCCCAAACGTTGCAACATCTAGCCCCTTCACCACCAATTTTTTCAGCAGTGCTTTCACTGAAACAGTGCATAAAATTTCAATTGTAAATCTTTTTAATGAAATTTCTTAATGAAAGCTTGCAATGAAAAAATTTTCACAATTATGGAATGATACCATGGTATTTAAGGAGTATAACTTTTTGATTTTTAAATTGGAAATTACTCCAGTGACTGAAAATTAATGGGAATGTAAATCAGTTAATACTATTAAATAAAGTAAATATTATTTACTAAAATGGATAGCTTTATTAGGATAAAAAGTGTATTTGATGTAATTACTAATGATTATTGATAATCATTTTTAAAAAATTTATATATATATATATATATATATATATATATATATATATATATAAGGATGAAAGTTGTCACAGAAAAACATACTTGTTAGGCTATCAATATTTTATAAACAGAAAAATCTGGTGGATTTTGGTTTGTTTTTGTTTTTTATCTTTTACTTTTATGTTAGGATATTATTTCATATCATCTTGAGGACAATATGACTGGAAGCGATTCATGTTGCCTCTAGCTCACATTGATCTAAAGAGGATGTGAATAAATCCCATAATATAAACGAAATCATTCTGCTTTTGTTTTCTATCAAGTATTGATTGCCTGCAAGTATTTTTTTCCTGAATTTTGGATTATTTTAAGCACATCTGGTGGAGTCATTTTGTGTGTGTGTGTGTGTGTGTGTACATAGATGTATTTTGTGAGAAAATTGATTTCTCGCGGTACCTCTAATGATATGCATTCACTGTTCATTTGGGAATTTATAAATTTTTTTACAGCGGTTGCTTATTGTGACGTATAATCAATAACTAAAGAGGCCCCCTAAATTTAGCTGGAAAATCATAGATTTTTCTCTTTGGGTCGAGTTATGGGTTAGAAGCTTTATATCTGCAGTAACAAGGCTTGAACAAAAAGTTTTTCTGACAAACTCATTCTTTTTGTTATTTTCGTTATTCCTTCAACATAAAGGCCAATCCATTCTACTGCTTCCTTCAAGTATACTATCTATATGGAAGATGGTCTTTCTTCCTAGTAGAGCAAAGTAAAAAAACAGTAGCCAACACAATCTTTTCTTTTCTCTTTTTTTAATCCATTAACAGCATCACTTGTTAAGTAAATTAAAGATGTTTTAAATTCCTTCCTTTCTTTCTTGAACGAAGAATTCTATACTGTGTCCCTGTTGAGCAACGAAAGCCACAACATTTTTTCTGTTTGCTACCATTTTTTTTTTATTTTGAACCAATGGAAAAATAGATTGTCTCTTTCCATATAGATAGTACACATAAAGAAGTCCATAGAATAGATCGGCCAATTCATTGTGGGAACAAAAAAAAAATAACAAGAAGAATGAATTCAATAGTCTGAAAAACTCTTTTGATATTAATGACTCAACTCAAAAAAGCTGGAATAATTTTCAACAAACTATCTATTTAAATTTTGATATTCTTAGATAGTGAAGAAACAATAATGATACCGGATGGTGAGCATAGCTAACGAAAATGCCAAACTACTAAACCATGAAAAGTTCAGCAGATGCATAGATAACCCCTAACTTATATTGTATAAATTTAGCTTTGGTTCTGAATTTTTGCTTCGGAATCCTTTGAAACAGATCTAGTGAGTTGAAGTTTTGATGTGTTGTAGCTTAGATGTAGAGCTTTACAAGAAGCCAATATCAGATAATGACCAAAGTGTTCATAAATAATTAAATGAACACATAAAATTAAACATTAGTTTACTTCAACATGAAGATTATTCAAAGCTTTGTGTTTAAGCTACAGCATATCAAAACTTCAGCTTTTTTTCAGGGCTCTAGAGGGGAAAAAATAATCAAAGCTAAATTCATATAATAAAAGTTGACATCTATCCTTGCTTCTGCTAAATTTTAAGCAGTTAATCAGTTCAGCATTTTCATTAGCTTTGCCCACTACTGGTAATAACCATGAAACTGGTTCTTCCAGATAAGTCAAACATATCCACTGTCTTTAATCTAATTTCTCATTTACTTATCATACATGATTTAGAATAATTATTAATTCTCTCTTGTAAAATCTTTAAAATGTGTTCGGAATGAAGCATTGAACAAATTTGTTTCTTTGATGGCAAAATGCATCTACTATGAGAAATCAGAGCCATATAGAACAAGATTTGGGCCGTCTTATGAGGACTAGATCACGTTTCAAGAAGGCCCTTGGACTTTCTGCCAATGGGCATTTTGCTGAGAACAAGTTTGCTGACAGAAGTTTCATCTGACAGATGTTTCGCCGGAAACTTTTTTGCCAAAATGATGTTTTGCTGACTGGGCTTTTTGCCAAGAACTTTTTTTGTTGGAAGGATATTTTTGTTTTGTTTTTACTCATGAATCCGCATGTTTATCGTCTCAAAATATTCATATTTCATAAGTAAATAAATAAACAAACATGTTGATTTTAAGTAAATATGTTATTTTTCAATGATGTACATTGTCTTTCAAAAAGGTTTTCGGTGGAACAGTCACCTGATGAAATGTCTGTCAGCTAATTGTGTGTGATCCAAATGTCATTCAATGAAATGTCCCGACACGTTCAAGAATGATCCATTTGGTGGTATCGAAAGATGAAGATTAAATTCTCTCGGCTACTTTGTTAAATCTTTGTCAAATTGTAAATGACTTTTTGAAAAAGTTTTCAAGCTTCTTGTTAATTTCTCTAGAATTACATTCATTTATGAGAATGCTCATCAAGGGGAAGCAATAAGTAAATTTAAACTTCATTTTCATAATTTTGAGGGTCTCATTTTTTTCTTTTATCTATTCTTTTATAATCTCTTCTTTCCTTTTTTCTTTCTTTTCTGTTTTTTCTTTCATTCTCTGTTTTGTTTTTTCTCTTATCTTCTCTCTTCACATTTTTTTCAAGGTTTATATTTTCAACTTTTCACTGATTATTGTTGATCAGAATGAGACATTATTTCCTAAATTTCATTATTCACTGGGATTGAGAAGAAAGAATAACATTTTTGTGCTTCATTGTTGGCAGCACTTGAAAATGATTGAATAAACACACACCAGCCTTATTTGCCAAATAGGTTCTCCCCTGTATATTCTCCACACATTAAAACAATTGTACAACAATATTTATAGGCTGTATTTATATTGCAGAATTCAAGGAATGAGGAGTTTTCTGACATTGTGGGAAATTACGTTATTCATCCTTGTACTCTTATGCTTAAGTGAGATTGAAGTTCACTATGTTTCATTTGGCAAATCTCTGGTCCTCAACAAGCAATATATTACGTGAACCTTTTTGCATAATTTTACTGGCAGAAATGTAATTTGTTCTGATTTTCTTTTTTTTTTATTTTACATATCTTGCAGCTGAATTGGATGAAAGCAATCAAAGGTATTAAAAGTATGTTTTTTCTTGGATGTGTATATATAAAGCCTTTGATAACTCTTATAATGCCAGGAGTAAATTATGTATATAGGTTATACGAACTTGTACGTAAATTACCAAAGATGTGTTTGGAAGAAAAAAGGAAATCTTGAAAAACTTATAACTGGAACATGACAATGATGCTTGAGATCTAAACTACTTAAAGACAATATTACTAACTCTTTTCTCATATTTACAAGCCAAACTTTATATTTAATGCACTGAATTTTGAGATTTACCAAATTGAAACTTAGAACTTTTATTTTTCTTCAACATTGAGTGTATTGTGGAATAACTAGCCATCCCACAATGCACACATGTATGTATGTGTACGTACATTGGGAAAATACATTGTGTATGTGTGTGCGGGCATACAGGGTGGCTTACAACAACCCTGCAGAATTTTTTTTCTTTTAAATGTTGCTGCTTTGACAAACAGATCAAACTTTTAAAGACAATCTGGATTGTGTCAAATTGAGAACAAAACACATTTGCAACTACTACTACAATCACACTGAAATGATTGTCAGGGATTGATTGATTCCCTACAAATATAATTTTTTTAAAAATACTGTGATATGAATAATTATATTTACTAATGTAGAAATTAAGTATGTTTTCTTTCTTTGTTAATTTTTTCCTTTTTTTAAACTTGTAGAAAATTCACCAGGTTTTAACTCCAAATCCCATTTTTTTTTCTTGCATATACACACCCTAAATCTGTTTGCAAGGTTTCTATGCTGCTTCAATAGTAGACCAAAATATACATAACTCAAGGGTTTTACCTTTTGTATATAGGTAAAAATGGGAGAGGGTGAAAAACTTTTTCAAGGCCAAACATTCAATCCTTGTGAGCAGTGGGTGTAAGGAGCTGATCCTTTTTTTTTCTTCTTTTTCTGCTCCCAAACCCTGTCTGTGAATGACTTTTGTCTGATTCATATTTTCAGATACAATAAACTTTCACGTGATGTTTTGTCTACAGAGTGTACAAAAGGGACATTTTAAAATCCCTGTGATCAAGGAATATTTGTTATGGAAAATGCTTTTGATTGTTGAACTTTCATTTAATTCTTTTCTTTTTTTTTTTTTTTTTTTTTTGGTCTGGGATCACCTTGATCAACCAATTATGATGATAGCTTAAGTGAACAAATATAAATTTCAACCATTGGTTGTCTTTTGACCTGTGACCACAAGGATTATCCAATGGCTATCTGTGTTACTTTCACCAACTAACACGTGATTATACAGTTGGATTATTTTTTCTTTTGGTCAACTTATCATTTCCCTCCCTGCCTCTTTTTTTTTTCCCCTCTTTTTTTTTTTTTTTGAAAGCTGAAATGTTATTCTATTGATACAGACATGTTACAAAGGTATGAATGAATGCTGTATTTTATGAGAAACAAATGAGCAAACAGTATGGATGCTACAAAGGTGCAAATGCATTGAAGCATGCAAACTCAGGGGTAGGGGCTACTTCCTCTCTCTCCCGCTCTACAAAATGCTTGAGCAAGGATTTGATTGAACCACTGTGTGGAGTCTGCTGTAGCTGTTTACAGTAAAAATAAAAAGAGAAAATAGATTCCAGGATATCATCATCTGCTTCTGATGCTATATCGATGATGATTTATATCTATTGTCTAAAAGAAAAATGCTAAAAAATGTTCATATTATACAAAAAAGGTAGACAGATGAATATTTTACATCACAATAATTGAATAATTTAATGCTTTAAAAAAAAAAAAAAATAAATGGAATAAATTGCACCTTTTTTTTTTTCCCCTCCACTTGTCCACCCCCTATCTTCTCCCCCTTATATAAGACTGACTTCAATTCCTACAGACAATGCTTTGGAGTACGATATCTGATGCCAACAATTTCTCTCATTTTCCAACAGGTTACAATGACTATATATATATGGATGCAATCCAGTGTATAGAAACCTGTTCTAGCTGTTCTCCAAACCCCCCCTCCTCCTTTGATTTGTAAATTGTTTGGGCCACCACCACCACCACCACCAAAAATCAACAAAATTGAAAAAGAACCAAAAGAACAAGAACAAGGAAATGTTACAGTTGAAAGAATTCTTTCTTTAAAGCCAGCCATTTATATATTCTGTTCAATTTGTTTATTTTTTGTATTTTTCCACCCAAATCTCTCTCTCTCCCATTTTTCTAAAGCTTCACATTTCTTAATACCAACTATTTTGTAAATTTGTTTCTTGTGGGATAAAATGTGTTTCAATATCTCGAACAAATATTTTTGACTTTTTTTAACATGAATTCTGAAAGCAGATTATTTTCTATTATAAATTTGTGTGGGGTAAAGTCAAGTCAAACATACCATTTGTTTTAAATCATCAATTGTGCTAGTTTATTTTAACAAGTTTTATGTCTGTGTTGGTTATGCACAAAAGTTTGAGGTGACTATCATAGGTTTACCCTAAGTCAGAAGTCTTCTTTTTTTCCTCTTTTCTTTTAATGAATAAATATTTCTGATATTCAATAACCCGACTACACACTTGGCCTACATTTTCTAAGTTTTAAATTCATATAAAATAATTTGAGTATAAATTTCAGGGAAACTGATTGAAGTTACCTTCTTTCCACTTATAGGTAGATTTTTTTTTTTTCAATTCAGTTCATAGTAGAGTTCCATTATTTTTCATCTTATTCGCAAAATACTTCCATCTATAGGAGCAGTTTCAAACAGTTCATGAATCTAAGAGCTGAATCCAAGTTAGCCAGAACTTTCTGATCAAAGCAAATAATCATTTCTAGTTTTAAGAAATCTGAGCCTTTTTCAATAGCTATTCTAGCAACATTCTTGCAGCTTTGAAATAGCCAGAGGACAGAATCCATTCATCTATCATTGGCAAGCAACTATTTCCATGTAGGCTTTAACTCCACCAGTCACAAATTTCTCTTTTAATTCATGTTTTTGTGACGTGTTGCTTTTCCAAAATCCTTATCAACCAATCCAGTGCAATCTTTACTTGTTGTTTTCTTCTCACCAACAGATAGAAGTACTACATTTGAATGCCCTATCTCATACCAACCTACAACTCTAAACCTTTGGTTGCAATTATCATTGGCTAAAAAGTAATGATAGGTCCTCCCATGTGAGAGGGCATGTTGGGCAATGTTTGTCTCAATTTTGAACAATATGGGATTTGTTCATTGGAGATTTGATGGTTTCTGTAGCATTTGTAGGTTTTTAAGAGGCCAGGGTGTTCGCTCAACATGTAAGTTTCTCATTTCTCAATTGAGCTTGGCTAGCCTTATAGGGCTAAATGTCTCTAACTTCCCTGCTATTTACCTATAGCTTTGGTTCATGCCTTTCCCCAATGAAATTAGTGTGAAGTGAATATAAATAGCAGAACCATTCACTGATTCCAGTTTCCGTGCCAGTTACCAAATATGCCCCATTGGCAAAATACCTGCAAACAAATTGCTGCTAGCAAAGTGAGTAGGTAGCAGAGGTACCAGATTTGGTCAGAAAGGGTGATAATCTGATTTTTATCTTCGAGAATTACCCATCAATAGGAAAGGTTCAATACAATCCTCTTGAAGCAGCCCTGCTCTAGAGACTTGTATTGAACATCTGCCTCCAGACTAACTCGATTTCCAAATTCGAGGCTATGCCAATGCCTGATTTAGGTAGATCTGAGATTATATCCCCACCTGATCAAATCTGGCATCCCTGGTAAATAGTGTCCAGCTTTTTCCTTATACATATTTTTGCAAGAAACCTAATCTAGTAGGTTTTTTTTGTTTTTAACAATGAGATCTGAGTCAATTGTTGCATTGACAATCTTTCAATTCAAGTCTGAACTTTTCTCATTTAAGAAATTACAGAATTTATGTAATAAATTGTTCAGGCCATTTTTCTATGTGTTCTATTGGTTTTTCAAAGACTCTGTATCAGTCTTCACTTCAAATCAAACTCTACTGTGAAAATAAGTCAATCAGTCAAAATTGCACCTTTTTTCTTCCCAAGATCCTAATGTCTATGGACATTGCTTTTTAATTGACTCATAAACAGTCTTTGAAGTAACTATTGTCTTATGATTAAGAACCCACATAAAAGATGGATATCTTCATTGAAAGAGTTAACTTATCAGAGTTTCTGTCAAGTTAATATATATTTTTATTTTATCCAAAGGTCTAGATAATTGACAGGAGCATTTTTAGGTATTGTAGAAGTTGGAAGACGCATATATCATCAGGCTAATATGGATTTCAACACTATGTGGGTTTTCTTAAAGAAACAGGTATTGGGAACTCCCCCATGTGTAGTTCAGAATTGCTTGATTACTTTTATAGTCAGGTCTTTGTAGCTGGCACTTTTTAAATGGATTGATCCAGTTGGTATATTATTGACCACAATTTTTCTTCGGGAGTAAAAAGGTTTGCCTCTTTTCTTGAATTATACACTTGACGAGGGCCAAAGAATCAATAAGCCAAAATGTTGTGTTGACAACATTTTCTAAACAAAAGCTGGAAAGAAAAACACTTTTAATCATGTTTTAGGATGAAATGAGGATATATTCTGGACAAATTAGAAAGTTTACTGTTGGACATTTTTGTTCTCACTTGGAACAATTGCTCCAAGCCTCAAATGAAGCTGCTGATTTGATTCTTGTTGTAGCAGTGAAGGATATGAAAATTCAAGACATTTTCTTTTTGATCTGCCCTGGATTATATCAGATAATATTAAGAATTAATTTTTACTCCAAGAGTATAAACTTTACTTTCTCTAAGTGTGGTATTTATTTTAGATGACTTGAGTTATATATTATCTTGAATGTCATTTGAGGATGAAATGAAATGGTTCATTACAGGTTCGCGAAAATTCTTGAAATCTCCAGGAGACTTTTTTTTCTTTTTTTTTTTTTTTTCAAGATTTTTTTTTTGCTCACTATAGTTTGCATTTGGCACTTAAAACTGGACCCAACATGAGCCATTCAGTGTTGAGTCAGTTGTGCTTCAGACACGTCTTTGTTACTTGTCATTATTTTTTGATTGTTTTGTGACTGAGGACTGTGTACCACTGTATATGACTTGAAGTATGCTAGTATACTTTATGGTCTGTCTTTAACTTCTTTATTTGGATAATTGAGCTGTAATTTCATTTAAAAACTTGGCTTTTAGTACTGGATAGTTTCAGAATGGCATGTACCATACTGAAATCTGAATTCCAAAATGTGTCTGGTCCCAAGCGTTTTAAATAAGAGATTCTTTACTGTATAGGGAATATTTTTTTAAACCAAAATAATGCTTAGACTTAAGGTATACAAATGTTCAGATATACCCTTTAAATCTTTGTCACTTTGGAATAGGGTAATCTAACTGCTATAAGATGAAACAAAAGGCATTCATGAATATAAGTCATTATTTTGCTTCTTGGTAATTCACCTATTCCAAGTTAAAATATATGAAGAGATTGTTTCATCAAATTCAATTAATTTAAAAAATGATCAGCATTTATGATACTAAAGAGATACAGATACAGAATGAGTTTAAATTGAAATACTTCTAATCTAAAAATTGTCATCCACAATGCAACATAACCATTGAAAAAAAAAAAAAAGGGGGAAAAATTTATTTTCAAGCTAACATTTTTATCAGTCAACAATTCACTGACATCATTACAATTTACCCAAGTATGAGTACGCATGTGCTTTTCTTCATAACTCTGCTTTTTTAATTTTGGAAATCAAAATTTCTGATGAATCCTACTTAGTATTTCAATAGTTGATTTGTTAGACTTCATTCTTAGACCAGATTTAAAGTTCTCTGTAATAAAATCCAACATAGATCATTTCTACTAAAAGTAAATTAAATGTTCTCTTCAGATAATGAAATTTACTCATTTTAGCTGTTAGACTCCATTGATTTAGCTTTGCTATGAATCAAGAGACTCCTAATCAATTTTTATGTCTTAGTCTTACAACCTAGCAGTAAAGACAACTCCTTACTAAACCTTATTTCAAACTAAGGCAAACCGTTTAAGATACCATCCAGTACTTGTGAAATCTTCCTAGTTCATGTGGTGTAAACCTACTTGATATAGAAATTGACATTTTTGACCAAGTAACAAATTAAAAATCATCTATGTGCAGGGGATCCATCCCTCAGACAGCACTTCTCCATTGCACTCAAAGAGAAGCACTAGGATATATTCTCTGATGTCTGCAGTTTGAAATATCTCTTTTTTGTTTTTAGGTTAAAGACCTTTTTTGAATAAATGGATGGGTTGTATTAAGTATCATGTGACAATGCAAAATACATATCAACTTGATATTGCAAGCTTACTGTCTTAATTGTGAACTTACTATGGTTGAATTGATATGACAGAGGACTACATGCTACACTCACCAAGAGGGAAAACTGATTTCAAAGTAAAGCAAATAAGGTTGTTGTCTTTGGCTGAAGAACCCTTCTTGCTCCAGGCTTGAGGGCAGATTGCCTTATTGTTTGTGAGATGATAATTAGAAGTATTGAACCATAAACAGTTTGGTTTTCAGTCTGATACTTTGTCCACTGAGCTGTTGTGTGATGATAGTTTGAAGGGGTGGATACAGATTCAATTATTTTTAAATTAACACATTTGGAAGCTGCTCTAATGAAATTTATATTATAATTATTTGCAAATGCTAATTATCACTAAGATTAATTGTTATACAAGTATCATCACTATGGCTCATGGAGTAGAGTGCAGACTGTTCAAGGATTCTTCCCTACTTAATCATGTTATTTTCTCAAAAAACTCAGAAATTACTGCTTGTTATTTGCACTGACAGATCTGGAGTTATATTTAGCCTTTGAATTCATATTTTTTAAAATTGAATGTCAATATCAAGGGAAATAACTCCTAATCGAAATTATCTCCCTTTGACCATTAGGTGAATTTAATTTTTTCTTTCCAATTCACGGAGGTCCTTTATTTTTAATACTATGAATTTAAGAACTAATTAAAAAGTACTTGGAAACGAATGGCTCAATTGAACTGGAAATTGCTATATTAGACCATTTTAACTTCATTGCATTATGACGTTTCTATCATTGCTGTGTTGTAATAAATATACAGAAATTGAATCATTATTGTATGGAATACTGTCAGGTTCTTCCTTTTCAAAAATTAGAAATCTTATTGCATCTGTTACAATTTCAGTATGTCACTATCTACTCTGATCACTTTATCTATCCATGTATTTTTTCTATGTACCTCACACAGATTTGTTTTTGTTTTGTTTCCCCCCCTCCCCAGTTTGATGGGGAGACTTTTTGTTCAACTCCCCTGCCCAATTTGTTAGTATGTGATATTCACAGCTGGCTTTTTTGAACAGAATGACTTGGTGAAACATTTTTCTTTGCTGTTTTTGGTCACAACAGGTGACCCAACCCGACGCACACGCCCACATGCAGACTCACACATATACACTTGTTGTTAAGCTAGCCAATGTATGTAGATATATCTCTTCTATCCTATGTTTACATATGTACATGTATGCATGCTAAAAGATAGAGGCACTGGACTGAATGTGCCTAGACTCCAACTACTACTACTACTACATGGCACTGAGCAGACCAAAATAATAAAAGAAATCTTTTATTAAATTTGCCTTTTTCTTGTCATTGCTTCAACCTATTGCACTTGAAGGTTTTTCAGTGGATGGATACAAACTATATCTAAGCCGGAATAGCATTAGAAGTTTTTACTCTTGGATTCATATTAAGGAATTCAAATAGTAATTTATGGGGAGTAGCTTCTAATTTAAGTCATTTTTTGAGCTTTTTGTCAATTTTTCTTCAATTCAATTCACAAGGGTTTTTTTTGTTTTGTTTTTTTAATTCATTTCTATTCATTAAAGACCGCCATAGTGGTTACAAGCGGTCCATAAATCTAAGAATTGAGGGAGAATAAATGCTCTAATATGATTTTTTTTTCTTATTATTGAATTTCTCTTTGGCGCACTTATCACTTACAACTGCTAAATTTTCTAAATTCGTATGAAATTCTCCAGATTGCTATTTCAAGAGATTTGTGGTAATTCCCTTTTTCTTTTTGTTAGGGAGGATGGGGATATTTATTTTCAAAATTTCTAATGTAGTAAGAAATTGATCATTTTAAATTATACTAATATTGCTATGCGCTGTTTGTACCGGACTATAAGACAAATGGTTTACAAGGCTATTTGACTAGTTGCAGTGAGCAGTACTCTTTCAAAGCTGCATAATTGTCCATATCAAGCTTTGGTAGATGGACCTCTAGTCATAATATAAGCACAGTGTAATTGCATTGTTTTTTTGGTTTTCCTTTTAATTAAGTGTCCATCTTATATACTGGCATATACAGTGATTATTTTTTCTTTTTCTAATATAAAAAGATTAACAGATTGCAAAATGCTATTTTGTCTATAAACTGCTACCATAAAGGTGAAATTGTATCAGACCTTTTAGAACTCGGGTATGTATTGCACAAGGCCACGAGTATGAGGAATCCAGTGAAACTCAAAGTCACTATACAGGTAAAGTATGATCTCCTTGACTAGCTTGCTAAACATTACTTCCACAGCTAAGTGCTTATATATTATGCAATGAACCCTAACTATTATGAACAAATTGGCAGGAGGAGGTTATGATTAAAGCCAAAAGTTTGTTATACCCAATGCGTATCCTTGATTCAGTAGTTTGCCAAATATTGTTTGATTACCCCCACCTTCTATTTCCTACCTCACCTTACATAATTGGTAACTCAGGGTAGAAAATGCATGTAGAAATGCAGAAGAAATGACATATTGACGCAGACAAGTATCCAAGAAGACTAAGCTATAACCACACACATGCGTGCCAGGATTCCTTCACTCCAATGTATGACATCAGATTTGACACATACATGATCAGTGATTGTTCACTAAAAAGGTGAGAACCAGACTAAATATGTAGAAATTTCAGTTCTTTGTGGCAAGATGGGTCCGGAGAATTACCAAAAGAATCCCTTACAAAATCACACCAATGCTACAGAAAAGTATTTGGGACAAAAAAAAAAATTCTGTTATATTCATATTGATTGCCTTGATAGTGTTTTCATTTTTAATTTTTATCTGAACCAACAATATTTTACATACCAACTGCCTAATACTATATAAAAAATTTTTTTTAAATTCATACCAGTGGTTTCAATACCACAATCCACATGGGTTTCATTTGCAACCTGAGCACAGCAACAATGCTGAAATTCATTAAAGAATACATATATTGGCAGGTACCATAATGATTATACACTCAGATTAATTTTTCTGGGGACAGATATATACAATGACAATTCCTTTGAAAATCTAATGGCGCAGAAAGCCAAAAATATCCAAAGCCTCAAAGTTGTTTTTTTTTCTCCAATAAATTGATTTAAAATTCAAGATATGTAACTTAAAAATAAAATGGGAATTATTAAATTTTGTATGTGAGTTTTGTTAATTGATTAATTGTTAAAATAACTTATTCAGTTTGTTTGCTTTGTAGTTTTTTAATAGATTTATTGCACATTTAATCTTCCTGCGAACTACCAAAACTTTATGGTCCTCATGTTCACGTGAATCGAACTTCATTCACAGTCATTAATACTGAAATTCATTATAGCAAATGCTTACTGTATATACAACTCTGGTATATGGTACTTCAGCAGGATAAAAGCAAGTTTTCTCTTAAATACAATCATGAAAGTATGAATTCGTGTGAACTATTGGATTTACATTTGGCTATTAGAGACAATAAATGGGGGGGGGTGATATGTAGCATAATATAGCTTGGACTGTAGTGCAGAGTATTAGGAGAGATTTTAAGCCAGATTGTTCAAATGTGAAAAGTGTAATCTTTCATATAAGAACAACGAACAAGATCTGATCAGAACTGCTGCCGCCACTCAATTTCAACATGGCAATCATGAAAAAAAAAATAAAATTGCAACCAGAATAGTTCAAAATGTGAAAACTAGCATACTGGTTGATTATTTTAATGCTTTTTTTTTTTCTTTTCTTCATATAAAACAGGACACAAATGATCTGACCAAAACTGCAGCACCCACTTAATTTCAAAATGGCTGCCACAACAAAATTTGCTGTATAGTAGAGTAGATTAGTTGCAGTTGCAAACAGGATTGCTCAAAATGTAAAAACTTGTAAATTGCAATCCTCTTTCATATAAAAATGCAACATGCAATAAGACCAAAACAGCAGCAATTTCAATTTCAAAATGGCTGCTATGAAAAAAAAAAAAAAAAAAATCAGAAAAAAATCTGAATAATACTGAGGATTAATTGAAATTTCAACCAGAATTGTTCAAAAGGTATAAAAACATGTACAGATTTTTCTGGTTGATTTGTCGATGCTCTTTCATATGAAAACATGATCTGACCAAAACTGCAGCTGTCATCCTAATCTCAATATGAGTGCAATGAGAAAAAAAAAATTGTAGTGTAGATTAAGATTTCAGCCAGAATTGTTCAAAATCTAAAATTAAGTGTGAAAACTTGCATACTGATAGATTTTTTCATGCTCTTTCATATTTTGAAAAAAAAAAAAAAAATATTCAACCAAAACTTCAGCCACCATCTTTATTTCAAAATGGCCACCTTGGTAGAGTAGATTAGATGAAATTCCAACTAACATTATTGAAGAAGGGGGGGGGGGCTGTTATACCCTATTTTTTCTAACAGAATCCACACAATCTGACCAAAGCTATGTTTTTTTTTTATAGCAGACAATGCAAGCATTAGCTAATACAATCATTTATATCTTGATAAAATGTATAATTGTTTCCATGCACAAGGAATTAAATGCTCAGTTTCACCTAACCTAATTATGATAATATATACTATGCTCTCAATACACTTGGAATTGGTGTTGAGCTTTCGACAATAATAAGGTTCCCTAATCCACTTTTCTGTCTTACAGAGCCTTTCAAGCTGTTATGGATATATCAATCCCAAGATACATCTAGGTGCTAGGTGCCGATCTTGTGAGGAGTGAAGACTTCTGAAACAATTAAACATGTACATCCCCTCCCCGCTTCACTAAAACTAATTTTTATTCACTATGACAGTCCATGTTCGGAAAGGACTGGATTTTTTGGTGTATGGAGCAGCCTCCCATCATTGTCATGTAAAATAATTTTCTGTTCATCATTCAAAACTACATTTTAGAAGAAATTTGGTTCATTCCATTCAGAGTTGCCAATATAGATATGAATTATCACCTTTGACTCCTGATCTTTAAAATAATCTAAATTTAGATAACTGATAGAAACTGAAAAATCCGAAATCTTATATTTTTTTAATTAGATATTTTGAGAATCACTGATCAATACAACTTAATATCCCACTGCTTTGTGTGATAACTGATATATCTGTTGAATTTCAACTTTGAACAATGGCCAGAAGTCAAGTTATTTTGGTGCACATTCACATACACACTCTAGATTACAATTTTAGAAAGTGGCATAGAGCCAAATAAGTACCTTTTGAATAGTGTCAGAGTGTTGGACATTTTTTTTCAGGACAAGATTTTTTTTGTAATGAATGAAGCTGCATTTTTGGTTAGAAAAAAAAGGCCAAGAATGAAAGATGGATACAGTTGGAGATTGAATAGGTGGGGGGGGAGTAATAATATATGGCAAATATCCAGTGTTGTTGGGGAATCTGTACAAGACAAGCATCAACAAATACAATGATTATTGACTACCTTGAATACACTTTACAAAAGTCTTTTTAAAACACCTTTCCAAGATTTTTTTTCTAACATAGGTGGGTTAATGCTGTTTGTTCTAAGCTTATCCCACAAAAATAGGACCCTTGTCAGGTCAGAACAACAATGGTTTGTATGATCCACACCCACTGAGTGAGCTTCAATATCAAATGAAGAACATATTACCCCGTGTATGTAATTAGGTATAACAGTTAGGTTTCCATAGATGATATGCACCTGGGTTTTTTGCTCAAATGTTTTGTAGGGGTATCATACTTGATGAAATACAATGAAATAAGTAATTTTACCTACTTCTAAAATGATAATTCAGAGCAGATATTCATGTGGGTTAGCTTGGTATTTTGATCTGTACCAGACAGACACCCAGTGAGGCTCATACTGTTTCCCTAAGCCTAGTTTGGCCCAAGGTTGCAGTAGTGTGGCACCCAGTATGGATCAATCTCACTTGCAATGATATACAATATTAGCTTACTAACTGTTGCTCCATGGCTGGCACTCTCTTTGTATAATGTATCTTCTAATCAGATAGATCGGTGTATGTGTGAATAAAACAAGAGTAAGATAGAATTAACGTGCCTTATGATACTGCAAATTTTTTTTTTTTTTCCAATTAACTGCAGGCAGAAGGCCTGTTGGGCTATTGTCTTCCTCAACAGATTCATAAAGATACATTGAGTTTTCATCGGTGACTTTGTGAAAGAGTTAGGCGTGTTAATGGCTGGGGTACAAACATATTTGTAAAAATCAATGATTACTTCACATGCACTGCTTATTTGCTCTCCAAGTGACTCCTCCCTTCTCCACAGTTTCAGTTACCCGTGGTCAACCTGAGAAATGAAAAGATTCATTTGCTTTCTTTATTGATAAAGGTCCCAAAGCACCAGACTGTCAAGAGTCACAATTCAGATATGCCCAAGACAAGCCGTAATGTGCTGGCTTTAAACAGAAGAGTGAACATTCTCGACTTCATTGATGAAAGGAAAAGAATCGTATGCAGCAGTTGCTAAGATCTACAGTAAGAACGATTCTTCTGTTACGTAACATCTATCGCAGTATATTAGAAACCATCAACCAAAACTGTCAATATAGGTTTCATCAGTTTTTAAGCTAGGCTGGCTGCACATGTATGTATCGCATGTACAAGCTACACCAATGGAGCTAGAAGGCTAGAAATACAAACATTTACTCCTTATTATGCCTAGAAAAGTATTTTTGTCTTAAAATTTCCCCCCTTGAATAGGTTTTTAGTGGAATGGGCTCAATTTACAATGTAAGTATATGCTAACTTGGTGTCTTATTTTGTATCCAGCTGCATTCACGCTTGTTTTTGGAAATTCAGACTTTTTTTTTAGTGATCACCACCCAACAAAAACAGGAGTAAGTAATTCATTGATCACCCCTTTTTCTAATTTTTTAATTGATCAGCCTCAGCATGGTATGCTGCCAAAAGATATAGGTCACATGATAGTTTTTATTTTACATTTACTCATAGTAATCTCTTACTGTGCCAAATCTAAAGGAAAAAAAAAAAAGGGTTCAATACAGTGGCGAGCCTATGGTTGGTGTCACCAGGGATAGTAACTCATGTTGTCACCCACTCCTCCCGGAACTTACTCTCTTCCCAGGATAAACAAAACTTTGGTGATCTTTTTGTATTAATACTATTCATTATTTATCATGATTCTCACATATTACACTTACTATCAATTCAATTCATCTTTAGTTTTCAATTTTTCTGTTCAATGAAGTAAAATAAAGAAAATAAGTATGGATACTATCAAAATGTTTTTATTCAGTTAGAGAAAATTATACAATAAAACTAGTAAGCACTCAGAAAGCGCATACCTCTGCCAACATGTCAAGTAGTTGTGTATAGATCCACCCCAAAATTCAATCACTTCTTCCGTAGCCTATTTCCCACAAATTTACCTTGTAGTTCATTGAGAACTTTTGAAGATATCGTGTGGACAGACATGAAATTGTAGTGATAGGTGGTGTGGTCATATAGCTAAAACATAGTGGGAGTTAATTGTGCAAGGATCCGCCCAAAAATGTAATTACATATTTTCTAGTCTTTTGTCCACCCTTCTTCAAAATTCCATTAAAATTCATTGGAAACTTTGGGAAATATAGTGTGGACAAACATGTGCATATACCAAAATGTATGGAGGAAAAAAAAACAGGGAAATATCTCTTTGGCAAAAACAGAATCTGTTCCATTTGAAAATTCAATTAATTCTTCATTACTCCATTGCTTAACCTTCCACAAAATTTTGGAAATATCATGTTGACAGATATGGATATTTGGTAATGTCATGGTTTGGACATATCTAGAACGAAGAGGAGATAATTATGCATGAATCTATCTAAAAATCACTTAATTTGTGGTTTATTGTCCATCCTCCCTCAAAATTTCATTGAGAACTAAGATAATCATGTGGACAGTCATGAGCATATTCCTGGATCTACCCTAAAATTTAACTATCTCTTTATCCCATTGCCCAACCTTCCATTGAAGTGAAATTCATTGAGTACTTTCATAGATATTGTGAACAGACCAGTTTAGAAAAAAAATTTATCTAGAATGTAAATGAAAAAATTTTAGGCAATCATCTTGGTGTTACCAGGTTTGGCTTTGGGACATGTTCTTCGATCATAAGGGAGACTAGTGTATAATCTGAATAAAAGTAAATGCAGTCAGAGAGAGGGGTGGGGAGCTTGATCCGACGTCTGATATACTTTACCTAAGTGGCAATTTAATTTCCTCAGCGGATGCATAAATATTCTAGAATGCTTCTTATAGTTGTATTCGTCAAAGTGCAAAATGAGGAATAACTACATGGATTGTTACAATATAAGAAATCTAGTATAAGGAAAACAATTGGTTTAACTATTTACAGACAACATTACCCAAATGAAAAAACAATACCGGTGCATGAATTCTTTTGTTCACTTTTAATTATTCTCTAAAGAATTTGTTGCATTATTGGACCATATCTTATTGCCTAATTTATCTATTTTCTGATTTTTTTTCTCTACCATTAGTTTTTGCTGTTTTTTGAAGCAAGCTCAGACCCATTCACACTATCTTTATTTCTTAATTTTTTACCCATCAACATTTTTACTTACACGTTTTTGTCATACTATCATTTTGCATTTCATTTTTTTTTTACTTTTGTCAAACTTGAAGAGTTGACTTTATTATCGTGAATTCGTCAGATCTCGGAATTTTGAATTTAAAATATGAGAGAGAGACAGAAAAAATGAGAAGTATATATTTTTTTTTTGGTGAAAACTACCTTACTACTAAGAAAGTCATTTAAAGAGTGAATATAATAATAGAACCATTAAACAGTATAAAAACAATTTTTTTTAAGCAGTTGGTATTCACTAGTGATTTTGAGATATTTGTCAGAAAATTTTATTTATGATTACTAATAAATTTCAATTTTCAATTGTGTTTCTGTGGCCAAATGGTCTAAGGTGTTCTGCTAGTCATTAGTAGATTTTGGCATCGAATTCAATAGGAAGCAAGTTTTTTTCTTGCTTTCGAAATCCGTGGCAGATTAATCATTAGATTAAGTAGGCATTTCCTCCCTTTCTTGCTTTCAATGCTTGTGGTATATTAACCATTAGGCTGGGTAACCTTTTTTCTTCCTTTTATGAAACTTGCTATTGACCATATTCCTCGTATGTGACAATGACCAGAAGAAAAAGGAGTTACATCATGCACAAATAAAAACAAGACAGTGCCGTACGCAAAAACTGATGATGAATTCACTCCCACTTCTAAAGCCCAACTCAAGTTGACTTGTACTTCTAAAGTTAGCAAGTCTTATTTGCAGGAACTATTTATAAAGAAGATTATGGAGAAACTATTTATGTTATGTTTACTTTCAAGATTTTAATGAAGCAATGAAGTCTAACATTAGTGCAGCCAAGCTTGTTTTGTATATTTTCCCCCTGTAATTAGTTCTCTCTCTTTAATTTCCTTACCTCCCTTTTTTCGTTTATGTTGGACTTTTATTAATTCTTTCAAACAATTTCTGGGTTTACTTTATTGTTTACCTTCCCCCTTCCTTCCATTCAATTTATCTTCATTTTTGTCCATTAGAAACATGTATAAACTACAGAGACAAGATGTGGAAATCCAAGTCTTAAAAGGAAAGAGGAAGAAATCAACATTATCTAAATCCAAAGTTATAGCGTAGCTACCATTTTAATATTCTGTTTACAACCATCACGTTCGGAAATCACACATGAAAGAGGTCGTAGAGTGAATCAACCGGAATGTCGTGTGTTCAACACAAATAAGGAGTTCGAACGTCCGTACTAGTCATTGAACTAGTACAAGGGAGGTAACTCTTGAAAAATCAAAACTGGATTATTTCCCTTACATACACAAGTTCAAATTGATGAGTTTGTTCTTCAGATGATTTAATCAGTGCAATTATTAGATAATATTATCCAAATTAAAATAGATAAATAAATCACAAATATACTTTACTTAATGATATGCATACTTATTTTATGATAACGTTTACCAATGTTTTTTTTCTCTTTAAGATGGAGATTTCAGTGTCCTTTCGTCAAGTTGAAATATCTAGCACAGGACTAAAACCTTCATTTAAGATGTAATTTTTCTAATGAAAGATATACAGAGACACAAACGTGTCCCGCCTCTGATATATCAAATGTATATATGAAGGTATGTACATGTAATATAAAAAGCTGCAGCGATTAGAGATTAAATATAGCCCTAGTGAAATAATTGCAGCATGTACGTATGTGTGTATGCATTCGCATTTCAATTTTCACAAGTCTAAGGGAGGTAATTGAGAAAAATAAAGATTTATCTCCCTTGCATCAAATTTTTACAGTTCCATTAATGCTATCTACTGAAAATACATAATTTATAATGAAGTGTGATTTAAAGAAGAAAAAAAAAATGTGAATTGCATATTTTTTTGGTTTACCAATCTTCACTTTCTATTACTACGTTTGCACAGTATTACTTTACATTCGTCTATATCCCATTCTCAATAGTTATAAAAAATATCCTAGTATATCTTGAAAAAGAAACTAGAATTATCTCCCTTGAAAAGTAAAGATTAATTTTTTTTCAGCAGATGCTGCTCACAGATGTATCGACCGAATAAAAAAATTTTTTAAATTAGAATTAATTTTTTTTTTTTTTTTCTTTTAAATCAGTGGTAATTACAGGAATTTTTTTTAGTTTACTATTGTTCATTATTATTTACTGGGTTTTTCACCATATCTTTTTACTTACCTAAGTTTTTTCTGTTCTACCAATATTTTCTTTAATTTGTTCCTCCCATCCTAGTTTCTCATTAATCACATCTCATTTAATAGAGTCGAATGAGTAGGTTCACAGGACTCCTGGGTTTCTCTTCATCACCTAATCCTTGAAGTGTCTTTTCAAGATTCTGCTTGTTCCCAACCTAATATGATAGCGTGTAGGGTTCATTTTTTACCATATGACAACTAGTACGGTTCTAAAATTAGACACTAGGAATAGAGAATCACATAACTTGTAAAGTGAACAACATTCAGAGGCAAATGAACATATTTTGCGATATATTTCTGATCCTAGGAATTTGGAAAGGTTAAATTTCATACACATCTCGTCTCTACGAAGGATAAAGGACAAAAACAGCATCATGGCAAAAGAATGCTGAGAAATCCATTTGAAAGTTTTAATGTGTAAACTAGATGTCGACTGTTTGTCATATAACTTTTTTTTTTCACTTCTTGAAGTGTCTACGTTATGATTTTGATGGTCAACAGGTTCACTTTACACCTTGTGGAAACCCAGACCCAGAAATAAACAAATAGAAAATTGCATAACCTTCAAAGTAAACAATATACAGAGGCATATAAACACATTTCTCCATACAATTCTAACTAAAAAACACACACAACAATAACAACACTTAAGATACATACACATCTTGACTTGATTTGGGATAAACTGTGCAGATCAAGGCTTTTAAGAGTATAATACATATACACATTATATATATATATATATATATATATATATATATATATATATATATTATTGAAAAGAGGAATTTTATCAATTTTCTAACAATGTATCTTGTCAATTTTTGAGCATGAAGAGTTGCAGCCAAAACAAGGAAATTCTATTATCCACATTATTGATGGAGATATATCCATATCATTGGGAATAAAATTCATTTTTCTAACAGTGTATCTTGTCAATTTATATCAGTTGAGCATGAAAAGTTGCAGTAGATCTTTTAAAAGTAAGATTACCTTAGTTAGCAAAAGCATTGACCAATTGTGCTCTTGTTCTCTCACATTAGTTGGCCTGATTGAAATAATTTCAGAAAACTATAAATAGTAATGTTAATCTCATCTTTACTAATTTGAAGGGGTATTTTTGTATTTGTGCCAGTTTTCACCACTTGGCTTTGAGTTTTGTAGCTCAGCCTGTTTTCATGCTAATTCACAAGTATTGCAAAGTAATGGAGTTTAAGAAGTAGGTTTACGGGAACCACAGGGCCCTTTTTCACTACCTTTATTTGTCTCTGTATATTGTTCACTTTACAACTTATGCAATTTCCTTTTTAGTGTCCAGGTTCAAAATCAGGTTGAAAATTAACACCTTGGAATCATAAAATATACACTTCAAGGATGAAGAAAAATCGAGGGGATTTTCAGCTGTACTACGAAGAAAACATATACATAGAATTTCCTTGTAAGATGCAAAATACCTACGTATTCATATACAAATTAACATAATACACTGGTAGAATTCTCTTCCCAGTGAGATATACATATACATCAATAATTCAATCTCAATTTAAAGAAACTAAATTTTTCATTCTGGCATCTGCAGATGCCTTCCCATCACCCAAAATAATGTTTTTGGTGAAGCAACCTGTATTCTGATCCCTTTGCACAGAGACTTTCATGTTTAAGAGTGATAGCTTCTGTACAGAAATAGGGAGACTTGATGCCTCTACCTCATTGGCTTTAGTTGTACATGACAATGATTAAGGTTTATCAACAATCCTCAACCATAACAACTGTCACACCAGCAAAAGCAGGTTTGTTACCTTTTATATTTTGGAGCAACCTGTCAACAGCCTCAAAGGCACATTTATGAGACAGTTCTTGAGTACTTCAACCAGTGCACTTTGAGATATTGCATGTGTAAGTCTCACTCTTTGAAAGATTCAGGTTAAATAAGATGTTTGATCTCTTCTCAGACATGTAGCTGCAATTCCATAAGAGGTCACTGCTAGGGCTTTACGTCTATTTTGGTCTAATAAGTTTTGTTAGATTCTTTTGACCATATCTTTGCAGCTTAGATATATTATAGCTCATCCCTCAAGAGCTTGTGAGATGTGGTCTGCCTCCTTTGGTCTGAAACAGGGAGATCGTTCACCTTAAGCTCTTTACCACAAAGAGAAAGAATAAAATAGAACCAGTGCCTTATTAAAGATCTCATTATCAAAATGTTTCATGGAGAATGTCTTCAGAGTAGCTTTTCTGGTGCTTCTCCCAGATTGCGGGGAAAACACTTCAGTTATGCTGCATTATGATAAAGAGATTGCAGAGACTTGAAGAAACGTGAGACACTGTAGCTTCCTCAAGAGTGGCATTCCGATGTGAATCATCTTTCCACAACCCCAGGAGTTGGCATGCCTTATGAAGTGTGAGGTAGATCTTATCAACATGCAGTAGCATACACAGGAAGAAGCAGTCAAATTAATTCGAATTAGCTTTTCTTAGAGTGTCTAATGAATTCATATCTTGGAGGTCCTCCACAGCCTTCACTGCCTCCATCAGATTTGTTAATTTTTGGTTGTTCCTGGGGTATCACCTGGAACTTTGATTTTAGTCTATTTCTTAAATCTTGGCACCTCCCAGTGAAAGACGGTCCTGGCAAATTCATTCTGCTGGAAATTGCTCCTTTTGGCTAGAAATGGCATGTAGTGATCTTTGATGACATATGGTGACCTTGAATGACCTCCAGGGTCAGCCTATGTCTCAAGCTGATGCCTTGTGAGTCTTAATGCCAACATTTTGCTTAATGGGCTGAGACGTTTGAGTGTGATTGTAACACAGAATCTCACACGCAATTACACACGTTCAATATTGATATAGATTGTTATCTGTTGTCAGGGTTATCAATCATGGACGTGTTGATTATGTTCAATATTTTTTGGAAGATGAATCATAATCACCAGTTTGTTGAAGTCAGATCGAGACGATCAAGTTGAAGAGACCGGTACAATACTTATGTAGTTAGCAACTTCGTATTGTGTGTTGATTCGCTCCTTGGGAATGTAGAAACAGGCTAAGCATAGGGAGTTGAATGTACTTGCTGACACTAAATACATAGTGCCAGAGTTGTGAAGAAATTTTTAAAAAATTTTAATTGGGAATACGAACCAAGTAGTAACCATAACGAAAGATCCATTATTATTTATGTTGAAGTAAAGAAAAGTATAATAATGAAGGAATCCATAATAGCTCGGTAAGTCTTCACTAAAGTTTGTCAAGCGTTTGTGAATGATATTGAGTGCTGATTACTCACTGCATTGACGTGCAAGTTTTGTGAGTATTGAGAATGTGAATGATGCGAGGGAACTTGTTTACATAAGTGACCATTGTTACTACTGACAATCCTGAAACTGGCAGTTTTGATCCTGCCCGTCTGAGGGGGGAAAGAAAACTTCCACTCGTTTTAGAAGGATGGAAACGGTCGCTACTATTTACGAATGATTGAGGGGAAAATAATTTTATTGTTAATTCTCAACATCAGAATATTCAAAAGTTCTTCAGACAATTCATTCTTTTTGTCATTTGTGTTGCTCCTACGACGTTTCGACCGGTCCATTATTCCACATATGTACTATCCACTTGTGAAGAGGGGAGGGCTCTTTTCCAGTAGTGACAAGTGAAAAAAATGTATCAAAAGAAGGCCGTTGAATGGATCGCCCAAAACGGTGTGGGGATAGCAAAAATAGCAAAAGGAATGAGTTCGATTGTCCAAAATTAAATTTTGACAATTGATTACGTTGAAATCATAAACAATAACTCAATATTCATTGCGAAAAATATTTCTTTTTTACTCGACTATCTCTTAAAATTCTCTATTCCCTTTGTTGCGAAGAAGAAAAAACAACGGAAGTTTATCAACGGACAAATATTCTAGATTGAGGTACGTGTATCGAACGTCTGACGTTCGATCATATTTTTTGATGAACAATGAATGAAATTGCCGTAAAATCAGAACTAAATAACCCTGACTGTAACAGGGGCCAAACTCAACTATCACTCTTCCGACTGGTGATGGTTACTTAAGCTTTTGAATTGTAATAGATTGGAAAAAAATGATGAAGACATTTTTCAGAATAAATGTATGTATTATTCAGAATGAACAAAGCCGTTGCATATTTTTAACCTAAATTGTCATAGATATGCGAGACTTGTCAGTTTGGCTCAGTCCTTGAGAGGTCCGCCTTCTGATAACTTGGCCACGATTTCAAATGGTAAGGAAATATTAATTTTATATATCGGTTAGATTTAATGTAACGGAACAAATAAGGAAGAGTTTACCCCCTAAAGCAGGTGAGGATTGTTCTTGTGCTCTTGTTACGGTGGAAAAAAACTCCAATCATCGACTCAGACTGGAATTTTACAAAAAGAAAAAAAAAGGAGTGTGGTGTAATATTTACATGTTGATATTTCCTGCAAAGTGATCCCCCGTAGAAATACTGGACGAATTAAGCCCACTCTAAGTAGTGTGAATCATTAATGGATTAGTATGTAGTAAGGTAATCCTGAATAGAAAGGTTAGTGTTTTGAAGCGAGTGTATGAAGTGTTATATACAATGAAGGAATCTACCTTCAATGTATATAACACTTCATACACTGACATTGAATTAAGATAACTCTCTTGGAGACTGACTTCGACACCCATTAAGCACGATATCAGGTCACTTCCTAGCCATAGGATTTACATCATGATAATTTGCAAATAGATGAATACTGAATAGGTTATTTCCAGAGTATTATGATATAGATTATCGGGGTGAGCGCGAACGCGGAACTTGCGTCATATTGGGTTGCAATTTAGACTGGAAATAACTTTATCCCAGTTAGAACATGTTAACGCTAATAAAAAAAAATCGCTACGATATGCCATTTTTGCTGTGTTACGGTAGCAAACATACAGAAATCGAATCATAGTATAGATTAGAAAGTTTCAAATTCAGCTTATGTTTCTTCAGTTGTTAAGTGAGTTTGGCTGACTATGTACGTACTCCAACGGCATGCTGCGAAAGATGTTGGTCACATGACAGTTTCTATTGAGTGACTAACCAGACCTGTTTTGTTTTCGTTTTTTTGTATTGTATTGGTTTTATTAAGAGTAATTGCTACAGAAGAAACGGCTACATTTTTGGCACCAGATTCGTCAGAGCCACGAAGATAAGCAGTAAATGTCAAGATGCAACAGCGACGTTGAAGAAAGGTTAGAAAAAAAAAACTCATACATCTGATTTCTATTCGTCCCAAGAGACAATACAAATTGTTAGACTTAGAAATCCGACCAAAACAATGGATGGAATATTTCTTCTGATAAAAATGTTATTTTTTTCGCCAGAAGCGATTACTATGGCAGAAGTTTAAGTCTGATCTCCATCAAATCCCGAAAATAAAACCTATCCCGCACCCTGGCTCAAACACCGACCCATCGTGCGACTGTAAGTTACTCAATCCTCTGTAAAAGCACGTTGGCGTTTGCAAAGGTTACGAATATCAAGGGGCGTAGCTAGATATTTGAAGTCCCGAGTGGACTTGGCTCCTTGACGGCCCCCCTCCAACATTTAGTTAGATTTGTTATTGTTTAATGTTAGTAGAAATACAGTAATTGAACTATTTATAAACATTTTGGGGTCCCTTCATTGAGGATACGGGGTGGGGGTGTTCTCCCAAAGCCCCCCCCCCCAGCTATGCCTCTGCAAAAATCATATTTGAAAGTTCGATCCTCAGTGAGAGCCCCACAATTGTGCAAAACTAACATCAGCAACTCATCCATTAGGCTACATAAGGACTCTCAACCGTTTCAGCTCCAAAAAGGAGTCAGACAAGGTGATACCAGCTCACCCAAACTCTTTACAGCCTGGCTTGAGATGATCTTCCGAAACATAGACTGGGAAAAATAGAGGAATCAAAATAGACGGCGAATATCTGAGCAACCTTAGATTTGCAGACTACATCGTCCTTTTCGCAGAAAACCTACACGACCTCCAACTAATGCTAGAGGATCTAAACGAAGGAAGCAAAAAAAGTCGGCCTACACGTGAACTTCAGTAAAACGAAAATCATGTGCAGAATAAAAACATAACTGTCAAGATAGAAGATGCAAAACTGGGAAAGTAGACCACTACATCTACCTAGGACAACGAATCTCCATGAGACCTTCAAAAGAGGAGGAAATCAAGCGAAGAATTACTTTGGGATGGCAAGCCTTCGGCAGAGCAAGCTCAACTTTCAAAAAAACAGATGATTCCAATAATCCTAAAAAGAAGAGTATACAACCAATCCCGATAGTCACTTATGGAGCTGAAACATGGAACCTAACCAAGAGACAGACCTGCAAACTGAGAAGTATGCAACGTGCGCATGAGGGAATCATGCTCAACCTTACATGGAGAGATCACAAGACAGCACAGTATATAAGGAAGAAAACAGGTGTTTGTGACATCACAGAAACTATTAAAAAAACTCAAATGGCAATAGGCAGTCCATATTGCAAGAAAAAAGACAACCGATGGACATCACGTCTCACAACATGGATCGCCAGAGATCACATAAGAAACTGAGGCCGACAGAACACAAGATGGGGAGATGAACTAGACAGATTCAGGAAATACTGGCTCCGCGACGCCTATGATAGAGAATTGTGGTGAATCCTGGGGAAGGTCCATGTCCAACGACAGACGTTAAAAGACTGATGATGAAACAAGTAGTAAATACCTACGCTTGCATCGTGACTGAAATAGTCACGTCTTTCCCACCAGCGCCAAAAGTTGATGCTTGAACCTATGCAGAAAAATTCAAATGTTGACTTTAAAAAAGGTAGGCAGTTAGATTCTCCTTGCTTAGAAGATAAGCATTATATAATATTCTTATTTTTATTCAGTCTTGAGCGGTACCATGACATAGGGCCTAGGTTGGCTTGGCACCTTGGGACCCTTTCAAGATTTAGTAAGATTTGTTGTTGTACAATGTTAGTAGAAATACAGTAGGAGAATCACTATTCATAAAGCTTTTGGGAGTACCCTCTATCGATGGCACAGGGCGAATTAAAATCAATAACTTCAATTTTTATCGATTATTTGTTCTGGTGTCTCTGTATATAGTTATTCTATTTGATTAACATGGATTTAAATGAGTAACTAGGTACGTCCATAGAGAAACCGAACTTTTTTAAACAGCACGCTAATGAAGAAGTTTTTTCATACACCGACCGTCCCTCTAGAATATTCAATTGGTCTCATTTGTCACCCATAAAATTATCAGAGCCCTATTACCACGTCAGTACTAATGGTGCAAAAATAGGTTTCCTGCAAAAAAATTGAAATACCTGTTCATTTGAAGGGGCTATCATGTATCATTCTACTTCTGTTTTATGTAACAAATGAATTGTCACCGTTGAAGTTTTGCCACCCAGGGCGGTACCGATATCCGGTCTCACTCATGGACTATTTGGCGATGTTACAACTTCGTAAGCTGCAACCCTCCCAAACTTTCATTGAAATTTGTTCACAACTTTTGGAGATATTGTGTAGTGTATACATGTGTGTTTACATAAATGTATGGGCAAAAAACTGAAAATATCTCTCAACCTATAAAAATTCCTTTCATTGTTCCAGGCACCGGTCAGGGGGTATGGGTATAAAGGTCATGGTATCTACTACTAAGCTGCCACTCAAGTTACCGTATCAGAATAGGTCCCGCACACATGGAAGATTGCAAAACTTATTAGACTTTGCCACCTCAAGTAGTACTAATCAGTGATATTTAGGTGGGGTCAGGGCCTATGGACTATTTCGGGTTATTCATACATTAGAGCAATTACTTACCTTTAATAAATGAAATCTTTGTTTATTTTTTCGTTGCTCACATTTACTTCTCGTAGCTTTGATCAGTGCACGTTTTGAAGTAGTACGGTCGAGAAATTGGCGTACAAGTTGATATAACTTGGTGTAAGCTGAAAAGAAAAACATGAAATTATAAGAACTTCAACAATACGGAATATTTTGGAACGAATTAACTGCATTAATCAAGGTATACTTATAACTTTCAAAGGCTTTTATACAGAGGTTTGAGTTGAATAATTCAAGTCTAGTGGTGTGGTTATTCATTAATTAGAACTATTGTTACTGGTGATAAATGGTATTTTTACCACGGCCCGTTTTGAAGATCAAAATTTATGGTGAAGGTGCAGTATTTATCCCCCCTTACCTTGAGAAATTGGTATTACAGAAAAAGAACTTTGACCATACATGACTGGGACAACATGATTACTAAACTTCGCTAAATGCTAGCTACGTGGAATATCAGGTGAAGATCGAAGTCAGTTATGGCAATAGAACACTTTTACAAATAAATGATCTGTAAGATTTACTTACGAATCATAATTCTACGTCGAACCACAGGTGTAGCTTATGGGGTCTATTTGAAAATGTCCCTGGTCACCAATGGAGGTGGGCCTAAAAGCCTTATGACTGATTCACCTACTGCATTTTTATTGACAAATCACTAAATGTTGGAGGGGGCTCCTCAAGGTACCAATAGTTCCAAAAATCGAAACTCATCGTTGGTAGAAGTTGAATTGTGCGGTTTCTAAAACTATTTCGACTGAAGATTACTGCAACTTTTGTATTATATACATAACAAATAAATAAAAGCATATCTCATTTTTTTTAGTATAAGTGTATTTATTTATTAGAGTGAAAAACCCTTGCGTATTTCTAACACGAATTTTCAAAGATATGTAAGACTTTGAAGTTTGGCTCAGACAGTAGACAGTAACGTGATAGGCAAATAGTGAAGAGATCCGGTGGGGATTGTTCTTGTTATGACAGAAAAACAAAGTTAACTCCACCTCCGATTTGAATTGGAGTTTGACAAAATTAATGAAATAAAATAGAATAAATCTTTCAAAAATTGGCTCTCTAAAAGAGCCATTTAACGCTAAAGGACATTCACATTCCCAAATTCAATAAAAAAAAAACCCAAACACACACACACACACAGATGGCCGATGTTATCTTTGTAGGAAATCTAGAAAAAGCAATATCTCCCTGTTTTAGATTGTATATTCCCCCAGGAAAATGTCATTGGTATCGGTGATATGATCTAAATCACGAAGTATTAATTTTCATTACACACAGCTGGGCATTGTAAGTTTATTCACAGGATGTCCTTTAACAGTTTCTTTTCCTATGCAGCATTCATCTGGTGCTTTTTGATAGGAGTCAAGGTTAAAATGAGCGTTGTGCCCCTTTATTTGTCTCCTTTTGCTTTCCTTGGCGCTACTTTGGAAAAGGGGGTGATCTCGGGTAAGATGATGGTGGTAGATACGTCACAGGAACCTGGAGAACTACTGGCCTAAGCAGCATGCGAGAAACCCGGTAGGGACGGGGGCTTGCTGCAATTGTTGAGGTAGGCATACCTGTTGTTGCGAAGAGTTGTTGCGTTGTAAATTTTATGTGTGCTTAGTCATAATTTCCTCAAAATTTGTGAAAAATGCGGTTACATTGGTTTGTTGAAGATTGTAGCATCAGGAATCGTTGACGAAATTTCACGTCGCTGCATGAAGGACTAAAAACCAGTCTTCGTCTGCACGCTGGTAAGTCTCTCACGTTGCTGGATAATTTTTTGTCGATTTTATGTGCGACCAATGTAGGCAAGGTTTCCTACCTCCACCGATGACAAGCTACACTGAATTGTGGAGGCTTTTACGACGTTCTTTTTCAGTGTAAGTTCTTCTGCTACACTAAATACTTAACGACGTGCGTAGTTTAGGGTAAAATTTATGACATCAATACAATCGACATTGCGAGCTTTCTGCACATTGCAAATGAGAGTACTGAATTCAATGTCTAATTCATTGGGAAACACTTCTGATTGACAGTCCTACAGCGAATTGTGTCAGTGCCCCTATTTTCCTTTCCAATTTACGGTGACGGACCGTTTGTCTAAAACTGAGTTATTGATAAGAGTTCAATCAACAGGTTGTTTCGACTCAGCCTCCTACTAGAGTATGCAATCGACTCGTGGCGATCAGTTTTCTTTATTGCCATGTAAGACAAAGATATGCAAATTATGCTCTTACGTCCGGGATCGTCACCTAAAACAATCTTAAGTTTACCTCATATGATTACAATATTTTGAATAGTTGTGGCTATATCACGAAACAGAGTACATCTGAATATCAATTTTGGCATAAAATTAATTTGCTTAACTTGCACACTGTACAGCAATGCTCAAGAAGGCAAGTCTTCCATGAAGAAGGAGAAAAAAAATGGCAGATGTGCTGACTCGAGAAGATGAAGTAGCAGGCGTAATGTAGTGAACATACAATATTACGGCTGTTACTTCATCTCCCCGAGCCAACAACTGTGCCCTGGTTTCCCCCTACCCATTGTTTCAAACCACTTCATTTCATGTAAAAAATTTAGTTTTGTATACCTACAAATATTAGATATGATCTTCTGATTTTAATACTTGAATAACTTATGTGTTCCCAGGCTTCTTCAAAATGTGAAGACTAATTTCAGCTGAACTTTTTTCCAAGTTTAAATAAAGTAAATCCAGAAAATGTTGAATTTTTAAAAAAAAATAAAAGAAAAATTGAATAACCGTAACCAACAGAAGTGGTGAAGGGTTGAACGACTGCAACCATCAAAGATGGCTGAAGGTTTTATCTTTTTTATGTGCGCATGTGTTTGTATTTTTACGTTCCAGGCCATACAGTTTCGTCTACTTGAAAATTGGCATCAGTACACCACTAAGCCCTTCTAAAATTATTGTTGATATTTGGAAAAATCTTTTGGGGGACATTATTTCAACGATTTTATCAATAACATCCAGAGGTTTCTAGAGTTTTTTTTTTACTCTATTACAGATGTTTCCAGTAGAAAACGCCGGTGATGTCATAAATAGAATTTATTCTGACTGTATTCTTCGATGGAAGACTGCAATGGCGAGTTATTTTTTCAAATTATAAGATATATCTCAAGCTTGTCCTAGAATCGGCAATGCAATACAGAAAGTTAAGCATTCTATAACATTCAGATATGGAATTAATTTGTCAAATAACGAAACTGTGGTCACCATTTAGAAAAGATATGCTACATGACATGATAAAACTAGAAATCCCCCAGCGAGTGCATATCTCTGCTAACGCCTTTGTCAGGGGAAGTAATTGTGCATGGATCTACCTAGAAATTTAATCACTTCTTCCATGGCTTATTGGCCAACCTCCCACTCAATATCATTGAAATTCATTGTGGGGTATCGTGTGGGGGGTCAGAACTGTTTGGCGATATTATGTGGTGTGGACATACTATGATGCACGGGAGATTTGTGCATGAATCCACCCAAAAATGTCATCCTTTCTTCTGCAGCCTATTGTCCACACCTCCACAAAATTACATTGGAATTCATTGAGTTGAGTGATATCGTGTGACAGGCATGAGCGTATATATAAATCTATGAAAAAGGAACGGAAAAGTATCTCCTTATCCCAAAAAACTCCTGGATCCGCCCCAAAATTCAACTCTTTCTTACTCTATTATCTATCCCTCCACAAAATTACATTGAAATTCACAGAGTACTTCTTGTAGATATACATACGGGAAGATGCGACCGTATGCTTCGTTGACAGAAGTAAAAGTAAAGATTGCCATGTCGGTTGGGAACAACGTCGAGTCTAAGGCATACGAGAGGGTTGTTTTCTTCAAACCAATAGAAAAAATATGAGACAAGAATTAGACTCAAAAGCCAGCATATAAGAGGAAACAAATTAATAAAATTTAATTCAAAGTTAAATAAATTGTGTACATGGGTATCTAACTTGATAGATAAAATTCTATCTACTCTCAGATCATTGCAAAAAGTCTTGTCAGAATTACAGAAATTTGACCAACAAGCCGTAAAGTGTTCCATCAAATATGATGTTTGAAGAATGAGAAAAAGGTCTATGATCCAGAAGTTCGGGAATTTTTTCCAAATACAGATAATGTTCGTTGACTGATAAACGGATGTCCCTTTATTTTATTTCAATCATTTATTCTTGCAGAGGGACGTAAGGATACAAAGGGATTAATTTGGGACAAAATATAAATAGCTTACCAAAAGCTAATCCTTATTTTGATACAATCTACATTAAAATGACTATCGTTTTACACGGTACAGAAATCGTTCTGATGTCAGCGGTATGACTAACAGATGCCGTTCTTGAGAGAAAGTTTCTTTTGTCTACAGATATTGAAGGATTTAACCTTGTAGTTACGAAGTCTCGAAAACACTGTCAGTTTGGTTCCATGGAAGATCGGGAAAAGAGAAAGAGTTTGTGTGTGCCCGTTTTTTATAATACCCAGTGACGTCAGTAGTTTTGCAACAAATCTAAGAATAGAATTTCTCAATTTCTGGTAAAAAAAAATACTAGGGTGTTGACTCGTTTTTAACTCAAAGGAGATAATTTGAGTTTGTGACTGGTATTGATCGATGGACATATCGAAAGTAATACGAGAATACAATTTTATAGAATGGCTTTTGATAGAAAGAGGGCGTATGACTTTTTTTAGCGAGAAAAGTGTTCGGTTGGTCGTCACATCGTCAAAAAAGAAGCTACGTAGCTGTAGCATTGCAGTCAAAAATTGAAATCTTTATTCCAGCAGTTCAGTTGAACGCTGAGCAAAATACTTAAAGCTGGTAGTAGAATACGCGTGAACGTACTTGCTTATGGTTTCCTTGGGAGTAATTGTTGTGCACCATTTATGTTGTCTCAAAGAAACTTGGTATTCGTACGTTGTTGCTAGATGGACTAAATGAAAAGAGCAAGAAAGTTGGCCTACACATGAACTTTAGCAAGACGAAGATCACGTGCAACAACCACGTCGGAAATGAGGGCACTAAGATCAAAATCGAGGACACAGAACTGGAGAAAGTAAGCCACTACATCTACTTAGGACAACGAATCTCCATGATACCCTCAAAAGGGGAAATCAAGCGAATAATCACCCAGGAATGGCAAGCCTTTGGCAGAGCAAGCTCAACCTTCAAAAAGAAGATCCCATTGATATTGAAAAGTAAATGCATCCTCCTGATAGTCACTTATGTAGCTGAAACATGGGACCTAACCAATAGACAGACTTGCTAATTGAGAACATGCAACATGCACATGAAAGAATTATGCTCAACCTCACATGGAGAGACAACAAGACAGCACAGTACATTCAGAAAAAGACAAGAGTCAGGGACGTCATGGAATCCATTAAAAATCTCAAATGCTAATGGGCTGGCAATGTCGCAACCGATGGACATCACGACTCAGAGATAACATGCGCAACCGAGGCCGGTAGAGCATTAGATGGAGAGACGAGCTAGACAAATTCAGAAAGTACTGGCTCCACGATGCCCACGATTTAGAAGTGTAGCGAATCCTGGGGAAGGTCTATGTCCGACGACGGACGTTAAGAGACTCATGATGATGACACTCAGTAATAGAGACAAGAGAAACTGTTGGTCTGCATTTTCGTCCAAGTTTCCTGTTATGCGTTGTTTGACTTAACCCCTTGAATTTAAAACACCGTAAATGTTGGATAATGCAGTTTGAAATGGTTAAAAATCCTTGCATTTCAGAATAAAGCAATAACTTATCTGCTGTTCGAAGTGCCAGTGGAAATATTTTTGAAACGAAACAGAGATGACGGCACGTATTACGACTCATTAGCTTTTCGAGGGTCTAAAAGTTGAGCTAAAGTGACGGTAGATATTTCGACTGGCTGAATCAATTTCTGTACACAGTGTAGCTGGATCATGGTTGCCAAGTTAGCCATTTATTGGCTAGATTGGACTGATTTTCCTAGCTTGGCCAATGAAAATCTAATGCTGATAAACCTAGCCATTTAAAAAAAATAATTATCAAGTTTGAAAGTAAATGTTGAATTTTTGGTAATAATTTGTTTTAAAGTGTTGTATTTTATTTAACAAATGGACTTTGAAATAGTATGTATATTTTTTTAGTAATAAATGGAAAAAAATAGCTGATTTTAGCCATTTGTAAAGATACTTGAAAAACAACACCCATACTTGGCAACAGCGGGCTGGGTAGCTCAGTAATTTGTGTGGTAATTTTGGGGTGTTTCCATTTAGTGTTAATCAAGGGTAAATTTTTTCTTTTGTTTACTGAAAACATTCTTCAAGTGTTTAGATGAATGTTTGCTTGATCAGTAATCATTGAGATATGTACATTGCATTTGTAAGTGACAAATACGTTTCGAAAATATGCACGTTACATATTGAGTGACAAATGTCAAAGAGTTAGGCACGTCGCATAGTCGAAACGAAATCTTGCTGAATGTTTGCTAGCGTAAGAGATGAATTGCAGGGGCTTCGTATATTGACGAAGCAGCAATAAATCTGATGGTAGAATTTAAGAAATTACTACTGCGTGATTTGCACAGTAACAATCATCGTGACCAGGGGCGTTGCTCCTTGAACCAACCCCTGCAACATTTGATACATCGGTTCCCAACCTGGGGACCCTGGACTACTTAGTGTCCACAAAGATATTACTGGGGGTAAATGGGCAGACCTTTCAAAAGTCCGGGGTCCATATGAAGATTCATTTAAATGAACACATTCCTTGGTAATGAAAAGGTAGGAAACCACTGGTTTTGTTAAATTTGATGGAAAGGATATATTACAATAAATAGACAAGCACTATCAATTAGTTGGTGAAAAACAAATAACCCCAAGGTCTGAATGCAGTTCAGATATATAATATGTGTAAATATATCCTTGTTATTGTATAGTGTTAGCAGAAATGCAGTGAGTGAACTGCTATTCATAAAGCTTTGAAGGAGGCCTGGGAGAGATTTAAAGTCGCCCACCCCCTCTTTCAGCTACGCACCTGAATGTGAGGAATCCGTAAAAAGAAGGATATACTATCAATGCAATCTCCTGACAGTCACCTATGGAGCTGGAAAAAAAAAATGGAACCTAACCAAAAGATTGACCCTCAAACTGGAAACCAAGCAACATTCTCGGGGTAGAATCATGGTCGACATCACATAGGGAAAACACAACACAGAGAAAAATAGTCAAAAATATCAGAATCATTAAAAAAAAAAAAAAAATCAAATGACCATGGGCTAGTCATGTTGGGTCATATGAAACCATATGCGAAACTTTGATCGGAAAAAAAGCATTTAGAAAAATAAAAATAAATAAATAATGAGATGGCTTGAGGAACGAAGTACAAAAAATATTCGCTCTGCGATACTAATGATAAAGAGGTCTGATGAATCTTGGGCAAGGTCTGAGAGAAATATCCTGGTTAGAATGTGAACTGTTTGTGGAAATTTGGATCTGGGTAGTTCAGGTTGTAGATGGGCACCTGCTAGAATTGATGGGCCCACATGGGCGTCAGTGGAAAAGTTGAAGGAAGGGAGATATATAGAGGACATGTGCGCCAAGTACAAATGTGGACGCAAATATTGAGCGGAGAAAAAAGACACAAAAATTTAGATGTGGAAAAAATGAGATACGTTTAATACACAAATGAAGAATATAAATGAAATACATTCGATTGTGTAAAGAAAAGGCCTATTAGGTTATTCCGAGGTGTAAAAACGAAATATAGGAATGAATAAGAATTTAAAGGATACGTTGCATAAAGGGTCTAATGTCGTTTCGTCTGTCTATCGAATGGAGCCTGGGGAGTCTTACTTGTTATAATGAGTGGTATAGTTGACCAAGCTAGATTATAAAAAGGCAGTTAGTCAGGATAGGTGCAAGAAGGAGCTAAAAAGGCGAGATAATGAAGGCAGCGTTTGCATGGTCGCCAAAAATTGTAATTGCAGCGTTTGCATTAAATAGCTATGAAGTTCTTGCAAATACTCACATCGGGAAAGATAAGTGACGAGATAACATATATAATCACAGCCAATGAATAGAGACTGCGCCGGCCACAAGTTTAGAGAGGGATAAAAAGGAAGATAACCGGTTTGAGATGCCAGGGTAAAAAATTGTGGAAGTTAACCGGTTCGAAGACCGGGACAGAGGGGTTCGACTGCATGCGTGCAGGGCTTTTATGGAGGGTCATCGAAGAAAGCGACGTTTTAAATACCTAGCTAAAAGAAGGTTTTCGTATCTAATTCTTGACAAAAATATAGGGGTCGCCACAGGTCTATGTCAAACGACGAACTCTAAAAGGATGATATGCATAAAATTCAATAGCTGATTTCAATGATGAAATTGTCTATCTAAAAGGAGATAGTTATGTTCGTCTTGTTGGGGATGTGCATGTCAGAAATTAGAGCCTCTGTTTTAAGACGAATGTGTATCTAGGAAAGAAATGGAAATCAAAAGTTTACATCATTTCACCAGTGCTGTCAAATGGTATCAGTCGTACGATATCAGTATTTCAAGTTTAATTTGGTTTGGTCTTCATTCTGGAGATTGTTGAGTGCAATTCTTACTCCTCAAACACGTCACATTCCTTATTGAAATAACTGTAATCAGTCATAAATGAAACATATCTGATTGGTCACTCAATAGATGCAATCACGTGACTGACGTCTTTTGTAAGCATGCTGTGTTGGGGTGGTCAATTAAAAATAAAAATAAGAAGAAGAATGGAAAAAGGAGTGATCAATTTCTCGCCTTTTGTTGGATCTCTGAAAAGTTTGATTTTACGAGAAAAAAAAAACATTCGTGAACGCAGTCGAACACAAATTAATCTGAAATCCCTATTTTGGGGATTTTTTTATGCACATAAGTAAATGTTCAGATCTTCAGCCCACTAGCACTAGCGGCCTCCACGCACGACACATTGATTTATTCAATTTTCAAGTAGGTCTGATTGGCTGGCTATCTGTATTGACAATTTTGGTGAACGATTTCTGATAAAGAAGCTACCTTCAAAAATTGATAAATGCAAAATAACCAGCGAACGCAGAAAAACAACTTAGTTTCGCGTTTATTTCGTTAAGCGAAACATTAGCTGTACAGCCGGATATTTCCATTAAAAGAACTGAAGGAGTCGTCGAATGAACAATTTTTTGCTAGTGGATATTGCGAAGAAAGTAGTAAAAAAACTACAATTGAAGACTTGAACATAACTTGGTCAGTCGATATTTTTTTAAAGGTCTGGAGTCCGTGAGCTTGTTGAGTTGGCAGACCTTTCAAAAGCCTAATCGAAGATTTTAGGGCCTGGGTAGGAGGCTTGTTATTGTATAATTAGAAGAAATGCAGTTTTTTAATTCCGTAAAAACATTAAGGACCAATTTTTTTTTAAATTTACCATTATGAATGCAGAAAGAACAAACGGTAAAAAAAGCTTAGCACTAGAAATTAAGGGATGTGTTTTTTTTAATTTTCATCTTAATCAAATTATTCATCGAGGAAGTTTGGTTTTTTTTCTCTTTTGCTAGGTCTTCTCCTTGAATGATATAAAAATTAATTGTCTGTACAATTTAAGAAGATATATTCTCTCGCCAAAAAGGATTTACCGATTTGTTCGGTAATTTGCCAATATTTTTGCAGCATCGTAGTAAATAAATTGTCGTATGACAACGTTTTTAAACGTTCAAAGATCATTAACTCATTTGGTGGCTAGTAGAGAAAAAAAAACACAAGCACACACACACACACACACACACAATTTGAATGAAGAAGGGGACGCTGTACCGTTTCTTTGTTTACTTGTAGAAAATATTGAACGTTTCAGAAGATGCACCTCTTTCGGTGAGCGAACACCGAAGTTTTTAACTCACGTCAGAGACAATTTCAGGTAATATGTAGCTGGAGCTATTAGAAGTCACCATTTTGAAGAGTTATACCACACAAGAAAACATGTTTTTTTTTTTAAATTATATACATACATACATATAGTAGAGATCAGGTTAGCAATATAGCATGATATAAAGCTACATTTGATATGTGATGGATTTATTTCATAGAGTGCTCGATACTTACAACTTTTTACTTCGAAAGTCAAGTTGTTTTAGAGTAGAGCTAGAAATATATAATAGGATGTGGATTCGCTGCACAAACAAGTTTATGTTTCTGTCCTCTCAGTGCCTCATCAGGCGAATGATTGTTATCTCTGAAAGGATGCTTTGTTTTCTGAGGGATGTTTTTATTCTTTGAGCATCCTTTATATACATGCTATGGTTGTAAGTTACATATCAAAGGGTGTGAGCTAGGTGTAGGAGTTATCTATAAGTGAATGCTGAATTGTATTCTGAGGGATGTTTTGATCTTGACCTTGATATTTGGCATTAAATTTATTGCCTTTGTTGGTATCCTTTATGGCTATCGTGGATTGTATTCCAAATTTACTTGGACATGTGAGGAAGTAGATAATGTTGATTAGAAGTTTTGGGGATGATGGGTATGTGAATAAACTGTCTATATTCCCTTCAATTGACAAATGTATGGATTGCTATATTATGTTTGTTAATGAGAATTTTGAACAATGCCAGCATTTTAGTGTTATTCCATTTTTTTCTATTTAATAAATCTACTTTACGTTTTTTTAGCAAAATTTAATGTTTCAAATTTCTCATTTTGGCAGAGATCACAAGGATTTTCTATATTTTGGCATATTAGTTTGGAAATTTTCCATTTTACCGTTGGTTTGTAGTTCATCCGATACAATCTCCAGCATTATACTGATAAAGATGTATTATTCATTTATCATGGGGAGGGAAAAAGTGGAGTCATGCCTTTCCCGGGGTCATTAGTGTCGTCAAACGTTTAGCCATTTGCATCTTATCAAACTTGGTCAAAGCAAAAGTTTTTTTTAAATTAAATGTTGGTTGGGGGGGGGGGAGAATAAAAGCATCTCATTTTGCCCCAAATAAAAGTGCTTCCCCAAGTAATACAGAAGTGTTTACCATCTCCAAATCTCTTGTTCTCTCACAAGTAAGTAGAGGCAGGTTTCACCGTTTTCTGAATCCAATTTAGAAAGTAGAGAAGATGCAATGTGCTTCCGCACCATACCACGCCTATCCAAACCAGTTAATGTTTATATAAGTCTCTCACTAGTTTCTGACAACTATAAACATAGAAGAAAAATCTTCCACTATTCCCCTGTACAGAAAAAATATCTGCTACGTATGAGTAGGTGTAGCTTTTCAGTGTTCAGAGGGTTAGGGTATCTTGCCCAACTGTTGAAAAAAAAGTAAACAGTAAGTTATAGTCCATAAATAAATGTATTTTTTTTTAATCGAGGAAACAACCAGCGGCAGCTTCTGGATACATCGAAATAAAATGTTAATCTTTCTTAGTTGTTGGTATTTGGTAAGCAATGAAGCACGTGCCCCACCTCACACACAGAACATAGACAGTAGACACGCTATGAACGTGACGCCTACGGGATCTCCATTTCTACAAGAGCAGACGATGCACTGACTTCTCAACTTGAGGTGGCGATATTCACTCCACAATTGCAATTGAATAAGTCGGATCGTCTAGATGCACGTATGAATTTTTCCACTCTAGCAGTTGAAGTGGATGTTGTTTCATTTGTCTCCTAACTCTTTCTCAAGACTTGATTTTTTCGGCAAAAAACGAGGAAGAGATAACAGCACTCAAGTTGGGCGTGTTTAATACGATGCGACTTGATAATCGTTGCAACAACATCCTGATTTTATTTAATATTGGTAAGTCACTTTTTCTTCTTACTGCTACTGATATTTACTAAGCCTATCTTAACTACGACGTAAGACTAAAGTAAGGGAAATGGGGTCAAGAAGATTGTGTTACACCATTATTTCCATATGGGAAGGACATGGGTGCCTCGACCCTTGACAATCGAAGTCTTGATGTCTATCTAGGATTGAACATCGATCTCTGGCACCACGGACGAATGCGCAGCTATCTAATCAACTCAACAAGTCGTCTTCTACTACTACCACCATTGGTTCAATCTATCCGATCATTAGGTGATCATTTTGGAATTTATGAAAATATAAGGATTACTGTGAATTCATTAGACACAGGGTACCGCCAATAGAAGTCGTCATAAATAGTGGGTATGTTCATTGTCTACTAACGGTGACATTATCGTACATCTAGCACCAAAACCCAGCCTTACCGTAAACCTCGTTCCTGAAATCTATTACCATCACAAATTGTAATAATAATGCTTCTACTTTCCTCACACCCCCCCACAAACCTGTATAGATATTTAATGCTAGAGTTGACGTTTATAAAACTTTCATAGATTTGAAACCATCTATCAACAACCGTAATGAAGTGCGTCTGAATCTTTGAGATGATAGATCATTAATTCAGATTTTTTTTCCGACTATCGTCGTCATCTTGGTTCTTCTTTTGAACACAATATTTCGGTCGTTGCTCTGTACGGCCTTCTTCAAGTGGGTGCCATGAATCGGGAGAGTTTGGAATGTTGGGATGAGAAGCTTCCTTCGAAGAGTGGGAGCAGAATATCCTCATTTCGCTATCTATATTCGGGTGTGAGGGTTCCTCAAGTTAATCCTGTTGATGTTCATTTTCGGTGAGAGGCGTTTTTTTCATGTTGGTACTTATGACGTCTATAGCCCAATTTACTCCAGAATTGAAACCCAAAGTTGAACCGATTTGCCGTAAATACACAAGTCGTTTGCGTAATAATGATTAAAAAGGCTTATATTACATAATGTTAAAAAATAAATACTCATTATCTTTCTGGTTCTTTCTCGTTAGTTCCTGCCAAATGGAAACTTTCATAATTTTAATATACGGAAGCCAACAATAACCCCTCCAAAACAGATTGTCACATTCTTTTTCTAGAAATGCATGTCTTTTCCGTTAATCCTTATCACAGAAACGAAAAGCGCGGATCCAGGTGGAATTTTTTTTTAATATCAAGATTTCATAAAACAAAAAAATACAAATAACTTTGGGAACAAAAATTTGTTTTTTTCATCCAAGATGTCTTCTGTCTTATTCCGTTATAATTTTTCCATTTATTGGTTCAGTGGTAAATTTTTTATCATTTTTATATGCATCCAAACGTATAAGACACTTTCCAATCGGTTTAGATTAAGTTGAATAGAGAGGAAAGAAGTATTGTGAATTATTTCCCAGCAGCTATATTGTTAGAATATAATGCCAGAGGTCCGCATTTTTGTTTCTAAAAAAGCCAAATAGGGTCAAAATTGGCCATTTACGATTTTTATTGAAAATTATACTCACAGAATATTACCATATTGCAATTGTATGAAAATTGATATACAAAACTTTAAAAAGATTGATTTTTTTTCTTGCGTGTTGATTTTATCAATACGTCACTTGACGGTCAGACAAAATATTTTACAAATATGAAAATCAGTTGACCCAGAGAAAGGCCCTTCTCCTTCCTCCCCTCCTTCTGTTACTACTACCACGAATGGTTGACACGTTGTTGAACTTGTTTGTTTTTTTGTTGTTTTTTTTTTTACTTCCCTCTTGTCAATTATGCTAAAAAGCTACGACTCAAATGTAAGCGAAAAATGCCGGATCACATAACTTGTTTTCTATGTTTGAAATTCGGTTTCTTTTTCGAATATTTGTAAAATATTTTTTTCCATTTGGACCCCACATTGCTTAAGATTATAGACCCGCCCCTGAACCTTTAACCCTGAAAAGGAAGGGAACCAAAAAAAAAAAAAAAATAAGATTGAATTAACACATCAGTTCCTACTGGCTATAAAAATTTTGGTCTGGTAGGGGGGGGGGGAATAGAACCCAAAAAAGCCCTACATTGTTATTTTGTTTCTCATTTCAAACTTTTGACAGCATTAGTCTCTTTGGGAAAGCTACAAGAATTTGATAACTTGACTGATCTGGAATCTAACTAAAAAGATATAGAATAAAGGTTGAAATGTTTTAATTCTCCAAGATAAAATTGCTGTTCAAATCTACAATCGAGTCATTTTTATTTCGTTTTGTTTGTTTCTTCGATAGGCTTTCGTGCTTTTGGAATTACAGACGTTAGCTTTCGATAGAAACTGACTCCCATCCTTCCTCCAAAATTGATAAAATAGATATAAAATACAAAGAGTGGGCATTAAAATGTCCCAGTTTTCCAGGATTTTGAAGTAGGTAGGTCCTCTCCACAGAGTAAATTGATGTGATACACAGCTAGAGATCTGGAGGCCCACGTGACCCTTCCCGCCAAGATTTAGTTCAGTTATTCCCAACCTCTGGGGGTCCACAACTTTCAAAAGTTTGTGGTCTGTGAGCTTGTTGAGTGACGTAGCTAGAAATTTAGTGGCTCAGCGAATGTCTTGAGTGGCCCCCTCCAAAACATTAGTCATTTTATAATGTTAGTAGAAGTGTAGTAAGGGAACTATTATTCATAAAGCTTTTGAGGGACCCTTCCATTGGGAGCAATTTAAAAGAAACGAGTGCTTCTGACATCCTCTTTATTCGAAATTCTGCGTTCCAAAATTCCCTTCCGTGATTGGTCAGTTTTTGACGAGTTGACACAAGTACAGCATAATGTACGGAAATCGTGACAAGCGTATCCATAGTATTCATCCAAGAAATCAAAATAAAAATACTATTACAATCAGTGCATAAATTGTTGAATGTTGTTTTTCTTTATTCTTCCACTTGTACTCGGGGTGTCGTCGGGAGTTTGAGGTCGCCTTATTCCGTCCGTCTGTTTTTTTTTATTGGGCAATTTATACGTTATATATATATCTCGAGATTGTCGTCCTCGTCTTGGTCGTGTGTTCCTCGGATGTGTGTTGTAAATGAGAAAGGGGTGGCCCTTTTGATGATCTGCACCTAGGTTACGGTCTTGCATGAGGCCATATAGTTAATGATGCCTATTTCTGAAATTTTTCTGCGGATAAAGATTTTTCAGACCCCTAGTCTGTTGTTGCCAGCCTCTCATGACGCTAAGCGAAGGGTTGGACTTCCCGGTTTGAATTCAGAGTTATCAGTCTCTTAGACTGATTGTTAATCAAGGCTGAACAGCCCAGTTTATCGTTATTTACCCATAAGAAGGATGAGAAGAGATGGATTCATGCTTCTTTCAAGGGTATAAGTGCGAAGCGAGTAAGAAGTTACAGACTTGGGAGAAAGAACTTCGGCTAAGATCTCAATTAAGTATAAACTGAAAATAAAACATTGAATTATGACAAGGCCTTGAACTGTGTGGTTTTGAATAGTGTGGAAAATTTTGGAATGAATTATCCGCTTAAATCAAGGTGTACCTGTAATGCAGAAACCTGCTGAACGACGTATAAGCGATTCTAGATGTATGTTCTACTTTATCTTTTTCGACTTTCTCGTGTCTTACTCTTTTTATTATCATTTTATTAACAGTAGGTGCGTTATAGAATGCTCTCCTCGGTTATAACTCATTCATCTTATGACCCTAGCAATACGTCGTAGTTTTACTAACTTGTATTTCTCAAAGGGCCTAGTCTTGTGCTTTATTACATATCGCTTTCTAGGTGTCTAAATCCATTCGTCATCGTAATAACTCTTAGTACCAGGCCCCAAAGCATGAACATATAACCTGGCCACCAGTCGGTGATAAGAACAATGTCAAAATCTTGAGATTCCTTTACCTTTTAGAAATTAGCAAGATAGGTTATATGCTAAAGATCTGATAACAGAGTATTTTTTCTAGAAATATGTGGATCTTTAGAATATTGCTCTACATTTCATACCCAGGATCATAAGGAAAGGGGGTGATTTCAGATCACCCTCCGAGCCCCCAAATAGAGATGGAGATCCAAAAGGCTTATGAACAATAGTTGAACTACTGCATTCCACTACATTATACATAAATCTCACAAAAATCAGTGGTTTCCAGCCTTTTCATTGCCGCCTTGTTCATTTAAATGGATTTCCATATCAAAAGTCTACCAACTCAACAAGCTCACTGACCCCAGGCTTTTGAAAAAGTCTGCCCACGGGCCTCCGGTAATAATTTTGTTGATCATCCAAGGTCCTCAGCCCCCCAGGTTGGAAATCACTGCACTGAATGTTGAAGAGGAATGGCCGTACCCACTCCTGTTTCTTGCTGCGCCCCTCTTCAGACTCCTTGAGATATTTTGGCCAAACACAAGCATCTGTTTATCATCCCGTCGATACCCAATATAAAAAGGAGGCCCAAGTTGGGTACACAAATGCAATTTGCTAGTGGGACTATGGTTGAAAAGAGTTTCCTTTTCTATTTGCAATAGAAGAGCATCTGGAACAAGATACGGACAAAAAACCCGGTGGATAAAATTTGTATTTAAATTTGAATGGATAAAGGTTTCATTGTGATTTTTTTTAAATTTCGTACCATATATCACAGGAATAGAATTAGTAATTTGATTTTTTTTATAGTAATAAATTTTAAATAACCGAAGAGATATCACGGCTTCCTTTCGATTCTTTTGTCAACTACAAAGACTTCAAGTGGGATTCAAATCAACAAAGAGATATTAATATTTAATCAGATTTTTTAAACACTTGACGAAATAATGTTATCTTTTCATTAGTTGTATTCTATGATAAACCAAAACTTTCAATCTTCCCGAAGTACGCACATAATGGTGGGATTGTGTCATAGACCGATCTGTGACATTGGAAAAAATGATATTGTCAAAATGCTTTAGAGATTATATGATGGGTGCTTCGAAGTCCAATGTCTCGGGAAAGAAAGAACTTTTTAACCAAGTTATCTTAGACGCGGGAAACTTTTGAACAGATTGATCATTATGTAGTCAAATACAAAAAGAAAATACAAAATTTTCTGAAATCTACACGAAATAAAATATCTGCAAAAGACGTCTCAATTTACCGGCATACACTTAAAAAAAGCAAAAACGAGGGAGTAAAGAGTAAAGGGTTAATGTAGAGTAGAAATTTAGGCCATACTCTACTCGGGGCCCCTTAAATCCACCCTGGGGCCATTTGGAGTCTGGGGCGTCAGAGGCCTGTGCTTCAAGTGCCTCATGATTAATTCAGCATTGTCTTAGTGTGCGCATTTATAGAGAAGTCTTTTTATAGATAGGAAAAATTAGAACAGGCTTTTTCCCCCCTTTTTATACTTTTATTTTTTCATTTTACATGAAAGTTGGCGTTTTAGACACATTCTACCTTGAATTACGATTCGCCGATGAACTTAAAACTGACAAGCGATAGCTATTGAGATGTTATCTGATGTGACTTCATTTAAGATTTAGAAAACACGAAACGTCCCTATTATTGAAAAATTGATTTCGCAAAACATTGGGATTCTTTTGAATAGTAGCCATTAATACCAGCGTATCAGGAAGAACAGCTCGGCCCGAAACAATATGAATGAAGCAAAAGACGCGAATACCTCAGTTTTCCAATAAATCTATTTTTTGTTCAACAGAAAGTAAAGAAACGGAGAAATAGTTAAGGATTGCAAAATTAAGCGCTTTCCTGTTAACAACAATCCTTTGAAAATTGTTGAATGTCTGGAGGAGTAAAATTTCTTACAGGGTTGTACAGTTCAAAGAGACAGAAGCATTATCGAGGAGTTCTGTTTGAGAGGAGAATGGTTTCTTCTTTGAATTTGTATGTTGATTTTTTGTTGGCAGAGTTGACGAATATCACTATGAGCTCTGAAAATTGTGGTGTCTTTGAATGTGCGCGAGACTGGAGACTTCGGGCGAGGAGAGCGCAATCTATAGGTTTCCCCCCACCCCAAGCAGGTTCCTATGAACATACGTTTTAATAAAGACCCGATTGGGGAAAAAAAAAATAGATAAATAAATGAATAAAAAAAATAGAAAAATGAATAAATTGTCACAGGATAGTCTACTACGTCCACACTTTGACTCGCTGATTTTTCTTCTAATTATAGCCAAATAAATTTGGCGCCATTTTCCCCCCACTGATATTTTGATCCTCTTTTTGCACAAATTATGAAGGCCTTAAACAAGGGCCCATCAACCCCCACACAGAAGCTGCAAATCAATCAACATTGCGAGTTACGTCGATTCTATCTATAATAAACAATCTTAATAATTTGAAGACGATTGTTCTGTAACTTATGATACACAAATTTCATTTTTATACTACTGCTCATCCACTTCGAATCTTGAATCAACAGTGAACGAGATGTATGCGCAATTTAATCAAAGTTAAACTTTAGACGACAAACTTTAGTCAATAGTTTTTTGAATGTGTGTATGAATCCCAACCTTAAAGTCACAGGCCCAAAAGCCACGACTTTAATGTCACAAAGAGTGCCACCGACCAAACATGACCAGCCATAAAATCAGAAAGCGAAAAGTTTGTTTTTTTAATAAAGTAATATTTTGATTGGATTTGTACTAAATAAGTAAAGATATTTTGGTTAATTCAAACGAATAAAGGTTGATTGTGATTCATTTATTTCGTGTTTCTCTGAAAGGAATTTAAGCGAGATACTCGTAAACTCATTCCATAAAGTTGAATGATAAAAAGTCTATCGTAATCACCAACTCATTTAATGTTACTTATTCCCTCAAAAAAGTGTTTCATTGATATAAGTTGAACAAATTGAAATATCTCTTCAAGGTAATTTAGACAAAGTGTGTTGTATTTATGCGAGTTCAGTATACTGTTAGTCGTTTACTTATTTTATTAAGAATACTAATCATTCATAACTAAATTGAGAAAATACTTTTCTAATGTCCAAATATTACAAGTTTTATCCCAAAAGTATTACTTATTCTATTGATTAAATCAAGATATTACTTTAGAATACCACTGTGACTTTTCGACTTACTTTACAATTAAAATAAGTATTATCTCAATTCATACTAATAAATGAGTTGTGTTCCTGATGAAATAAGTAATTGATATTAAGTCTTGATTTAATTCTATTTTTCACTCGTGGTTTACTGGACGAGTGGACAATAATACAGACAAAAATGTTGGGCCCTCAGGCCATCCGCCTTATATCATTAACTGTGCTATAACGAATCGCGCTATATCGTGGGACGACAGTATTTTATTTCCTTTTAACGCCTGACAGATATAGCTCTAAAATCTATATCCGAGTTGGTAACTCCGATTTCTTCTTGATCAAAGCAAAAGTCTATATCAGCTTGTGCCTATTCTTGAGAAATCTAATTAAAACAAGATTTTCATGCTGGGTTTCACAAACTATTGAAAATGGTTATCACGAATCCTTAACATTCCAAGAGATACCACACGCCCATGTCAATCGAGCCTTCGGAAGAAATAATACTTTATCTCTTTATGGCTTTCTTCCTAGACTAAATGTCTTTGATAATGAGTTTCACCAAAACACTTCCCAGATAGAACATCTCTATCCGAACATTAGAATCAAGCACACAAACAATCATTTTTCGAAGATGTGGAACAAGAAAATCTAGGTGCGTATTATCTACGGAAACATTTGTATGCACGGACTAACATTTTTTATTCGATATTGAAGTTCAATTGTGTTGCGGGTTATCTATGGTAACGGGTAATTCAAGACGAAATGTGGTACTTCAATAAATCCAATCGTCCGTAAGACTTTTTGAAGAAAAATATTTCTCTTAATTCTGAAGTTATTTGTTTAAAACAAAAATATTCAAAAACATTAGCAACTGTTTTCTATCAGCAGAACCGGATGGGCTTAAGCAGTAAAAGTAGCATATGCTAGGAGTCTCGCAATTTCAAAGGCCCGTGCCAAGTTCTTGCACGCTATCACTTCCGATCCAGTGATTCTGAACTTGTTCTATTACCATAATGCTATACTGCCCTCAACTTATGACTGGATGTTTGAGGTTAGCGATTCTAGCCAATTATCACCTTTAATTGGAGTTAATTTAACAGTAATTAATGAGAGTGTGGTATCTGTGTGATACATATACGAAACTTGACACTGCACGAATAAAAAACAACAAAAAAACACCATTACTCAAATGTCAGACATTTGAATTTGTTGGGATGCACTGTAATAATGATACTATTAAAAAAATATGATAAATCAGGTTTTAAGATAGGATGTCGAAGACTTCAAAAATTCCAAGGGAATATCTAATCTAACAGTATAAATTTGATTCAATTATGTCTGAAAAATGTTAGTACATGATTTTCAGTTAATCAATATTAAAATATATTTTTATTTAGGCCATTTCTCCACGTTCATCCCTTTTTAATTGAACCACTATTACTTATCCGGTTGTGTAGCAAATAAAAGAATCTGATTACTTTGCAAGTAAATATTATAACACATATCTTTTTTATGTGTCTTTTCTGAATTTGGGACTCCTCTATAATACATGTTGCAGGCCTTACTCCAGCTTACAAGTTGTGTATCAGTTTAAATAGGGTAGTTTGAAAACCATTCGGGTATGCAACGAATCTGTAGGCGTATTTCATTTTTAGCATTACAATAGGAGTTTCTGGAATTGTTATGTGCTATGATAACATGTCGGTCTTCTTGGCCGAGAAATTTAGGCGTCAAGAGATTCTTTAGTAAAAAAAAAAAAAAAAAAAAAAAAAAAAACCCTGAGGGAGGAAAAATACAGTGACATTTGTTGCAATCACTATAATAATGATAGTTTTTTGTATGCATGAATGTATCGTGTAACCGTTGCCCATCAAGAAAAGCATAAGGTACGGAGACTCTTTAGTACCATATCTTCTGAGTGCTCAAACTTGAATAAATTAAATCCAGGTGGTTTTCATCAGTTGCATTAGGTTTTGGTAAAAGGTTCAATTTACCAAATAATTACAATGCAGAACTGGACCTCATGTTTAAGTCCGCATGATATACCTCTAAAAGTCTGAATGAATTTCAATTAAATTTTGTAGAAGGATGGGCAATGGGCCGAGCAGGAAGGGTACACATTTTTGGGCGGATCAAGGGATTTCTCACAGCAACTCCGACTCGTAGACATATGTACACAGCACAATATCTCCAAGAGTTCTAAATGAATTTCAGTGAAATTTTGTGGAGGTAGGGCAATGGGGTAAGGAAGAAAATTTTGGGCTGGATCCAGAAATCTTTCACGGTTACCTCCCTGCATCGTAGCTTTATGCACACAGCACAATACCAAAAAAAAGTCTCAATGAATTTCAGTGAAAGTTTATGGGGGGGGGGGGTCGGCAATAGGCTAATGAAACAGTATTTACATTGAGACGAATCTAGGAAACTTTGACAGTCAACTCTCCTGCAGCGTAATTCTATGTACACAACGCATTATAAGTTCTCAATGAATGAATTTCAGTGAAATTGTAGACGTGAGGACAATTGGCTATGGAAGGAGTGTTTACATTTCAAAGCGGAGCCAGGAATTTTTTTACTGTCACTTCCCCTACATCATAACTATACGTATACAGCACGATATCTTCCAAAGTTCTCAACGAATTTCAGAGGAATTTGTGGAAGAGGGACCAATAAGTTAAGGGAGCAGTGTTTACTTTTGGGATCGAATCTACTAATTTCACATTCACCATCCCTACGTGGTAGCTAGATGTACACAGCACACTACTTACAATAGTTATCAATGAATACCAGTGAATTTTGTGGAAGGGTGTGCAATCGGACAAGGAAGAGGGTTTTTTTTAAATAGTGGGGCGAATCCAGATATTTTTCAATTACCTCTCGCATCGTAGCTTTATGCACAGAATCTCCAAAAGGTCCCAATGAATTACAGTGAAATTTTGTGGGATGATGGGCAACGGGCTACAAAAGCGTTCTTCATTTGGTCGTGCATTTAGGAATTCTTCAGTCACCCCACTCAGTATCGTAGCTGTATGTACACCGTACAATATCTCCAAAGGTTCTCAATGAATTTCAATGAAATTGTGTCTAAGTGAGGTCAATAAATTAACCGCACCGCAATATCTCCAAAAGTTCGCAATGAATATTAGTGAAATTTTGTGGGACGATGGGCAATGCTCTAAGAGAGAAGTTTTCATAGTCACTTCTTGCACGGTTGCAATATATATAGCACAATATCGCGGATGTTCAGTGAATTTCGATAAAAAACACGAATTTTTTGAAATCCAATTTTTGATGAAGGATTCTATTTACGATTTACTTGTACTACTCAACTGAACCCTCTCTATCCGTCCATCGTACGGAAAAACGGCTTTGGAGTATTGTGATTATTTTACTTGTCCTTATTGAGAAATCATTTCAAAACACTGTATATGATGTAATTATGCTGCTGAACTGGACCTTCTCTTTCCATCCATCGTGCCAAACTATACTTCGAGTATTTCGATAACTTTTTTTTTTTTTTTTTTTTTACTTGATTTTTTTCTCGGGAAGGGGGGGGTAGTGTTTATAGTTACCATTCCTTATATATATAGCACAGATCAAAGACACATTTTTCATATCAGTGTAGGTTTCTCCGATATAATGCAGTTCGTTGGGGTGCGGTTCGCGTCCCCTGAAATAGTGCGGTTATACGAAGGAAATGCTTTTACATCGAGCTTAATGACTGGTGAAGATACCCTTTAAGCGTGTAATGCACAAAAATATCCCACTCTCTCGAACACACATGTCTAAAAAGCATTAGGAACAACTTGTGTCACTTCATTCACTTATTTCTCAATACCTGTCAAGTAATTTTTTTTCGGTGAATATTAAATCTGTTGTATCGGTTTTAATCCCAGACTGCGTGCAAACCAATTTATATCATCTTTAAACATTAACTACACAGAAAAACTTCTTCGAACTGGTCCTCTATCAACATATTCAACCGAAGAATTTGATAAATTTTTTTTCTACTAACCTCAAAGTTAATTCTTCCACGTCGTCTATCATCAAGCTTCCGTCGAATGTTTTTAACGCTTTTAATTATCAAATAAAGTATTCATATATACATGGTTGAAACCAAATGGAAACACTTTCTAGCGGGTAGTAACACTTCAATAGGCGATTCCATTAATATAGTTGGACAGTTTGTTACATGGCATTTCATGTTCGATCTCCCACCCCACCCAACTATCTATGAGTCAGGCAAATGGACCAGAGCCAAATGTTTCCACTTTCCCTGTTTCCAGTCAATGCAATGATCTATAACCCTGACAAAAACTGGATCCATCTCTTTTTGGTTATCTAATTACCCTAACATTAATACAAATTGATTTATTTTAATATACACACACTCTCACTCTCTCTATATATATATACATACACACACACATAATACATATGGTACAGATCAGGTTGTCAATTTAGCATAATATAAAGCAACCTCTGATATGTAATGGATAATGTGAAAGCCAAGTTGTATTTGAGTAGAGCTGGAAAAAATAATAGGATATGGATTCACTACACAAACTAGTTCATGTTTCTGTCCTCTCTGGACCTCATCAGGCGAATGATTGTCTGTGTTTTTGGATTCTAGTTTGGGGAATTTAGTAAGAATCTTTTGGGTGTTGCTGTGAGTGGGAGGGGTTATTCATTTTGTCAAAGGATATATATATATATTTAATACACACACACACACACACTATATATATATATATATACACACACACATAATACATATGGTACAGATCAGGTTGGCAATATAGCATAATATATATATATATATATATATATATATATATATATATATATATATATATATATATATATATATATATCAGCTGGGTTAACCGATGTTGCCCGGGAAAAAACTTGGAATATAACAACACAAGTAAGCAGATGGTATTTCATAGAGATTTCATAGAATTAAATGAGGGAGTGTCTTCGTGTACACTACAACCCTATTCAGGCCTACGCACACTTCAGTGCTGATATGTAGATCTAAGAATTCATGTACTGACTTCTAGCGTATGAAGTTCGCGTGTCAAAGCGGACCATCGTATTGGAATATTGTCCCTGTTTCATTGTCGTGTTTGGATTGGGGTTTGGGTATAGTTAAAGTTTTTGCTTGAAGAAAAACGAGTTTTATCTTTGAATTGGGGTCAGATTTCTTCTGAGATACTATCAAATTTGCATACACACTGAAAGATGAATTCACATCCACGGTTTCCTATGCCGAACGGAAAGTATGAACCCAGTTTAGCATTGTAAATACCCCTTCTATAACTTCTTTTTTCAAATTCTTACAACTGACACATTCTGGAATATTTCAAGTATTATAATTACTTCGTGAATAGAACTCCACCTTTCTGAAACATGAAACATTTGCAAACGTACAAACATTCGAAGTATTATTGTACATATTTAATGTATTATTGTAAATAAACCTCTAAAACCTTCGATTTTTTTGTTCAAGAACTGACAGACTTTACAAGCTAGTACGAGCTCTGTAGTATATGGCATAAAGGGGCCCTTGATTAAGAAAATACTTATATTAAAACACGGATTTTTTTACTCGCAGAGTAATTATTTCTTCATTTTCAGATATGGCGTATATATATCTGTCATTTCAGTAATATTACTTTGCTTTCGTTTTGATTTTGTGCAGTGGCTATGACTTCAATTTAAAACACTTTCGGATTTCTGTGTTGTATATGTATCACAAATGCCAACACTCCCATTAATTACTGTATTGGAATAATTACTCCATTAAAGGGTGATAATTGGCTAAAATCGCAAATCTTAAAACAACCAGCCGTTCGTATAAGTTAGGGCAGTGTAGTATTATAATAAACTGGAGTCAGTATTCCACTAGACCCCTTCTAAAAATGTTCTTGCTTTGTTATGTTTTATTTTTTGGAAAAAACATATTTCATTCTGACGAGTTTATTAATGACATCTAGATTCTATATAATGACTGTGATAGCGAGTTGAACATTTTAAAATTTTTTTAAAATCTTGTATTCAAAAGTGCTACTGCCAAATTTCCTGATGAAAATCTGACACGAAATTTGAAAAAAAAATGTCTCTGTTTGTCTAAACTTTGAGAAGAGTCATCAACCAACCAACTTTTCTTCGGACTAGTTAAACTCTTCATCATAGATATAGCCATAACATTTCGGTCGATTAATATCTGCGATCCTCTTCAGATGCAAAATGTAAAATCTGCAAGGAAAGTCTCTCCGGTCGGTCTTTCTTCCCAGTGTTACAAAGCAATTGAAAAGAACGCATCAAACAGAAAAATAACGGATATTACATTTTACACCAGAAGAGGGCAGTAGAAAAGTCATGACTACATCGAAGGTCAAAAGAGTTCAAATTGTCTGAAGAAAGAAAGAAAAAGAAAAAAAATGGTTGTTGTGTCTATTTATACGTAAACTTAGAGAACCCAATATGAAACCTAAAACAACGGGATTTGGTAAGTGCGGGTTATCCAGAAAATTACTACTCCTAGACATTTACTGCGATCCTTAATGTGTGCTTCAGCTGCTGTGACCAAATGTTAGACTAAATTAAACAGTAAATATTAGCTATGGACTCGGGTCATCAGTCTACGAAGGTGAGGAAACAACGTGGATCAGAAATAAAGGACCAGCTGTTAGTGATACATGAACGATGCTTTTTTCCCCAGGGAAGCCTAGTTAACCGTATTAGTTTTCTTTGAGCCACGAGAACCTAGCGGTTGACAGAAGCTCAAATCCAATCTTCCATTTTCCACAACTATTATTATTTTAGAGGCCCATGGGGTGCTAAAAAAATGTACCCATGTACATTAATGGAAATCGCTTTTTCCCTTTACGCCATTCTAACTTACGAAAGGAACGTTCTACTTTTGGATAGCTGGAGGTAGGGGGATACCTGTATGTACGTGTATTAAATTTTGAAGAAATAAAATTAAAGATTGTAAATATGATTTTGTGGCGGGTGGGGGGGAGAGAAAATAAATACCTTAATTTGTAAATTATTTCCTGGTCAGTTTCAAATGAGGATTTTTTCTTTGAATTTTTATGAAGGAATTCCTGTCGCAATATTCTTTCATATCACTCATGTTAGCTGGTAGGTACGCTCTTAACCAAATTTATCGTTGAACATTTTCTGTCTTCCCCCAATTCAAAAGTTATGAACTAAGTACTTTCATCGTATTCAAAGCAATAAAATGGAAGCGTGTTTTCATGATTGCACCAACGAAAACAAGTTCTACTTCAAGATTATTGCGAACAACAGGTATTCGCAAATAGATTCGTCATTATTCAAGTTTTATTGAATAAAGTATTGTAACCCATTGTATTAATTTTGACTAATTCTGGTCTAAACTTCAATTTTTAGTTGTCTTTCTTTTAATCATTTTGACAAAATGAAGGCAAAGAATATCTGGATACACATTGCATTTAGTAAGCGCATAAAATAAAGATTTGCATTGCAGTGAACTTAGAGAATATTGTTCTTTTGACCTCAAATGGATATTCATTTATTTTGATTACTTTTTATATTTTTACTAGCATACCCGTAAAAAATAATGATGTTATTTATGTATAGATCGGAATTTAAGAGCCTAAAGCCAATTTATTGTTAATAATTCAAGTATCCTAGATTTAGATTTTTTCCAAGTCTCATTACGTCTCAAACTGTTTTAATGAGTGATCAAAGTCTTGAACGTTTCAGTGACGTATTCTTCGTTGCTGTGACAAAAACCAATTACATTCTGCAACCCTGTAATTGTTTTTAAGCTTTTCCACATGGACCAATCTTATACGTCTTACTTTATGACAGGACTGTTTAAATGTATAATGATCAGTAGTTTCAAACTAATTTACATACATGGCTTTTATTGCTAGTTATGTGTGGATGTGAATTTTTGACTAGTATTTTCTTTCATCTTGATTTTAGTTGCTTTTATGGCAATGAGAGAAGCAACTAAGCATTAAGATGAAATAAAATACAAGTAAAATAAATAATGTTGACGACGATGATGATGATGATTACGAGCTAGTTAAGACTCAACTTTAAAAATGGAATCCAATCCCGAATTTGGTTATCATGTTATATATATTTTGAAAAGTCAAAATATCTTATTCCATAGAAAGAAGATACTTTCCAAAATTCCTAGTTTGATCAATTTTTTTAACTAGCTGCAGTCATTTTAGAGCGACCCGGATAATGTAATGATTTGCACGTCTACCTAACATGCTGAAGGCCCCGGGTTCGATTCCCGATAAAAGTAAAGAGTGTGGAAAACCCTTTGGATAAATTTCCCTAGCAGGTAATTGAATACACTCCAAGTAGTGTGATTAGGGTGGAAATTTCCCTTCGGTGGGCTTACATTCTGCGAAGAGGGTGGTTATATATACATAAATTTTTGAGAGAGAGAGAGACTTCGGATAACTGATCAGATCATAAAAAGTAAACAGTAATGAAAAAATTACGGAACCTTGTTCCAATAGTCCGGAATGAGAATAATTGATCTCCGGAGGGTCGAGGTTTTTCTGACCCCTGCCCCGAGCTCTGAGATCCCAATCCATAGAAATGTCGCTTGTACGGAGGCATCTTTAATAAAAATGCAACTGTGATATAAGAAGAACAAAAAAAAAAAAAATGCAACGAGGTTGATAAAAATCCATCTTTCAGATTTACGTCCAAGGTAAGATAAATCTCAAGTAATTATAAAACTTATGATGGATAGAATGCCAAAAGGAATTAGTGCACTGGTGCATCATTCTTCTTTTTCTGAAAGAATCTCCAGGCATGTAGAAGGGCAACAGGAAAATGACACTGCACAATTCTAACATTAAAGCTGGAATCTGTTTTGAGCGATGGGATTTTTTCCTGAATTCCATTTATCGCGATGTATGTGCAATTCTGCGAATTCTGGCCTGGTTTGCATATTTCTTCCCACCTCACTTTAACAATTGTTCTTTTCGATATGTCGAGAAGGGGTGGATGTGGGATGGAGAAAACAGAAGCTACCTATAGAAGAAATGGTGGGCGGCAGGAAAACAAACCAAAACAAAAACCAAAAACAAACAAGACCCCACCAAACCTGATTTGTATTACACATGAGAAGCCGAAATTCTCTTCTCTAAGAAATAAATTGTAGATGGCAAAAAAGAGCTGATCTTCCGATTCGTACACATAATATGGAATCCGTTCTGTTGTTAAATACCATATTTTACCACGTGTAACCAGCATTTCCACCGAAAATTCTCAGTTGAAAAATCTAGGTGCGTATAATGTATGAAGACAATTTATCCATCCTTGTATACACGGGATAATACGTCTTTCATTCGAAATTGAAGCTCAACCGAGGCGGGAGGTGCAGATTTTCCATGGTAGCAGGTTATACATGCTGAAATACGATAATGCTTTGTCCAGCTATAAAAAAAAAAAACGTGAATATAAACCCGTGTCCAAGATAGTAAAGAGCAGTGATATTAGTGATTCAAGGTCATTGTTCTCTTGATCATTCATGTGAAAACCTCAGTTCAAATAACTCCATTGTGTATCCTTGGTAATGAATATTCACTGTATTATCAATTCTAGAGATAAGGTTAATCTGTACAATGATCAGATTTCTGTGTGCGCTTGTGGGTTAATTACCATAAAACAGCACATCATTGAGCAGTTTTTGTTAGCGCAATACCACTAAAGTGCTCTGACTTGGAGAATAAAGCGATTACCAGTTCAGTCTGGCCAATGGATCCGAGTGATTTAATTTCAAGTAGATAGCTCCAGGTACCTTAATTGCTAGTTACAGTTCTTCACCAGAAAAGAAGAATTAACAAATAATTATAATATAGAGTCTACATAGAGGAAGTGACCTGACATCGAAATCAAAGGCTGCCTAAGGCGGCTTTTAGACGAGTAGATTAAACAACAATCTTTGGTAGGTCTCCCCACTAGGGTTCATTCCTCTTCAGGCCACAGTTGCTGCCCATGCCAACATTATCTAGTCTTTTTATTGATTAATAACAATGTATCCATATACATCCGTAAGCTTTGTTCTAAAGTAGGCTTCCTTGACAAGCTCATCTTGTCCGCCCTCGTTAGTGGTTTTGATTTTCAGGGTACCTACTACTGAGTTCCTGTAACAGACTAAATAAGCAGAATTGGGTAAATGCACGCGCACAGGGGCCTCAATTGAATTCTACAAAGGCATGAGTTATAAACTTGAAGTAATGATACAATTTCTTTGGGTAATTGAATTGATTTTAGCATCTATTTATGATGATGAAGTGATTTCCTTGGTCCTCTGTCCATAACACTGGACTCTTCCCCCCAGAGTACAATTTTGCCAATAAAATTACCTCTCCACTTTTCTGGAACTATGAACTTCCACTAAAACGAGTTTGTTTTTTTTTTTTTCAAAAAAAATCATGCAATACAATTCAAATATAAGCAGTCTCCGCTTTTCGCCGCCACTCCCTAAAAAGTTGGAAATAACATTCAGCTTCCGTTTCGAAGCAAGCCATTTCAGAGGCAGCGCACATCCTCTTCCCCATGACTCAGTCCCACACACCATCCTAACCAATATGCGGGGCGCAGAGGTGCTGAAAAGAAATCTTACCTGTACACTTATATGGATATTGCTTTGTGCCATTTAGATTAACGAAAGGAATGCTCCACTTTTGGATAACGGGAGTGGCTGGGGGTAGGGGCACACTATATTCGTGGATTAACTCGTAAAAAGATAAAATTAAAGATTGTAAATTAAATCACCCGAATTTGAAGATGATTTCGTTGGTCAGTTTCAAATTATGATTTATTTCTTCAAATTTTCTCATACAAAATCATTTCGCAATTTTTTTTATGTTACTTATCCAACCTGGAAGATACGCTTTAATCCACGTTTGTAGAAAACTTCCCGCAAACCCCCACTCTTGAATATCACTTCCAGAATCAAAAACCAAAGAATTGTTATATTCAAAGCAATAAAATGGTGCAATGATGAAAGCATGCTCCCAACCCAAAGTAGTCTTGTAACCCTTAGTTTCTGTTTTTACTTTAATTTTATTTTTTCTAGTTGTCTTTTTTACCACTTTTTGCCTTCATTTTTTTCTTAAATAAAAGCTGGAGAGAACGAAAAAACAAACGAACATCAATACTAACTAAAAATCAAGGTGAAGGTAAAAAGTATTCATAACTAAGACAATGGGTTACCACTCGTTGTGCGTGTCATAATAATTTCTTTCTTTTGAATCCACAGTTCTCATAATAAAACCAGCTGGACGATATGTGCATCGTGTGAACGCAAGTCGCCGAAGCTACAGTTATAACGCTCATCAATCGAACACCCAAATCACAGTCAATGACCTTCTTGGTCTCTCCACCCAAGACAGCTTGAAAGTAATAGACAATGTGAGCACAAGCAATGGACTACAAGTTTGGAAATTGGAGCAGAATTATCTGAACATTCCAGTATTTGACACATCAGTAACGGCAGTGGCTCATCCAAGCGGTCAACTCACAGGTGTTGTCAGTGGGTCATACATTCAGGGCTTAAGTCAAGACGTCCCTTATTTCCCCTCCTTAAAACCAACTTTATCTAAAGAGGAGGCCTTGGAGATTGCAATACAATCAGCTGGACATAACAAATGGAATAATGCTGTACATTCCGTGAGGTTCCTTACAAAAATTTACGTTGATTCAACGGGGCAAGTTCATCCAATTTACGAAATCGATTACTTGTTTGAAACAGAGAGAGTCATCCAACGTCCAGCATTCCTTTTACATTCCCAAACAGGATCCATTCTATTGAAATGGTCAAAACTGGACGCTGTTGCCCGTCTTATGACAGGATATGGGGGAAACAGGAGAAGTGGTCAGTTTGAATATGGTGGTAAGACAAGAGCTACACATATAACACAGAAGGGGGATTATTGCTTCTTTGAGAATGAATATGCAAAAGTTACTGATGTCAGTCAAGGTCCACATCAGGCTGCGAAGACAATTAGTTTCTGCTGCTTGGAAGATTTCAATGATTCTACAAACGATGCGCATTCTCCAGCCAGAGATGCTCTTTTCTATGCCAGCTCTCTTTGGCGCATGTTTGAAGAATGGTATCAAACAAAACTAATGCACAAGAAATCTGTGATTGGAGTGCACCACGACATGGACAATGCATTCTGGGATGGCTACAAGTTCAATTTTGGCGATGGTAGCGAAATCTCTTACCCTTATACAGTTGCTGATGTTGTTGGGCACGAACTGGCACATGCCTTTACAGATTACCATTCTCGTCTCCTATATTTCGGTGAATCTGGTGCTCTTAACGAAGCATTTTCCGACATGACAGGGGAAACCTTGGAGGCTTACCTAGACTCAAATGATTGGTCAGTTGGCAGGTACGCTATGAAAGACGAAGATGGATTTAGATACATGGACAATCCCCGCAGAGATAATCTGTCAGTGAGCCACTATGCTGATTATAGTCCATCTTTAGATCCTCATTACGGTAGTGGCATTTACAATCACATCTTTTACGTAATTGTCAAACATTTTGGAGTGAATATTAAAGATGCCTATCATGCTATGTTGTTGGCCAACCGCATGTTTTGGCATTCCACATCAAATTTCACTAGTGGAGCTTGCGATGTTCTTAGGGCCGCCTATTATTTAGCATTAAATGTAAGAGCTTTTCGTGAAGCTTTTCATCAGGCTGGAATAAAAACATGTTCCTTGCTACAAGACATTCATGTATTAAGTGTGGGAGAAATCCACTCTAAGCTAACAGTTGCCCCAAACAAGAAACCGTTATTTATTTTGGAACCAGACATAGTATCCAATAGAAGCATATCGATTCGGGCTACCACTAAAGACAATCAGGTGGGGATCCGGGTCTTCATGCATGATGCTCAGCCATTCCAGTCAAGTTTCCAAACAGTTGCAGAGGGCATAGGCATAATCAACATAAGGCCAGTATTCAACAGGACCATTTTTATCGAGCTATCAGAAAATGCTGGACATGTTTTGGAAAATGTGCGAATCAAAGTGTCATCTGCACCCATGGAATCTGTCCATCACAAAAATTATACTTAAAACTAAGTCTTGAAAAAAAGTTCCATCTAATTGTGACACAAATGTTAAACAGTCCTGAATACCAGAACTTCAGCATGCACAACTGACAAGATGGCAGCAGCTAGTATCAATCTTGTATGAAAGAACTGTACCAGTTGGAAGAAGCACCAGTTCAGCATTATTGGTTCTGCTTCTGGTAAAAGTGTATGAAGAAAACTGGTCAAATGTGTGTGGGCAATTTATATCTTGTCATAAGGACAGGGATACACACACACCATCAGTTGAGGCGTCAACCTAAGACGAGCTCTGGAGGCACAAATTGTACAATGTAATATAAAATTAAACTGAATTTGATAATGACCAAAAAAAAAAAAAAAAAAAAAAAAAAAAGAAAAGATTGAAAAATTTTTTGAATAAAAATAAATCGTTCCAATTGATAAAGCGCAGATGGGGGGGGGTTATAATTGAGAAACCAATTGTACTGTCGAATAAATTCTGGCTTGTAATTCATTTGATATCAACTAAATCCTCATTCAAGAACACTCAAGCAGAAATTTATGTTCATTCTAACTAAACTCCAATCAATCCTAGGGTTGCTATCCAATGTTATTGAGATGGGTGAGGGGTAGTCATTCAAAGAAAAAAAAAAGGTTATCTCGCATCAAAAACGAAGAAAAATAAAATAAATTGGCTCTAAATGTTGTGCAAAATGTGAGGTTTGTAAGGAAATGAACGTGCCCCTTTTTCAACACCTACTAAGCTGGAGTGTGAAACCTCTAAGCTTTGTACAGGAACAAATGCACAATTTGTTGGGGCGGGTGGGTTATTTTCAATTCATTTCATGGATAACAAGAGTTAGCTCAGTTTTTACAGAGATTATAGGATTCAAATCACCATGCAGCAGTACGTAAGTAAAGAAATACTTGCACAGAGTGCAGTGGTTGGGAAGTCATAATATTCCTTAATATGAAGAAGGATGCAGTTCGAGTATTGTAAAATCTCAATTTTGAGAGCACAAGTTCTACTTGTTAGAACCTGGCAACAAATAGTACCCAGTTAAGGGTTTCAGTTATAAAGCAGGTGGTTTTGGGGTGAGGTTATAACAAGGTTGCCAATTTAGCTATTGTGTTGCTAGATCTAGCTATCAATCATCCAGCATTATAGCAGAGGGTGGGAAGGAGGAAGAAAAAAAATGAATAGCATTCAGCTTGTTTTGCAGCTAGCCATCAGTTGACTCAGGCAAACATTGGGGGGGGGGGAATACTCATAGTAATTGCTTCTTTGCTATCACTATTTCCTCAAGCAAAGAGTTGAGGAAATTGAGTGAATGACAGAAGTTGTGAAATCAAGATAGAATACTAATGTTCATTCCCATATTTCCATAGTCACTCTAACATTCAACTCAATTTCTCAATGAAATTGACACTAGAAAAAAAAAAAAAAAATTTATAAAATAGTATAAATAAGAATAAATAATTTAAAAGTGGTTGGGCATGAAGAAAAACTCACATGTACAAGCTGATCAATTGCCGCTATCATATTCACCAGCAAGCAGACTAGTATTTATTTATCCAGGAATTTGTAACTGACTTCTATAATTCAAACATCTATGAGAGAAGGATGCTTGTATCAACTCAAAAGCACCCAGTGTACAGCATTACAGAAAGGGAAATAAAATATTCAGGAACAGAACTTGCAATATGAAAAAAAAAAAAAAAAATGTGAGTTACTCCCCTTGAAATTTCATCAACTGATCTCAAACTTTTCATGAGAGAAAAAAAAAAAAAAAGTCCTCTGAATAATTCATGCCTGGCCCAAGATATTCACACATGGTTTCCTTATTGCAATTCATTTGCTCATTCGACATTCTGGTGATACAGTGGCTTACTTTTTGCCACTTGATAAAAGTGGTAAAAACAGTAATCCATGTGGAGCTACACAATTTTAGTACAAAATAGAATGATTTCTACTATAATTTTCAATTCCACTCTGGTCATAAATTGACAAGCAATTTACATAAGCAGCTGCAAAAGTTTGGTGTGCCATATTACCTACTTTTCAGTCAACCCAATATATTTAGGTGATAGGGCTTTTGCATCATAGACCGGGGGGGGGGGGCCAAAAACAAACAAACAACAACACACACAAGCGATTTACTAAAACCTATACTTGGCCATTTCTCAAAGACTTTGCACTAACAAACTACAGAAAAATCAGTCCCAATATACCTTTCAGATATGAAATTGTAAAAGAAATTACAATATCAGATCAAGCCCTGAACATTTCCACACACTCATTTTTTCATTAGACAAGCAAATTTAGGATCACTAACAGACTTGAATGTTGACATAAAATTTTGAAATTCAAAGCAGTCAAGTGAGAGTGTGAAATGTATAAGTATTTGGTGTAGGTTACCTTCTCTCCAGAAACACACCTAGTTATCCTTAGGAAAGTGAGAAATGATTGAAAGCAAAAGGAATAATTTACTGAATGTAGTTAGAAGAAAAATAAAATTCATGCTATAATCCCTGAGGGGAAAAGAGAGGGGAAATGAAAAGAACGGGGGACATATTTAGTGGAAATCAGGTTTTGTGGCCAAGATCTACATCACATTGACATCTCCGAATGAGGAACTGGCCTTAATTGGGAATTCATTTAGACAGTATATTAGACTTTCAATCCTGTGACAAAGATGTTACATACTAGAACATTAGGAAGACACCGAAGTACTATGAAAATCCAACTGCTTAAATTATACAACAGGTGATATACTGGAAAAAGTCACATTGAAAGTGCAGCAATGAGAGTAAGAATCAGAATACTTCATAGAAGCTGCTGAACAGCTAAGCTTGGTACTCGTTATAATGACAACCATAGAGCATTTACATTACCTGTAGACTCCCTTGTCAGACATTTGTACTTAGAATTAATTTTAAAAAATAAATAAATTAAAAAAAATAAATAAAAACACACACACTATCAGTTTTTGTAAAGAGATTCTATCAATTGTTGCATCTTTCATAAGACTGAAAATAAGCCACAAGGATAATTTAGAAGAATGGGAGAGGAAGAAAAAAAGTCTTCAAAACTTTTATTTTATTTTTTCAAAGCTTGTGAACAGCAACTTTAGAAATTGTGTAAGAAATATAACCTATTACAAAAAAACAAAACTCAACTGAAATATATACATCATAAAAAAGTAAAAACTGTATTTGGTCCTTGAGCAAAAAAGGAAAGTGCTCAAACCTAGTTTGTATTAACTTCAACAAAATTAGATTTGAGCAGGATGGAACTGATGTATGGAATGTTATCACAGAAGTGGACAGGTTCAATCCCAGCACTCATCTTCCTGTATCGAAGCAGGAGCTCCATTGCTGATAGGTTGCCAACCAGCATCAGTATTGTAATCATCAAACTGAAACAGAAAAGAAACGGTTATTTTTCTCTGTAATTCCAGATCTTTTACTATGATATTTTTTTGGAGGGGGCACAATATGCATAAATGACCATTCTTCCATCTTCATTATTTCATCTGAAAAATGAAATGATATTAGTTGATAGTATCAATTTGTGTTTCAGTGAAAAATCTATAGGTTTGTCAAAAATCAGTTTTACAGAAACCTTATTCACATTTCATGTAATATATAAACTATTAAACAAATTTGGACTATTGAAATAAAGGCAGTGAGTGTATAAAAGAAACTTTGGTATCAATTTCAACTAGCTTAGTTTCAGTTATGTAAACATAGCAAACAATATAGGCATTCTAGTCTTCCATACATGGAAATACTGAATATTAGATTAAGGGAAACAACTTATAGTAATGCATTTGTCCAGATCCCCAACTGGATGCATCATCTATGGATAAATTATGGATTAGTGCAACACTGACCAGCATTTAGCATCATGCTGGTTACTAAACACTGGACAAATGACTGAAGCTGTAATCAATCAGCAGCTTGCTTGGTCAGTTGTAAGTCAATTACACTTAAACATATATATACTACTTCCCTGCCAACCGCATTCTAATCCAGACAGGGTCCTCAATTTTCTGTTTGCTTTAGCACGACAGAAATTGAAGGAGAGGGGGAGCATACAAGATGATGCCCATCATTGAACCACATTTCAATTTTTACACTGATCATGATAATTTTTATCGTAATTCCCAGGTTTCAGAATTTGGATCTGGTGCTTGAAACAAGAGACATGGAGAGGAATTGCAAATGAAGATTTAATGTTGGACAAAGACTCCACTTAGATATGAATAATTAAAAAGCCAATATAGATTTTTCTATAAGTGATTACTTGCCTTTTGTTTCCTGCGATCTCTACCACCAAAAGATCCCTGATGGTAATTGCTGCCACCACCATTTGACATCTTGGCTTCATCAGCTAACCAGGCAGGAACATTTTGCTGGGCCTGCAAGAGCATGCATATCAAGATATATATTAAATGATATAAAAAATATGGTGATATAATTGATACAAAAAACTAATAGAGAGGATGCTAGAGAATCTATGGACTAGAAGTATGATGGAAATTAATGATTGTATTACTCTTTTGGATTATGTAATAGCCATTCTTGATACTCAAGAGAATTTGAGAATTATCAACTAGATGTTTACAAGACTGTGAGTCAATTTAACCAGACCGACTATCTAATACACACAGTTCCATAGAATGCAATTTTGATCATTTTGGTGACTATTGCTACCATTTTTCAAGCTTAGTGCATACATGACAGTTACCATGGATATTTCAAGCCATCAGTCATTTCAACTTTTGATCAAATGTAAAATCTGGATCCAAAAATAAAGTCAAAAGCGCAAAAATTACATCTATTAAAATCCAATTCAAACAAGGACGAAATGTGAAATCCAGACCCAAATATTCTACGCAGTTAAAGGGGTTTGAAGTCTACATCAGATTCTATGAGTCTGAAAGTGTACACTCAACTTCAATCCATCTTGGGGTCCAGATTCTACATTCGATCTCTGCACCCACCTCCCACCATGAAGTATAGGAATTTTAAATCCTGAACAGCAGAAGAGAAAAGAACATGGGTAAGAGGATACATGATACAATGTTTACTCACATCACTCAAGATTTTTGTCAAATCCTTAGCTAGAGCACTGTCAGTATCAGGTGAATAGAAACTGATGGCCCTGCCAACGTTGCCACATCGGCCAGTCCGACCAATCCGATGTACATATTCATCCACACAATTGGGTAGATCATAGTTAACTACTAAATTTACATTGGGTATATCAAGGCCACGAGCAGCAACTGAAGTTGCTATCAAAATTGGGGTAACTCCATTTTTAAATTCTCCCAAGGCCTCTTCTCGTTCACGCTGGAGTCTGTCACTACAAATTTAAAAGGCCAAAAATAAAGTTCATTAACATAAAAAATTCTTGGGCAAGTTTCAAGGAGGGGGGGGGGCTGTTCTTCACTGTTGCATAAAAATAAATATCACTTCATTAGATGACAATGTAAAATAGGCATTACTTCAAGACTCATCAGGCTGTCAGGAAATAAAGAATACCAAAGTACTTACCCATGTATACTTGTGGTTCTATAATTATTTTGGGAAAGGTAAGAGGCCAAAAAATCTGCATTTCTTTTCTGTTCAACAAACACTAAAGTCTTGTCAGAACCTACAACATAGTAAAACATTCAATCAATAGGATTAAAAGTCAATGATATACTCCAAAAGTATAGCTGAGTATAACCAAATCTGCGATTCAAGATTAGCAATAAATCCAGGGATTAAGTAAAAAAAAATAATAGTATGCCAGCAGCATGTAATTTGCATAATATAATTGCTGTTACTACTGTGCACTTCATACATTGCCTGTTAACATCAATTCCAATTTCCTTCCCAATCATTTGGACTTCAAGAAATGCTGTATGTACACATCGTATAGCTTTTATAACAGCAGTTCTACAGTAGTAATACAAAAGGGAAGTTATTAACAAGTAAGGACTTAATGCAAAGCATGTAGAAAAAAAAAAAAAAAAGAGGCATTACTAATAATTTGAAATAATTTCTAATAGAAGTCTTATTTCAATACTAAAATGGTTACCTTCAGTGGAAGAGTCTGGTTGAGAGAAACATTTTCAAGTACAATAATCAAAAGCAGGTACAGGAATATAAGGCTACATACTAGAGAAGAAAAAAAAGGAGAAGGAAAACTTACCAAATTCATCTAAAAAGCCACACAGTTTTTGTCTCTTTTCCTGACGATCTACTTGTAGGAGAATCTGTTCAACATCTGTACATGCACCACCCACCATACCAACAGTAAGAAATAAATAATCATTTAAGAAGTCTGCTGCCAGTTCTTGTATTCTATCTGGGAATGTGGCACTAAACATCAGAGTTTGCCTTTCAGTTTTAGGTGGCATCCCTGACCCTTGGACTAATTTTCTTATACTCGGCTCAAAACCCATGTCCAACATTCGATCAGCTTCGTCCAGGATGAAATGCCTCACTTTCGACAGATTGATCTAAAAGAAATAAGGAGCAGTCCAAGATTCAACTTCAAAGGCATTGCAAAAGGCAAAATTTATCCAGGCAAAAGATATAGCAAAAATTATCCAAAGGAAAGCATTGAGACAAAAACTTCAAATTTAGCCACCCTAAATGTAAATTTAGAAATTTGGGCATTTTTGCAATCCAAGTTGAAAAAATAAAAAAAATTAAAAAAATGTATTCTCAATTTTCTATAAATAGCTTTTATGAATTTTACAACCAGTAATAATTCTCTAAATGCACAATATTTATCAAAGTTAATATAAAAATTTAAAAGATAATTGAAATCTACAACTCAGATTCTTTCTTTCAAAAATGGGGAAATACAATAATCATTTATAAAATACACATCCTCAAAATTTAAAGCAAACAAGCTTCAAGTATTCTCATAGGGAAAAATACCTGATCAAAATAAATTCCCAAGACATTAAATGTGGGAGAGCATCAGTCTTCAAAATACACTATTAGAATGCAAGTAACTCAAAAAAAACAAAACTCACAGTATTTTTCTCCATGAAGTCCAATAGCCTACCAGGTGTGCCAACTAAGAAGTGAACCCCCATGCGGAGAGTTCTCGCTTGACTACTGACTGATGTGCCACCATAGACTACAGCAGACCTTATGTTTGTTCCATATGCAAATTTACGAGTATCCATAAATATCTGGACAGCCAGTTCTCTTGTAGGAGCAACCACTAAAACAAGAGGATATTGCGGAAGTGACTCACTGCCAATTTCTACATCACTTCTCAACAGGGAGCTCAACACTGGCAACACAAACGCAGCCTACAAAAAGGTTTAGAAGGAAATTAGAAAATAAATAGAATAAATTAATAAATAAAAAAAAATTTAATGAAACATTTTCTTCATCTAACAGATGATTCTATATGCAAAAACAGATTTTTATTTTTAAAATGAAAGATTTCTTCATATCCAATATAATCAGTTGAAGCTTTTTTAGTGGCAGGCCAGATTGAAAGTTATCAAGGGCCAATACAAATAGGAGAAAGAGAGGGAAAAAAAAGTCATATCAAGTTATGAAAACACGTTTATACCTACATAACATACCATCTATCAATGAGATAGAATGAATTCTCTTCATTAGTGAATTTTGCACTCAACATGGTGAGATAAGGATAAATAATTCTAGTATATTATCAGGTGATGTTGGTGGGCCGGATTTTGCCAACTCCTCTTAAATCAAAAGTCTAGTTAAAAAAAAGCTGAGAAAGAAAAGCTAACAGAACTCACAGTTTTACCAGATCCTGTCTGGGCACAAGCCATAAGGTCACGGCCAGCATGAATTATAGGGATAGCATTCTTTTGCACTGGAGTAGGTTTGTCATACTTTGCACGATGAACATTATTTAGTAACAGTCCTTTAAAATGAGATTCAAAGTTAAGCATCTTCGCTGGGGCTGCCCTTCCAGATACCTCCACTGGAATCTCATCATATTTGGAAAAGTTAATTCCTGTTGGAACAGACTTAAAAATGGTTTCTTCATCTTCTGGTGGGGGTGGTGGAATATAAGCCTCTCTCCTAGTACCTGAAAATAAAGATACAGAAAGTCAAGTGAAGTATACAAGATGATTGGATGGATATTTTATAACTAAGTGGTGAAAATTTTTTTTCTATGGAAAAATGGAATGTAATAATGGAGGAACAGGTAGGCAACACTTCCTGGGAGTTGCCAATTTTCTTATAATTTTTTTCATCCTTGAAATTCAAACATATCACAGGGATTTACCAGTCTATTTCTATAAATGATCAATACAAAACTAATACAATTCAAATGGGAGGAAGTCTCCACTTTGCAAGAGTTTTTATGCCTCCTGTAAAAACCAAAGTATTCAGCTCATGTTTTGCAGAGAGTCATTAAGGTGGCTGTGCACACTTCCCCCCTCATTCTCCCACACCCCAGTCTCCCATGTTTCCCACCACCAATGACAGTCCTACATAACATCCTCAACATTGTGATCTAGGAGCACTAAAAAATTCTGATACAAGTTAATGTTTAATTTATTTTATGCTATTTCAGGTCACAAAATGTTTTTTCATGAGGGGGATCAATTAGTTGAATATAACATTTACCAAGGGTCATCCGGTCTTGGTCATCTGAAAAGAAAATAGAAAAATAAGTACTAACACATACATACGGAAGATTGTGTTAATATTTGTTTTGTAGAGATTAAAATACTCCAATAACTTTTCAAGAACTTGTCATTGAATTTCAGACTTAGGAAATGTATCATGCATGAAAAATACCAATCAATCTCTTCAATGGCTGTGTCTACTAACCATCTCCATTAAGTCTCCCAAACACAATGACCAGTTACATTAGTAAAACTAAGCGTTAGCCATAACTATTTCCCAGTATACCGGTGAATACATCTAGTTATATACAACGAACCAAAAGTTCAATGTGTCTTGCACATAAGAGGTCAGGTTCTGCCCTAAGAGCCTCATGTGGCAGTTGCAGTGCTCTACAAGTGGACCAACATCACAGTTGCTTCAGTAAAAACTGAAGACCATTTCCATTTTCTGGTGTTCCAAAAAGCTAGACCATTGTGGTTCATACCATTTCCCCACATTAATTATACTCTTTAAACAGTGGACTGCATTTTCAAGCAAGTTCCTGAAATTGCCTTCTATAACAATCAATTTTGATATTTCATTCTGGTTCACAAACAAACCTCGATATAGGTAAATTTGAAAATATAGAAACTATCAGATATTAGTCAGAGAAGTTTCAAACCAATCAATCCAAGTAGCCTTGAGAAAAAGAAAAAAAAAAAAAAAAAGAAAAAAGAAAACAAAAACAAACAATAACAACACATCAACCAACCATAACATGCAAATCCCTGTTGAGATGAAGCTATACAATGAAAGTTAAGATAGCCAGAGTACAATAGGCTATATTTCAGAACTTCCCTGAAACTCAACATATTCAACCTCATGCTGTTACTGATGTAGACTAAAATTTGATTTTGTAACATTCACAATGAAATTAATCCAGTCAAGTTTTAATAAAGCAATCCTCAACACTAAATATCAAAACCTTGAATACAATAGTCCACCAATCCAAATATTGATCTAAAATATTTTTCCCTTCATTGGAGATGTCACACATAGAATCTAACTTACCCATACTCAGGCCACCATTTGATGATGTGGGGCACTCTCTGGCAAAGTGACCAGATTCTCCACACTTGAAACACCCACTACCATTGCTACCTGAAAAATGGAACAAGAATTGTTAATGCTCACAGAGTATCTCACACACACAAAAAACAAACAACTTCCTTGGACCAGAAATTACAAGGAGAATCTGATTAACAGTTACAACTGTGCCAACAAAACATGAATAGCAAGGAAAGTGTAGTAGGGGTATCAGGAGAGAGAGAACCCTTAAATTCTTTATTTACATTCCTTCCAGAGGATGGATGATCCCATCCAAGAGAAAAGAAAGGAAAAAAAAAAAAAAAAAAAAAAAGAGAGAGGCCACATCAAATGACAGCATATGTACAGAATCTATATAGAAATGATAGCATACACCAAGTATAGACTGTCTGGCACCACTTGGGGAGTGATGAATAACTTACGGAAAGAAAAGATATTTGGCTATTTAATACTAGTTTTTTGTGAATGTTTACTGCACGATAAGCTTTGTTTTGCTTATAGACAGTTTGTTGGGGGTGACAGTTTGTTAAATAGGTGACTGGGGGAAAATAGGTAATCTTTGGGCTGTAACCAAAGGCTTAAAATTGCTCCCATAAAAAGTCAAAAAACAGTCAATTAGATATCCATTCAAGTTGCTAAAACAGTAAAATCCCTGCACAGTTAACATATCATACTCACCCACTGTTAAGAATTGTTAAACTAAGTTCCCCCCCACCCCAGTTAAAAAAAAAAAAATTTCTTGAAATGCGAAAGATCATTTCATCTCCACATGTGAAGACCCACAGGATAACGCAAACAGGAGTTATTAGTGCTAGTTTTCTACAGCCTTTGCTTCCCTGAGTGAACAAGCGAGACAACTCTCAAAAGAAAGGGGGAGGTAATCGACATGTTATTTTACAATAGTAAAAAAAAAAAAAAAAAAAAAAAAAGACAAAATGGCCAGAAAGGTGGCTTCCATCCCCTTTAGTAAATTCAGCAAATGCATGCTCCTTGAAACAAATAGTTACATCAGTATTGAAAATTTAGCTGGCTGGAGGCACAGTGTTTCATTTTGGTTCACACATACGTCAATGATTTCAATTTTAAATATTTTTCAAACAATATATTTAAAGCTTAAGAACTAGCGAATGGTTATTTCGAGTGGCCCTACCCTATAGCAACAATGACACGCAAAGAGTTTATGCAAGTGGAATTTGAAACATTCCCAAAGAGGACTATGTGTATTTAGAGCTAGAAAGCACTCATGCATATCTGACAATGGTGTTGGCAGAGGTAAGTTAATAGGCCATGGATCCACTCAAAATTTCATTGAGGTCTAAATATTCCTCTCCAAATATTTCAAAGTTGAGGATCTTACTTACCCATACTTTGCCCACCATTTGATGACATGGGACACTCTCTGGCAAAGTGACCAGACTCTCCACACTTGAAACAACCACTACTGCTGCCTGAAAATAGCAGACAAAACATGTAGGGGAGAGGTGAGAGAGAAAAAATTCCTCTCATGGTTCAATTATTAACTAGTTGGGGATAAAGTTTTAAGAGGCAAAGTGAGGAAAGAAACTATAGCTTACATACAGACAATGAAAAAAATATTAGGATACAATGCACAATTATGGTTATTCAAGTTTGTGAGTTCAACCATGTAGGGGAAGGGGAAAAAAAAAAAAAAAAAAAAAAAAATGATTATGTATATAATTGCACTTGGGTGCCAAGAGGGGAGGGGAAGAGAGAGAGAAAAAAAAAACCCCAAAAAAACTCACCTTGAGAATTGCTTGCAGGACATTCCCTAGCAAAGTGTCCAGATTCACCACATTTAAAGCAGCCACCGCCACCTGAAAGAGAGGTTAATTCAAAACTCATAATGAATCTATGAAGATGATAAAGACTAGGAAAAAAAGTGTCAGCACAACTGGCTACTACAAGGGGTGTCACGAGTTAGAAAGCAAAGAAAAAAAAAAACATGAAGTATGCAGGTTGAAAAATTCAAATATTTGCACACAATTCCAGTGCTTTATCTTACTAGTCAGATAAACAGCAAGAAAAAAAAAAAAAAAAGCACTATTTGACATCAAATACCTATTTTAAATTGCTACATCCAACTATAATTGAAGAAATCTGTGCATGCACTAACAAGATAACTCAACTGGCCATTGTACCAAGTTGACATTTGCCTGATATATTAGTCAGCAGAAAAGGAGGTGTAGAGTAGAGTTTTAATCTGTGGTTCAAAGACCCAGAGTGAACCCCCCACCATAGATTAAGGATCTCATCCCAAATCATAGATCCATTACATAAAAATCCAAGAAACCAAAATTATTTTGAAGATGTAGTTTTGTACAAGGGATGGAACAATTTCTTATGACAGGCTGCTCCCCACACTCTGAACATGCACCTTTGGAACAGGCATTGCCCTAATCAAGTAAATACATGACGAAGAAAACGGTGGCATAATAGGGAATAGACAGCTGAATTCAAGTATTGAGAAGACTGAGAAACTCAAATGTGTACATGAAATTGGGCATATCAAGATGAATTGTTTAAGAATACAGACATTTTCAATACATTGAAAGCCATTTCTCATTTTAAAAGGATCAAATCAGTCTTGACTCTAATAGAGTCAAAAAGCAAAAACATTGCCTTTTCACTTGAGTTAATGGTACGAAATTCAAGAAAAATTACTAGATTAGAGTATACAAGACACTTGCTAAGTTACTAAATAAAAACTGATGAACGTCTTGATAGCATGACATGTCAAAGGTGATTAATGTGGGGAGGGGAAAAAAAAATTTAAAAAAAATTGGAAAAGCTGACTCAACCAATCAAGTCATTTCTCAGAGATTTAGAAAAAAAAAAAAAAAAAAAAGGCATGAACATTGCCAGGCACACAAGACCAATTTACCCAGAAATTACTTTGTAAACTGAACCAAGATAAAATATAATGGGGAGATTGTTTTCTTCAAGATATTAGAATGTAGAAATAATCAGCCCTCTAGCTATTGGTGAAGCCAGTATGCACAATACATAACCAGTCAGAATCCCCTAAAAACTGAAGAAACTAATTTGTTGAATTGACTATGAACCGAAAGGTCTCAGGAAAACAATTTTTACCCTCACAGTTCAATTCCTCAAACATTCTCACTGCCATGCCATGAGCCTGACCCAAGTTCTGAAATAAATTCTAAATATCCAGCCACTGAAATATCACAATGTGGTCCTGTGAGGAAACAATGCCCAAGGCTGCCAAGAAGAGTTCATTAAACATCAAACTGTTCAATAGACTTACAAAGTAATTTGCAAAACAGAGGAAGTAACTTTGGACAAACCTGTTCGGTTGATGCCATTGCCATGTCTTTCTCTCCTTTGAAAACTGTGGTTACTGGAAGAAAAGGGAAAAAAAGTTAACCTTAGAACCAAGTTTCAAACAAAGATTATAACATTCAAATTTAAAATAAAGCACAAAATTTAAAGAAAGCAACCCGACTGATGGATAGTTTACCAGCATATCAAATGAAAGACTGCGCATTAACACCAATAAGGTAATGAATACACTAATCATTACTGAATAAGCAACAATCGGCCTGATTGGAAAGGGTAGTATTCTTTTTTCAGAGTAATCAGAAATTTGCTAGGAAAATATCTAGCATCTCTTATGAGGAAGGAAAAAAAAAATGGTATAAAAAGGATTAAGAATTGTTTCAACCCATGAAGACCTAGCAATTTTAATAAGCTAATAATTTACCATAGAATAAGTTTAGCTAGCTGCAATCAGAATAGCCTCTACAATGTGGTTCTTTTTCTAGTTCACCAGTAGAAATTCCAATTCCCTTGGTGATAGCTGCTTTAAAAGGTTAATATTGGTTTACCAACAAGCCAGAATCCAAAGCTACTTGATGGCTGTGCAAAAAGGGGGGGGTGGCTCAAGTTTAGAATTTTTCTCATTTAAAGCAAGGTTCATATAAATAGGAAAATCAGTCTTACCTCGTGCTGGAATCAGCTCTATTGCTATATCCTGCAAAGAGGAAAATTCAAAAATGATCAAAATTATTTCAATTCCACAAACATGTCAAATTCACACCAAATTTCAATTCAAAACTGAGAAATCCGTCAAGTTGGGATCAATAAATTGTGAGGAGTCCAAATTCAAGCCCACTTGCAGTCTTAAATCTTATATTACCGAAAAGGTACCAAAAATCACTGCAATTTACATGGTACAGTCCAGTGTTTAATAATCAGCAAATGTCATGCATTCCAATGACATGGGATTGAACCAAATAATTTAGAGACAATGAAGCTTGTTCGTGATCTTTCTCAAAAACTAGAATATTTACAATATACCTCTGCATTAAGTATTGCAAACAAATCATTCAAGATATTAGAAATTTTCCTAAGGGATCATCAGAGTACATGGAAGCATTTAATGTTAATTTGAGGAGTGGTAGGTGCCACAGAAAGAGATCTTCAATTTTATCTAATCATGCTCATTTAACATTGCATTCAAATTCGATAAAATGCTTCCATAATATCAAGACAAACCTTTCAAATTTAGTTTTTAAAATTGTTGAATTCAATTATCAACTCCAGCTGATGTAAGAGACAATTTTCACATAAATCGAAGCTAAAAAATTCAAAGCTTATGTCAGTTTCAATTTTACATAGGTTTATTATCAATGTTCTCCAAGCACAACTAGTAAATTTGGTTCCTTGAGAGTAAATTTTATATTCAGTGCATTGTTTAGAACCTTATTCCTACAATTTAATGTCAATATAAAATTGAATTTTTACCATTTGAATTCTGGTAAGGACTACTGCTGCTACTGGCTTGATCTTCCCAACCAGTTGGTGAGGAGCTGAAACCAGCGAGTTCTGTTTCTCCAGGACTGTAGGAGAAATTGTCTGGTGTAGCTCTGTCATAGCTATTTGTGCCCATCTGAGCAGAAGAAGAACAATCATCATCCCAACAATCATCAAACTGACTAGATGAAGTAGGTGGAAGAGGAGGCCTTTGTATTACTTGTCCATTATTATTATTGTTGTTATCATTAGAATCAAATTCTAAAAATGCAAGTCCACGTCCTCGTCCACTGGAGAAAAAGAAAGAAAAAGCTGATTTAGCAAGAAAATTTATGAAAGAATCCTTTAGATTTGGCATTATATGGATTGGCTACTTTCAGAATTTGCCAATGTTTAGCTTTCAACTGACAGACAATCAGATTGTCCAGAAGCCAAAAATAATGCATTCTCTTCAATCTCAAAATGGGATGATGCAAGTTGCAAACAAAAACAGGAAATTCAAATTCTGACAGATGGAAGGACTGGAAATCCTCAAGTGTGATACAGACCTCCCGTTATAACACGGGTGGATGGATCTTGAAATATTGATGTAGCTCTAGAAGAGATAATGGGTCCCTGATTATTACTGCTAGGTTATAACAGGTGGGGGATGCAGTTATACAAAAAATGCATTCTATTTCAAGCACATCAGGTTGGTAGAAACTTACCTCCTGTGATGACCAAGATCAGTGTTTAATGTATACTCCTCCCAGTATTTTCATTCATAACACAAACAACCCAAGTTTGTAATTTAAGACCCAATACCTTTGAAAGGTTAGGCTGTTAGTTCTCCCTCCAGAAATTATCCAGGTGCATAAAAATGGAGATGTTCAATTCAAATCACATTTCCAGAATCAAAAACTACAGGTTATCAAAATAAACATCTAGTTTATTTCAACAGAGAAACCACGATACATTTCATGAGAGCAGCATGAACTTGAAGCAGTCATTGATTATAGATTAACCTATTTACATAAAGAGAATTAGGGGGAAAAAAAAAAAAAAAAAAAAAAAAAAAAAAAATCACACACTGACTACATGTAAATCATAAATGACATTACATTAGAGTGATAAATATTATATTCAGCCATCATTCATACTATATCTAGGAATGGAAAGTACTTCTATGAAATTTCAGCGTATGAACTCTTGCTAAAACAGAAAAAAGTCAAGAGGTACAAGATAGAGCATTACTTGGTAGCCAATTGAAAGTGATAATTCAAGATCATCGTTTTTGTCCTGAGGTTCGCCGAGCTCTCAATTGTATTTATAAAATTGTGGCAGTCTTTTCTCTGCAAGAGACATTAGAAAGAAGCAAGCAACAACAGTTGCTCCAGATGGGATATTACATTTCAGCTAGCTTATCAAAATAACTTTTCACAGCTGCAGCTTATGTCAATTTATACAAAACAGGTTCTACTGGTGAATTCCCAGGGAAACTATATGTACACATTGTGCTGTTCCAAGTCTTATAATTCAATGCGTTACTTTCAGCTTATACCGTACATTAATATCTTAACCTAACATTAGAACCACACTATTCAAATGACACTTCAGGAATACCTTGATCCCAGAAGAGAGAAGATACTTCCAAGGTGTCGACCCCTAGTTTGGATGTTTTCCAAGTCATTACATTATATTAGTGAGCAAATGCAACTGAATCGTTTCCATGTAGATCAAAACTTAAAAACCCTGTAATCAAAAAGATCTAAAAATAAAATTGCTGTCATACACAGGAACTAATTCATTTATTGAATTATGAAGAGGCTTCAGTTGAGGGGAAGGAAGAACAAAAAAAATAAGTAAAAATGACTGAGCAATCTTTCCAGAATCAAGTTGCTACCGAGATTTGAAAACTTCTATTACAGTTTTGGTGTACAGGGTACAACCCGTGATAAAGGAAAGGGAGAAAAAAGTTTAGAGACAAAACGTACTATGGACACAAAAGATCAAGATTATTAAACTCTTAAAAAGTAAAATGAAATTCTTGGGGAGGTACACAGGCTTAAAAGAATTTTAATGAATTTTCAATATCCTCGAAAGCATGTAAATAGAATTGAGACGAAGAGGAAATAGTCAAAATTAAACTTATGTCATATTGGAATGTTACAAAAGAAAAAAACAAACAAAAAACATACAAAACGTACATGGTTCAAGTCTAGTTTATTCATTAAATCGAGACACTGAAGGGGTGGGGTGTCGTTGGTCGAAGTACCGAAGTTTCCAGTCAGAATTAATTTCTATTCATAAAGCATCTCGACCCCCAAGTTAGCTCAACTTGAAATTTCCATTGCATTTCAACCAGGAGAGTGTCGGGGGAAAGTTGAACTATATGTACGACTAAAACTTCAGAGCTAAATTAAAATAAAATTGTGCTTATCCAATATTGGAAAATTCGTTTCTCGTTGATGTAACGCCGTTGTAAAATTTGACCTTTGAACCATCCCATCCTGTAACTTGTCAAGTTCTTGGAAAAGATTAACAGTTTTTAAGAGTTGAGGAAAGGGGGATCTATATACAATAAAACCATAATGCTAAACTGGACAGTTAAGTACGGCTTACAATAACCATTTTTTACCGTCATTCTTTACATAGGGTCTTAGACCCCATATCATGTTAAAAATGTCAACAAGTGAATGCCCAGTTAAGCAGAGGGAGAAGAAAAAATCTGTCGGTCAAGATTTGATAAATTCGGAAAGAAAAAAGTACGGAAATGATATTTTGATAGAACAAACCCGTTTTCCCTGGGAGAAATGCGTCGCGCAAAAAAAAAAAAAAAAAAAAAAAAGTCACTAGAAACCCAAGACTATGAGGGATGCATTTAAACACATCTAGGATTACCAACAAAAATAAAAGCTTTAGTGACAGGCATTGAAACCCCACAAAAATTCAAAGCAGGTAATATTATCGAATATCAGACAAATTTTATGAAATTCGTGTCCTGAATTTCGGGACCTGGATTTACATCCAACACAACGAATTAGAGAAGTTTATACGTTACGAGTTAAAACGGGAGATCTTATAAAAATTTATTCCCCTTGACCGAAGCTTACATACACCGTTTTATAAGATACATTTTGCTTTCAAAAGCAAAAAAAAATGCTTCATTGAAGCTTTTGCTACTCGTTGCCAAGTATTTTTTATGGAAAGGAGATACATTATTGTACCTTACCTATATCCGACTAGGTCAGATATTTCAATGATTTAATAAACACTGAAAAGATATGCTCGATTTAGTCAATATTCAGCAAACTGATCTACAGTAGTACATGATTTAGATAGTAACATTTGTAAAAATCAAGTATAACTGGACAACTTTTACAAGTATAAACGGTAATGGTGACGAAAACAGTGATAAATTAGAGTAAGACCCTAGCAAATTTTAAACTAATGAACTTAGTACAAGTAGTTATACTTGACACCCAAAAAGTTGATGTTCGTAAGTCAAAAGCGTGGAAGTGCTCTTCCGAATCCTTGCAGAAATTCAGACAACTTTTGTTTTTTAACAAGCATAAAAAGAAAAAGGTTGTTCAGGCTAAATAGAAGATTTTCTTCCTTGGTCACCAGGCGGTACATCAATTCATGCCGCTTAATACCAGTTCCAAAACAAACGGTCACATGTTTCATTCAACTCGAGAAAACTAAGAGACAGGAATAGTTTTTACATCGAAATATTACAAATAAAACAGGGAGAGGTATGGATGAAAGTACAGTAGGACAAACCAAATTTTTTGACTGAAAAGATAAAATTAGCCCGAGAGAAACGGAACAAGATTTTTTACAAAACCTAACAAGTTCTGTGAAAAGTTCTGTTATTTTCTCAGAATACTGGATATGACGAGATGAGAGTTCGTATAAAAGAAAATAAGGGGGCAACCTGTTGAGAAAAAGGAGAAGAGAGATATAACTTTATGAAAAATGGCTTCAACTCGAGTGATTCTGCGTTCAACTTGATCAGGACACGCCTGAAATAATTTATAAAAATAAGACTGGAGAAATGGAAGAAAATACAAAGAAATAGTAATTTATCAAATTAAATCCTTAGAGATTGAAACTGGAATAGGGGAACATCATTTGGGTTAGCCGGGGGCGGGGTGAAAGTTTGGACTAACATGCCGAGAAAAACAATAATACCTAGCACCCTATGAAAATTGACAAACACGGATTGAACATATTCACTCAACGTCCAGTTTCATTTCCCTGGGGAATGAAATAAGGGAAAAAATTCCGTTCTTTGAAAGAGAGAGTCAAATCTTTTCAAAGGATTCATTTTATTGAACGGTTCGCTACGAAATTCAAACTTCGCTGGGGAAAAGTGGTCTAGGTTTTTCACACCTGAACTCATCAACCACCGAAACTGAATGACTATTAAGAGAAAATATGATTTGTATAAACGGAAACGGATATTATTTACTGACGTCAGTATTCACAGCAACAACAAAACTTCCAAAGAATTTTTCATGGGACTTATAAGTGACACTTGTGGATGAATCTTCGTAGAGAAATTTTAATTTAAAAGACTTTTGAGTACAAAGTGTCCGTATCTAAGAATATATATTTCTGAAAGACGGTTAACGTCTTCAAGTCTCAAGAGTGAAAAATTATGGAAATATTTCGGAAGTAATTATCATCATCTGCAAATCCAGAAAAAGATATGACAGAATTATTCCCGCCATTCGTTAGAAAAGTTTAGGAAAAAAAATAAATAAAGACCGCTCTCATGTTTATTAATAACTATTACTTCTTCAACAAGACGTGCATGCAATCCATCTGCTTAGTGCTGTATGATATGACACATTTTGTGGTGGATAAGAAAGATTAAACTACAAAAAGAAAAAGGGACATATTTCCAGATAGACATTCTTAGTGTATTAGTTCGATGTGCCTGATGAAAACACCAACAGAATTTTCAAAAAACGACAACCATTTTATAGATAGGCTGTGTTAGACAGAGACGAGAAGTTGTCAGTGAAAGGGACTCTTTGACAAATTAAGGCAGGTATTCTTCTTATAATTCTGAGAGTAAACTGTCAGTTAAAGGAAAGGAGGTAGTTCCAACTACTCACCGTGCCATCTTGTGAAAACACCCCGTACACGTGCTGAATCCTTCGAGATGGATGAGCGTTCTACGTCACAACAAGTTAACGTGGGTCATTTCAATATAGGCCCTCCACTGCGGAGGAATACATACGCCAGTGTTGCTACTTTTTCACTTTCTATCTAGAATTACCTAAAATTATATCTATAATTATCTAGATTATCATATCATTCATCTAGAGAATTATCTAGATATACTAGGTTATATTTCAATAATGTGAAAATGAATCTTACTGTAAATTAACACTTGAAAATACTCGAACTATTTTTATTAATATTTTGTGCGTTATGTAAGCTTGAAAAAGTCACTACACTTGATAAGATATTTCACTAATTCTTTAGACTTTGTTTATTTATATCTAGTCTAAGCGCCGATTCACACCCTCTAGATACAATCTGAGATATCTAGATTTAGATATAAAATATCTAGATTGACAACATTGACATACGCATATCAATAACTTTTTTAAAAATAGTGCAACAAAGAAACGCGAATAAAAAAATAATTTTGCAAAAATATCAGAATTTATCTTTGAAGCTAGTCTTTAAATTAGAAATTTAAACAGAATAATACATAGTAGATACAAATGATCGGGCAACATATGGAGTCCAAGAAAAGGAAAGACTGTGCTGTATATACAATTTTTTTCATCGACTATCGTAGAACATGTCTTAAACCCAAGATTCAGTTTTCTTGAACTCGTTTTAATGTACTAAAAGCTGAATAACTAACATCTTATTTACATTTTTCTTTTAATTATGAAAAGGTAGGTATTTCCCCGTCTAAAAATAGTTTGTATTGCTTCAATTGAATTTTGGCCATTTTATGGCCAAACTAACAAAATTGGCCTTTTTAACAAAACATTTGGCCATGAACTTTTTTAAAAAGTTAGGCCAATTTTCAAATCTTTGGACATTTTTTGCACTTTTTTTTTTTAACTTCGAACTTTTTTAATTTGAGAGTGAAATAGACAGAAATTTGCAAGTAATATTTGTTTTTTATTCAATCTGCATTCGCTTCCTCGGGATGTTTGTCAACCTTGAAAAAATGTATTTTTAAAGGTTTTATGGGGATTCAATCTGCAATGTTATTGTGATGCTTAACTGAGCCTTCACTTACCGAAAGTTGAGTGATTTTGCTGCGATGACCGACTTCATTTTCTGTTGTAGAGTAATTGTCGTGAGACACTGTTATCTCCCCAGCTATCATTCTATTTAGAAGCTGTGCATGTGAAAATAGATTGACACTCTATCATGTTTGAACGCTGATATGTGACGCGTTGGGTTTTCACAAATGTATTTCTCTTGGCGTTATTACTATTATCATCGATGATGGTCGAACTTATTATTTTCATGTGTGACTAGAGCAGGGTCTCCAATTTGTCAAGTTTCGGTTGAGGGGTAAAAGCCGAAAATCTGTATCCAATAACGATGTTTCTGTCATCAGGAAATCTGCACATCAATAGATCGAATCCTGGAAAAAAGTGTCTATCAGGAAATCTGTCCATCACGAATTCATCAAGGGAGGAAGACAGCCCATCATTCTCTTTTTTATTTTCATAATAAACGATTTGTTTTATGTATTGCGCATTGAAATTAAATGATCAAGATTCTGATAAGGGGTAAAAGCCGAAAAAAAATTTTTTTTCAGTTTTGTAGTGGCACTGATGGGCTATTTTCTGGGACCCTTAAAATCTGATGAAGACATTATTATACCTTTCAATTGAAAAAAAATGTATACTTTTTAGAGACTTCATATGACTTTTGAGGTCACTTGAAACGAAAAAAAGTTTCTAGAAGCACTATTTTACCAACATGAAGTGGGAAATTACTGAATTAGTTCTATTTAAGATGTAAACTCTGAATGTATGAAATACACCCTCAGAAATGAAACTTAATCATGATGAAATGGCGAGTTAGAAATGCTTAACGAAAGATTAACAACTTTTTACGTTCTATTATAAGATTATTCATATCAGATTCTTCCCGTGACATTGTACAAAATTAAAATTTTTAAAAATCGCAATAAAACGTTTATTCATTCGAATTTACCAAAAATACTAAATCATATTACTAAATTAGTAAAATTCTGTAAAAATATCCATTAAACAATGTTGACATTCTGGTCTGATGACTTTTAACCGAACGCAAATATAATTTGCAATAGTTCGTACCACATTGTTGTTCTTCTGATTGATGCCTTTTGTCCTGATGTATTTTAAACTGGATTATTTAAATTTTGAGTGTGTTCAATTAATTTTCTTAAAAATTAAAAAGTGTTTACTTTTTTATGGTTATAAAATTATGAGCTTTTAGAATCAATATACTGTAACAAATTGAGTTTATGCTGAGGTTAACGATAACGCTCCCGATACAGTATGCGAGGCAAAGCAATGTAACAACTTTCCGAGGTGGTCCCGATTGTGATTCTGAGTGTGAAATCGATAGATATATGCGAGGCACAACAATTTAACAAACAATGTACCAAGAAATATAGAAAATATGTATTAACTCTTGTTTTTCTTTCATGATTTCTCTTTATATACATTATATTATTGCTTTGAATAAATTGCTTGTTAAATTGTACTTTCGGCACAGAAATTTATTCATATCGATCAATCTGTGTATTCGAAAAATAATTGAATATCTGAATAGTTAAAAGATTTGACGAATCTGAGTATTAAAAAAATATGAAATTCAAATGATTTTTTTAAAATCACACGTGTGCATTTATAAGAATGTGACCAATTAATTTCATTAGTTTCATTCTGTGTGTGAAATAGGAAGAAGTAAGCCAGGCTGAACAATTTTCTTTAAAAAAATATTCAAAGCAATAATATTTCAATGTCTTCTTTCATGAATTCACTTATTTCTTTTCCTTTTTAATTAATGAAAAATTGTTCTGTTCTTTTCCACATATTGACCGTCTCAGAGTTATTGTAAAGGGAAAAGTGACAATTTAAACCTAACTGACTGCTGCTTATCATTTCGGGAATTCTTTCCTTTTTTTTTTTCTAATCGTAATCAATAATAATTTGATTTGGGTATTTTCCCACTGGCCATCTCGTATTTATCGAGGAAGCAAAACTGTCCATTTTATGGGTTTTATCAAAAACTTTACGCACAACCTAACCACGGTGGTCCCGATTAGAGAAAAAACGAACCGAAATAGAACGTTAATAATTTTTTGTTGATTTCTCAAAAAAGTAAAGAAGTCCAAATTTTTGTGTAATTTTTTCCCCTATAATTCAAAATGTAAAGAAATAGGAGATTTCATGCAAGAGTAACCTCATTAGATGTATTGCATTATCATTGCTTTGCATAAATCGTTTTTTGAATGGTTATTTTTTATTATTTTTTTTTTCATACTCGGTGTTCCTATCGGGCCCACCAATGCTAATTTGTGCCAATGTTTATTTTTATAAAACCTTATAAAATGGGCACTTCGATAAATTCAAGACGGCTAGTGAGCTATGAAAACTCGAAAAACAATTCTTTACAAATTAAAAGTAAAAAGAAATAAGAGAATTGAAAGAAAGACCCCAGTAGGTGCTTCCAAATGTATTTAATAAAAACGTTATAAATCTATTCAGATGGGCAAATTATGTTTTAATGCGCAGTTTTCCTCCCCTGATGAATTCGTGATGGGCTCCTTCCTCTCTTGTGGGTACAAGATATTTTAAATTTTATATTTAAGTGGAAGTATCCATTGTTACGGACGGAGAAACAGGGATAATTTATACTGTTTATAAGTTGATAAGTTGTTTGAAGTGGACCTTCAAATTGTTTTCGCAGGAAGCAATAAACAAAAATTACAAATCAATACCCCGCTGATTTTACAAGAGCTTGCGAACACTGACGATATTCGCTAGATATATATCGCGTGCTCCCTCCCCTCCTCGAGGTAATAAACCTGTTTCCCCACAGCTAGTGTTTTCTGCGGGTCGTCCATAAAAAATCACGAGTGATTTACAATCGAATGAAGGAGAGAGGGAGAATTTGACCCTAACTTGAAACCCCTCCACTTCTAGTGACGAGCAGCGGTCAGCATCAGCTTGCCTGATCTGCCAGCGGTCATTTCCGTTCATTGACCAAAATCAGTGTTGCCGACTCTGAAAGTTTTCTGCACGAAAAAGAGTTGAAAAACGCGTAGAAAACACTAACTTTTTCATGGTCGTATTCTATTTCTATAAATGGCTAGATTTCTTGGAAAAATAGCTACTTATTGGCTAAAAATAACGTTGAATTTGAATTTTCGCACTGCCAAAATAAGAAACGCGCTAAATTCAGCGCGAAAAGCGCCACATTGACAACATTTGGTTACAAAAAAACAAAGGCAGGTTTGGTTAGTCATTCAATAGGAACTGCCACTCGACCAACGTCTATTGGCAGCATTCCATACAGGAATACCTATTAAAACATTTGGAAAAAAGGTGATCAATAAATAAGTTACTTCTTTCACTTTTTGTTGGATGGTGATCACTAAGAAGTGTGAATTTTAAAAAAAAATCATTTTCTTGACAAAATAAGGAGTAGATGTTTGAATTTTTAGCCCTCTAGTTCCATTGATGCACCCTGTACACACAATACATAGCCAGCCAGCCAGCCAAACGGACCAACTGGAGAAACTGGTGTTTGTAGTTTTGGTGACAGTTTTGATCAACAGTTTCAAAAAACCTGAAATTGTTACAAACTATCCTAAGGCAGGGATCAGCAACTGCTTATTGAAATGGCCCACTTATGATTTTTTTAATTTTGCCCACTGCTCACGTGTATATTATATCATATCTTATATATAAAAATTCGCCTTTGAGGCCTATGAATTCAAAATATTTACTCAGCTAGTAAAAAGTAATATAAAAATCTGCATAAAGTGTTTATGTTTATATTTATTGATTTATCTAAGTATATAAAGTCAGTTTGATTAGCTGTAAATAAACAGTTCTTGGAAAAACAAGCATCAATTTGAAGATTATCATCTCATCGAAATTTGTAAATTTTCATATGTAAATTGTAGCAGCAATCCTTTGTCTCTTCAAATCAAACAAATCATGACCCTAAAGACTATCAAATAGCGGTCCACTGCTCAATGGTCCTTAAATAGATAATTTTTTTTATATAAGGTCCATAGTTCACAGTGATCACCTCAATGGCCCACTTGTGGGCTGTGGCTCACCTGTCGTGGGTCCCAGAAAAATGCCCATCACAAGATTTTTTTATGCACTGGTCAAATCTATCTAGGGAAGAAAAGTACCAATCTAAACTTAACTCACGACTTTTTTTAATTTCATGAATGATCTCATTTCTTTTCATTTTTAATCAATAAACATTTAAAAGAATTAAGCAAGATTAAACAATTTAAAAACAATTTATTCAAAGCAGTGATAATACAGTGAATCTATTTACTATTGTTTTTCCTTTATGAATTCTTTTATTGAATTTTTTACTCCAAAATTTTGGCTTTTTATACTTTCTAGCAAAAAAAGAAAAATTGATACTGACATCAATTTTCATTTTTATTTTCAGGTCATTTTTTTTTGTTTTAATTTCAACAAAATGAAAATAGTTCCATTTTTCACTTTTTTTAAATCGAAAGAGAAAATGGAGCAAAATGAAATAAAACTGTACATCATTATTAATTTTTTCTTGTTTTCCCAAGTAAAATTCCCAAGTTTTTGTGTCAAAAAATTTGAATCATTAAAAAAAAAGAGATAAGTGAATTCATGATAGAGAAACACAAGTAAATTGATACATTGTATTAAAATTGCTTTTAATAAATCGTTTTTCAAATTGTTTAGTCTTGCTTATTTCTTTTCATTTCCAACTCATACTTCCAATCGGGACCACCTTGCTAAGTTGTGTGTAAAGTTTTTAATAAAACCATATAAAATGGGCACTTTTTCTCCCTTAATAAATTTGAGATGGCCAGTGTATGATAAGAAAAAAAAAATTTAATGAGTAAAATGAATAGAAATTAGAGAAGGATTGGCAAGTTATGTTTTGATGGGCAGGTTTCCTCACTTGATTAATTTGTGACAGGCACATATCCTGGTGGGCACATTTCCAGTTACCACTTGTTGCTGACCCCTGTTCTGAAGTAGCAAATGAAACACAAAATCAGAGGAAGCTACTTATTACAAACACTTTGGGATGGTGTGTCTTAAATAGCAATAATTGGCTGAAAACATCAGGCAAAGAGTAGAAGAATTAGAAGAATTTACAATCATTGCTATAAAATCATTGTGGTGTTATCGAAATAAGTGTTACAAAAAACTTTACATTTGAAAAATTGATATGAAACAGGTCTGCATAGTCACTCAATAAAAACTCATGTGATTTCAGTATCTTGTAGCAATAAGCTGTGTTAGGGATGATCAATTAAAAGATTGGAAAAAGGGGTGATTTATGAATAAGTTACTGCTCTTGCCATTTGTTGATCAGTGATCACTGAATTAAAGTCTAAATTTTCAAAAAAACAAGCACAAACAAAGGCATCAATTTAGCATAAACTTACATCGAAAATTGAAATCTTATTTAGAGGGAGGAATTTTTAAAAAATAATTTTTCTCCAGACATAATGATTAATTGTCTAAATTATCAGCCCTGTAGCTCCATTGGTGCAGCCTGTATGCACGATATATACATACCTAGCCAGGCAACTGGGTCAGCTTAAAAACTGGAGAAATGTATGTTGACAGTTTTGGTTGGCAGTTTCTAATAATTTATTTACTTTATACTTCATCTCTCTCCTCTGTATTTGAATCTGGTTTGAATGGTTTTGATTTTTAATCTGATTTCCACTTCTTTTAACCTCTCTTTGCAAGACTCTATGGGACTGTTTCCATAGCATCCAAAGGTTGATGCTAATTGAATTTTCACACCCGCAGAAACTGGAGGCTTTCACTGGAAATCAAGTGATAGCAAGTCATCACTCCTCAGAATTCTGATTTTAGTAATGCTGTCATCTGGATGGTTTTGGTTTCTACTTGGATTTCCAGTTCTTCCAATATATTTGCAAGGCTCTTTGCCACTATTCCCAGCACACCCATGATGATGGATTCAACTGTTACCTTCATGGTCCACACTTTTTTTCAGCTTTCTGTCAAGATCTATGTATTTTTCCAGCTTTTCACTTTCTTTCAATTTTACTTACTAGTCTGTTGGAACATCATTTACCATTGGCAATTTTTTTCCCCTTGTTCATGATAACTGAATCTGATTTATGGGCTATATTGGGCCCAAGACAATTTTACTTTTTCTTTTTTTTTTCAGCTTCTGGTTTGTGCATATAACTTTGAATGGTCAAAACCCAGTTATTTTCACAATTTCCAGTGGATCACACCTCATACTCAATCATGTCTGTTTTTGAACTTCTTCTGAGCTAATTTGCGGCTATCGCTTATTATTGAATTTTCACATCAGTAGAAAATTGTGGCTTTCCCTGGAAATCCTGTAACATCAAGTCAATATTCCAATGATCTCCTCATTATTGAACAATTGTAGCCACCAAAGGTGGTGAAGAGTTCTATCCCTTTTTATGCGTGTTTGTGTATATTTGTTCCAGTGCTCCTGGTCATACCATTTTGTCTACAGACTTGAAAATTGGAATCAGTACTCCACTATACCCCTTTCAAAAATATTTTTTCATTTTGGGGAAAAAATCTTTTTTGATCCTTACTGAGCCTTATTCCAATGGGTTTATTAATAACATTTAGATTCTCTGGAATCTAAATGTTTCATTACTCTATTTTAGATGTTTTCCAATGGTAAGAGCCAGTGATGTTGTAAATAGAACTTATTCCAACCATATTTATTCTCCAAAGGAATTTTTTTCCATCACTTTGAATTTTGACACTACAGCTGTTCAATTATTGATTGTGATGGCTAGTTATTTGTTTATTTCAATGATGGTTTTGATTCTTTCACTGATTTCTAAAATTTCCAACTTCTTTGTAATGCTCTTCAGGGCTATTCCAAGTGCTCTACTAATAATAAGAGCATCTGTCATATTCAGTTTCCACAATATTTTAGCTTATTATCTATATAACTACTCAGTATTAGTATCAGTGGTTACTTTTATGTTTGATTCAACATCTATGGATGTAAAAATTATTATTGTAATGAAGAGAGAGTGATACATCGGTTGGTTTTGATAGATATATCATTTTAGAATATTGGTGGTAATGGCGCAGGTAAAAATGGCACTGGTAATAATGGTGCTGGTAAAAAAAGTGCTAATAGAAAAATGGGAAAAAATGCATAAAGGGGTTGCTGGTCTAAAATGTTTAGGGACCCTGCTTCAAGATTTTGAAGTATAGGATTGATTGAGGTTAGTAACTTTGTTGTTTGTTGTAGTATTTTTGATAAATTCTAACTTTTGGTAATTGCTGCAGTAATAGCAATTTTTTACTTGCAATTTTGGCATTAGACCATTTTTTAGCATATTTCAGGCAAGTCGAGGATAGGAAGGGCCTTTCAGTGAATGAAGGTAGAGAAGGTCAAGAAGTGCTCAAACCCCACACCTAGCATAGTTGTTCATGTGTCACTGAGATACACTTAGGCTTTATTTAGATTCATAAAATAAGTGATATTTTTAATAAGATAAGTAGTATTTTTATTTCATTTATTCACATAGAACTAGTCCCAATGAAAACAAAATTTTACCTCTGGAAGAACTAAATGTAATAATCACTGTTTTTTTTGTTCATTCTCTTATCTATACAACAATAGGCTGAATATATCCTTATGAGTAACAGTGATAAGATAAAGAGAAAGCGGTTATGTTTATCTCATTATGTTTATGTAACTATTCCAAAATTCGAGCACACACCTGATCCAAGGCATTTTGGAGAAGGAGTTCTCAATCTGTGGTATCTTTATTCAATCTATCATAAAGTAATATTTTTATTTGATCTATATTAATAAAATAAAGTAATAAATGAAATAAAGTAATGAATAAAATAAAGTGATATTTTTTATTTATAGTTTTGAAACAATATTTCAAAGAAGGAAGTAATGTTTTGATGAAGTAAATGTTGACAATAAAACTATTCAAAACAGGTCTAGTCAGTCACTTGATAGAAACATGCCAATAAAAAAAAACTGGAAAGAGAGGTGATCAATGAATAAGTTTCTTCTCTCGCCTTTTGTTGGGCAATGATCTCTTGAAGAGTCTGCCAGACAAAAGCCAAAGGATCAATTTAGTGTAAACTTATATTGCAAATTGAACCCCCCAATAAAAACCTATTTATGTTTTTCTAGACATAATAAGAAGTAAATTTCAGAATTTTTAGCTCTGCAGCTCTATTTGTGTGGCCTATACATGTGATACATACATACACAGCCTGCTGGACCAATTTGAAAACTGAAGAAACCTATTTTGACAATGTTGATTGATGGTTTCTATTAAACATGACTGTTTTTGAATGGTATGTTTAATATTCACTCATCTTGGATTGGAATAGCTTATTTACTCATCCTTCTATGGGATGGGATGTGGCATAAGTCTTTCTGTTAGTGTAGGCATATAGTGACTATGTGGAGAAGGGGCCAAAAATTATCTAGCTCTCTCTCCGCACTAGCCTTTTGGTGTGCCTCAGACATCAGAGAATAACCCTGATCCTACCCCTCTTGGTACAATGGGAAGGTGCTGCCAGGATGAACAGGTCCCCTGGAACTACATGGTGTAATTATAAATCCTTTGACACATATGACCCATAAGGTGGGCCAAAAATACCAGACCTTCTCAGATTGTATTGAAAAACTTCTATAAGTTGCCATGCTACTTACAATTAACAACAATATAATAAAAAATTGAGATTCATAAATTTTTAAGGGTCCCCCAATGTCCATATATGGTATAGTTTTTCAAGGCTATATTTGAGTCAGTATTTTTTTGCCCACCTTAACGAAGTGGGTATGTCTATGTATCAATGTGTGTGTGTGTGGTTTTTTTTTTATAGAGTTGGTATTTTTCTCTGGGAAATATGTATGGTTGGGCAAAAATGACCAGAAAGTAATTTCTATAGAGATAAATATTTTCAAATAGGGAGAAACTTGATACACTTAGGTGGGGTCCAATTTGTTTTGTCATTCTAATTTGTGCTGATGGTGCTGAGTATCATTCAATGATAAATGCATCATCATGTAAATAAAGTTGGCGAGACCTTCAGTAAGTTGGGACAGGGGCATACCTGATGAATTTTAGGGAGGGGGGGGGCATGCCTCTAATTTTCCAAAAAAGTGGGCGTACAGGGTGCATAATTGAATTACGGTCGCCAAGTATAGTTTGTCATTTATAGCTGAAATTGTCTTTTAAAATTGGTTAAATGCTATGTATTTTCGGTGCTATGCAGAGTAACTAAGACTTGAGAACAATTCATTAATAAAAATAGAGTATTTACTTCAATTAAACTTTGAAATTTAATAATTGCCTGTTGTAAATTTTTATTGGTTAAATTAAATTGAAAAAATAATGAGCTTGAACTAGCTGAAAAGTGGTGAATTTGGCAATCCCGGAAGAAATTTGCCAGCAGAGAGAGCAACAATCCCGCGTCGGAATTGAAACACTACTTGAATGCATGCCGCGGGGGATACTGAGACAGAGGAAGAATGGCTGATCTCAAGAAGACGAGGGAAGAAAAAATGATTTGAATTTTGAATTTTACTTTTTGAATGTTTAATTTTAATTTGAATAAGAAATTTACACCAGCTATTCTACTGAGATAATCCTTAAAATGCTGAAAACTTGTGTAGATTTTTGTTTCTACATTGATTGGTTCTCTCCCCACATGAAGTCATTCAGAAGAATTAAGAAGGAAAGCTTTCATCAAATAACAAATTAAAACTTAGAAAAATTCAAATGATTTCCTATTATCTTTACATCATCACTTTAGTATGAGCGAGTATTTTCATCAAAGTAATCTTACTTTCGTTGGACCCTCAAAACAAAAACAGGGAAATTATGGGGTTGTACTTTTTATGTCATGATTTGACGAATCTATCCTCTCTGAAAAGCATTTGGCGTAGAACTATTTTCTTTGGCAATAATATTCAAGTTTTGGCTCTCTCTGAAAAGCATCAGTCCATTAACTTTCTTTCTCCAGCAAAGTATCTAAATTTTAGCACTATTTCACTTAGTTGCACTATTATTTTTTGTGTGTACTGTACTGTTTCAATTGTTCATAAACAATAATTATTATTCGTTTTGTTATAAGCCCCATCCTTGCTTCCTGCCCGTTTTATCATATTATTACCAAATTTGACAAATCTGCCCTTTTGATCATCAACTATTTTCTTAGGCAATAATATTCAAATTTTGGCACTTTTTAAAAAGCATTTGGCTATGAACTTTTTTCTTCGGTAATATATTTAAATTGCAACACCATTTTCACTTAGTTGCAGTATTATTTTCGATAAATTCTTATTTTTGGTGTGTATTGCATTATTGCTTCTGTTTATCTGAGAGAATAGAAAAGGTAATATTCTTTGAGATGAAAATTCAATGAATCACTTGATTCAGGCCAGATTTTAGTTATTGTAAATTGAGAGGAGAAATGTTATAGTCCCAAGAACCACAAAATGAAACTAAAACAAGAACCATATGTTCAACAATGCATCCACCATCCATGTTAGTTGGAGCAGAAAGAAGGAGAAGAGGTGGAAGAGTTTTGTTTCAGTTGTTTCTCAAACTTGTAAAATATCGCAGTATACACTATTTCTGCCTTTTTTGGCCATTTTTGGCCTTTTTTGTATTATCTTGATAGGGGAAGTCACCAGTGTTGTTCCATTGTCTGCAAAAAAGAAGGAGGCCTTCTTATCTCCTGTAAACTAAACATTCATGTATTTTTTAAAATCTATCAAAGTCAAATGAAATAAATAATTGTTCATGGGATGTACTAAGTGGCTGTAGCTGAAGTGAGTTTGTTTTTGGTATCAGTGGTTGGTATTTGAATCAAGATGAAAACCAGAATTTTGAATGAAGATTTTCAAGGCAGGAAAGCTGGTCATGCCCATTGACAGACCGGTGCTATGCAATCTTCCTAATGTGTAATTGCCAATGAATGTGGCATACCATACATGCCAATATATAAGACAGACATTTAATTCAATGTGATCTTTTTGAAAACTATGCAAATATTACACTGCATTCAATGTGTTGGTATTAGGACTGGTGGGCCCGAATACACAAGCTCTGATATGGACAGTTATGCTGATTGGACGAGTTAAAGAGAGTGGTGATCTTTCCAGTAAATACCATTGTGTCTATTGTATTCCTTATTTTTAGCTGATTTTATCAAGGATATTTATGACTAGGATTATATTATTCCCTTTCCTTCCTTTCATTTAAAAAATATTAGAATACTTATTTTGTAGGAAATGTGTGCCTTTCTAGGTTGATCTGTATATAGAATATTAGAAATCCTTAATAGAAGATGGGGGGACAGTCAGTGAATCAGATAAGAGTCCTTTAGGATAAAGGATTTTACAACACTCCTCTCAGGAAGTGTTGTTTGTTTATGGTCAGAGGAAAGTCAAACCCATCTGAATAAATCAAGTTGTCTTTTTTTATTTTTGATCTAATTTAATTAACATTATTTTTTACCACCTGGTAAAGTCTTTTTCCTCAATGTTTTGATCTTTTTTTAGCTCAACTGTTTAAAATGCTCTAGTATTAGTATCCAGAAAAGGAAAACAAAAAAGGATATTAGCACACATAGTGGGATAAAGGAGGCAGTCTTTCTTCAAGTTTCACCTGAATTGCATTTTTTTGTTGATAGAATGTACTTCAATTTTTATGGAATTAGCCCTCAAAACTGTCACAAAGAAGATGATATTCTTTAAAATTCTAATTGAAGAGTATTTTTCTTGCACATACCAGATTAGCTACATGACAAAACCCATACAAAGAAATTTTTAAAAAAAGAATATTCAGTTATCATGCTTTCTGATTTTATTACGATAATGAAGAGAAGACTGGAGATTGTTGTAACAAGGGACAGATGCAACAAGTCTAATTCCTTCAATCAGAAACATGCTAGAGTGATGATATTCATACTGCACATACACAGTCAGACCCCCCCTCCCCCAGCATTACCACCAGGAGGACAGAAAACGCATTCCTCATCTGCTGCTGCATTTATTTAGGGGAAAAAAAAACATGTTTTAGGAGTATGAAAGTAACTTTTTTCATGAGCCATATTTTTGCAAGAATTAATCTGAACTTACTGAGTCTGAATCATAGTTTTAGCTAGACGGATGAGGCAACAGTATTTTTCAACATAAACAAGTCTTGTATCCTGTTTATTGCATATGTAAATAAGGTAACTAGACATAACCACCTTACAGTAGCAGCGTCGATCACTATAAATACAGGAGACTGTTACTGTTAAGCATTGTCTTCTAAAGCGAACATGATACTGTTCATTTTTCAGTATACCAGAAGTGAGGAAAAGGGTTCCTAAAAGGATATTTTGCAAGGAGCATCTGATAAAATCAGAGATGAGGACAAAACAGTCAGGGCAGTGGCTGAGAACTTTGACAACTGTAAACAACCTTTTTACACATGTCTCAACAGTGACTCTGAATGAATGAATTTCCTTTTTTTTCCAGGAGCCGGCAGAATTGTTTCTGGGAGCCATCAAAATTTTCAAAAATTTTTAAAAAGCTGTGATATTTTGGTACATCTGTGCACTTTTCAGGAAACATAAGGTCGCTATTCACAATTGCTGGAGCGTGACGAAAATCAATTTGTAAAATAGTTGAAGTTTTGTACAGTGAATATAAGTTTAATAAAGGTTTGTTGCATTGCAAATTGTCCCACTCTTCCTATCTAACACTGAAATATGGAGATATTGGATGGTATCTGTAACATCTGCATAATCAATGAAGGTTGGCCAATGTTTGATACAAACAAAACTCTATAAGTGTTGTTTGATAGATAAATAAATAAATAGTGCTATAATATAATTGTGTATAAATAATACAATAATATCATTATAAAACAATACATATTTTCAGAATACTATACTCATGGAGACAAAAAGTAAAAGTTGATTGGTGAAATTGAATGTATTTTTATCATGTTGCAACTGTCTCTGATTAGTGTTGCAACTGTCCCCAGGTTTGGGTCAGTTACGACAGCTTACCTCTTCCATTGAAATGAATATTGTGAATGATCTCTCATATGTAATAATCTTCAAATGGTATAGGTAATTAGCAGACCAATGTAAGTTTAATACATAAAAATTTGGTTAGTCTCATCCAAATAGTTTGAGTAAAATGCAAAAAGTGTTGCAACCGTCCACAGTTTTCACTTGTCTGTTGATTTTTTACACCAGAAGTAGTTAAAGATGGCTCCTGGAGATTAAGTGACAGCAAGCCATGTCAATACTTCATCAAGTATTCATCTGAGTGGTTTTGATTCTTTCTTAGATTTCTAGTTCTTACAATTTGTAAGACTTTTTGGGACTTTCCTAGGCACTCCAATCATGCTAGGTTAGCTCCTAACAGTTTTTTTAGTTCTCTGGCAAGATTCAAATATTTTTTCAGCTTGTTGCTTTTCAGATGTGTCCACACATTTCTACTCGATACTATCTAGTTGGACTGTCAATCAATCCTGTTTACATCAAACAAGAATGGCTATTTACAATACTTGCAGAATATTTCAGACTGCTTTCAGACATGAAAGGACAGATTACATGCTCTTCCACTTCTCCTTCTTTCTACTGCTACTAACATGGATGGTGGATGCATTGTTGAACTTATGGTTCTTGTTTTAGTTTTGTTCTATGGTCCTTGAAACTGTAACATTATCCTTTCAATTTACAATAACTAAAATCTGGCCCGGATCAAGTGATTCATTGAATTTTCAACTCAAAGAATATTACCTTTTCTGTTCGCCAGGATAACACTGATGATAAATGGACATATTGACTGCAGACATTACAGCCACAGATATTTCAACCATGGTTGTTTTGTTTTTGAAAGCAAAATTGACTAACCACCTTAAATTTAAAATGAGATAGAATCATAACATCAATAAACAATAATTATTTAATACATGTTTGTAGCTTAGTATTTTATTGTTTTATAAATCTTATTTTTAACTTTTTATAGCTAATTTTTGTATATATATTTTCATTTCGTAAATGTAAAAAAAAAACGTAGATTATATAGTCATTTTCACCTTTGAAAACAAAGCATAGTAATATAGTGGATAGAACCACACTCAACACCCCCTAAAATATTGCAAATCACCCTAAACCTGCACATTTTTTAGGTACCTTGATTCATTAGCTCCAGCTGTGATGCACTTTTTTGGAGAAGGTAGACAGTCAAAAAAATTTCATGAATATATATAGAATAACCTGCCTTACCATGAAGCAAGCTAGTCTTGCTCATTATTACTGCTGCAGTAAGTTTGATATTCATACTTGTGACCTTGAACAAAATTAAACTAAGCTTATCAAATACCAATAACCTACCAAATTGTATGGGAGTGTACTTTTGTTCAAAAAGAAATAAAAAAATAGATTGTGGTTTGACTTTGACACTGTATTTATAAATTAGGAGAAAATGGGAAGAAAGCAGAAGTTTAAAGGGAAGAGAGTAAATCAGTGGTTCTCAGAGTCCCTGGTCATATTCTGACCCTTTCTGATCCCTAATCTCACTCTTACTCTTTTTGACCCCTGATCACCCTCCTACCACACTCATACCTCATCTTTTTTATCTTGGGTCTCATCCATATCCTTTAGGTCCCAAGATCCCTCAATTCCTCTCCCATTTTGAATTCTAATCTGGAAACTTGTTAGCTGGAAGATTTCCTGTGGGGTAGGAAAGAGAGAGTCCATGTAAATGGTCATAAATCAGATTGGATGCTTGTAAGTAGTGGTCAGTCACAGAGGTCAGTTGCTTGACCAGTACTATTTTTTTCCATTTACTGATGATCTACAAAAAAGATTGAAAAATTTTGTAGATGATGCCAGATTGTACCATCCAATGGTTGACTAAGAGCACAGGATGGCTTGGTTAGATTAATGTTATAGTCAAGAGAATGGTTTCTAGCTTTCAATGAAGATAAATGTAAGGTGTCACATGAAGGAATTAGAGATCCATGTTACAATATTGTATGAACGAAAATATACTAGATATTGTAAATGGTGAAAAGGATCTTAGTATCTTAGAAACTGATAAACTATCATTTTCCGAGTATATAGCCAGTGCTACTGCTAATGTGAACAAGGTACTAGGACTGATTAAGCATACTTAAGAACTCAGTCCTCAAATTATATAAGAGTTATATGCACCCGCACCTTGAGTATTGTGCACAAGCCTGGTTACTATACCTGGAAAAAGAAAAATCTTTCAGAAAAGTCTAGAGACGAATTCAATGTTTTATTTTGAATAGCTTTCATTTCTCAAGGCACCTCTGCATAAAAATATATGTCTGGTTATCCCTTTCCATTTTTTCCAATTCACTGTACAGTAGTTTTATGAAATTTATGACTTAATTAATTATTTTTTTTTTTTTACTGTATGCTTCACTGTATTAATTTTCATCTGTACATTTACAATTTAGGAAAGGTAAAGTGTTTTATATCAAAAGGTTCATGGTACAAAATTTATGGTTATGGGGGACCGAAATGATTTTGCAGAGGTCAGCAAAAATTCTTAGATTTAGCAGATTTGCTTCCTGCCTTACCAACACCTTTGGATCAGGCACTGCCCTACTTCAATATATAAAAAAAGATTTTCTTTAAAAAATTGAAATTTATTTAAACAAAAGTTGTCAACCTTTTTGGTTTATGAAAAATTCTGATGCTTCCTGTGTCAGACGTCATCATTAGAGACAACACTATTTGTCACATGAAAAAAAAAAAATGAAGTAATACTTCGGTGAATTTTTTTACACATAAAATTTTTGCAGAACCCCTAACAATCTCTCATAGCACCTCAGTTGATCAAAACTTTCTGGCTTTCAATGTCAGGAAAATAAAAATGACATGTTTGTTATTATTTATTTTATTAGATTAAGTATTGTAGATAATTTTCAATTCTTTGCTACTATGTGCTTTCGTTTTAATTGTTGTTTTTTATTGCATCTATGCTCAGGCTGGGTTACCTTCAGCAATGAGTAAATAAATTAACAGCACAGACCAGAATAAAAAATAAGTTCCAGATGAGAGTCAAACTCCCTACCCTTTTATGCTGGAGGTAAGAGTTATTGCACATTAAGCAAGTCACTCTCCTGCATAGAAGGTTGTGAGTTTGATTCTCATCTGGAACTACCGGTAAATATCAAATATGATGCAGAAGGAATTGGGATCAGGAGTGAGTTTAAAGGTTTGATTTAGACATGTGCTTGTCAATGACTCCTAGATTGAGTTTAGTTGCAATAAAAACAATTGGGATGAAGGTGATTAGCAAAAAATTAATAATAATGATCATGTTTGGTTTCAAATAAAAGACAGGATAATGTTCAATTGAAAATCTATGTTTATTTTATTTTCTTCTCGAAAATGAAATTTGGTATTTTGATTTTAAAAAGCATCTTCCGTGGAAAACTTTCCTTAAGATATGAAAAATGATGAATTTCTGGAGATTGTTTACCTATATAATAGACTTCTCGGTTTTCTTTCTCATAGATGTAACTCCTAGAGGTAACTGTGCATGGAACCAACCCAAAATTCAAGTACATCTTCTATAGCCTATTCCCCTTCCACAAAATTTCATGGAAATTCCTTGAGAGCTATCATGTGACCCTAAATGAGAAGATCAATTTACAGTGTGCATATCATGCAAAATTGGACCCTTGTTATATGTTTGCATAATGTGGGTAGTCCTGGTTTTTCAATAGCCCATGGCATTCTTTGGATCATGTTATATATGCTTGAAAAATTTTGTCTGATTTGTTTCTGTGGTTTAGATGTGCATAACTTTTTAACAGATGTCAAAATTATGCATAGTTTACCATATGAATGATACACAAGAGAGCAAGTGAAGCATGCTTGCTTGGATGGCATAAGAAATATTTTGATTTAATTTATTGTAATAAAAGTAACATTTTTGATAAAATTTATACATGTAATAGTTTAATACAATAAACATTGACGATTACAGTCATATTTAATTTATTATTCAAAATGTAATATATTAGATTTTGTATCCAGTGAATCTAGATGTTTGTAGGTGTTTTTAGATGTTTTCCACTCATTATTTGATGTAAACTTGTGAATAAATTTGGCAACACTGATCTTCCAAACTGATCAGGAATCTCACACATGAACTGGAGAAAAAAAAACAACAAAATTTCACATATATAAGTGATAATCTTTTCAAATAGTCAAAATGTAATTATTGATGATGTATGAGAGGGTATTTTACAGATCTTTTTATTTTACATTCAGACATCGACTGTTACTATTGTGCAATTTCTGTGGCTCCAGTTGTCAAATTCAGTTTTGCATGCATTTGAAAACTGAATGGGGACAGTGTGAAATTTGCTTAAAATATGAATTGGTACATTGATAGATTGCATGGAAGTAATTACATTTTTTGGCACAGTAGAGTCCAAGTCAGACGCTGGAGTTGACTACCCTCAACCGTAACAACAACAGTAACAACTAACAATCCTGACCTAATTCAGGGGAGTAAACTCTTCACTGTTCGTCTGTCGCATCACATTAAACCAAACTGATCCATGAAAATAATATTTCCCTACCACAATTACAAAAAGAAGTTGCCTCCCTTTACAGGTAAAAATGGCTAGATTTTTCTATTTTTTTCATTACCTAAGCTTTACCACGAGCTAAAAACGTTGAGCATACTCAAAAAACATACAATGACCCCTGAAATCTTTCAATATTTGAATTTTATTTTAATGAATACACCATTTAAAAGATGAAAAATTCAAACATTAATTAGTAAAGCCCTCATATGATTTTAGAGTGTACTTAACATTGTAGGCTCAAAAATTCATACACAGGCTCCAATGAATGATGAAAATAATGAAAAGTATAACGATTATGATCTTTGAAATATCTTTCTTTTAGAAATTCAAACATTAATCAATTATTGTAGCGTTCTTATAATTCTTCAGGCGTATTTAGCATTAACTGATCACAAATGAATACAATAATGAAAATGAATGACACAAATAAAAAGTATATATCATATTAACGCAATGAGAATAAAATCTAGTAATTTGTTTTGTTTACATTTTTTACCTTAATTTGTCATCAAGAATGCATTGATTTGATATCATTGCTATTATAAGACTATTTTAAATCAAAATATTCCACACAACGAATTAGTTCTAGTAGGATGGTTCAGACATTTTCAGCCACCAAGGGGGTTGGGCAACTTCTTTTGATATTTACGACCGTGCAAGATTTTTACCCAATACAAAAGTTGCAATAATCATCTTCAGTTGAAATTGAAGTAGGAGTGTTGTTTGATCTTGCAGCAGATAGGCTTGTTATATCCTGTTTTAGTTATTTTCATCAAAAAGTGTTTACCAGTAGGAAATACATCTATAATATCCTGTCATTTTTTATTTCAATTTATTCATGGTTATGTCTATGGTTAGTCTTGACTCTATTATTGTATAGTCAAGGAGTAGGAAAAGGTTTTTTTCCCTTCGATTGGTTTTAATTATTCAAAAAAAGTGTACTAGACCAAGTTAATAAAAGGGTGTGGGGGCAAATAAGCAATATATTTCATTTTGAATTGGATGAATGACAAAAGAGAAATCTGGATGTATGGAATTGTTTTTGTTTTGTTTTGTTTTTTTCTCACTCACTGTACAAATGAAGACAAGGACTAATTCAACAATATCAACATTTATCTGTCCAGGGTCAATGCCTGTAAATGACAGGCAAGGGATGCGCATGCTTGGGAAGACCTCAAAGGTTGCCAGATATTTAGAGACGTTTCTAGCCGAAAACACTTTTTAAAAATAGCCAAATGCCAAAATTTGTTTTGAAAACGTTGCAATGCTGTAGTTCATGCAAAAAATAAGTTTTTATTAAAAATACTACTGCAGAAAGTCAATTTATCTCAACCAATCCTATTTTTTAATGTCCAGCACTTAAGGAAAAGAAAAAACATTTTTTTGCAAAGTCATAAAGACCTTTGACGAATTTCCTAATTAAACATTGGCCTTGTCGATTGGAAGCAAAAAAAATCATTTTTTTTCTAATCTAAATATTCGGAGAAATCGAAAAATACCTCCCAAAAATGGACAAAAAAGTTAATATGGTCAAACTAAACAGTTCATGACCGAATGGTTTTCAAAAAATCAAAATTTGTTAGATTTGGTCATAAAATCGCCAGAATGGCAACCCTGCCCAAAGTGAGGGGAAAACTACAGTTTTTTTTTGTTTTTTTTGTAATTTATTTCAAATCCATTGTGTTATTGGATTTAAATTAATTTTGAAAAAAGATTTTCTATGCATATATACGTATGTGTGTGTGCTTCCAATAATTCTTTTTGTCATTGTAATTTATTTCAAATTTATCAAATGTTGAGTCAACATTGTTGATTTTTTATGACTTTTTGTTTATTTCTTGTACTTGCAAAGTGTAAGATACAATTCATTTAGTTGTAAACGTATTATTTACCTATAGTGTGATTATTTCTGGACTCTTCTGCATGAAGGTGAATACTTTTGTTGATGATATTTCCTACCAACTATTTGAAACATTGGACCTTTCCACTGAAACTATCTCATTTTTTTTTTTAAATCACCTGGTGCAAATTCAGAATATTTTTATGGGAACTAAAAGGCGAATCAGATATATTTTTTTTCAATTTTTGATTTATTTTTGTTCAAGAAATTAAGTCACAGATGTTGAATTACATTTCATTTTTACCATTTTGCAGCAAAAAAAATCTTAATCAATAAATACGTAATATGTTTTTGGATGTTTTTTTTAGATTTTTTTTGGTGCGGGTATATTTTGCATATTTTTTTTACTCAATTCTGGATATAGAAATATGCCTTGTGTCTTGTTTGGCCATATTACACATCCTGGGAATCGTCTTCCATGTCCTGGACATCGTCTTGCCTGCATATTATACGGGCCTCTACAAGTTTAATATTTGCTTGGAAGTACGTACTATATTTTAGTGCGAAGGAATATTGTAAACGAGTGTTTAGGGTTGCCATTTTGGCATACTCTGTGCCCCGTTTGATCATATTATGGCCAAATTTGACAAATCTGCTCTTTCTGAAATGCATTTAGTCACAAACTATTTTTATTATTGATTTTTGCATTTCTGGAAAAAGCATTTTGCTACGGACTTCCTTGTGTTTTGTGTTTGGTGCCTAGTTTGGCCATATTATACGTCCTGGACATAGTTTTGCACCTGCCTAGAATCCATTTGGTCTCTGTCTGCACATTCTACGGTCTTCTCCAGGTTTAATATTTTCTTTGAAGTACGTACCATATTTTGGCGCAGAATGACTTTGTAAACAAACGATCATGGTTGCCATTATTTTTACATACCCTGAGTCTTATGGCCAAATTTGGAAAATCTGTCCATTCTGAAAAGCATTTGGCTACGAACTATTTTCTTTGGTTATAATTCTTTTTATTTTTGTACTTTCTGAAAAGCATTCGGCTATGGACTCCCTTCCTTGTGCCTCATATGGCCGTATTATATGCCCTTGCACTGCCTTGGCATTGGTTGGCATTTTTGTGTACACCGTGCTTCATTGGCCAAATTTGACAAATCTATTGATAACTTTTTAAGATATTTTGATATGACAATCATGAGCATATGTTATGTCCTTAAAATGAGTAACCAAAGGAGTTCTAGGAATGTGTGTAAAAATGAAAAATTATATTGTAATGCTGTATGTATTGAAAAGTTCAAGGTGTACATGTAGAATGAAGTTCAGGATGTGAATACTTACAAAGTGATCTAAAAAAGGGTTTTGATTAATTTTCTGGCCCACCAAACACATCAATCAATATGGGGTAGCAAGTATCCAAGAGTAAATGTAGTATGGTGACATATGTAACATGGAATGGCCATTTTCATTTTTTTTTCTCTTGCTATGCCAGAAGAGGTCTGTGTTTTCCTCCAAACAGATAAGATTTTATTTCATTTATTTTCAATGTAAAAATGTTCATAATGCAATGTTTCAGTGTATAATACTACTGAGGTTGATTTTACTGTTGGCTATTTCTCAATATTAAGTGTGTGTTAAAGTTCCCAGCAGAAAACACGTCTTCAATTTCAACCTCTTGTTTTAAAAAAAAAAAGCTCTGGGAAATTATGCACACTCTTAATACTTTCAATGAATAAGAGATTAGGCAAGTGGTTTGAGAATGTTTGATAGAATCAATTGAATTTTAAAACATTTGCAATGTTTGTATTTTTCTGGTGGAAAAGATTTTACCCTATCATTTTGTATATATTTTGAAATGAAGTTCAACATTTCAAACATCAGATCACTTGGTCTTTTGCATGTAAATAGGCTGTCTTTCTTTAGCAAACAGCGTGTAGGGATGACTAATAATCTTTAGATACATAAAATGTAGCCCCTTACTTTCAAATTGTTATTGAATAAGTTTTATTATAAACAAATTCTAACCTATATAAATATTAGTCTTAAACTTGGAAATATTGTATGTAAAATATAATGTAAGTTTAAAAGTGTGTATATCTATTAAGTGACTCAGTAATACCTTATTTTTTTTTGTTTTACTTATCTTATTTTTTACTATGAAATTGAAGATCCTAAATTTTGGGTAGAGAAGTAACTTCCAACTACTTGCATCCCATGGCTTGGGAGTACATATTACATAGACAATGCCTTAACCAGTTCAGCCACATAAGGCCCATAGTTAGGCAGGGTAGCCAACTAGTCATTTGGCCAATCTGTCTTTCCAATTTTTTTATGTCGAATGTTAGGACTGCTGCTAGAGGGTAGTAAGCTAAGTTGGAGATGTTCATGAGAATGTAGGACTTGAGGCATTGGTCAAAAAGCAATTGGTGTACTAATTAAGTAATTTGGTTTAGTATTTCTTTTGTAAATTTAAATGAAGATGTATTGTGATTTTATTTTTGTTCCGTACTATATATCACAGGAAGAATAGAATTATAATTATTTTTATTCAAAAGGTGTGATTATCCCAGAGTCATCAGAAATTAAGACAATTATGGAATTAAAACATTGTTTTTACTACATCGACATGTATTTAATACGTGACATTATGATAAATATGAATGTATATGCAGTAATTCAATTCATGCGAATGAACGAGTAATATTCTTAATCATATGGTTAATATTCTAATAATTTATTTAGTTCATACTAATGAAATAATTTCTTGAATGAAATAAGTAACATTACAAAAAAGTAGATGAGTTGATTGGAAAAAATTCAGTCGACCAATCTTTAAAAAATTCAGAAACAAAGGGACATTGTCTCCTTTGTTTCTGAACTCTTTTGTGTGAGGAGTTCAACAAAGTTTTCTGATACATACTTGTCTGTAGTTTATGGTTTAGATAGTTACTCAAAGATATTTTGGAATGAAGTATGATCTTAGGGCATTACCTTGTCTTGAAAATTGAGGAATAGTCCAGTTCTGATTTGGGATAAGCAGTGCATATCCCCATTAAATTTGCTGAGTGTACTATAGCAACTGCCCCATTTTTTAGCAAGTTAGTTTTCAAAAATTTTTTAAAGAAATGTCAAAAATAGTTTCGTATTTGTGTTTGCACTCACACTGATAGAGTCCTTTAGTGTGTCTTGTCAATTTGGATCTGTTGAAGAAAAAAAAAGAAAAGGTACATCTGAAAACATGAAAGAAAGTATTCCAGATTTTCATGAGGAGATTAAACATATACTTTATAGTTCACAGTCCATGAATTGTGAATTTAATTCCTGAGATAATTATTAGTTATCATTATAATTAATGCTCCCTTCTTCAGGGTTGAGCACTCCTTAAGTAAGGCAACTCGTTCATTATAAGCTACATAGCAATGCTCTTCCAACTCTGGAATAGAGTACTCTGGTGGATGGGGAATTGTGCACAAGTAAATATATTGCTTAAATTCAGTCTTACTGACTGTCCAGTTCCACATAGGGCAGGGGTAAAATACCAGCCTCTGGGTCTAGATCGAAGGTTCTGATCCTACCTAGTGGTACTGGATGGGAAATTGGATAGTATATAGCCACACTGAAGAGTTGTAATACAACGAAATAGCTGTCTATGGATGACTCAATTATTAATTATTATATATATATATATATATATATATGTATATATTAATAAAATTATAGTTAGAAAGAGAATTTTATTAGCTTTCCAACAGGTTATTTTGTCAATGTATACCTGATGCAAATGAAAAGTTACAGCTAAAAATGTGAAGCTAGGTATTCAGCATCTAACAAGGAAATTTCAACTACATGTGTATTTTATAGCCCAAAGGATTGTGGATTTAATTTATGATGGAGTTATATACATATTGTTAGAAAGATAATTTCATCAGCATTCCAACAGCATATTTAGAAAA